>JAOEGL010000001.1:247663401-248263401 GCA_034509955.1 Urosaurus nigricauda
TTTAACTTTATAGTGAACATATTATATGTGAAGCTGCATAGACTCAGAGGAAGAAGAAATGAAAATTGGATAAAAGAGCATTAACAATTTAAGATATACAGATGACACCATACTACCAGCAGAAAATAGTAAAAACTTGGAATAATTACTGAAGAAAGTCAAGGAAGAAAGTACAAAGGTAGGCTTACTGTTGAACATCAATTTTAAAAAATAATAATGACCACAGATGATAGTCATTAATCAGAATGAAGACTGCAGTCAAGAAATCAGAAGATTAGGACTTGGAAGGGCAGCTATAAAGGAACAAAATAATGATCTTGAAGGACAGGTTGTATGTTTGTAACTGTTTCATTCAGTGGTCATCTGTGAATACACACTACAGGGTATTCTGCGTCTGTGCAGTGCATCATAGGAACGTTTTTAAAAGTTTATATGAACTTTTTGGTGGTAGTTCCTCCCACCTTCTGCTCTCTTTCTCTCTGTTTCCACTCATTTTGCCCAGTTCCCATGGATGCCGCATAGCAGCATCACTAGGAGCCAAAGGACAGGACATTCAATTAAGGGGAGAAGGGTAGGTTCATATGAATTCACAAAGTATCACTCAAAGAAACAGAGTTAACAGGTATGCAATCTTGTCCTTCTTCTTCATGGTCTCTGTGAATCACACTATTGAGCGATTATCAAGCTATGCAATAAAAGAGGAGGGGTGTCATGCCAGAAAGTGCAAGCAAAAGGTAAAACAACATTTTTTATTAGAATATAGGCAAGTCTTACCCCAAACAAAGAAAAACAACTAATCTCAGTGGAGACTGGAAAATAAAACTGCTCTCCCAAAGGCTGCATCACTCCAAGACCGGGCATCCAGTCTATAAAGGTTTGGGAACAAATAGTAGACCTGCAAACATCTTCTAAAAGAATACCACTGAGGAAAGTAAATGATGGCGCTACTGCCCTAGTTGAATGGGCTCCAATGCAAGCCACCTACTTTGAGAAGTGTTGAGATGAAACTGGGAGCACCAACTTTAAAATGGAGTAACAAATAAATAGTCTTTTGGAATTTCTCATACTTGCTGTACAGGCAATATAGAGCATCAAGGCTCTTGCAGACACTGAGAGAGTGCAGAGTGTGTTTGAATTCTTGGAATGTTTTAACTGTTGTTGGTTTTAATTTTGCTTTACACCGCCCCGATTGCTCTGCAGTGGTGGTTTAGAAATAAATATATTTATTATGTCTGGTATTGGACACAACAGTCCTGTAAATAAGGCATTGCCCTTTGTGCAAGGAAAAGTTAACAGTTTATTTTTCTTGGATGTGTTCTGGAAAGTAGTCCAACATGCACGAATGGCTTTCCAAGGGATGAAATAACAAGAGGGATTTAGGAAAGCCACAGTCTGCATATGGAATTCTGGACACTGGAGTTAGAATCTGAAACAATATTCAGCATCCTGAGTGCTTCTCTTTCAACCCTACAGAAAAGAAAACCATTAAGCCACCATGACCTCAACCCATGTTTGTATCTCTCATGTTTGTGGTGTTAGGGTTGAAACATGCAATGCAATGATAGGTACCATGCATCATAAAGGGAATAGGGAGTTCAATACAATCGCCATCACCAGAGGAAAAACAAAACAGAATCTTGTGACAGCTTCAAAACTAACATGGTTATTTTGCATAGGTATTCATAGACTACAGCCCACTTTGGCCAAATCATTGTGTAGTACCTCTGTTTTCAAATTATTGCACACTACTGTTGGCACTTGTGCAGGAAGATCTTGGATAGTTCCTTGCACAAGCAACAATTGTGTTGTAACATTAGCATGCCCTTCTAGGATCTGAGCCTATAGCTCTTCATGATATGCAGAACAAAATCAGCTTGATCCATTCCGGACCCCCCTGCAAAATGGGAATTCAGCATATGCTCAAGCCCTATTTAAATGCACACTTTGGCACAGTGGCACACATGCTGGGGTGCACCGCCCCTTTTTCCAGCATGGCTTTCAGCGTATGACTAAGGTGCGCCTACATATGACACAGACACACTGTACCATAATATGGAAGTTGGGCTACTTTGGATTTTTTTAAGGTGTATGTATGGGGGGGGGGGGATAGTCCAGGAATGTGCAAACATAGTTAAGTGAGGGGTTAATTTCGACAACATATATTTGAAGGAATGGCGAAACTAATGAAAGGCATTTTGACAGTGATGAATTTTTGAACTAAATTCTAGGAAAGTAAATGAGAAAGCTCAAAAACTTGATGTTCAGTAGAAAATTCTCTTTCTATTAAGTAGTATGACTTGTGACAGACTGGAGAACATCCCAAAGGAAATGCTTGTATTTGATACAGATTGGAATTAAGGAGAAATATGGTAACTTTGAGATTATGAGCGAAAGAGACTGCCTAGGACAGTGAAAGCCTAATTAACATTCAAAGAACCTTAAAGCAAGCTGAAGCAGAGCAGCCCAGGGGGAGCAAGAGGAATGGGAAGAAATGCTAAGTATGTCAGTAAAAACCTGACACTTCAATCAGACAAGAATGTTGATCACAGCATGCAAACAGACTTTGCTCTAGAAAAAGGAGTTGGCCAACAGTTGGCAAGGGAGAGAGGGAGCATTAGATTGGTCAATTCCATGAAACACTGGCAATCACTAGAAAGGAGGAGAGAAAACTAGCTGGTTGACCACCCATGAGGCAGATCCAGAGAAATGATCAAAGGTTTTGAGCAGGAAGAAGTATAACTATTCTGCTGCTACTGCTGTGTGTAATATGCAATTTCTGAGGTTATTTTATGCTAAAAATTACTATCCATAAAATAAATCCATTAATTATAAGACGATGCACTACCATAGTTAAAAAACATTAGCAGTCTATTTTAAACCAAAACAGCAAAAGATAGCTAACCATCCAGAATTTACTGTACATGTTAATGTATAAGTCTAGAAATTTTAGTCAAAATATTGACTCAAAAAACCTGATTCAACTTATCCACAGGTCAATGAAAGTACTGTACTTTAACTCTTATTTAAAAAGGACCCATCTCTACTCTCCCATCTATTCAGTCTTTAGTGTAGCACATACAGGTATGCCTGCTGGAAATTTGTAAGTTCTTTGACATTGTTTTCCTTTGCTTTAGATCCTTTGTTACATGTCCCTAGGTTTTACCCTCAACTTATTCAGGGGTCTATCAAAATCCAAAATTTTGGCCCCAAAACCTGTCATCGACTTATACATGAGGTTGACTTATAGTCGAGTATATATGGTATACCTCATTGCAATTTGTTTCACTACTTACCACAGCCTTGCTTGAACTTTCTTGCAAATCCCACAGAAGCAAGTGGTTATCAGCCAGAGAAATTACCTTTTTGCCATCTCCCATTGGCTCCCAAGCGACACTGTAAACACAAAACACAGAAATGTAAACTTCAAAAATCCAAACTGCACACGTGTAAGTCATTTTTATTTGAGTTCATATATACTTTCTCCATAACTACCATCTTCAGAAACATTGTTCTAAAGTGGGCATGTCTTTTTGCTGCTATTTTGTATAGCACCATATAGAACGGTTATGTAAAAATGTTGCTAAATTTTGCATCTTGTCAAGATGTATATCCTACTGTATAGTAACAGCTCTCATGGCAACTTACAGACAGGCCATTAAAATAAAACAAACAAATAAAAAGAATACATTATTAATATGTGTGTATCATTAAAAATCAAAACAGAAATGGATTTACAGATTGGCTGGGATCCTGTTGACACAAAGTGCTAAAAGTTGCACCTTCTCCAGGGTCAGCAGCAGTGGTAAAGGAAGGCAGACAAAAACTCATTCTGAAGAACCTACTTTTTCAGTGCCTTACTTCTTTTATGGCTATAGTAGCCATAGCCTTAACTAAATGGTCATTAAGATTTGTCTCCATTAGAGGCTTCAAGAAGCTGCAAACAGCAGGAGACAGCTCTTGAATAATCACTGGCCTACTGCCTTTTTTCTCAAGGAAAAGTATGTAATTACGTTTTCCTGTTAAGGGTACTGCTTTCATCAATGGGAAAGAGGGGGAGGTAGAAAGTTGAGGGAGCAACTGGAATGGTAGTTGGGGCTGCAACGAGAAACTTCCAAGTCTTGTGGCCACGTGACATTCCTTCACCCAATATTAGGATTTCACTCAGAGTTAGTTATTGGAAATGCAAGTACCAAAACAACAAAAACAAACAAGTCAAGAACTTACCTTTTGAGAGACCTTATTCCCAGCACATGTCAGAAGGTAAAACTTATGCCTGATCTAGATTGGCAAAAAGAATTGTGTTCATGGCTGCATGAAAGTCTAGCCTTTAGATGAGAAAAAGGGAAAGTGTGCCATGAAAACACTTTTTTGCATTTTAGGGGAGAAGAAGTGCCTTTAAAAAGGTGCTGGTTTTCCCAGCTTCTTTTTTAAAAACTGCAGAACAGCGCAGCTCCATCTAAAGGCTGTGGTGCAGCTACTAAGCATTAAGGAAAAGGCAACTTCATGTCACACTTTCCTGCCAATCTAGAAAGCCCCTTAGCTACATTCATAACACTTTACAGCAGAGTGGGGCTTTTTGTCCATCCTGGACTCCTTTTTTTCTGGCCAGCCTTCCAACTGTCCTGACTTGGCAGGGATGGTCTCAACTAATCTTCTTCAGTGACAATTTTTCAGCTGCTTTTAAAATGTCCCAGTTTCTCACTCCTCCTCCCCCACTTTCCCCACTTTGTCTTCAGCTTACATGAAATTCCATAAACTGAATTCAAAGTGCAAAAATAATTTGCATTTAACTGCTGCAGACTCCTCGCTTGTGTGCTCCTCCACACAGATAACTTTTGCTATCTTGATCACATTCTGGACACACATGTCGCTTGGCCACACATGTGCCAGTTTTATTTATTTATATGTCACCTTATGGTATTTACATCCCTCCTTTCTCCCAGCATGGGATCCAAGGAGGTGCACAATGTTTTAAATCACAATACAATTTTACAATTCTTAACACAAAAGTTAAAGCACAATTAAATTACATTTCTATTTAAAAATATAAAAACAAGTTTAAAACAGCATTAAAAACAAGTTTAATTTTTTTAAAAAAAGAACCTTAAAGCATAATAAAATAAAAACACCACACACACACACCCCATTAAATGCCTCATGTGCTGCAATGGACTAGAAACCAAAAGCTTCCTTAATAAAAAGGTCTTTACCAGCCAGTAGAAAGAGAGAGCAGGGCCAACCAAACCTCCCATGGAAGGGAGTTCACTATCCACCTCTCTCTCTCTTGAAGGGGCCAAGAGAAAGCCTCTTCCTCCAGATCTTAGAGCACAGACAGGTTCATATATTTTTATCTGTGCAATGTTGGTGGGGTATGCGACTGCTTCTTTGGGAAGCCTCTAGGAGCAACATTCTGCCTTTTAAATAGGTTGTAGGCCTCCCCCTGTACAGCTCAACATAAATAATGCACACTGAAAGTCAGAAGTGGCTTTTCAGATATTTCTGGAATGTTTGCTTTTGTTTTGACAATTTGCCAGCCCAAGGGGCAGAAAACTGGCCCATAGGCCTGTTAGAGTTGCCTTTCCATTTTATAAATATCAAGGACAAAAGAAAGCAAAACAAGCGTTCAATGAGACAAGTGAAGGAACACCACCCAAAGTAAGAAAAGAGGATAAAGATGGGTGAGTGACTGGGTGTGTTTTATTGTTTATTTAGTTTAATTTGCAAATGTGCACTCCTGAGTTGTATTATTATTATTATTTAGAAATATTCTCAGAGCACCTTACAAATAGTTAATTAGAGAAATAATAAGATATAGGCTAGATAACATATAAAATTGATGTTGAAATTTTGTAACTCTTTAACATATATTGATGCATTGAGATGTACTGCACAGGAATATAAGGCATATGAAGTATCCACAGCAATATTTTTGTTTCCAGGCCAAGATAGGGTTTATCTGGAATAATCACAAAACAGGGGCACAAAACATCTGGCAATGCATCTACAAATTGTTTGAAATTTAATGGTCAAGCACCATTAGCAAGTAAAACCAAGCACCAAAAATACAGCTGACCAAGCTCTATCTGACTTATTGACAACAGGAATACATTTTCAGTGGTCATTCTTGCAGTTGTAACTTTCACTGCCTTTCCATGCACATTAACCTGTGTGAAGAGAACAGGAGATTAGTATCACACCTTTAGTCCTCAAAAGTGAACATTATTCCATTTTTTTTTATTTTTGCTGAGCTTTAAGGAGAAGGTGCTACTAACCTGACAGAAGGAGTGATAATTACAAAGAACTATAACTCAACAACATACCTTGAAAAGATCTAAGAGTATTCCATCTGCCCTTGTGAGATGGACATTTTATTTCATTGCTAATTTATTTTATTGTATCTCATAGTTCACTCTTTTATAGCAGCAGTTGTAGCAATCCTTCAGGATTTATGTTGAAATGAAGGTTACTGTTCTTTTTTTTCATTAAATAATTCCTTTACATTACAGTTACTTGTACTTGTAAATTATGGTCATGCAATGCTGAAGACCAATGCCTGTAATACAGACATCAATTTAGTGCTAAGTAAGTGAGCATTCCATTCAAAAGAATGAGAGTTTTTTAACAGGCTAATTTTTTAAAAATCTCTTCTCCTGGATAGTTTTTGTTTTGTTTTAAATAAAATCTACTCCTTGTTCTTAATTTTTGTTTAACAAAACTTATTTCTTTTTCTTAAAACAGACTGTTTCCAAAAAATTGTAAAACTTGCAATTAACTGACAAATATTTTAACTAATATTTAAATGCATGTCAATGTCTTACTTTTTATTTATTAAAAATTTACAAGCAAATGCCACATCTTGATGACATTCTTTAATCCCATTCTTTCCTTCACCACATTTGAGCTGAAAATGACTGGAAGACCAAGGCTCGTCTGCACTGAAGAAATCATGCAGTGTGACACCACTTTAACTGCCATGGCTCAATACTATGGAATTCTGGGATTTGTAGATTTGCAAGATATTTAGCCTTTTCTGTTAGAGAGCTCTGCTGACACGACAAACTACAATTCCTAGAATCCAGTTACATTGACCCATGAAAGCTAATGTAGTACAAACTGTATTATATCTGCAGTGCAGATGAGACCAAAAACAAAGAGATTTATAAATGTGGTGAATCTGTAATATCCAGATTATTACCTTGGTGTCTTCAAAAAGAGAACAAAAGATCATTTAGCCATCCTCTCCGTTCCACTTTGTGGAAAGTGGTACATTTGAGGAGGAGATGTCCCTGTTATGTCAAGGCACTCTACATGAGCAAGAATCCTGTATAATCAAAGGTCCAGCTTCCACAGAGAGCCTCCAAACTTCGTATGTGGACCCTCTCCACTTCTCTCCACTTCTAAACAAAGTGACTAAAGGAGGCATGGCACTAAGCACTCTCCTGCTTGTGTGTTAAAAAAAAGCGAGACAGTATCTGGATATGGCTATCTGAATGAATGAAAAAGAAAGAGAGAAAAAGAAATACTGGTGTTTTATTTCATAACCAAGCATGGATAGAATGCTCTGTAACAGTTTTCCACAGAAACAAGGAAGTCAGTGGAGAAGGATTACTGAGTTCAATATATTGTTAATAAGCTTTAAAAACATCCAGGTCAATTACATTTTATGTCAGATGAAGAAAATTTTTAACTATTAACTATTTAACTGTTTAAATTAACCTGTAAATTTAAGTTAAATGCTTCCACGAAAAGTCTTAGCTGAACCTGAAAAATGTCATCTACAGTTATTACTGATCCTTCACTGCCAATTTCTACATAGAGAAACCAGGCATCAGAATTTAGTTTTCCAAGACAGATGAAGAGTATCTATGTTTTATCTGGTACAGAACACAAGACCAGCCCCCTTCTTAATTTGGCTTTCTAACATTGTTTTTTCATTCCTTCATTTATTTATTTAATACCTCTATTCTGAATTTAAATTAATGCTGAAATTCAAACCTAAGTCACTTAAGTTTAAAAATTAACAGAATTAAATTGCCTCTTTTCGTTGGAAAATTTCCAACTGAATTGATAACTGAATTGGTTTCAATTAGTTTGTATCTCTGTGTTTCATAATCAAGAACTCTCTGCATAAAACAACCATAAAACAAAATAAAAATCCTGGCCTGCTGAAATCTTCTGTTTGACAGGAAAATGAACAATATTTTGTCACGTAATCTTCCATCTTTAGTTAGGAATGTTATAGTCCTCAGGAGAGAACTGTACCACATACTTTTTCTGAACTTGGAAACCAGCCCTGGGTAAGAAGGGTCATCAGTCCACCCATAACAATGGATATAATCCATTCTTTCTATCCTTTCTGAAGTTGTACCAAGAAAGGTTTCACCTCAAGCCTAGAGAGTCTGTTGGAAGTTCCCTCTAAATTTGCACTGAAATCAAACAGATTTTTACTGGATTACAGCATTAAGCAATATGATTAAAAGCCAAAAAAGATTGCTTGATTTGTCTTTTAATATACACACAGAAGTATGGGAACCAATACATATGTTTTAAATCCTGAGTTTTCAAATTGCCAAAGTGATGTAGATTCATTTTTTTCTTGATAAGGGAAGGTCTTTGTGATGTCATAATTAGAAAAGACAGTAAAAGACTTTAATACAAAATAAGAAGAGATGGAATGAAGGAAGGAGCGCAAGAAGAATGTAGCATTAAATTTTGACTGAAGGTTTACTATATATACTCATGTATAAGTCTAAAAATTTAGGTCAAAAAATTGACCCCCAAAAACTGACTCGACTTATCCACAAGTCAATATAAGTACTGTATCTTAACTCTTATTTAAAAGAAGGAACCATCTCCTGGTGAAAAGCAAGAGTATAATATGGGAAGCACCAACCTCCTTTACTCTCTCATCCATCCAGTTTTAAGAGTAGAGTTATGTCTGATGGAATTTTATAAGTTCTTTGACATTCTTTTGCATTGCTTCATCCTTTAGATCCTTTGCTATATGCCCCTAAATTTTACCGTAGACTTATCCATGAGTCATAGCAAAATCCATAATTTTGCCCTCGACTTATACATGAGGTCAATTTATAGTTGGGTATACACGGTATATCAAGTTCTAAAAAAAAGGCAGACCTTTAAGACTGCAATGAGAGACTGGCAAAAGAACTTGCTGAGTGGTGCTGTTTACAAGCAGGAAGCGAGAATATGATAAAAAGGCTAAATAACCAAGAGACCAGTCACAATGTAAAAACGTATACTGGGAGCAACTGCAAATTTGCAGAGGAATGATTTAGGAAGACACAGAAAGCACATTACTTGACTAAAATGAGTAAAGTAGCAGCAAAGGTTGAATACCCACTGGAAACTCCTAACAGCCTGAGAACAAGGAATGTTAATAGCAGCAGCTGCTATAGCAACAAAGCATTTATATGTGGTTGCAGTCTTGATGGTTAGCACAAATATAGGCTAGATGCTTGGCATGAAGGAATATGCCAGTTTCATTTTTGGATTTCTCAGAGACCTAGCAGCAATCTTATTCTATCCAACTTCAGAATCACTCTGTGTGATTTTTCCCCCTTCCTGCCCTGTGTATATTTTAGCTTTTTTCCTAATACGCCCTGTTTATGCATTCTTTACGCATTCTTCCTACTACAGTATCCTAATTTTTACACATTTTCTCTATTGACTATGCATCTTTGTGCAATTTTTCAAATACACATATATTTAATTATGCACATTTATTGTATATTCTGATCAGAAAAAAAGCTAAACTGCCAAAACCTGAAAGGTACATATGAACTTAGCAGTCCAGCAGACCACAAATGTGATAAATTCATTTTTAAACATTACAGAAAATTAACTGGGTAAATACAAGTTTAAGTGGGGAAAGCAGAGCTATAAGGGGGGAAAGGGTGTCAAAACAAAATCCCTTCCCACCCCAGTATCCGTAACTCTGATCCACTAATGATTGTTCACAGCTTTCACTAATCTGAGATAAAATTCACAAGAGATACAGACAGGAATTACATGACATCTATTGTAGTTTTGAGTCAAGCCCTATGGGATCATCCTCCTACTCATGTGTAGAGCATTTCAGCCCTACATCACTATGAACCCAGAACCATTCACAGCTTTCAAACACTGACCAAATAATATCTGTGTAGGGCTCTTTCTGATTGAACAATGTTACAGAGCTTCCATGATAAGGAAACCTACCGAGACTGGGTTCCCAATCATGACAGCTGTATAACCATATTCAATGTAATGTTTAGGGGAGGAACTTCCATGAGTGCCCACATCCCTATGCCCCTTTTAGCCTAACATATCAGTCAATGAAACAGGTCTACAGAGGGCTCAGTAGAATTATACTTCAAGAGGATCAAGTAGCCAGATCATGGTGGGCTAGACTTTGAAAGTCATTTGTTGTTCTATGTATCCCTGCATTTCACTTGTGTGCTATTCCAAGCTGCTTTTGAAACAGGGGAAGACAGCTTGATGTAGCAATGGAGAATGAATTTAATATACATTCACACATGAGCATATATTGGGGGAGAGAGAGGAAAGAGCAAAGTATCAGTGGAAATGCCTTGAAGTTTGTCTAAAAGAAATTGTCTGGATCCCTGGCAAGAAGCAATCATATTTTATACTGGTTTCAACTTCATACTTGGCATGTTTTGGCAGATTTTGCTGTTGTTGTTTTTTGGTCAAATGATTAGTCTAAACTGTTTCAAAATATGCTATGTGTGCACACGTATGTACTGCTGTAACAAATCTAAACATAGGAAGATTGCAGGGGTAGTACTGGATTGCAAAGGAATCACCAGCACAATGAAGTGCCTCATTCTACATAAAGAAAAGATAATAAATAGGAAGATATTGGTTGGCCCAATAAAGGTATCACTGTTTGATGGATTTTTTTTTATGTTACTGGATTTGCTGACCTGCAAGAGATACCTTCCAAACCATCTGAACTAAGAACAAAAACAGCAACATGCAGATTTATGACTAATAGCTTCATTTTTTTCCTTCTGTATGGTTTTTAATACCTCGCCTGATGAAGAAACCAGTGGAGATTCAAAAGCTTGCAACATGTATATTGAGCATGTTGGTTGGCCCCATAAAGGTACCACTGTTTGGTGGGTTTTTGGTGTTATTGAATAGGAAGATGTAAGATTTTCTTCTATATTAAACAGTGAACTAAGAGAACCTAGCAAAATAAAATATTTTATGTCACACACATGGAATGTAAAGGCATTGTAAACACTCCATTTCAATTCCTACTTTCCCACCTAATGTGAAGTCTGGTCTCAGATCTAAAAGATTCATTTATATGATGTCTCTAAACACCTAACATTCTATAAACAAAAGGAGAATTTGCACAAAACCTTATAAAGCAGGCCCTTCACATTCGCCTGATGCTAGGGGCACAAAACCCTTGTGAAAGTGGAAAATCTGCAAATAAAAAACTATTTTTTAACCTGAAAGAACAGAGCTATAGGAATCCCTAGGTCCCCCAGTGCAAATCTATTGTTAACATCCACCAGATGCTGACCACAGAATCATACTGGAAGACCTACAAATGCCTAGAGAAGTGTTTTCTCTAATAATTTCTAGGTCCTCCAATGCAAACCTATAGTCAACTTCCAGCACAGTGGCACTGGAGGACCTAGAGATTCCTAGAGAGAAGTTATTAATCAAATCCACAAAATCAAAGCCACAAATGTGGAGGGCTGACTGCACTGTGGAATGTTTATTTTCCAGCCCAGCAGACATGCCAGTATGCCCTTTTCCAGGAGGCTTCATTCCATCTCCAACATCCTCAAACACCACCACATCATTTTCCTCTAATGGTCAATCAGAATACTTGTTTTAAGGACAAATCTCACACTTTTACATTTTAAAATAAACTGTTGAAATTGTGTTCTTTCAAACTTTGGAATTTCTTCTGGCATTTAGATAATGTCTGTGTGACAAGCATCATTTTGGCTATGAAAGAATCAGTACTTAAATACTGAGTACAATAATATATGGCATTATATTTCAGTGCTTGACAAACCTCTTCCAGCATAAGCTTTCATGAACCACAAAGTGAACTTTGGTGCATGAAAGCTTGTAACACCAAATCATCACCATTACCTATTTTATCAATTAAAATAGGAGCAGTATTGAAAGGGATTCTCAATGTACAAAAAATGGAAAACATACAAAAATGAATCTGTGTATTAAAATGCAGGGGTAGCCATGCTGACAAGAAACAAAATGCAAAATCCAAAAGTATGCATTATGGTGATACCTTTATTAGCTCAACCAGAATGGGCAGAAGTCATCACACTAACTTTCAAAGCCTAGTGGTTTCATCATGAAGCAAAGATGGTTAAAAACAACCCTATATATTGCTTGATGACAAAGCCAGTGGACTTCGAAAACATGAATGTTGAATTTCATGCCTTCTGGTTGGCTCACCAGAAAATTGTATGTGTTCACACTACAGTTTTTTTGTGGCTTTTTTGTACTATGAGGCCATGTTCTAGAAGAGTTGATTCCTGATGTTTTGCCAGCAGCTGTAGCTGGCATTTTCAGAGAATGCTGGAATAGAAGAGAATGTCAGGGATGATGGGAGTTGTTGCACATAACCTCTGGCTGTAACTCCTCACCAACTTGGTAAAGCAGAGCTGACCAGTTTTGGTTAGTGGTTGTTGTGTTGCAAATATAGCAGAGTTGCAGAGTAGGTGCTGAAGATCCTGACAAATCTCTTCTTGCACTCTCTCTCTCATCTGGATATCACCACCTCAGGAACTGCTGGTCCTTGTTTTCACAGCTTGGCACTCCTGCTTCAAACAGTCGAGAACCCACACAACTTGTAGTCTAAACAATGGAACTACTTTTATTCTGCTATCTGGTTACATACAACTAATAAAATAACAAACAACTTTGCAACACATTGACTAAGCTTCTGTAACACTATACATTCACTTTAAATCCTCATAGCTCACCCAGTTCAAGAAAACACCACCACCATCATGGACAAGACTGGCAATTATTACTTTTGTTAGTTGCCACCCACTGGGTGTGCATATCCACATTGATTGGCTGACTTTTCTCTCCAGACTTAAATCCAACCCTTGACTATGGTGGTCTTGCCCATGAGTCACGTTCCAGATGTTTTCAATGTACATTCTTTAGTGACCTTGACTTTCAAGACTTATTGTTTTGATTATATTTGCACCTGTGATTTTGTGTATGTGCCTTGCCATGCTGGAAACTTTCTAATTGGAAATCTTCTGTCCCTTTGTTTCTCACATACATCTTTTCATTTCAATTACTGCATGTCCCATGCTCCATTTCTTGACAGAGAATATGGTATATATTTGTGTGTATTCACACTGTTAACTATTCACTAAACTCTGTGGAGTTATTTTTGCTTTTGCTTTTTAATGAAGAAAAACTTTTTAAATTATATTGAGCCTACTTAAAAGTCATGGGAGACAGGGAGGAGTAACTTTTGCATTCTAAGTCTTATTAAATACACCCTTCTGTATCTAAGAGAAAAGAGCTTTCCAGCTAAGGAGAACCCTTTGTTTTATTAAAACGTAAGTGGAATAGAGAAGATTGAAGTTAGCCCACCCTGGTTTACAGGGTTGCTTGATGTTCCCCTCCCCCCAAGTATAATATGAAATAAAATCACCTCCCTCAAACGTTATTAAGAAACAGACTGTATTTGCATGAGAGTGTTGGAAATTCAGAGTTCAAAACAAGATTTCCAACCTAAATTCTTTACCATGACTCAGTTAATAAATATAGTACTAGTGCAACACAAAGTGAACACAGATGATCAGATACACAAAGGCACAGCAGCACAATACAGATATAGTACAAGTCTGTGTTCGCATAGCTAGTGTTTTAATTACTGATGCTGTCTAAAAAAAATTTTTTTTTAAATTCAGAGCATGTGTACACAGAGAGAGAGAGAGAGAGAGAGAGAGACCATGTATCTTGAAATATACAGAGCTGAAATATGGTATAAACCTGCACTGAAGAGCACAGGTCTAGCCTTCACATTTTCCCCCCACCTTCCTGGGAGTATAAAATATGTAGAATCCTACCCGGCCATATTGCCATGGGCTGTGTTGTCAAGGTGACAGAGTAGCTCCAGGGTTTGAGCGTTGCTTGATGAATCATCAGGGGATTCATGACTGCCTGATTCCAATTCCTTCGGCATCCTCCAAACAGCCGCACATGTCATGACTTTACTGTCTGAAGCTAAGGAACAGAGAATCATGTCAACAGATCACAGCATGGGGAGGTAGGGAAACATTCTGGGACACAATGCATCAGTATTTTCCCCCACCTTTTTTGAAATTAGAGGCAAAGCACAGTGCATCTATTTAAAATATTTAAATAATCCTATTGAGCTTTACTCTTAACGATATAAACACATGGCTAAAATAATAGGCGAAAAGTAAGCAAGCAGTTTAATTCAGAGCTTATGAGGTTTCATTCACATTTCTAATATTTTTAAAACTAAACATACAGCAGTGAATGACATTCCATTGGAAGGACCAGGGCTGATTCCTGGATGTCCATTTCAATTAATGTTTGAAATTACAGTAATTTTCTGCTGAGGGCACCATTTTTTAGCTTAATGGTAAGAATACAGACATAATTTTAAGACCTCATGCTTTTGGCTTTGGTGGGTCATCTATAATAGGCATGTCTGACATTAAATCACCTCTTTGGTAGAGAACATTTTACAAGCTCTATAGCTATAAACCCACCCACCCCCTGCTCCCGCTGCAGCTGCCACATACACACACACCAGATTTTATTTTCAGCATAATATACAAAAGATTCTAGATAAAATCCTCCTAGTTTACAGTCTCTCAGACATTTCAGTCCAGACCATTGACACCTTTGGACATTCCAGGAAGAGCCTTCGAGACATCATGTATTAAAAAGAAAAACAAAATCTACAGTATATTCTCATGTATAAGTCTAGAAATTTTAGTCAAAAAATTGACCCAAAAAACCTGTGTCGACTTATCCACGGGTTAATGTAAGTACGATACTTTAACTCTTATTTTAAAAAGGGAAACTTCCACTGGTGACAGGCAAAAGGGTAATCTGTTCTTGAAGCACTGACCCTCATCTACTCTCACAGCCATCTAGCCTTCAGTGTGAGTATAAACAGTTATGCCTGCTAAATTTTTGTACACTCTTTGGCATTGTGTTCCTTTGCTCAATCCTTTACATCCTTTGTTACATGCTCTGGGTTTTATACTTGACTTATCCATGTGTCATATTAAAATCCACCCTCAACTTATACATGAGATCAACTTATAGTCAAGTATACAATTCTCTTGAGCACTGAGTGAAATCATCTAAACAAAGGATATTGGTTCATGGAAGGTGGGAAACAATGAAAAGTTGGAGATACTGAGTAGGTTAGAGACTTAGTAGAAATGAATGTGTTTAAACTTGAACAGTGCATGCCGCCGCCCCGCCCCCCCAGCCTGATTCAGGACTTGATCTGGTGTATCGGATAACACCTCAATCCACTCTGGATCAGTTCAGACCTGCTTCAATATGGATTCCAGATCACCAGTCTTCCTATTTACATCTACTGGAAGATCTAAGTATCTATAATCTTTCTTTTCTTTTTCTTCTCCCCTCCCAAATTCTGGATGAAACTTGGAAGGCACAGTACTGTATATCCTCGAGGGGGGATTAACTATGCCAAATTACAGCCAGGTAGTTTCAGGACTTTCTGCATTGAGCAGGTTGCAGGGTTGTTGTTGTTGTTGTTGTTGGGTTGCAGGAATATTATGTTATTATTAAATATTTTCATTCCTATTGTTTTCACTGAAAAATATTTTAAAAAAACAGTGAATTGCTTAATCTTGCCAATTCATGAAACTTTGGTCCTGGCACTACCTCCCCAGTGCATTAGCCGTAAGGAAGAACTCTTGATGGTAAGGAAGAACTTCTTGATGGTAAGAGCTGTTTGACAGTGGAATATGCTGTCTCAGAATATAGTGCAGTCTCCTTCTATA
This sequence comes from Urosaurus nigricauda, assembly GCA_034509955.1. Classification (NCBI taxonomy): domain Eukaryota; kingdom Metazoa; phylum Chordata; class Lepidosauria; order Squamata; family Phrynosomatidae; genus Urosaurus; species Urosaurus nigricauda. Next base: position 247,679,454 of record JAOEGL010000001.1, read on the forward strand.
GGTTTTTTTTTAAGCAAAGGCTGAATGGCCATCTGTCAGGAGTGTTTTCACTGTGTCTTCCTGCATGGCAGCAGGTTGAACTGGCTGGCCCTTGTGGTCTCTTCCAACTCTAGGATGCTATGACTCTATGGACAGCAGAAACATTAAAAAAAAAAAAAAGCTCTGAAAACACCTAAAAAGGTAAAGGTATTCCCCACTGACAAAGTTGTCAAGTCTTGTCCGACCATAGGGGGAAGTGCTCATCTCCGTTACTAAGCCAAAAAGCCAACCTTGTCAGAGACAACTCTGTGATCATGTGGCCAGGATGATTGCACAGAATGCTGTTTACCTTCCCAGCGGAGTGGTACCTATTCATCTACTTGCATTTGCATGCTTTCCAACTGCTAGTTTGGCAGAATTTAGGACTAATGATGGGAGCTATCCCATCATGCGGCACCCAGGCCTTGAACTGCCAACCTGCCAATCTTGCAACTGACAGAGTCAGTGTCTTAACCACTTGAATACACACAATTCCCATAACTCCCTAAATGGCAGTACCTTATCAAGTGCCTGTGGTTATTTCACCCAAAAAAGAGAATAAATTTCAGCCTGATAATGAAGAATGAGAAAAAAAGAGTATCGTATCTCAGAAATGCACATGTGCCTTAAGTACTATTAAATCAAAGTTTACATCTAAGAAAAATCAGAAAACTCTCTCCTAAGCTATCTGTCAAAAATGCACATACACAAGCAGTTCCAGAACAGGAGAATGAGAGGAAATGCTTCCTTTTTCTAAGATAAGAACAAACAAATAAAAGAAGAAATATGCACAACTCTCAAGTCTTCTCAGCCTCCCTCTAGTCTCTGCCTTGCCCTGAGCAGACCTCCAGCTACGTAAGAGGGAAAGCAGAAAACAGGAATATAGAACTTCAGTGGCACCACATACAAACCTCATTGATGGAAATTTCATTCAAGCTAATGAGACTCTTGCAAGCTATAGCTGTCACTCTAGCCCTTCCCCATCAAACCAGGTCCAGTTTGCACTGGCGGAGGGAAAGAACTTTTCTAGGGTTACACCAGGAAGTGGTCAGGGAAGTACTGAAGTGGCTTCAGGCAGTCTTCAGGCTAGCACAATCTACTCTGGATCCACTTGGAATCGAACCATATCAGCTAATCGGTTTTGGAATTCAAGCTTCATCTGAACTATATACACAGCCATGGCTTAAATAGAGAGAGTTTTAAACTCTTGCACAGATTTTTTTTTTAAAGACCCCACTTGCAAAAACATTTCAGTCACATGAAGACAAGAATCTTAAGGTCTGAATCTATGCCCCCCCCCCATAAAACCTTCATGCTAAATTTAACCTTTTTCAAATGATTGTCATGTAAACATTCACCATGCAGCACTGCAAATGGCTGTACAAGGGGGTAGACCTGGAAGTCCTCAGCACATCAGTATCCAAAAGCTCATCTTTGGTGAAGGACATAAAAAGCTCATTATTAATAGTGAAATGACAAAATAAAGGCTCCAAGCAGAAATTATCTGGTCCATAAGGCTTAACTCAGTAGTTTAGCTATTACTTATGAGGTGATGCTATAAACAAAGAATGCTGTTTAAAATCAGCAGCGGTAACAGTAGTGTACAGATTGTTTCACTGCATTCATTTTTGCAATACCTTTATGAAGTATATTAGAGGTACAGCAACTATGATTTACTCAAAGCTACCCAATAATGGAGCTGGAGTGGAGACAGAGAAGAAGAACCAGTGAGTATATACTACAGTATATACTATATATATTGTGTGTATGTGCCTTCCAGTATCCTGTCAATTTAGATCCTACAGCACCTACTATATACTATATAGAATATCCTACATAATAACTATTTAAACAATATATCTGTTGTTGTTGTTGTTGTTGTTGTTGTGTGCCTACAAGTAATTTCTGACTTAAGTTGACCTCCAAGGTGAACCTATGATGGGGTTTTCTGGGGCTGAGTGTGTGTGACTCACCCAAGGTCACCCAGTGAGTTTCCATGGTCAAGCAGGGAATTGAACCCAGAGTCATAGTCCAATGCCCAAACCACTACATTTGCTCTTGTATGATATACCGGGGGTGGGGGGGAGTATACTATAATGTGTGAGTGTGTATATGATACAAACTATGATGCTCAGCAACACACACAACATAACAACAACATTAATAAACAGAGTCTAAGGCAATATTATGTGCCCCATAGAATCATGGAATCATAGAGCTGGAAAGCTACCTATGGGCCAGCTCCAACCCCCTGTTCAATGCAGAGTCCATCAGTTCCAACCCATTGTTCAGTCTTCCTGAATGAATTCAGATTCAGATGTATATTTCTATATTAAGAAATTCAAGAGGGAAATACAGCTCAGCATGAGTCTGAATGAATAGTATCAACAACTGTATGATAGGAATGTATTGAGAAATGCATCAGAAAAGATACTTTTGACTTTTATACACTGATCAATAATATTCACTGGTGAGCAAATTGCTAATATAGGTTGTTGCCCTGTTGTGCTTTTCGTCAAAGAATACATTCCCACTGTACCCTGTCTGGTAATGGACAATAATTTACACAAGACTGAGCACCATGTGGCTTCTCCAACTTGTTCTTGCAGCCCCCAGAGCCACCCCCCCCAACAAAATAATTTAAACACACACACACTGATAATGGCACTCTTTGAAACACACAGTTAGAATACTGTCACCATACCTTTTTAAATGCAAAAACTGGAAGTAAATTCCTACCAATTTTAATTTCATCCGGAGGGCATAGTGTAGCCATAGTGTAGCCACTATGGCAGAGGGTAATGTGGCTCCTAGAGCCTCTGAAATTGCTTCCCCTGTTCTATACTAACAAGGGGAATCCATCTTGGAAACTAAGCAGAGTCAACACTGGTTAATATTTGGATGAAAGACCGCTAATCAATACCAGGTACTGTAGGGTATATTTCAGAGGAAGAAACTGGCAAAACTGACATGGGGTCACTAGAATGCAGAAGGCATGCACACATACACACATGCGTGTATTTTTGTCTCTACCACAGCTTCAAGACTGCAAAACCTAGAGACATGAATTTGGCATGCATATTAAAGAACCCCTAAGGATTTGCACCTGGGTATTATGGGGGGGGGGGGTATGGACAAATTTATTTTAATTTAAATCTGTTTGTAGCCTGCAGTGCCATCATTAGTCATGAGGTGGCAGTCTCCCCTAACTATCAGAGAATAAGCCATCGCACCTGGCATTGTGATTTCCTCAAATAGCCTTTAGGGAGTTCCATGTGGGTCAGAGGGACTGTAGGGAAAACAGTATACTGTCCGTAACTGCTGCCCTACTTTGTATAGTCCATGGATATTCAAAAGAAGAAAAAGAATGAGACACACAGAGAGAAAAGGTCCCGCTGCATGGTGTTGATGGGGAATGAATAAAGAGAAAGGCTAGATCAGGAACAGATTGAGGAGAATGAAAGACCAGTAAGGCGTGGGGTGAATGGGAAGTAAATAGGAGAAAGAAAAGCAAAAAAGCAAAGGAGAAGATAATAACCACTGGGCTAGGGACATGACAATATCACCTGGATGAGTGAGCCAATACAAAGAAAGAGCACTAGCACGGAAGAAAGACAAAGAGCAGCTGGAGTAGGTACAGGGAGAAAAAGAGCATGTGGCTCAAAGAGAAAAGAAGAACATTAAGGTACAGGGTTGGATGAGGGATAAAAGACTGCCTGTGTCAGTGTAAGAAAGATCATCTATCTGGCTAGAGGAGGGAGTGGCAGGATGCAGGAAAGAAGTTTGTAATATATGCACAGCTGGGTACTTCTGCAGGTGTGGAATAAGAGAGTCAACCCAATACAGCATTTCCTTTCCTTTTTTCCATAACTTAATTTTATGTTGCATTGCTTTCTGCTACCAATACTAGAAAGGCCAACAACATGCAGTGGGGAAACACTAAATAGACGCCCATTTAAAAAAAAAAACTAATTGGAAACTGGTTAGACAGATCTCTCACTTTCAAAGTACAATAGCTGCTAATTATATCAAGATTGTGCATATTTGCGAGCACAAGACAATCTGTTGAAGAGGGCGGTATCAGGTTTCTGCATCTTGCAAACCTTGCTGGTGTTCATGAGAGTCTAGCAAACATTCTTTCCTCTTCACTAAGAGGCTGTTATCCATTTGTATGTCCAGAATACATGAGGAGTTTATCTTTTGGTCTCCACCTGCTTTGACTCCATCATACCTATGTCTTTGTCATACTTTTCACTCCCTTCTGAATTTCTGTCTCGCAGAATGCCCAGTGTCTTTACACATCATGATAGGCTACAACAAGGCCACAGACTCTCTGGTTATGGGCACTGAGCCCTGGGTATGCAAAGGATTTAATCATCTGTGAGAAAGGAAAGGAAATGCTGAGCACACCTTGTGAGTGAGTATTGTCCATGCACATGTGGTGTTCCTTAAAGAATAAAATAAAAAAGTACAGAGTAGTTATGGAGTCAAAGCCTAAAATACATGTTTATAATTTATTCCATTTATATTCCTCCTTCCTCCATGGATCTCTGGGTAATGCACACTTAAACTGTGAAATAAGTTACACTGAGAGAGAGAAATTGAAATTTACTGAAGGGTACCTATGGAATTTCTGAGCAAAGATTTTGACTTGAATCTCCCCAGTCCAAGTCAAACAAGTATGTTGTCTATGGCACAACTGAACAACATTTCTATCCACTGAACTCTGCACATATATGAGGTAAAGCTTCACATCAAACATCAATGATACAAAGATACTTTGAAAATAAAGATTAGGTCATGGGCAGGGACCTTCCTTGGAGGTCTTTAAACAGAGGCTGGATGGCCATCTGTTGGGTATGCTTTGATTGGGAGTTCCTGCATGGCAGGGGGTTGGACTGGATGGCCCTTGTGGTCTCTTCCAACTCTCTGATTCTATGATTCTATGAAATGGTCCTCTGGATTTTGTTTGGCAGCATTGCCAATGGTGAAGCACGATGGAAACTGTAGTTCAACAACATCTGGAAGTTCACAGGTTACCTCACCTCTGGATTAAGTCGGATGACTCTCTCCTCCTTATTTTTCTGCTTTTTTATTTTTATTATTATACACCAAGTAAAGGCCTGCTGACCATACTGCAAACATGCGATGGCTAATGGAGGGCACCAAAGAATTCCAAAAAGAATCCACAGGTGTTTCATAGACTACAGCAAAGCATTTGATTTTATGGATCACGAAAAGCTATGGAATGTACTCTACGATATGGGTGTGCCACAACATCCGATAGTCCTGATGAGGAATCTGTACCAAGGACAGGAAGCCACAGTCAGAACAGAATTTGGGGAAACAGAGTGGTTCCCAATAGACAAAGGGGTCAGGGAAGGCTGCATCACCTTACTTGTTTAATTTATATGCTGAAAACATCATAAGAAAAAATCAGAAAAAGGAGGAGGAAGCAACATTAACAACCTCAAATATGCAGACAACACCATAATATTAGCTGAAGACATTCAGGAATTGGAATAGTTAATAAGGAAGGTCAAAGATGAAAGTGCAAAGGCAGGTCTGATGCTGAACATAAAGAAAACAAAAATCATGACCACAGAAGAAATACACAAATTCAATCTAGACAATGAAGAAATTGAAACAGTTAAAGAATTCTCATATCTAGGATCAAACATTGACCAGAATGGAGACTGCAGTCAAGAAATAAGAAGACGACTAGGAATGGGAAAAGCATCTATGAAAGAACTGGAAAAGATACTGACAAGCAAAGACGTACAACTGAGGGATTCTTGGAGATGTCTCATCCACGGGGTCGCCATGAGTCAGAACTGACTTGAGGGCAGGTAACAACAACAACAAAGGCCTGCTGAATTTCACAGACAAGCAAAGTGCTCGAGTACAGTGGGCCCTTGGTATCCAGTGGAGTTTGGGTCCAGGATCCCCGTGGATGCCAAAATTCATGCATGCTCGTCCCATTATATACAGTGGCATAGTAGAATGGTGTCTTTTATATAAAATGGCAAAATCAAGCTTTGCTTCTTTGATTTATTTATTTTTAATATTTTCAAGGCATGGATGGTTAAATTCATGGATGCAAAATCCCTGGATACAGAGGGCTGACTATACTTCATCACGTCCCATGCTTTCATTTACCAGTCTCCCTCACTCACTTGAAGATAGACATACAGACATACCCTGTTTCCCCAAAAATAAGACATCCTCTGAAAATAAGACCTAGTAGAGGTTTTGCTGAATTGCTAAATATAAGACCTCCCCCGAAAGTAAGACCTAGCAAAGTTTTTGTATATAAATATATATACAGTATATAATAAATGTTCAGGTTTTTTGTTCTACAACAAATGTGAATTCTTCTTCATGGAAAAATAAGACATTCCTGGAAAATAATCCCTAGTGCATCTTTGGGAGCAAAAATTAATATAAGACACTGTCTTATTTTTGGGGAAGCACGGTAGATACACACACTCCACCAACATCTCAATTCCTTCTTCCCATAATACACTGAAATAAAGGTGGTTAGGCTGCTGAGATGGAGCACACACCTGTTTCTAAAAATGTATCTGTTTGTTTAAATAGTTATATATATCACTCTTACTACAACTGAGCAGTTTACCTCCCTGAGCCATTCACATGGTCTTGAGGTCAGGGGCAGAATTCTGTAAACTAGTTCCATTGACACTGAAGTTTTGCTTGTGCTAGATGGGATAACAAGATTTCAGGCAGCACAGCTTTTAAAGATCTTCATAATTCAGTTCCTAATACACTTTAGACCAGAGATGGGAACCATGCAGATTGCCAGGTGTTGCTGGATAGTAAATCCCAGGATTCTTCACCACTGGCTGTTCTGGCTAGGGCTGCTAGACTTTGCAGACCAACAAAGGAGGACCAGAGAGATCCACCTCTCCTCAGTCATCCCATTTTCCCAACTGTACATAAATGATGTCAAACACAGCTATGGCTACCTTTGGCTAGCAGGCCAGTCCTTAAATGAAGGCTGATCTAGGCTCTGAAGCAATCTTCCAAGGGAGCCTGCTGTAATGTCTTTTCTCGGATCACCTTCTGCTATTGAGTGAAGACCTTTCTTTTTCAACAGGCACCGGGCCCGCTGAGCTGTTAATTTTAATCTCCATGCCACGTTAGCTCTGAAATTGTTTTGTCTGCTGTCCTGCCTCTTTTATGTCTCATTAGTTGTTGCTTTTATTGTATTTTAATTCTGAGTGTGTTGTACACCACCTGGAACATGTTAATGGGAGAAACAGGGAAAGGGATAACAAGAACACCTTAAAGAAACAATAAAAACAGTAAAAGACACACTGAAACAAACAGATTTTTATATGGCAACTGAACACGGACAAAAATGCTCTTAGAAAGAGTCAGAGAGGCTCCCTATCACCAGAGAAAGCCTCAAGGTTACAAATCCTTCTGTATGTATATTCCAAGTTGCCTGACGACTTATGATGACCCTATTAATTTTTCATAGAGTTTTCTTAGGCAAGGAATAGTCAGAGGTAGTTTTGTTGGTTCTGAAATAGAGACAACAGCACCTGGCATCCATTGGCGGTCTCCCGTCTACCACAGAATATAAGGAGAACAAAGAGAGGCTTTCTGTACACCTCTAAACATCCCTCTCTCCATTTCCTTCTCTTCTCTTTCCCTCATATCTCTGTGCCCTACCCTGTACTGTAGCTGAAACTGACCTTCCCTCAACTAAAGAATACTGCAGACAGTTGTAATTAGATATGAAAGCCGGGGGGGGGGGAGGCAACATTTTTCCCTGGAAAATATCAAAATCGAAATGTTTAAAAAAGATTCCAGAATATTTGCATTTAGAATGATAATTCTAAAGTTACACTGAAGACAAGGCATTCATATACGAGTATTTGCTCCTCCAAAATTACTTCTAAAAACTATATGAGAGGAAAACCTGATACAATGTACAGTATCAGATCATTACAATTCCTGCCCTTGCTATCCTATTCTCAGTTTCTCATGGAAATGAATGCTTTGTGTGTGCATGACATTATGGAAGGCCAGAAGAGACAAAACAACTTTCCCTGTTTTTACTAGCATTGATGGTTTCTTCCATTCTTATTGGGGGTTTTGCCTGTTTTTAATGAAATGGCAAAACCAAAGAGATTCCTTACAGTTCAGGATTTTGTAGCTCCATCTGTAACATAAAAACAAAATTCAAAATAGACTTCTCAGCATGCCTCAGTTAATAAATTTTCTGACAAAGGTCTAATCTGCGCTGCAGAAATAATGCAGTTTGACACTGCTTTAACTGCCATGGCTCTATCCTGTGGAATTGTGGGATTTGTAGTTTGTTATGGAATCAGAGCTCTCTGAAAGAGAAGGCTAAATATCTCACAAAACCAGCAACTACCTGCAAGATCCCTTGCTAAGTATGTGTAGATAGCAAAAAGGAGGGGGGGTATACAGGTTAAAAAAGGATAAGTCTGTAAGTTTGCCACCTTAATGCAAATCATAAGAAAAAAGGAGGGTGATGGGGGGAGCCTTTGAGTGATCTCTGGCATGTTCATTTATTTATGTGAGACTTTGCTGTTGTTGTTGTTGTTGTTGTGTGCCTTCAAGTCGTTTCCAACTTATAGCAACTCTAAGTTGAACCACAGGGTTTTCTGGGGCTGAAAGTATGTGACTTGCCTACGGTCACCCAGTGGCTGAATGGGGAATCAAATCCCAATCTCTGGAGTCCAAATCTTATGCTCAACCCACTACACTACAGTGGCTCTCTATGCAAGGCTTGCCTGATGTGACTGTTTCATTTCACATGTGCGTATTGTTAGTTTTAAATTTAAAAAAAATGCTAAAACACACTGAACTGCTCTTTTTGTGTATGTGTGATATAAGATCATAAACTATTCCTTCCATGTTATTTCTGCTGCTGGTACCAAGTACTATGTTAAATAAGTAACGCCCAGGATCATATCAGCTTTGTTTTCTAAGGTATACCTTTACTGTCTGACTGAACTGGACATAACTGTAACACATCATGTAGATAATACATGCTATATTCTTAAAGTAACAAAGTGTTTTCCAATCTCTAATGGAAAAAGTCCATTTTTTACCCCTAGGTTCAAAATTTCTGGAAATTTTACATCTCTACTTGTGACTGCCTAGAACAGTAATTTAGTAAGCAGACTAATTATAATAGGTAAAAACTATAGGAACCCTGGTGTCATCTATATTATTCAGCCTCTGAACATATGATCATTCTAGTAATTCTCTTTCAGTACCAAATCAGGAACCTCCATGCACAAATCAACTTGCATAGACATCTATTCTTCTGAGCTTCCTTGATTAAACCACCTTCACTGTGAAAAATGTTCAACCACTAAAAGTCAGAATCTCTTGCAGATACCAATAGATATGTGCCTATCAGCGAGACAGCAGAAGGCAGATAAAATAAGAATTTTATGGTGCATCAGGAATTAGGAATTAAGGTAGAGAACCAGAGAAGGGGTGGGTGGGCTTTCCTTTGCAGTGATGGTGAAGTAGGGACATGAAGAAAGACAATTCCCAAGCCCTACAAGCCATGTTGTTGTTGTTGTTGTGTACCTTCAAGTCATTTCTGACTTACAGCAACCCTAAGGCAAACCTATCATGGGGTTTTCTTGGCAAAATCTGTTCCAAACCATTATTGGTTGTTAAAAGGAAAGCTGGGGAAAGAATACAGGAAACATGATCAAATTACATTTCTCCCAGCCAGGCAGCTAGTTCTATTTCTTTCTTTCTCTCCCTCTCTCTCTAAACTTGACCGCTGACAAAGAGAACAATGGCAGCTGCCCATTACATCAAGTGAATGTTTTATTTCTGTGCTGATTAATAGTAAGCACACAATGATTAAATTCAAGTTGTGCATGCATGTCTGTGTATATATTTAACACATTTACACCCCAGTTATGTGCACAAACAGAGATATTCAAAACAATTTTCTAGTGAGTATATTATACCACGGCCTCTTTTTACACTTCAGCTTACAATAAAATGTATAAAACTGTATTACAAACCAAGAGTTTTGAACCAGAGGTATTCATGTTTATACAAAATGAAACAAGTTTAGATCATAAGAGCTACCGTACAGAGGCAGATCCACTCATGTTGGTTTCATAGTCTCCTTGGAATTAAGACAAAGGCAAGTCTTAACAGACTGGTACCAAGAAACACACAATGCAGGACAAACAGCTGTCTGTCAGTAATATCTCTCAACTTTTGTTATGACTCTGAAAACAAATACTAAATAATTGCTAAAAAAGAGAGAGATAGAGAGAGAACTTGGGACTGGTAATGAATTTATTTTCTGCAGCCAGACATCATGATTTCTAAAAGAAAAAAAATCCAAATAGATTTCCCCTTTTTAGAGAAAACACAGGACTTAATGTACAGTGGAAACCATATATAAATATTGATTGCATTTCCATGAAGGTCACATTATGAAATTGTGTGCCATGATATTTTATTTGTTATGTTCCAAACAACAGTTATGAAGCTAATCTAGAAGACTTTGTGTACTGTTCTCCTATAGTATTTTTCTAAACAGGAGCAGGGCAAAAACATCTAGAACAGATATGTGTCTAATTTTATCTCAATTCATGTGAGAATGGAAGATTGCAACTGTTTCTTGGAGAGAGGCTTATGAGGGAAATGGACAGACGTGTGTCAGCCATCATTTTATTACATTCCCAAGTGCTTTAACCCTGACCAAAGGTGCTGTCTGCAGAAATCCATGCTGGAGCTAGCTGAGCAGAGGCTTCAGTGGCTGACAGGGCTTGCTCTTTGATGCGCACAGGTGGTACAAAGCCAGCTGGCTGCCATTACTCTGTTGCCCTGGGAACCACAATTGAAGTGTACTTCTAAATCTGCACAGGAGGTACTTCTGCACCATTGCCACAGCAGCTCTTGCTGTGCAAAGTTAAAGTCGCGTAGCAGCTATAGCTACAGCCCAGCTGGTGCCCATTAATGTTCCCTGTATGACAGGAGCAAGCAGCTAGTCTTAGATGCCTCATTCTTGCCACTGACAAACAGAAGGATTTATCACTCCTATTAATGGAGATGAAACACACTTTGCCTGTTTCAATAGAAAGGGGGCTCAAAGGGAATCAAGGTTTTTAAGTATGGCTTTTCCGTCGTCCTGCCTCTTGGTTCAGCTTGCCATCATTAAAGTGCAGAACACATCATTTTTTGCAACCAGCAAATTATTTAGTAGTCCTACTGAATTCACAAGTAAGGCAAGTAGAACTGGAGAACCAATTTTGAAAAACAAGACTGTTTGCTTGGTATTTAGAGGTCCAACGTCTGAGGGAGACTAGTGGGGAAGAAAAACAGAGAAAGAAAGAAAAACTGTATTTTAATTAGCTTTTTTTCATGGAAACATCCAGCCATGAAATCAGTGGTGAGGGGTTAGGTCAGGCTACCTGTTCCCTTTTCCTCCCCCTGCCCAACTGTCATGTTTTCACTCTTTTTTATTATTCCTATTTCCTATTTACTTTTTTACTATTTACTATTCACCGTTGTGTCATCTTTGTTTTTACTTCAATGAATGTAGTGCATGCCTTCCCTCTCCCCATGCCTCAATCATTCATTTCTTTTTTGTGTGGAGATCTCATGCACTCCCTTCCCCCATACATACACTGCAGATTTTCACACAAGTAAGCAAGCAAATGAAGAGGGGATCGAGGAGGGAGGAAATGTGTGAGATCTCCACACATGTGAGTGAACAAATGATTGCAAGGGGGAGAAGGAATGTGCGCGTTCCATTCACTGAAATAAAAACAAAGATGCCAGAACACTGATCGGATGGAGAAGAGGAGGTGGGAGGTGGGAGCAAAGAGAGTGAAAATAAATGTGACACTCAGGTGGAGGGGAGAGGAAGAGGGAGGGGTAGCCTGATTTAGCCCCTCACCACTCACCTCATGGCTGAACATACACTGAAGTAGAAAAACATGGCGACACACACCAGGCTTGCTGGAACCAACCAGTCCTGCCCACCAAAAATTTCTTCCACCCCCAGCTACGTACTGAAGCTGCCTTGGAGCACCAGCCACACACATGAAAGTCCAAATTTTAAGAAAAAGTCTGTAATAAAAGGTGAATTTTTAGAAATCAGATTAACACCCCCTGAACCACATTCCCTGTGACTTCGCCACAACCTCCCCATGAATTGTCAAGAACGTTGTGTGCCCAGCTTATGGCCACTGTGAGATCAATACAACATGTGGTTTGGGAATCAGTACAGACAAGTTCCCAATTTCAATTTCAGCTGATTATGGGATGTTTCAGTTATGGGGAGAAAGGGGGAACAAATTGCTGCATTTTGCACCAACTGTTAACTATTTGAAGAGTGGTTGGAGGATTAAAAAAAACACCCAGCTTCAGTGAACATACTTTGCCTGCCCCATTATACAGCAAGCAAATTTAATGTGGCATGTATTTCTGCTTATTGTGTAAGTCTAACAAGTAGGGAAAGTAAGAACCCCATAAATTTAGGACACAGAAATGTTTATTAGAAAGCTTGCAGTGCTCCTTGTTCTTGTTGTGTGCCTTCAAGTCATTTCTGGACTTATGGCAAGCCTAAGGTGTCCCTACCATGGGATTTCTTCAGCGGGGGGTTGCCTTTTGCCCTCCTCTGAGGCTAAAAGAATGTGACTTGCCCAAGCTCATCCAGTTGGTTGCCATGGCTGAGCAAGCTTTCGAACCCTGGTTCAATGTTCAAACCACTACACCACACAGGCTCTCACATTGTTGCTACCAATGCTCTATTATACATGGCTCAAAAGGCAACAGGAGAGAGAGGACAGAATGAAGCTTTTGAAAAGGAGCCAAAGGCTCAGTTCACATTTACATGACATCTCTCTACTTCATGATAGGCATAGCCTTAAAAATATGACAGAGAGTGGAGAGAAGACGTCTAACTGTGTAGGAAAAATATTCTATCTCAAATCAGTCTGACAAATCTTATGAAGGAACTTCAAAGCATTTTATTTGAAATCAGATGGCCACAGAGAAAGGATCATTGGAAGTTTAAGAATGGGCCATCATTTTTTGCAATGCTAAAGAAATCTTTGCTACTCTTGCCACCTTCTAATGACACTTACTTAACTGATACCGTACTAATGTTTGCTCTTCCAGTTAATAATGTCATTTCTAACAGATTACTGTACTTGTGCTACTATGGCAAAGATTACATTATAGTATATTTGGAAAGATGAACAACACTCAAGGGGAAGGGGATGTATTCTCCCACTCCCAACTCCTCAGGCAACCTGGGAAAGAAAAAGGAGGAAAATATCCAAAGTGCTGCATGTGCCACAGCCTTCATATAGGCATTTTTAGTGCAACACTAAAAGGTGTTTCTTCAGAATATCTGAAGCCCTGAGAGGACAGGATGTATTAATGACTATTTTTGACAGGGGGGAAAAAGAGAAAGCATACCTAAATCTTCAAAACAGGTTATTTACCACCCAATCTTTAAAACTCTCTTAACACAAGGCAAGGTGGATGGTTTGCAGAAGCAGACAAAAAGACCAGCACCACCTATGGGGCTTTTGCCCTCTGCTGGTTTCTTTCATCATTGCACTGTGATACCTATTGTTTGTGTATAATCTTCACTCTCTCTGTCTCTCTTACACATACACATCCCATCTCCCCACAAAAGCACATTACCACAAGAGCGCTTTTTAGTTAAGTCTTCACTTTTTTTTTTTTACAAGGGAAGAATGATGAAGAGCACTCCTATTGCAGGCACAGTTCTGAAATATTTATGACAGATGCCTTTGAATCACCATCTCCCCACCCAGCCACCCATACGCCCCAGTTTTCCAAAAGGATGAACCCTGACTTGTAGGAGGCAAGGGCATGCTGCAGCTCCCACTGCAGATAAGCCAGCCTTTAATCAAAATGAACCCTTAGCTCACAGCCCCCCACCTACCCAGCCTAGTCAATGCCCAGGGATGACACTGCCCTCTTTTGCCTCACATTTCCATAAGGCATCAGAAGGCTGCGCTTTTAAATCCAAATAAGATGGACGATCTGAGCACGGCTCACTCATTTCCTCTTTCTCAGCAATAATAAAGTTACGGAATGTATATGCTTAAGTCTTAATGAAATGCGAGACAGCACATCGCCGCCTCCTCTACTTCTTCTTCCCCCTTCCAATAAAGTCAAGTAATGCAAATGTGAGATCCCTACAGTATTATTAATTCTGCTACATCGCACATTGAGCCAGTGATGCTGGGGCAGGAGAGGTATATGTTACATATCTATTGTGCCAGCTGATCTCGCTTGGGGACAAAGGCTTTCACCCTGAAGGAGAGGGCAGGTGGCAATGCCAGTCTTTTTGCCCTCCAAGGATTTTCCACGGAAGTAAAAGGTGAAAAGGGGTAGGTGGGAGGAAGGGGGAGAGCAGATTTAATTTCCTACAGCTGTCAAGCTGATGTGATAAATCGGCATTTCTACAGCTACCAGTGTCAGACCTTATGAATCTGTCGTGGTTTTAAAAATGACAGTATCTTGGCAAATAACTGATTTGTTTTAAAAGTGACTTTATTGTGCTATTTATGTGTCTTTGGAATCAAGCAATTTCTCCATCTTCCCACCCCTTTCTATCCCAGAATCAGGCTGTGTAGAGAGCCATTCAAATCAAGCACTTTTTCTTTGTTATTTATTTGCAGCATTTCCTTTCACACCTTTCCTCCATGGAGCTCAAGGTGGTATACGTAGCTCTGCTCCTTCTGACATTATTCTCACAACAATGCTGGGAGGCAGGTCAGGCTGAGCGAGAGGAACTGGCCCAAGATCACCCAGTAAGTTTCATGGCCCATTAGGAATTCAAATCTGGATCATCTACCTCTCGTCACTACATCACACTGGTGGAAAAGAGTGTTTATTAGGAGTAAGATACATAAGGCAGTATATTCAGATCACTTCACAAATATTTGGCCATTACCATCAAAAATAATTTGAGGAAAATCATTTGTTGAAAAATATCTGTGATATTTATTTTATTTCATTTTATATATTTCTTCAATTTATATCCTGCCTAGGACCTAAGGAAGTTAGGGATATTTTTTCCTTGACAAGAGAATATGCCAAGATGTCAGATTTTTCCCATTAGTGCCATTGAGACAGAGCTACATGTGCCCCCATCTCAATGTTTTAGCTTATCTGGAAAATCACTAGAATTTTGTAAAGAAGCTCCTAATTAACTTTTTACTCTTGTAAACCAGCCATTACAAGAGCAGACTGCAGACCAGCTTTGTGTGTTTGTCACTAGTGAACTTTACATTTTCATTCAAAGCTCCTCCGTTTAAGTGTGCCATATATACTGAACTCTCGTTCCTGCCAACATGATTCCTGTGGTGTTCACATCCGAACAATATTTGCACCTGTACAGCATATCACACCTAGGAATACTGTGAACACTGACAAGACAACAAGATTCAACCCCCCAAACACATGGTAAGAACAGAGAACTGTAAAAACGAATAGTAACAGCTTTAGGAAAAATAGCACCACCAAGCACACATAACAGGGTCAAGCTACAACTGACAGCTTTCCCAACTTTTACAATCAATCATGGCTTTCTCCACTAACTAAATATATATCTATAAATAAGCAGCCATGAATTCTGGGGAAAGGAGGGAAACGCCAATAGGATGAAAGCAACAGCACTGGGTAAGAGGGAGTGTGTGTGGGGGGGGGGGGGGAATTAGCCCTTACCATTTGAACAGAACTAAACCTTCTGTTCCAGACCTCCTAAGCTATGTCCTTTTGAATACAAGAACAATTGACTGATCCTGTACAAATTGATTTGTACTATTCTTTGGTCAGGTTGTCCTTCACAAAGTGAGAGAAGAGTCAAAGAGATCAGAATTGGTAGAAATATGAAGGAAACTGCCATGGTTTCCGGGGAGTCATCTGCAAATGGTGCTGATTACAGGATGGGAGGTATGGAAAAAGGGAAGAATGATACTGCTGAGAATGTGGACAGTGGACAGCAGCTTCCCACTTCAGAGCGTTGGCATTTCTATTGGTCAAAAATTGATGGAGAATTGACTTGTTGTCTGTGGAAATTCCTCCCTTTCACTTCCTTCCCCATCTTTTGTGGAAGGGCTTTTTGTTTGTTTTGAGAGAATATTCTAAGGTACAGGTTCTTAACCTCTGATCCTCCAGATGTTTTTCTACTTCAATTTCCAGAAGCCTCCAGAGGGATGGTCAATGGGTCAGTGACTCTGGGAGTTGAAATCCAAAAAAACACAGGACGTCAAATGTTACAAACCACTGTTCTGGAGCAATAAAATGTTCCAGGGAGGAAATGATTACTCCTTCTCCAGTAACAGAACTTCCTAGGACCTACAAGTAGGTTGGTGATTTCAAAAGAGTCTATTCATCTTCGCACTTTCTTTCTCTCCTTAAAGTACTCTTTCCTTGTATGCCAAAATCATTCATGTGCTTTAAACAGTGAAGAGAGGGGAGCTGAATATCCAGTCCAATAGGATTAGTGGTGCAGCCACAGCCCTTTCTATCTCTACTCTATGTAGAAGCACCATACAAAAAACAGCTATTTAAGGCAGGTTTGTTAAAATACAAGGCACACAAAATTGAAAAGTGGGTCTATATATTTAATCACCTCTGCTCAGAAGGTCAAGATAATCTTGCTATACCAGAACATGTGTAAAATGTGCCCTTTCCCACATTTCATCTAACAATCAGATCAATAGTTCAGATTTCTGGAAGCCATTTTTAGTGACATCTAATTTGCTTAGTGCAGGTTGAGGAGCTCTGTGCAGCATTATCCATCGAATATTCTCTTCAGTATTATCGAACCACTCCATTATGTGCTGTAGGGAAAGTGCAATGTCTGGGAATATTGAAATTGATATAAAAATCCCAATGGCTAGATTTTTAAAAAATAATAATAATACCACTAGAAGCCAAAGGATATTTACCACCCATCTAAACTGGCTTCACAAAGAGAAAGCTTCATTCATACATTATGTAATCATAATTACATTAAAGAACAAAAAGGGTCTCCCAGAAATACTAAAAGATGTCTTAATCCAAATTGTTGAGAGGTGGCGGGTGGGAAAGAATAAATTTCTGTCAAAGAGGTACTTTAACATTGACTGTTTCCTTCATAATTCCTGCCCTTTGGCACTTGATTTTATTTATTTATTCATTCGTTCATTCATTCTTTCATTTTGTTATACCCATCATCACTTATAGAAAAACTGCCATGTCATCTCCACTGTGCTCATTAGATCTGTCTGTTTCTCCATTGCACTGTGGGACTGGTGTATCCTGTTCTCCACCAGGAATATGGTAGAGCTTCAAAACCCCTGGAAAACACCTTCCTGTATGACAAGGCCTAAAAATTTCAGTCTTGCCTGGATGTAAATTATGATTTATTCTGTAAACATCATGGATCACATGCCATGGATATTAATTGTATGTGTAAAATACACATTTAAATATTTAACATGGAATAAGTACTGTGCAAGGAGAAAACATTTAATATGTTTCCTTTTGCTACTGAAGACTGATGCAACAAATGAGTGAGATATGCTGTATATACTCGACTATAAGTTGACATCATGTATAAGGCGAGGGCTGGTTCTGGGGCCAAAATTATGGTTTTGGATATAACCCATGGATAATTTGAGGGTAAAACATAGCAGCATGTAACAAAAATGAAACAAAGGAAAACAATGCCAAAGAACCTACAAAATCCCAGCAGGCATAACTGTTTGTGATTACACTGAAGGCTGGATAAATGAGAAAGCGGAGTGGGATGCTTCTAGGACAGATTCTTTCCTTTCACCAGGGATGGTTCCTTTTTTAACAAGAGTTAAAGTACAGTACTTGCATTAACCCATGGATAAGTCAACTTGGTTTTTTTGTGTCGATTTTTAATTAAAATTTCTATACTTATACATGATTATATACAGTATGCCCTTAAAATGTTTGTTTATTATTTTATTTATTTAAATAATTATGTCCCACCCTATAGCCAAGGATCTTAGGATACCATACAATAAAAATCCATTTGTAACAATTTAAAATAATAAGAACAATTTTTAAAAACTGTTTTTAAAGCATATTATATCATTTAACACTTAAAGCAAGACAATTTAAAACCGATTAAAACAGTCTAAAACAAAGTCAACAAGTACAAATTGGATAAAAATCAATTAGGATCCAAAAGTTTTAATAAAAAGCTATGTTTTGACTTAGCCTTGGAATGATACCAGTGTTGGTGTCTCAGACTGGTATAATATTGGCAGCAAGTGCCACTCTTTTAAAATTAAAGTTGCATGCTTTCTATATGATGTGCAGTCTAGCTACTGCGTATTGCAGTAGCTGCAGTTTTTGAGTTGTCCTCAAGGGCAGCTCCACATAGAGTGAACTGCCATAGTCTAACTGCAAAGTTGCCAGTGCATGAACTACTGTGGCTGAGAATGATCTACCTCATTTACCTCACCGAACAGGAGAAGTAGTCAATGAGTAGTCTGCAAAGGAAGCATAATAACAAATTCTTTGGCTCTCCTTTCACATTCTCTGTATACAAAGAGAAAGGCAGTATCAAGTTGCTTTCAATTAAAACTGATGCGAATGGATTCCCAAACACATAAGTTCTGAATTTTGTCATCTCAGGAATCTTTCCTCTGCAACTTATACAGTCAACCCCCCCCCCCCCCCATATCCATGGATTTTTTATCCACGTATTGAAGCATCCATCACTTGAAAATGTTTTTAAAATATATAAATTCGAAGAAGCAAACCTTGATTTTGCCATTTTATATAAGGGACGCTATTTTACTCTGCAATTGTATTTAATGGGACTTAAACATCCACAGATTTTGGTATCCACAGGGGGTCCTGAAACCAAACCCCAGCGGAAACCAAGAGTCCACTGTTAAGGAATTCAGAGGCTACGCAGTTGCATTACTATCCCTCCACTGAGACACAATTCCAAGAGCCTTTGGAAATGAAATAAGCTAAAAGAATTAGTTTCAGAAATCTCTGGATTCTTTCTTTTTAGGAGAGAAGAATTTGGCCCCAGAAACACTACGGCTGTTTTTAGCCTGCTGCTTTACAGATGCCGCTGTACCCCTTCTTCTTGGACTTTGACATGCAATGTGAGAAAGCAAATATATAGCCATGTTAGTCTGTGGAATCAGTATGTAGAGTGATCTTGTAGCACCTTTGAGATTTACTAAAGAAAGATGTTGGCAGCATGAACTTTCGTAGACTTAAGTCTACGAACGCTCATGCTGCCAACGTCTTTCTTTAGTTAGTCTCAAAGGTGCTACAAGATTGCTCTACTACACAATGGGAGAAAGGATTAAACAGAACAGGGTGAAGAGGCAAGCTGGCAGATGGTAACAAAGGCAAAATTCAGCATTAGTTATACCCTGATCTATGCACTCTGCTCCACAGGGAAACCAACCACTTGCTTTCTACAGTCAGCTCTCTGTATCCATGAATTCTGCATCCATGGCTTGAAAATAGATATTTTTTACATCCAAAGGGCAAACCTTAATTTTGCCATTTTATATAACACACATCATTTTACTACATAGAATCATAGAATCGTAGAAATTCAGAGTTGGAAGAGACCACAAGGGCCATCCAGTCCAACCCCCTGCCGTACAGGAACTCCCAATCAAAGCATACCCGACAGATGGCCATCCAGCCTCTGCTTAAAAACCTCCAAGGAAGGAGACTCCACCACACCCCGAGGGAGTGTGTTCCACTATCAAACAGCCCTTACTGTTAGGAAGTTCCTCCTAATGTTGAGGTGGAATCTCTTTTCCTGCAGTTTGCATCCATTGTTCCGCGTTCTAGTCTCTGGAGCAGAGGAAAACAAGCTTGCTCCCTCCTCAATGTGACATCCCTTCAAATATTTAAACAAGGCTATCATATCACCTCTTAACCTTCTCTTCTCAAGGCTAAACATCCCCAGCTCCCTAAGGCGTTCTTCATAGGGCAAGGTTTCCAGACCCTTCACCATTTTAGTCGCCTTCCTTTGGACATGCTCCAGTTTCTCCACATCCTTTTTGAATTGTGGTGCCCAGAACTGGACACAGTATTCCAGGTGGGGCCTGACCAATGCAGAATAGAGTGGCACTATTACTTCCCTTGATCTAGACACTATACTTCTATTGATGCAGCCTAAAATTGCATTGGCCTTTTTAGCTGCTGCATCACACTGTTGACTCATGTTCAACTTGTGGTCTACTTGGACTCCTAGATCTCTTTCACATGTTGTCTCATTCAGCCACGTGTCCCCCATCCTATATCTGTGCATTTAATTTTTCCGCCCTACGTGTAGGACCTTACATTTCTCTGTGTTAAATTTCATTTTGTTAGCTTTGGCCCAGCTTTCTAGTATATTAAGGTCATTTTGAATTTTGATCCTGTCCTTTGGGGTATTAGCTACTCCTCCTAATTTGGTATCATCTGCAAATTTGATAACTAGGCTCTCAATACTGTCATCCAAGTCATTAATAAAGATGTTGAATAGCACTGGGCCCAGGACAGAACCCTGTGGCACCCCACTTGTCACTTCTTTCCAGGATGAAAAGGAACCATTGTTGAGCACCCTTTGGGTTCGGTCAGTCAGCCAGTTACAAATCCATGTAATGGTTACGTTGTCTAGTTCACATTTTGCAAGCTTGTTTGCAAGAATGTCATGGGGAACCTTGTCAAATGCCTTACTGAAGTCAAGATATACTATATCCATAGCATTCCCTTCATCTACCAAGCTGGTAATTTTATCAAAAAAAGATATCAGATTTGTCTGGCATGACTTGTTTCTCTGAAACCCATGTTGGCTTTTTGTGATTATGGAATTATCTTCCAGATATTCACAGACTCTCTGTTTAATGATCTGCTCCAGAATCTTTCCTGGTATTGATGTCAGACTAACTGGACGATAATTGTTGGGATCCTCCTTTTTCCCCTTTTTGAAGATTGGGACAACGTTTGCCCTCCTCCAGTCTGCAGGGACTTCTCCTGTTCTCCAGGAGTTCTCAAAGATTATTGCCATTGGTTCTGATATTACATTTGCCAGTTCTTTTAATACCCTAGGATGTAGTTCATCTGGTCCTGAAGATTTATATTCATTTAGATTAACCAGGTATTCCTGTACTGTCTCTTTACTTATTCTGTGCTGAAATTCCCCTATTCTGTCCTCTGCCCCATTATCCTTAGGTTGGGCACCCTTTGCCTTTCCTGAGAAGACTGAAGCAAAGAAAGTGTTGAGCAATTCTGCCTTTTCTCTGTCTCCTGTGAGCATTTTGCCATCTTCTGCACGCAGTGGCCCAACCGTTTCCTTCTTCTTCCTTTTGCTGCGGACATATCCAAAAAAGCCCTTTTTATTGTTCTTAACATCTCTAGCAAGCCTGAGTTCATTTTGCGCTTTAGCTTTTCTGACTTTATCCCTACATGTGCTGGCTATTTGTTTGAATTCCTCTTTTGTGATTTCCCCATTTTTCCATTTTTTTATACATGTTCCGTTTAAAACTTAGCTCAGTTGTAAGTTCCTTAGTCATTCATACCAGTTTCTTGAGACATCTCCCATTTTTCTTCCTCATTGGAACTGTCTGAAATTGTCCCTTTAGTATCTCCCTTTTGAGAAACTCCCATCCGTCTTGAACTCCCTTCTCTTTTAGTATTCTTGACCATGGGATCACCCCCAGTATTTCTCTAAGTTTATTGAAATCAGCTTTCCTAAAGTCTAGAATGCGTGTCTGACTATGCCTGGCTTCCCCTTTCCACTGTATAACAAACTCCAGGAGGACGTGGTCACTCCCACCTAAGGATCCCACCACTTGCACCCCATCAACTAGGTCTTCCCTGTTGGTTAAGATCAGATCCAAAATAGCTGATCCCCTTGTTCCCTCTTCCACCTTTTGAACAATGAAATTGTCTTTGAGGCAAGTGAGGAATTTTCTAGATCTTGAGGATAGCGCTGAGTTTGACTTCCAGCAAATATCCGGGGAGTTGAAGTCCCCCATCACTACTACATCTCTCCTTCCTGATTGTGTGGTCATCTGTTCTAGAAAGGCATCATCCATTTCCTCTGTCTGACTTGGGGGTCTGTAGTAGACTCCCACAGTAACATCCCTGTTATTTCCCTCTCCTTTAATTTTTATCCAGATGCTCTCCACCTGGCTTCCAGTATTGATGTCCTGGATCTCTTCACTGGTGTAAATATCCCTGACATATAATGCTATTCCTCCTCCTTTCTTGTTTGGCCTGTTTCTCTTATACATTATTGTATATACCAGTAATGGAACTAGAGGATCCACAGATTTTGGTATCCACAGGGCTCTTGGCTATGCAGCACTGAAACCCTATATTGGCACACTCAGAATTCTTAATAATGATATATATTGAAGCTTTGGCAAAGAATAGCATCCTACTACAAAATTAGCAACATTACGTCCAGAAGAACCTGTTTTAAGTGTCTTTCCATGTTCCATTCCATTCACAGACAGGAGGAGATTAAAGGTTATAGATCTGCAGTTTGCCCCACTAAGTCTGTTGCATTCTCAGAGTTTCTGAGGCTTTAATGAGATCTGTGAAAATTAAGTGATACAGAGTATCCATGGGCTGTATTTCATCTCAGTTCAGTGCTTTGTCAGCTCTTTATTGTTTTAATTCTGCCAGCTACTCAGGTACCAGAATGATCTACTATCCTTTTTGCCTTTTCACCTTCTCAAAGTGAGAAGATTTATTGCAATTCAAGATATAATGATCAAGCTGCTGGAGGGGGATGTCCTCGCATGCTCATACCAACAGCTACTCACTCATTACTGTATACTTCTAGTTGTTTACCATATATAAATTGGAACCTCCTTGCCTAACTATCAGAAGGCAAATTTTCCTTCACTACTCTGTAATTTGTTCAGCAGTACTTCAGTGTTCTAGTAAAAGAGACTGAATTACTGCTGTTAAAGTTTTCGTTTAATAAATGTTATAAATATTTAAGCTATAATTCTTTCTTTTTAAAAAACTATTTGTCTCAATTTGTCTTTGCTCTGACATTTTTAAAGGAACTTGTTTAACTCTTCTTAACAAGTTTCTTCCTCGACTCTTCCCCTCAAATGCCATACACAGATACAGAACAAACATCCAGATAGGCAATAATTATTACCTATTATGGGTTGAGTCTCCCTTATACGGAATTCCGAAATATTCCAAAAACCAAAACCTTTTTCATGGGTGGCCAAGATAATGTGACATATGCTTTCTGATGGTTTAGTGTACACAAACTTTGTTTCATGTATATAATTATTTGAACTATTGTATATAAAATTACCTTAAGGCTATGTGTATAAGGTGTATAAGGAGCATAAATAAATTTTGCATTTAGACTTGGGTCCTATCTCCAAGATACCTCATTATGTACATATATGCAAATACACATATTCCAAAATCCCAAATCAGCTCTGGTCCTAAGCATTTTGGATAAGGGATACTGAACCTGTATTGTCAAAAATAAATAAATAAATAACCCATTCTTCCATGAGTTCAAAATACTGATTATTTCTAGAAACTGATATCATATGGTGAAAATCCAACATTAGCCCTACCTAGACTAAAAACAATGAAAGGAATGGTACTTAGTGACAAAGGATCTGCTTTGGTAGGACAAAAATTAGATTTAGCTTCCAACTAGTGGCTGTTACCTATACAAGAACTAGATATATTAAAATACTAGCCTGAAAGGGTAAGTTTTTAGAATCACAGAACTGGAAGAGACCTCAAGGGCCATCTAGTCCAACCCCCTACCATGCAGGAACACAGAATCAAAGCACCCCTGACAAATGGCCATCCAGAGAGTCTGTTTAAACACTTTCAAGGAAGGAGACTCCACCATATTTCAAGGGAGTGTTTTCTACTACCGTGTTTCCCCGAAAATAAGACAGTGTCTTATATTAATTTTTGCTCCCAAAGATGTGCTAGATCTTATTTTCAAGGGATGTCTCATTTTACCATGAAGAAGAATTTGCATTTATTGTTGAGAAAAAAATTATTATACATTGTATTTATATACAAAAACTTTGCTAGGTCTTACTTTTGGGGGAGGCCTTATATTTAGCAATTCAGCAAAACCTCTACTAGGTCTTATTTTCTGAGGATGTCTTATTTTCAAGGAAACAGGATATCAAACAGCTGTTACTGTCAGGAAGTTCCTCCTAATGTTGAGGTGGAATCTTTTTTCCTGTAGTTTGCATCTGTTGCTCTGAGTCATAGTCTCTGCAGCAACAGAAAACAAGTTTGCTCCAGCCTCAATGACATTCTTTCAAATACTCAAACAGGGCTATCATATCACCTCTCAACGTCTCTTCTCCAGGCTGAACATACCCAGCTCCCTAAGTCTCTCCTCATAGGGCATGGTTTCCAGACCCTTCACCATTTTGATTATCCACCTGCTTGTCAATGTCCTTTCTGAATTGTGGTGCCCAGAACTTGATGAGGTGAGGACTGAACAAAGCAGAACAGAGTGGCACTATCACTTCTTTTGATATGGACACTTCACACTGTTGACTCATGTTTAACTTGTGGTCTACTAGATCCCTTTCACATTTACTGTTGTCAAATCAAGTGTCCCCTGTCCTATACCTGTGCATGGGGGACACTGGCTTGACAACAATATATGTGAAAGGGATCTATAGCAATAGTTCTCTATATCAGTAATGGTGTCTTAGGCTGGTTCCAACTACCAGATAGCTCCCAGGGACCAATATAGAGAGCTGGATGATTTCAACAGGCAGAGCCCATGGAAAACACTCATTTTATCTTTCTCCAAGGAGAAAAGGACTCACCCATTATTTGAAGGAAAGGCAGTTTAGCCATCATAGGATGTGGTTATAGTACACAAAATCTTGGAAAACCACCTACACCCATAAGCAAAAAATGTGTAATATACTATCATTCAAATGTGGTACCCCTTTTTATTTACAATAGCTAGCATCCTGTATTGCAATTAGGGAGTCATAATCTATAGTCACAAACCTGTAACTGCTCTGTATTCACTAATATTATGCATTTACAGCAGTTGTGCTACTGCCACAATCACAAACGCTCCCCCAAACCTATCTCAACAGCCAATAGTTGCACCATGAAACTGAGGTCTATTCTGCTGCCAACTGGGGTGCAGCAGGGTGACATTTCCAAACTCCTTCTCCCAGAAATCTGCAGTGTGACAAGGAACTGTGGTGGTGTCCTGCTTCTGATTGTTACAGCTTCACTTGCTGGTGAAAGGGAGCAGGAAACACCCAAATCAGCAGCAGGACAGACTTCCGTTGATCAGTGCAACTGCTGGCTGTTAGGGGAGGTTTGGGGAGGTGAGGGCCATGAGACATTACCTAGCTACACATTCATTATTAATAGGTGATGTAGGACCTCAAGTTATAATTTTTTTCAGTACCATAGTCATTCTTACACAAAAATAATATCTGTCAAATTCCACCTCAGTTTTGAATTATAACAGACATCTTATCCAAATTCAGTAGCAATTTTTAAAGTGACAGCAAAGAACAGGAGCTACATCTGAACCTATACAGCCACACTTGGAATTAACCCCCACTGAGTACAGTAAATTTGAGATTGTAGAGTTAGCTTTTACCACTTCAGATGTCAGATCAGGAATCAAATTACTGAACCTTCACCTTATACAGAATTCATTGTAACTAGAAAACTATCACGGCAAGAGGACTGAAAGATCATTTCCCTCAGGTTGTGCTAGCTGATTTTGTTGTTCTTGAATCCTGGAATTACTTTCTTTTTAGTAACAGATTTAGGGTCCACATTAAAAACTTACACATGGTTTACAGAATATATAAATACAACCTGCAGCAGTCATAGATACTAAAAATTAATCTAGTTTAGAATCAACCATATAATGTGAATAACTAACCCAACCAACCAGATATTGTGTCAGTGTCACATTTGTTGTTGTGTGCCTTCAAGTAGTTTCTGATTTATGGTGACTCTACGGCAAAACTACCATGGGGTTTTCTTGGCAAGATTTGTTCAGGTGAGGTCTGCCATTGTCTTCCCCTTTGGCTGAGAACAAATGGGTTTCATGGCCAAGCAGAGAATCAAAACCTGGTCTAGTCCAACACTTACATCATTATGCCCCAACATTACTGCTTTGGAAAGGATGTAGAAGGCAGAACTCATATGGGTCATTAACCAATACGGCCCATGAACAGAAATATATTAAAGTAGTTCAACTGCTCCTCATGTGTGAAGTGTGGCAGCCAAATGCCTCTGTTCCAAAGATAGTACTGATCAATGCAGGAAGCACAATAAAGATAAATGAAATCCTACAAAGAATCTCCACTCTATATATGATGCCTACAAACAGCAGGGAATGACCTGAGCCCAAACATGTTCAGCATAGTTATTAGAATTAAAACTAAACTAAACTGAGCTAAAGTTCCCTTCAGTGGGATTATTTTGAATATGAACAGTAAACAAGTTCATTTACAGACAAGCATTTTGATATCACATACTTACTGCCAGATAAGAAGCTACCTTATGGGAAGTAAGAAGTCGTACAGGAGGAACAGCAGCAAACAAAAATCTTCAAATTATACTTACTTTTATTGTAGCAGGTTGCTAGTACCCCTTTATCAGCCGGACTGGCACTTATGTGCCAAATTTCACCAACTTGATGCAGAAGAACATTTTTGTTGATAATGTTATTTTCATCGTCAAAATCAATGATGTGAATCTAAAAACGTGAGACAAGAACCATTAGGACTTTTCAGAGGGACCTAATTATACAGAAGAATTGCATGAAAGTAGGATGGGTTTTTATTTTATAAATATGAACATGCAATAATAACAGGAAAAAATATTTGGAATATAAATCCAGAACCATGTGTTACCTCATGTTATGAAAAAAAGTCCTTATTCAAAAGGAAAAATGGGGGGGGGGGGAATGAGAAAGATTTTCAAAGAATTATACATTCACTTTAAAATCTATTCATTGCACCTCCCTTCTGATTAAAATATGCCTAACCTAGAGCCGTTTCATACTATACAATTATAAAAACATTATTCGACTTGTAGTTGTCTTAGGGACTCTACAGACTGCCCCTAAGGGGCGGCAGGACGCTGCCCCTTTCCTGGCTAGTTCAGGGCTATGGAAACCTTATGCCGCTGCCCAGATCCAGCCTTTGGAGGGCTCAAAAAGGAGCTGCAAAAAGTGGCTCCTTTTTGCTCACTCTAAAGGGTGCCATAACCACAGTGGCGTCGCTGCATGGTGCCCCTTTAGGGCTGCGTCATTGCCACACACCATCTGGAGCAGCACACAGCATCACAGTGCCCGGGGAGGGGGCAGAGTTGTGCCCCGACTCTGCCCCCAGGCCAGCATTTCAGGCCAGGCTACAAAGGGGCTTAGTTCCATCCTATGGAATCATGAGGTTTGTAGTCTGGTGAGGCATTAGAGCTCTCTAGATGAGAATTTTAAGGCTGCATCCACATTGCAGAAATAATCCAGTTTGACACCACTTTAACTGCCATGGCTCAATGTCATGGAATTCTGAGAACTGTAGTTCTGTGAGACATTTAGCCTTCCCAGTCAGAGAGCTCTGGTGTCACCACAAACTATCATTCCCAGCATTGAGCCATGGTCACTAAAACAGTATCACTGGATTATTTCTGCAGTACAGATGCAGCCTAAATAACCCTTGGTGGACTGCAATTCTCAGGATTCTAGAGGATGTTGCCACAGTAGTTAAAGTGGAACCATAGCACTATCATTGTGTAGAGTGAAAATGACGATAGACAAATGGCATAGAGCCACAGCCCTAGAATTCTCATCTAGCCTTCTGCTATTGATGAAAGCCACTTAGAAAATAAGATCACGATTGTGCCTTACATCTGGGCTCTGCAATATGAACCCACAGGCATTAGTGTGCCTGTGGACCCTTCCCTTCCAACTCACCATCATCCTTGTTGTTGTTTTTAAAAGATTTTTTATAATTCCAAAATATAACTGGGAGGCCAAAATATTGGAAAACCAAGCACTAGCCTTCAGCATCAGCTTTGTTTGTAAGTATCCTTCAGCCACCCCACCCCCACAGCTGTTTTAGGTGTGGTGTGCATCTTGCTTGTATACAGAATGCACATGTGTGTTTTATTTGAATTTCAGGGGTAATAGTAAATGTTTGCATGCAAACTTTCCCAGTGTGAAATGCAAATACTGCACTGGGGTAGGGATATGTCTTCCCTGGGTATTCCCCTAAGCACTGTCAGTTTGCTTTCTGTGACATGTATATCTTTTTGTGCTTTGTGGAAGCAAATATGTAATTTGATGTTTTAAGCTCAGAAACAATCTCTGTTGTAGTCAGTTTCTTGGACCAATTAGTAGTCTATCCCGGTTACCCATTTGCCTTCTGTGAAATCAGTGCTTGAGTGGAAAACCCTAGGTCTGAAAGAGCAGCTTGGGGTTTGGAGCTCAAATCCCACTTTGTCTTATACTCTTTGCCAAGCTATTTTTCTTTTAGCCTCACCAGATTGTTTTATGGAAAATTTGTATTTTATAATTGGCCATGCCAATTATGCAGCATGACCAGATGTTGTCCTTTTCCAGGATATGTCCTACATTTCAATCTTCTGTCCAGGAGGAATCCCAAAATGTCCTATATTTTGAGCACTTTGACACCCAGTGTGGATCATTTTTAACACAAACACACAACAAAAAAAGACTGCCAATCACATAGTGTTTACATCGTATAGAATTCATTGTGTTTACATTGTATAGAATTTTTTTTATTAAATAAAGGAAGAAGGAAAAAAGACTGCCCATCTCTTTAGGGGAACCTCTGGCATATCCTCTGGCTGTAAAACTTGTGCCTGAGTAGGCAAGCAAGAGGTAGCTCAACAAATTTATTATCACCACTGCTGTAGCAGCAAAGGGCTTCATTTTGCCAAGCAACCACAAATCAAGACTTTATTATAGGCTGTAATGGGCACAGGAACCCCACTGAAAAAAAACCAAACACATGAGGGGCGCTCGAGGAAAAAGTGGCTTGCACTGAGAACAAGTTGGCTGGATGACAGGAGGGGAGGAACACGTGTAAAGTGGGAGCAGTGTCAGGTCAGTTTTCTTTATTTCAGGAACTCAAGCAAAGAGGAGGGAAAGGAGAGGAAGGAGGAGCCCGGAAGACTGGAAGGTGCAGGATGGGCATGAACCAGGGATGGGGAGATATGATTTTATTTCATCAGAAAAATGTAGTTTAGCACGTAATAAAATGTAATATAAATAAACCATATGAAATGAATTTATATCAGTGATTTTAGCTTCTATTTTGTAATCTCCCCACATTTTTCATATTTTGCAGTGCCTTATCCTCCCTTTGCAGCTATGACATCTGGTCACCCTGCAATGATGCAAACTATTTTTGTAGATAAGCAAGCTCCCGCCACCAGTTATTTTGTGAGATTATCCACAACACTTCCTGCAAATTCCAAAGGTACCCATAAATCCAGAAAGATTTCTTCATTCCCCTTTATACCATATATTGATCTGGTTCAGAACTGTCTAATAACTCTCTAGGAGCTTTCTGAAACTTTTGCCATCCAGAAACAACATGTTTTCTATCATTAAAATGTAGTCCCTCCATAGAGTTGCTCCTTCAGCCCAAAGAAGAAACGCCAGACTTATCTGTTGCACTAATGCAGGAGGCAGAATACCTCCAGTTTTCTCCCAATATTTTACAGTAATGTATTAAATAATTTTCCTCCACATCTACTTTATTCATCCTACAAATAATCTTACCAGCAAGATCATGCCAAAAATGAAAAGAAATAAAATAGCTTTTTTATTATGATTTCTTTTAAATGAAAAACTTGGAATTCCTAGCAAAAAAACAAAATAGAGAATATGTATTTTTCAGGCCAATACCTTATCAACAAGTATAAGACTTGAAATGTTTCACAATTACTTGCTTTTCTGGATATGCCACATGAGATTTGTTTATGCAACCAATTGTCCTGAGATAAACCCCTTAACTCATTTCCGTCTCCAATCTGCGTACATAATAAGAGGACAAAGCAAACTGGAAGCCAGAAGAGCATCCAGAGACAGATGTTCTTTCAAGCTTGTTGTACAATGTCTGCATAAAACAGGATGTCTACATTATAAAAACCCCTTCCAGTACTTAGCCTGAAAAGAGCACTTTAAAACACACACACACACAAAATCTTTGCTGAAACAGTGCAGAACGGATTGTACTAAATTGGCTAGCTGCTTCATCTATATGCTCTCACAGCCTCCTCTAAAAATGGGAAGCCTCACGTTGAAATTATGAAGTAGTCTCCTTGGCAGTGAAATTGATTCCCTAAAGGTGAGCCACAAATCAAAATTCAATTTGCTCCACCAACATGTATTATATGCCCCTACTAACCATATAAAGAGGGTCATTCAGCACATAAAGTAGAAGTGCCTTCTGCCCTATCTCAGGTCCCTCAAAGTCAGACATAGCTGCTCTTTCCTCTCTGGTGAGATGATTCAGAACCACATCAGGCCCTAAGGACAAGTGTTATTAAATATAGTATGTCACCATTTCCAGAAGATTTTTATTATTATTATTTTCTGCACCCTTCTGGTTTGGAGACATGGAAAGCACTGAAGGTGAAACTAGATGAGGTGACAGCACAAAGGTTTTGCAGGTTCATCAGCAAACTTCTGTAGAAAGGAAGTCAAACATTCAGTTTCCTGAGACAAGGTTTTCTTCAGGTGGCTACTACAGACATTACTTTTGGCACTTCCTTCTAAACTTAACATATGGTGTGCCTTTATTTTGCTCTTTGTTAGTTCCTCACAACATTCTTAAGTATCTCAAAATACATTTAATATTTGGTTGGCATCGAATTCCAATATATGAGGCAAATGAGCTCAGACAAGAGCTGTATATTTGATGC
Organism: Urosaurus nigricauda; assembly: GCA_034509955.1. Classification (NCBI taxonomy): domain Eukaryota; kingdom Metazoa; phylum Chordata; class Lepidosauria; order Squamata; family Phrynosomatidae; genus Urosaurus; species Urosaurus nigricauda. Next base: position 247,710,465 of record JAOEGL010000001.1, read on the forward strand.
TAGTTCTCTAGCAAGCTTCCTAGAAAAATGCAAATATGTAGGGAACCGGCAGCAATAAGATGAGATTCAGAGAAGACAAAAGTGGAAGTTGCACCATTTCCACTATCTTCCAGTCCATTTCCAGGCACAATTCAAAGTGTTGGTGTGTCTTCTAAAGCACTTGGGTTCAGGCTATTTGAGGGACAATATCTCCTTTTAAGAGCCCATTAAAGTTCTAAGATCTTCAGGAGAGGTGCTGACATTTTTAAGGTCTTTTGGTGGAACAAAGGGAGAGGACCTTCCCATTGGGCTGCTCCCAGACATTGAAACTCCCACTAGAGGGAAGCCAGAATAGTTTCTGCTTCTGTTGGCAAATCAAAACATTCTTATGCCATCAGCCTTTTAGAAACTAACTAGGATGGACTTTTAATGGTGTGCTATGCTGTTTTGTGATTTGTAAATCGTTCTCTAATGAATTTTAAATGCCTAGTAGAGCATTCTCTCTAGGAAGCTCTAGGTTCTTCAGTGCAACTTTTAGTTAAAGCTGACCATACAGTTGCACTGGAGGACCTAGAGGTTCCTAGAGAGAATATATTAATCCAATCCGTGAATAATCAAATCAGCAAATATCAAAGTGGCAAATATGGAGGGATGAGTGTATATTCAGTGGAATCATCATTTATTACCTCAGCTCTCCTGACCATATATAAGATGGTCTTAAAGAATGAACAGAGAAAAAATAGGCACAATATAACTCAAACTAAGTTAGGAAGGCTAAACGGACAGGCTGCTTACCTGTAACCGTATTTCTTCGAGTGGTCATCTGCAAATTCATACAAAGGGGTTATTCTGAATACATCTGAAACCCTAGTACCTCTGAATGAACTTATGCTAAATAGAAAGAGGTCCCTCCCCATGTGGAAGAGACTTCCGGCAGAGCTGGATTCAATTTTTTGTGTCTTAAATTTGCCCATTTTATCTGGATTTTTTTCATCCAAATCTGTGATGAGGTGAAGGGGGAAAGATTAATTTACTGTAATTAGTCTGCAGAATGGTTTCCTAATCACAGTAATATTTGTGATTTCTGTTCTTCACTACATATGATATTCCATGAAGCATTCTATTTCTCCGACAACTATACAGTGAATAACATTCAAGCAAAAGATGGGGTATTGATAACTTTCACCCACCCATCCACGTTATCTTTCCAAAATACTACCAAATGCTTTACTATTTATAATAATTGAATTATTTATAAGATGGACATGGCTGCAATTAACTCTCCCTCCACTATCCACTTCATAACTTAAGAATCCTCTATGTGATTCCACCATCAAACCCTGCTGCCTCAGAAAGTGAAGCAGTGCAACCTGCATGTTATGCCACCATCTGCCAGAAACTGTTCAAAGCTCCACCATTACCTGACCTATGTAGAGACCAGGGCTGCTAAATTAAGCAGTAACAATAGATGCTCATGACACTTCTTATGGATTAATCATAGACCATGGAGTTGATGGCTTCAAGCACTGCTAAAGGCCATTAACCCTAGCTGCTCATTAACGCCCAGAGAAAGCACCTTGAACCTCAATTATTAACGCTGGCACACACACACCAGAGAAGTGAGAAATTATTGGCAGAATAAGAACCAGACACAATTAAGTTGCCTGAATCACAGCAATATTTTCCATCTAACATTCCACCTTGATGTCATTGGAGAGGCAGGTATAAATAAATTTATTAGTATTATTTATTAGTATTATTATTGTATAGGACACTTTAAAATATCCGAGGGCACAAAAATATGCTGATATGCCAAAGACAAATTGTTTGGTTTACTAATCAAGTGTTGAAAAGTATCTCTATATTGTACAAGCAGGATGCTACCACTGAAAATAATATCCTTGTCTCATATTCCATCTCTAATATTTGAAACTAGTATCTCATAATGTGGTCAGTGCATTTCTCCGTTGAACACTGGCCCTCCAGTTGTACTTGGAGTGTAACTCCCTTAAGTCTCAGATAGAATGGCCAGCAGTAAGGAACAATAGGACTAGAAGACCACAGGTTCACCCACTCCTGTAATATATTTAATAAGATTACTTTACAAAATGCATGTTAAAGTCAGTTTCATGAGACATAAACAGTGAGACCCCATTCTTGGTAGCAACCTCAATTTTTTTTCTTTCTTTTATTGAAAAGAATGAATATGAATTACAATTTATGAGATAAACAAACGTCACAAATTACAGTCAGCCCATCATGTCCACATATTCGATCATCCATGGCTCGAAAATATCTCCTCCCCCTCGGAAAAAAAATAATCCCAAAAGCAAACTTTTCTGCCATTTTATATAAGGACGTTCTTTTACTATGCCACTGTATATAACAGGACTTGAGCATCCATGGATTTTTGTAACCACAGGGAACCAAACTTCAGTGGATACCATGAGCCCATTGTAACTAACACCACTACAAAACATTCACATAATGTACTGTATAGGATCAGGTCTCCAGAGTGGATATCTATTTTAAACAAGTGCTTCATTCCATATATGACCATGCATTATTAGGGATTGCTTTATCCCAATTCCTTTTGCTTCCCATATATGATCATCCTTTTCTATTATAAAAACTGGAATCACTGATTGCACCATTTTACGTGTATGAGCTAATAATTCAGACTTGATCATTTCCTCCCAAATTCATAATATTTTTGTTTTAAATATAGCAACGATCATGATATTTTATTAATTTCTGAACTTTAAAATTCTGCCCTCTTGTGAATTAGCTCTTCATATATCTTTAACTCCCTAACTTTTTGTCTTTTTTCAAGACTCATTATTTTCTTTAATAATTTGTCCTTTTCTAAATTATGTATTTTTAAGAGCTGAGAGTTCACTGATATAAATGCCTCTGGCAATTGCCTTGATGACATCCCACACATTTGCACTGGACATATAAACTGTTTCATTAAGCTCAAAATACTGAATCACCTCTTTTTTAATCTTGTCAACATTGAGTGAGTGTTGCAAAAGAAGAGGATGAAGTCACGAAGCGTATGTATTAGGTTTATCTACTGGCAATTTCAACTGGAAAATGTAGTAGAATAGTCTGAAAAGGTTTGCTGTTTGATACCAGTGCCTATTATAACCAATGCTCATACTGAGGATATTACAGTACAATCAATTCTAGTAACATGGCATAGAGAGAAGAAAGAATAATCTCTTACTCTTGGATTAGCGAATTTCCAAGGATAAGGGGGTCTTTGAAAGTGAGGAAAGATCTCATTTTTCTTTTTTCTTTTCTGCCCTTTCTATCTATTTCAGAATCCGCAATCATGTTTAGATCACCCCATTAATGAGTGGACTCTCCTGGAATTTTTCTAGCTTAATAAGGACACTCCTGATGAATTCATATTGTCCTGTATTTGAACTGTATATTAAGGTAAAAGTATAACTATGTCTTCCTATTTTCCCTTTAACAAATAAAAAGCACCTCCTGGGGACAGAGTCAATACATCTCTAACGGCAAAAGGGGAAAAAAAGAAGCAAACAAAATTGCAGAGCCTCTAGATTCTGATGTTCCTGGGGCCAAATACTGTTGATTATACAATCTGGCATTAAGTCTGATATAGTGTCCCTTCTTTTGATGTGTTTTAGAAAAACCACCCTGGCCTTATTCTTTTGTAGGTAGTCAGAGAGCCACATTCATTTCAAAACTGTTTTCAGATCCCTCACATTAACAGTTAAGCAAGTTAAATCTCCCATTTATGGGGTGGGTGGGGAGAATGACTTATCTTTTAGTGTACACTGTGTATGATCTTTTGACAGTGCAATGGCAATTACAGAAGGACTGCATATTATGTGAATTAATATAATAAGATTTATTTACAAGCGTCAGAAAAAAATATGTCCTCTCTAGTTATTTTCTAGATCCTCCACCACAGTTCTGAGGTATGCTTTAGCCAGAGGTTGACCATAGAGTCATACTGGAAGATTAATTAATTAATTAATTAATTCTATCCTGCTCTTTTCCCAGAATTGGGACTTAAGAGCAGCTTCACTACATTAAAAAACAATAAAATTAAAAAGACAGAAAAGGTACATTAAAAAGGAATTAAATTATTAAAATATTGAAACAGATAATTAAAAGAACACAACACATTTTAAAAAGATAAAACTCTCTCTCTATATACACACACACACACATACATACATACATATATATATATACATACTGTAATAAATTTTTGAAATGATACACCATCCCAGCCTGTCCTTATAACAATTCCTTAAAAGCCTGTGTTAACAAGTAGGTCTTAACCTGCTGGCAGAAGGCCATCAAGGAGGGAGCCATTGGGGCTAAACAGACAGGCAAAAAGAGGTGCTTTCAGGCTGGCTTGAAGGTATGGTGTTTAGATGACACATGCCTTGAAGCCAACAGAAAAGTGCCCTTATGTAGAGAAAAGCCATTTCAAAAAGAAGCAGCTTTTTTTCCGCTTCTTCCTGGCTTGAAGCCATGTCATGTGGTCATGACATGAGCACTCCCGCTGCCTTGGAAGCTGGCAATGTGGTTGATGGGGTTTCAATGTGGGTTCAGAAAAGGCAGCTTCAAGCCACTTTTTCCTGCCCATCTGTTTTGCCCCATTGTGATCTCTCTGGGCAGGGAGTTCCAGAGTCCAGGGGCAGCCACCGAGAAGGCCCTCTCTCATGTCCCCACCAACTGCGCTTGTGATGTTGTTGGGACGGACACAAGGGCCTCTCCAGAAGAAATCAAGAGTCTGGGTCGGTTCATACAAGGAGATACGGTCTGCCAAATAGTGTGGAACTGAGCCATGTAGAGCTTTATTGGTTTCAACAGGGGTGTTGTATGGTCTCTGTAATCTGCCCGTGTTAACAGCCTGGCAGCGGCTCTTTGAACCAGCTAAATTTTCTGAACACTTTTCAAAGGCAGCCCCATGTAGAGCCCATTACAGTAGTCTAAACGGGATATAACCAAGGCCAGATCAGGTGTCTCAAGGAACGGGTGCAGCTGGCGCACAAATTTTAAATGTGTGAAAGCACTCCTGGTCACAGCAGAGACCTGGACCTCCAGATTCAAAGCTCAGTCCCAGAGTAACCCCAAAACTGTGAACCTGTGTCTTCAAGGGGAGTGTGACACCATCTAACACAGATTGGATCCCTTATTCTCCGACCTACTTTCCAACTGACCAGGAGCACCTCTATCTTGTCTGGATTAAGTTTTAACTTGTTTGCCCTCATCCAGTCCATTACTGAAGAGAGACACTGGTTTAAGGACCAGAACAGCCTCCTTGTATTGAGGTGAGAAGGAGTAGTAGACACCACACCCCAAAACCCCAGACTCACACTATGTTAAATAGCATAGGGGACAGCACATAACCCTGAGGAACCATACAGGCCAATGGCCAGGGAGTCGAGTCAAGCAGGAGTCCCCCAGCACCACCTTCTGGGTTCACCTCCTCCAGGAAGGAACAGAACCACTGTAAAACAGTACCTCCAAGCCCCATCCTAGAGATTCAGTCCAGAAGGATACCATGATTGATGGTATTTAAAGCCACTGAGAGGTCCAGGAAAACCAACAGGTATACAATCCCACTGTCCAAGTCCCTGCATTGGTCATCCACCAAGGCGACCAACACTGTCTCTGTTCCACATCCAGGCCTGAAACCAGATTGAAATGAATCTAGATAATCTGTTTATACAGAAAATGAGGAATCTCTAGGTCCTCCAGTACAACTCTATGATCAACTTTCTATGGATGCATACCACAGAATCATGCTGGAGGACCCAGAAAATGCAATTTGTCATTCAAAGGTGCTACAAGATCTCTCCACAATCTGTCATTCATTTCAGGAAAGAGAAACAGTGTTCCAGATTATACGTGAGAATCCTATTATGCAAAGGGTCCTGAAATGGATCCTCCACATAATATGCAGGCTGCCTGTATTGGAAATCTAAACAACCACAACATTATAACAGCAACATGTCTTTTTACATTCTGCCAAGAGCAGCTCCCACAAGGGGCCTCCTGCTTGCATTTTGTATAAAGACTCACTGCACTGACAGAAAATTGCAGGGGTAGGATAAATATAAACTGCCATATAGAATCTAAGCCCAAATTTGACAGACATGAGTAATTTTAAAAACATATAAATTTTGCAATTCAAATTATGAATTTATGAGCAAATGTGATACATTCTTTTCGTGATACCTATATTAAACACTCATTTAGATATGAAATTTCAAACATACTTAAAATAAAGAAAAAAATTTAACAGAATATTTTTCAGCAAGAATAGAAACCTGCCATGGTCACTTCTCATGCTTTAAGCTTTAGCAGTGGCTTTTAGTGATCAGTCCTTGGTTTTCTTTGTTCTGTTCCTGTTTCTTGTACAAAGCTTGTTCCAGTTGTTATTGGCTGTTATTTTCTCTCTCTCAAATAGGTTTCTGGAACATTTTGCAGAAAGGCAGCTATATCTATTCCAAGTGCTCTGAGCATTTCTACAGCATCTGCAGATCTGCTTGGACAATAGAATTTGCCACCATGTTGAAACATGAGCTGAAATGGGAAGCCCTATCTATACCTAATCTTTTTGATCTACATGCCCTGTGAACAAATCTTGCAAAGAAGACTCCATGATAGGTTTGCCTTAGGGTTCCGATTGCTGCAGATTCCCACCTTTGTCATTTTGAGTCTGGTTTGCTGCCACCTTGTTAAGCCACCTTCTTCATCTGACAGATCAGGGTTAACTTTTGTTCCAAAAATAGTTAAATCTTAGTCTTTTGTTCCCCCTTTGTTGGGCTGCATAATGTACAGTACTTTGCAAGATCTGTTCATAGAGAGATCTTGTAGCATCTTTGAGACACTGAAAGAATTGGTAGCATGTGTTTTCATAGAATGAAGTCTATGAAAGCTCATGCTGCCAATTTCTTTCTTTCATTGGTGAAATGCTGCTCCTCTTTGCTGCACAACTGTGCAGCAGCTTTTCCATGCTGCTGCACAGATGCACACTAAAAAAGGGCTGCCTAGAGCAGCTCCTTTTTTGTGGCATAAAGGTTGCAACGCAGCCCTATGATGCTGCTTCTGTAGAGAGGTGTTTGTATGCTACTGCACAGCTGCGGCGTCCACTGTGTGGATGGGTGCGTGCACCTGTGACATCACTAGGATGCGAGTCTGGACACCCAGTCCTATTGAGCCTCAGGGCATCACAAAGCACCCATCTCTACCGGTCCATGGCTATATCTTTGAATTCTTTCAATCTGTAGTTGTTCATTGCTTAGCTTCCTAACTGTAGCTTTTATGAACGAATTGCTTTCCTCTAATGTAGGAGAGCTGTGGAGTCAAGCAGCCATTATACCCATTCCCACATTTTCAGTCTCACAGTTTAGGAGGCACACCAATATACCTAACAGTGGGTACAGAATGTCTGCATTTCCCTTAAAATGTTATTTATTTATTTATTTATTTTTAAAAAAAATAAGATGGTGTTTTAATTACATTTGTGTCTGGGCTTGCTTTCTAAATCAAAATGCATAATGCTTTCCGGGGAACATCAAAATTGTATATTGCTTTTCAAATTGTACATTGTTTTTCCTATCCGTGGAGCAGGGGCCCAGAATCAAACCCCACACAGATGGGAAGGGCCTCCTGGACATAAGAAACCCTAAACCTATGGGGCGGGGGGGAACCATAGTGCCTCCAATTTTCAATGTATGATCTGGAGGTTTAAAAATTGCTTTTAGAAAGTAATACATCAATATTAACTTTAAGTGTATTAAGTTAATGTCACATATTTTTATTTTTACACACACACACAAAAACCCGCCATACTTTAAAAACAGAAAAGTGGCCAAAAGTCTTCTGCAAAAACATTTTAGGAGAAAAAATAAAACATTATCTATTACACTAAAGAACAAACAAACCAATCACCAAATGTTACAAGTTGTTACATTACTTCATACAAATACAGTTATATCCTTGATATCTCTAGAAGTAACATATTACAGTACTGGTAATGTTATTGCTACTTACATAGTAGTTTGGATTTTAAAATGGTAGAAGCACAAATCTCCTTAAAGTAATACTGGACAAAATTCAGAAATAAACAAGGTTACAATGGCATGATGCAATTACTGAAGCACGTTACCCAAACATTTTTGTGAGCTGAAGAAAGGACATTCATCAATGCAATTTAAGATTTCTTTAAAACATTTTGAAAATGCCACGTCACTGCAAGTATCATTTTTAAAAACCCTGCAGATTGTATTAAATCTATACAAGAGCAATGCGTATTATCCATCATTTTTGAAATTTAAGATTCATGGGAATATTCTGTTTTGTCAGCAGGTTCTTTTGGTCCTTAGCACAACTGCAACTCACCAGGTGTAAGAAGACTACTGCTGAAGGGCATAGTAACAGGTGGAGATACCTAGATTTACCTATCTCACTACTAGGTGGGAGATGTACTGTATAAATATACTCCGACTTTTACCTCCCTACTAGTGGAACCATGATGAGAAGGGATTTGTCATATAAGTTCAGTTGCTGTGTATAGAAGAAGGTTGTTCTTTGTAGTGGCACTTAAGACATTTTAACGCTTTGGAGAGCCAATGGGGATCTTTCACAATTACACTCTGTACTTTTCTGTTTCCATGAGCCTACATGCTTGTTGTTGTTGTGTGCCTTCAGGTGTTTCCAGTTTATGGCTATCCAAGGTGACCCTAACGTGAGGTTTTCTTGGCAGGTTTCTTTACAGGAGGTTTGCCATTACCATTCTCTGAGGCTGAGATTGAGTGATTTGTTCAAGGTCACACAGTGGTTTACATGGCCAAGTCAGGTTTCAAAACCTGGTCTCCAGACTCATAGTCCAATGCTCAAACCATGACATCACATTGGCTTAGTCAGATATAATCACCCTTTTCTTCCTTCCATCATTGTTTCTTGAGTAAACCACCCACTCTCCATCAATGAAACTGGTGTTTATTTCAGTAGGCGTTTCAAGATGTAAAACTTTTTAACAAACCTTTATTCTACATATACTCATTAATAATTATTAGATCACTGCAATGAGTTTGTAGTGGAACCCACAATTTCATATAATTATGTATGTGTCTTCAAGTTACCTGCTGACTTTCGGTGACCCCATGAATTTCAGAGGTTTTATCTTAGGCAAGGAAAATTCAAAGATGGTTTTGCCAATTCCTTCCTCTGAAATGTAACCTAAGCACTTATTCCTTGTTGGTCTCCCATCCAAGTACTAACCACGGCTGGCCCTGCTTAGCTTCCAAGATCAGACAGGACACTGAAAAAAGTATTTATATCCTCTTCTTGCCCAGTCTAATGGGCTATTATTTTTAATATATATATTTTAAAAGAACCAATCATGAGGCCACTTACCCTGTGGTGTTTCATTTCCACTTTCACCCCATTAAAAACACAACAATATTTAACTTACTAAGCTATCAGAGATCCACTCTACTCCAAATGAAATGAATGGCATGGTCAAACTATGAATTGCTTATTGTAGTTGCATGCATTCAAGTCATTTTTGAATTATGGAGCCCCTAAGGTGAACCTATCACAGGGTTTTCTGGGGCTGACAGTGTGTAACTTGCCCAAGATCCCCCAGTGGGCTTTCATGGCTGCACCAGGAATACAACCATCATCTCCAGAATCCTAGTCCAATGCTCAAATCCCTACACCACACTGGTTCTATTACACTATTAAATACATAGGCTAATTAAAATTGTTAAGTGGCCCAAGATACCATTCCTTCTGCCATTCTCCCTGCACTCTAAATGCACCACACAGGTACGAGAACAGCAATCCTAGGGCACAATTCTTGTGACCCTATCAAGTTGATGGTAGCACTCCACTTAAGTACTAGCAGCTATTAGCAATCCTGCTGTTTTCTGTAGCCACAGGCAGCTTTATCCAGCCAACAACAGACATTGTGTGTGGGCAATGCACTGGAGATGTAGTGCTCTGGAAATGGCACTGGAGTCAAGGGGGGCATGTCATACAATCGTCAGGATTTTTTTAGGCCAATTTTCCTAGGAATGCAACATGTACAGATTGCCCCATATCCCTGTTTCTCACCCCAAGAGATATGTCCCAAAGAAAATAATCAAAGAACTGCCAAGTGATAGGATGGGTAAGCTTGAGCATGTCCCCAATTTTAATAAAACCCAGTGTACTAAAAAAGTGAGCAAACCTACGGTAAATATCTACAGGAACCAGATCCCATCTGATCCTGGAAGGTAAGCAGGGTCAACCCTGGTTAATGCAGACAAAGGAGACCATCAATGTAATACCATGGAACTGGCAAAATCTCCTCTGAATACCCCTTGCCTTCCTCATCTCATTATTTTCCATTAACATGGACAGGATTTTATATTTGCATGCTTGTTGCTCAGTAAGCTCCTGCTCACCCCCACAACACAATTCCTTAGGTAGAACTTCATTACTGAACACTGTTCAAGCTCAGGCCTGATATGTCTATTTTGAAATGGCACTACATTTAAAAATTCAATTTGGCAAGGAAAAATCATTATCCTTCTGAAAGCTCTAGAAACATTTCTGATTCTATTTTCATACAGCTTTTATACAAACTTACCTGATTATCATATTTCAGAGACTGAGTTCCAACCAGAAACCGTATTGCATCTGTTTCTGCAGTCTGGGGTGTTAAAGCTCTTGCCTGCAGGGAGAGGAGCAGGAGGGAAATAAAAATGCAATCATATCCAACACATTTTGGCATTTTGAATTGTGCAGGACATCAGTTATCAAGTTCAATGTTATTGACACTGAATCCATTCACATTTTGATTTTTTTTAAAGTGAGTTCTTTGTCAGGTAGATTTATCTTTCCCTACTTTTCAAGAACTTGTTAGGTAAACAGGTATGATTTATTTCAGGTGTAAGAGACTCCACCAAAATGAATTATAGAGTAGTAATTTCATAGGTGGAAAGTATGCATTGAATGTAGCAGCAACTGCACTAATGTGCAAGGTAGACCCCACAAAAAAGGACCAAATCAGCATGCACCTCTGGTCAAGTTACAGAATGTGTGCATTTTATATTTTATATTATATTTGTTCCACACAAAAGCCCTTCTATATAGAAATATGTTTTACATTTGGTTTTTAAAAAATCAACAAAATAGGATTCAAACAAAATTAATCACACTAAGAACTTACTGAAATCAATGTAAAAAGTTGGTAACAACTAACACATGAATATGGGATGCTGTTGTTGTATGCCTTCAAGTCATTTCTGATTTATAGAAGGAGAATGTGTCACATGTTTTTGCCTTCCTCTGAGGCTCAAAGTGTGTGATTTGGCCAAAGTGGTTTCCACGGCAGGGCAGAGATTTGAACTCCAGAACCCAGCCATAGCTCAGGGCTCAAACCACCGCACCATGGGATGGTGTGTCTTATAGCAAAGTCAGACCACTGGTCCAAGTCACTCATTACTCAACTACATTCACTTGCAGCTGTTCTCTAGAATTTCAGACAGGAGCTTTTCTTTGCCTAACTCTGGAAAGTGAGGGTGCCAGGGACTGAACCTAAAACCATCTGACTGTAAGGAATTTGTTCATACACTAAGACCTTGTTCCCACTTACCTGAAAATCTGAATCCTGAACCGATTCCTGGAACTGGTTCAGAAACAACCTGATTCCCACTATGTTTGAGCCAGTTTCAGGAATTGGTTCAGGAATCGGCAAGTGGGGGGGGGGGCGCAGTTTGATGTCCCGGCCCGTCACTGTCCACAACATCCCCGGCCCAGCCTCCTTACTGGCTTCTTTAGTCGCTGACCGGCTTCCCTGCGGCCTTTTATTAAAATTTCCTGCAGCTGCAGAAGCTGGAAGGAGTTCGAAGAGAAGCCAGGAGAAGCCAGGAAGGGGGTTGCAAGGCTTCCGCTTCTCTGCGGCCTCCTTCCAGCTTCCCCGGCCACAGGAAATTTTTAAAAAGGTGAAGGGAAGCTGGTAAAGAGGCTGGGATGGGGATGTCAGGGCCAGGCCAGGCCAGGCCAGCAGCCCCCCGGGCCAGGCTGCCAGTGGAAACCAGGGTGGATTCAAATCTGCCTGGTTCCCACTTGGGCTGAATCGATTTATTTTTAATACATTTATTCAGGCCAAAAAAAACACTCCATTCTACCAGCATCTTTTTGAAGTGGTTTAAATGGGCAAAAAGCATGCCCCCCCCTTTCTGAATCGATTTCTGAAATCGGATTCAGGGGAACCATGTCTGTTTAACCCGGATCATGATCCAGATTAAAAGGTAGCGGGAACAAGCCCTAAATTACCCAATATTCCTCCTTTCTTTTCTGGAGAAAGAAAGAAAGCACTCCCAACTACCAAATGAGGCATAGGTGTGTGTGAACAGGCATACATGAATCCAAGAAAAAGAACTGTAGTTTTATAGGACTTTGAAGATCTTATATATAGATATCAATTATAAATTGTAATGAGAACGAAACCATCAAACATTTCCACAAATGTTTGGATTAGTTATGAACATTCAGTATGGAATGTGTATACACTATGGATCATTGGCATATTTTTAATTATAAGAAAGCTGTTAGAAAACAAATTGTTTAAAACTGACTTCTGCATAACATAACAAATTACTCTTATTACCAGAAGATAAAACTTTAGTAGGTACAGGGGCCAAATATGTGCATCATAAGACTTTCCAAAGCCTGCACAGATTGCCGAATTTAAAAAAAGGTAGTGTTCACCTCTGCTTTTAAAAAACTTTATTTACTGCTGAACAATGCAAGGAACATGTATCTATTTAAAAACTGAAATGCCATTTTTGGAAGGATCCAAGCGAGGTATTTCATCCCTTTTTTGTCCAGAAAAGGGCAGTCAAGTAATTTGGGAGGTCTGCCAAGCTAGTTTGCCCACCTCCCCTTTAAGACACCTATCATATATACTCTGGTATAAACAGAAAAATTTTAGTCATAAAAAATAAACCACAAAACCTGAGTTGATTTATCCATGGGCCAACTGATAAATAGTGCATCTTAACTCTTATTAGAAAGAAAAAGAACCATCCTCTTTTCTGAGTAGGGTGGTAAACTTAGTCTGTCCCAAGAGAAACTAAAAGAAGCACTGACACCACCACCCCACTCTTTCCACTGCAGCACCATTGATGGCCTTTTTGAATGTCTAGATGAGAAAATAGTGGTGGTGGCAGCTCTTTGGCACTTCCCCTCACACATGTGCCAAGAGTAGCATTGGGGATTGGTACTTTTTTAAAGTTTGCCCAGGACAGTCTAAAGTCTTGCCTTCAGTCACTCTACTCAGAGAAGGAGATTCCAATTATGTTATTCCCACGATGAGGAATCAGGCTTTAAAGATTTTAATAAGATGTTTGTGTGTGTTTGTCAGCTTTTATCACATTAAAGTTAAAGGCTGTAATCACTGCTAACGTAGTCAACCATTTTATTTGCTTTGCCTTTTCATCCTTTTTTGATATGTATGCATTTTCATAGCTCCATCTGTGCCTAGTCAACTCCCTCACACAACACAAAACCACCATTTACTTTAGTTCCCTCATCCATCCAGCCTTTAGGGTGAGCACAAACAGTTATGCCTGCTGGAGTTTTGTAAGTGCTTTGGCATTGTTTTCCTTTGCTTCGTCCTTTACATCCTTCATTATATGCTCCTAAGTTTTACCCTCACCTTATCCACAGGTCATAGTAAAATCCATAATTTTGGCCCCAAAACTTGTCCTCAACTTATACGTGAGGTTGTCTTATACACAAGGCTATACGGTATGATGAAGACATTATTTTAAGACTTGGGAATATTTAAGCTGGTGACTAAAACTGTTAAGAAAGACTTCAGTTCAGAATACAGTTATTTATAGTTCTTCAGTGCTATATAGCTGCATAAAACAAAAATGATTTCTGGATGGCTCCTTCAGCTTTCTTATTATTCATTAAATCAGTGTACTCCTTCAAGTCAAAGACACTGATGTGAAGACAGTCTTGGCATCTAAATAAACAGCCCAACCTAATGTAATTTATTCAAAAGCCACCCATTTATTTTGGTAGGGCTTCATTTCAAGCAAGGCTGTTAAGGATTGCATGCACAGGAACTGAAGCACACACAACTCTTATGTTCTGAGCCCACTCAACAGTTCAAGCAGCACAAATATTTATCTCTGTGCACGCGCCTTCAAATCACTGTCAGCCTATTGCAACCCCATGAATTTCATTGGGTTTTCTTAGACAAGCAATACTCAGAGGTAGTTTGCCATTGCCTTCCTCTGAAATATACCCTACAGCACCTGGCATTTGTTGGTGGCCTCCCATCCAAATACTAACCAGGGCTTTTTGGAAGATGTTTTGCATTCTCTTTCCCCCTCCTTAGATAGATGGGATTTCCTGCATGCAAACTCCTCTCTCTCTCTCATTCAAACCAACCATGTAATTTAGGTCAATCTCCCTTTGGAACTAACTGACACTCTCTCAAAGATTTTCAAATGAACTGTTGGTTTCCATCTTCCTCCTCTCTCAACTTTCTTTAGAAAGATGGGAGTTTATCATACGACAGAATTTGGGGATATAATGCAATGGCAATCTGAACGCAATCATTGGGTTTCACGTAATTGCGTATGAATGTATCTCACGTAATTTCGGGCAAAAGGTAAGTCATTCCGAACGCAATCATAGGTTTTATTTTAATGCGTATAAGAGTATCTCACGCAATTTTGGGCAATGGGAAGTCATTTTCAGGCAATGGGAAGTCATTCTGAACACATTCCGAACACAATTAGATTTCACGTAACATGAATTCGAATTGGCTCAATTCAAAATTGGGAGAAATTCCTCCCATGTGATAAACTCCATGGTGAGCTAAAGATTTCTTTTTACCTGAACACTAGCTAGATTAGGATACAGCTTCTATATAAATATAGATTAAAGCCATTAGTAAACTTTTGTTTAAAATTTCAAGTTATACGTTTGTTGTTTTTGAGTCAGTCTCAGTTCTTAGGAAAGCATAGTTAACCAAAGGCACATTTCTGCTACTCTGCTGATTTAAAGCTAGACCCTAATAAGCTTGGCTTTGATATTTTTGATATTTAAATATTTTTGTTTACCTTACAAAGGCTGAAGCCTTAGGAAACTTAAATTACCCTACAGGGCTAACCCTGTTTAGCTTCCCAGATCAGACAGGATCTGGTTCTTTAGAATATTTAGGACCATATATTTATATTCTGCCCTATAATAACATTGTCAGGACATTTTGCAATAAAATTCAGCAAGAAACACAGAATTTAAGTGAAATAACTGTAAAACAGCAACTTAATTAAGTAGTACAGTTGGCCCTACTTATCTATGGATTCAAGCATCCACGGCTTGAAAATATTCCAAAAAAGTATAAATTCCAAATAGCAAACTTTGATTTTCCATTTTATATAAGAGACATCATTTTGCTCTACCA
Organism: Urosaurus nigricauda; assembly: GCA_034509955.1. NCBI lineage: Eukaryota > Metazoa > Chordata > Lepidosauria > Squamata > Phrynosomatidae > Urosaurus > Urosaurus nigricauda. The sequence goes on from JAOEGL010000001.1 coordinate 247,725,922, forward strand.
TTACATTTAATGAGACTTGAGCATCCATGAATTTTGTTATCCACGGGAAATCCTGGAACCAAACTCAGTGGATAACAAGGTCCCATTGTAAAACTGCAGCAGACTAAGATACTAACTATAAAAGACTAAAATGCTTGAGGGGGGGCACATCATTATGCCTGATGTGTAAACAATCCCAAAGTGATCACCAGGAAAACCCTTCTGGGGAGATTCCACCAAAACTAAAGAGCTAAACTCCCTGGGAGTGTAATCACTTCCTTTGCCTCAGATGGCAGGGGTACCACAAAAGATCTTAAATCACAGGAAAAGAGAAAGAAAGAAAGAGGGCAAGAGGACAAAGACAAATATACTTCAAAATATATTAACCTATTAAAGCCAAATTCAACACTTTTAATTGGTCCTGGAAATAGACCAGGGGTTAATGGAACAGATGGAAAATCAGTAGGATGTGATAACATCCAGTTTCATAGATCCCATTTGCACCTGATCTGGCATTTCAGCGATGAATCTGTAAGACCTTGGACCCGAGCAGCATTTCAGAAAACAATCAATGTACACAAAAATCTAATTCCTTAACAATTGTTTAAGATGAAAACATAAGAAAACACACTGTGTACAGCTAGAAGAAGTAAACCACAGCTACAAGATCTCCACATGGAATCCAGGAGAGAAATCCACTAGTTTAACACCAGTTGTTATTTGAACCCACTCTCCAGAAAAGTCGTAATGGTGGAAGGATTTATCATAGAGTGGAATACAGTTGGCCCTTGGTATCTGCTGAGTTTTGGTTCCAGGACCCCACATGGATACCAAATTCCATAAATGCTCAAGACCCATTAAACAGAGTGCCATAATAAATTGGTGCCCCTTATATAAAATGGCAAAATCAAGGTTTGCTTATGGGAATTTATATATTTTTGAAATATTTTCAAGACATAGATGGTTGACTCTGTGGATAAAGAATCAGTGGATATGGAGGGTCAGATTGTACAGCTAACCAGAGAGATTCTTAACATCAACACTGCAGTTTGGATTAGTTATGAATACTTTCTGATAAAGGAAACATAAGAGTAAGAGATGTAAGCAACTTTGTGAAATCCAATGGTTTGGTTCTAGAAACAAATATAGTTATGATTTGTTCTTAGCATGAAGCCATTGGATTTCACCAGATATTTGTGTTAATATATGAACAACCTCCTACAATTTCACTTATCAGAAATACTAAGACCCTATTCATGCATTCACTTTCTCGCAATTAGAGTCACATGAGCAATGGTGCAGCTCTGAACATACTGAGCATGCCCCTGGTCCCTATTATCCTCCACTATTTTGGATGGTAAATATTTGTATGATGCCTATTTTTCTTGTGTGAAGTGTTATGCATGATCTAGAATACTAACAAGTTGATTAGGGTTCTAACTTGGATGTGAAGCCTATACACAAGTAGTCTGTAGTCCTGCTCCCCCCTGCTAGAAATCTAATCATAATGGGAAAGGAAAATGAATGTCTGAGCCGGGTGTACGCTAAAATACAGTCTCATGTTTAGCCTTACACTTTCCATTAAACTTAACAGTCTCTGAAAATCAGAAGAAGCAGTATGTATATAATTAGATGAAATCAGTCTGCAGTAGTTAGTAGGAATTACAGTACTGTTAACAATACCTAATCTATTATATTCAGAACATAGTCATATGCTCTGCCACACTACAAAGATGTCAGCTGTCAGAGCTGGATGCATATCAAATGGGAAGACAAAAAAGGAACTGAAAAAGAACAAATTCAAGTATATACAGAGTATGTTTTTTGTCCAAGTATTGCAATCATTCAGAAGAAACCTCAACCACAGCAATTATACAGTCTGCCTACCACATTTGCAGCTTTGATTTTTGCAGATTTAATTGATAGGAATCTCTAGGTCCTCCACTGACACTGCTGGAAGGTGACCATAAAATCACATTGGAGGACCTAGAGTTTCCTGGAAAAAAAAATTCTAGGCATTTGTAGGCATTCTATGATCAACTTCCAGCTCATGTTGACCACAGAGTTCTCCTGGAGGACCTAGAGATTCCTAGAGAGGGGGTGCCTCAGGTTTAAAAAGCCTTTATTTGCTGTTTTTCCATTTTCACAGAGGTCCTGTGCCCCTAACCCCAACAAATGTGGAGGCTCAACTGTACTTGCCCATGTCGCCTTATGGAACATTTCACCAACCCTCCATATAATTACAGACACAAATTCTCCTCTAGTATTGCTTAAACTTAAGAAGGACTTCCCCCTGGCAACAAGGGGTGGGAATCCTGCAGCCCTCAAGATGTCATTGAACTGCAATCTTCCTGCACCTGTAGACAGAACAACAGAAAGTAAGGTATGCTGGGGACTGGGATCTCCTGTTCTAAAGCCAGTATTTTTCTATGGAGGACTTTTTTCATCTTTATGGACTTCTCTCTCATGGAAGTAGATGGAAAGAGATATCCCACCAACTGCCTCTCTTCCATACAATCAAAAGCAAATTTGCCAGTTTGGTCCATCATTGGCTAAGCACAATGAAGTTTTGACTTCTATGGATGTCTTGGAAATCTGAAATAAGAATAGATGGTCTGTCACTGTTACAGACTTTTAACACTGATTACCTGTTGTTGTTATTCATTATTATTAAATGCTAATTATTATTTGCTTATGTTGATTTTATAAGTTGCATATGTTGATTTGCCTTTCCTACTGGACCTGCAACTTTCAATGTTCTTCAACCAATTACTGTATTTATTTATTTATTTATATCCCGATCTTCAGCCAAGGCTATCAGAGTGGCTTACAATTTTTTAATTAGACATTTTCCTGCCCTCAGGCTTACAATCTAATTTTTACAATTTAAAAATTGAATTACAATCTAAAAATTGTAATCTAATTACAACCCATTCATGCAATAGAACCAGGCAAGTCAGTGATGACAAATGCTGGGCACTGTGATGCCAGCACTAGCAAGTACTGTACATTAGCAGAAAGTATTTTAAATTAGATAAGTCACCTAAATGGTCTGAAAGCACAGATCCCATCTGATCTCAGGTCCAAAGCAGGATCAGGCCCGGTTAATACTTGCATAGGAGACCACCAATGAACACCAGGCGCTGTAGATTATATTTCAGGGGAAGAAATGGGCAAAACCTGCTCAGCGTATTTTTTGTCTAACAAAAGCCTATTAAATTCATGGAATCACTGTAAGTTGAAAGGGAACTCGAAGACACGTGCAGACACTTGAAGAACACAAATCCATCTTGTGTTAAAGTAAGGGCTTCTAAAAAAAAGACCAGAGACTTTTTAAATTTGAAATTGACCATTCATTTCTGGGAAATGTTTATATGTGTGATATTGATTAAGAAATAAAGTTTAATATGTATACAAATGTATGTTGTACAATATAATGCTTCTTAGATAATGTATTTTACAAACAAGTTGCTATAAGGCATCCATGCATATACAGTGGTCCCCCGGGATACGAATCCCCCGGGTTAAGAAAACCCCGGGATCCGAAACCGGCGGGACCAAAAATTATCCCCCGGGATCCGAAGGATCCCCCGGGATCCGAAAAAAAGTCCCTTTTCCTCCGAGGCCAGGCTTCGGAAGAAAGGGGACAGACTCCCTTCCCTTTTCCTCCGAAGCCAGGCTTCGGAGGACAAGGGACGGACTACCGAAAGGAGGCCCGATCCACGGGATCGGGCCTTCCTTTCGTTAGGCGCGGAGGCCCGGCCAGGCTTCGGGAGCCAGGCCGGGCCTCCGCGCCCAACGAAAGGAAGCCCGATCCCGGGGATCGGGCCTCCTTTCGTGTCTGAGGCGCGGAGGCCCGGCCAGGCTTCGGGAGCCAGGCCGGGCCTCCGCGCCCAACGAAAGGAGGCCCGATCCCGGGGATCGGGCCTCCTTTCGTGTCTGAGGCGCGGAGGCCCGGCCAGGCTTCGGGAGCCAGGCCGGGCCTCCGCGCCCAACGAAAGGAGGCCCGATCCCGGGGATCGGGCCTCCTTTCGTGTCTGAGGCGCGGAGGCCCGGCCAGGCTTCGGGAGCCAGGCCGGGCCTCCGCGCCCAACGAAAGGAGGCCCGATCCCGGGGATCGGGCCTCCTTTCGTGTCTGAGGCGCGGAGGCCCGGCCAGGCTTCGGGAGCCAGGCCGGGCCTCCGCGCCCAACGAAAGGAGGCCCGATCCCGGGGATCGGGCCTCCTTTCGTGTCTGAGGCGCGGAGGCCCGGCCAGGCTTCGGGAGCCAGGCCGGGCCTCCGCGCCCAACGAAAGGAGGCCCGATCCCGGGGATCGGGCCTCCTTTCGTGTCTGAGGCGCGGAGGCCCGGCCAGGCTTCGGGAGCCAGGCCGGGCCTCCGCGCCCAACGAAAGGAGGCCCGATCCCGGGGATCGGGCCTCCTTTCGTGTCCCAGGCGCGGAGGCCCGGCCTGGCTTGTGGAGCCAGGCCGGGCCTCCGCGCCCAACGAAAGGAAGCCCGATCCCGGGGATCGGGCCTCCTTTCGTGTCCCAGGCGCGGAGGCCCGGCCTGGCTTGTGGAGCCAGGCCGGGCCTCCGCGCCCAACGAAAGGAGGCCCGATCCCGCGGATCGGGCCTCCCTTTCGCGTCAGGCCCGGAGGCCCAGCCTGGCTGGGGAAGGGAACCTTCCCTTCCCCAGCCAGGCTGGGCCTCCGCAGCTGACGAAAGGAAGGCCCGATCCGCCGGATCGGACCTTCACTTCCTCAGCCAGGAGGCCCCCGCCAGGCCTCCGGAACGGATTACCTATTTCCCATAGGAAATAGGCCCCGGGTTACGAAATTTTCGGCTTACGAAAAAGTAGCCGGAACCAATTAATTTCGTAACCCGGGGGACCACTGTATAGGATTCTATGTACTGTATTTTCAGTCTATGCCCTGCCTGTAATTATTACTACATATGTATTGCCCCCGATCTTTTAAGAGCTCCTGATCCTGGAGAAGGCTACATAAATATTTTGAGGTCAAAAAGAATTGGGTGTATTTGGGAAACAAAATCTTTTACACATCTAGAGTCTTCAGGTGCATCTACACTGTAGAATTAATGCAGTTTGATCCCACTTGAACTGCCCTGGCTCCATCCTATGAAACCCTGGGATTTGTAATTTTGTCAACCACCAGCATTCTGACAGAGAAGGCTAAAGACCCTGTAAAACTACAAATCCTAGGATTCCATAGGACAGAGTTTCACCTGGAAGGGAGTGAAAGAGGCCTAGCAGCACCATCGGGCCAGGCCTCAAGTTGAAGAGCCCTCCCTTCTTAGTGTTAAGGTAAAAGCTAATAAAGCCATTGATAACCAAATGAAACCAATAATGTCTGCCATTAATGATCAATAGGGAGCAGTTCAGCCATAGAGCTAAAGGAAAAACTTGTCCTTTTGAATCTGGCTTGTAGCCCCCACCTTAGGAGGGAGGAGGGAAGCCAATGAGTGCTAAAACAAAGAGGCTTTGAATTGTCCCTGATAAGACCAAGGCTGGCTGAATGCCCAGAAAATCAGAAGGTTAGAAGAACAATAAGTTTCAGTCAGTAAGCCTATGCAGACAGATAGAGATATATACAAACAGTGAAATGAAGTGGAAATGTGTGGATATATGATGATGATGATGAATGTTAAACTACGCATGCTCAATGAATATTTTGTGGGTTAATAAAAACTGTTTGCGCCATGTTTGGGGCATTCAGTCAATGGGATGACTCTTGGCTGAAACACTGCATGCAGGTTAAGGCTGTTTTGGAATAAATGGATCTAATTGGAAATCTTCACAAATGCCTCACTTGCATAATTGGTTGTGAATGGGTTAATTGACCCTTTGTTTACCGTAACATTAGGACATCATCTGGCCACCTAGAAGGGAGTGAAAGAGGCCTAGCAGCACCATCCAGCCTGGCCTCAACTTGAAGAGCTCTCCCTTCATGACAACACTATCTGGTTGCCTAGGAGGGAGTGACAGGAGAGGCCAAACTCCATCGGGCCTGGATTAAGAAGCCAAGCCCTCCCTCCAGTCCATCTGCCTTGGTCCAGGCCTCAGAGGGAGAGAACTGCTGGACCTGATCCCCTTCCCCATCACCATTCCCTTCTCCTTTTGTGTCGTGTCTTTTAGATTGTAAGCCTGAGGGCAGGGAACCGTCTTAAAAAATAATAATTGTAAGCCGCTCTGATAGCCTTTAGGGCTGAAGAGCAGGGTATAAATAAAATTTTAAAAAAGCTCTTAAAGTGGCATCAAACTCCATTATTTCTGCAGTGGTGATGCACCCTGACTGCATCCAGAGTACACAAATAATCCAGTTTAACACTGTTTTAACTTGCATGGCTCCATTTTAATGAATCCTAGGATTTGTAGTTTGCTGTGGCACCAAAGCTCTTTGACAGAGAAGGCTAAATAGCTCACAAAACTACAATTCCCAGAGTTCCACAGCACTGCAGTTAAAGCCATATTAAACTTGGATTATTTCTGTGGTGCGGATTCAGCTAAAGTCTCTCTCTTTCATATTGGTATTATTTAACCACCCTTTCCTTCAGATTCTATTTGTTATTTGCACTATACAAATGATACAAATAAATGGGAATACTGCATTTAATACAATATCTGTCATCAGCTGATTCATGTAAACATAGGTTCATTTAATAAACTTTTCTAAGGTTTAGGGTATATTTATAAAAGTGTACAATTTCTCGCTGCATTTAAAGATTGATGTTTTATGCACTAGCTGGTATGGTGATCTGCTTGGAGCATGATTATGGGAAAGTTGCCCTTGAATGTGTTCATTTTTGTTCTCAGGGGCCTCACTACAGGGGTAGTGAGGGACTGTGTTCCCTAAACATCCCCCTTTTGTCAGAAACTGGCTGTGGTGTTCATCTGTCGTCGTTTCTGTGTGCCTTCAGGTCATTTCCGTCTTGATAGCACACTCATGGGGTTTTCCTGGCAAGATTTGTTAAGAGAAGGTTTGCTACTGCCTTCCCCTGAGGAGGCTGAGAGAGTGTGCCCTACCCAAGGTAACCGAGTGTATTTCATGGCTGAGCAGGAAATCGAACCCTAGACTCCAGAGTCATAGCCCAATGCTCAAACCACTACGACAAGCTGAATTTCACCTCCTCAGGGTGATCACCTGCAAACCTTTAAAACACTGAAGAGATGGTGTGAGTGAGGAAAAGGTCAGTGAGAGGAGAAAGGAGAGCCCCAGTATATTGAATATACAGTTGGCCCTCCACATTTGTGGTTTTGACTTTTGTGAGTTTCAAGGGAATAGCGCCACTGTATTCTGGTTTGGTCAGATCACCTGGAATATTATGTACAGTTCTGGGTACTGCAGTTCAAAAGAGATGTTGAGAAGCTGGAGCGTGTCCAGAGGAGGGCCATGAAAACGGTGAAGGGTCTGGAAACCGTGACCTATGAGGAACGACTTAGGGAGCTGGGGATGTTTAGCCTGGAGAAGAGAAGGTTAAGAGGTGATATGATAGCCCTGTTTAAGTATTTGAAGGGGTGTCATGTTGAGGATGGAGCAAGCTTGTTTTCTGCTGCTGCAGAGAACAGGACCCGGAAGAATAGATAGTTCCAGGAAAAAGAGATTCCACCTCAACATTAGGAGGAACCTCCTGACAGTAAGGGCTGTTTAACAGTGGAACACACTCCATCGGAAGGTGGTGGAGTCTTCTTCCTTAGAGGTCTTTAAATAGAGGCTGGATGCCCATCTGATAGGGATGCTTTGATTGAGAGTTCCTGCATGGCATATGGGGGGTTGAACTAGATGGCCCTTGTGGTCTTTCCCAGCTATATGATTCTATGATTTTTATTTTATTTTATTTTATTTTGCAGTTTTGATTAATATGTTCTCTCTAGGTCCTCCAGAGCAACTCTGTCAGAAGCTGACCATAGAATTGTGCTGGTAGTTCCTAGAGAAAACACTTTCTCTAGACATTTGTAGGTCTTGCAGCATGATTTTATGATCAACCTCTGACAGATGCACTGGAGCACTTGGAGATTCCTAGAGACTGTTCTTTCGGTTGAAAAGAATAGTGGTTTTTTATAGATGGTTGACTCTGTGGATAAAGAATCAGTGGATATGGACGGTCAGATTGTACAGCTAACCAGAGAGATTCTTAACAGCAACGCTGCAATTCGGATTAGTTATGAATACTTTTTGATAAAGGAAACATAAGAGTAAGAGATGTAAGCAACTTGGTGAAATCCAATGGTTTGGTTCCGGAACACATATAGTTATGATTTGTTCTTAGCATGAAGCCATTGGATTTCACCAGATATTTCTGTTAATACTGTATATGCACAACCTCCTACAATTTCACTTATCAGAAATACTAAGACCCTATTCATGCACCCCTAACCCCAGCGAATGTGGAGGGACCACCGTAGCCTTTGTTGCTTTTGTCTAACTGAGTTGTGGACAAGTGGCAGGCTCCCCCCAGATGTTTTTGGACTGCCATTGCACCAGTCCCAGGCAAAATATTGCCAATAGCGTGATATGAATTATAGGAACTGCAGTCCATAAAATAAAAAAATAAAATAAATTCTGGAAGGCTATAATAGGGGTCCTTCATCCGCAACCTCAGTGAATGTGGAGGAATCACTGTGTGTGTATTTGTGTGTGTGAGAGGGGGAAAAATCAGCTCAAAAGTCTCAGTGTGTGTGTTTATTTGTGTGTGAAAGAAAATTCAATTCAAAGGTTTCACTGTCTGTGTGTATTTGGGTACGAAAAACACTCAGTTCAAAAGTTTCACTGCGTGTGTTTGTGTGTGGAAAAAAAATCAATTCAGGTTTCACTCTGTGTGCATTTGTATGTGTGGGAAAAATCAGTTCAAAAGTTTCATTGTGTGTGTATTTGTGTATGTAAAAACATTCAGTTCAAAAGTCTCACTTTGTGTTCATTTGTGGGTGAAAGAAACAAAAGTTTCACTATGTGTGTATTTGTGTGTGAAAAACACTCAAAATCTTTACTCTGTGTATTTGTGCGTAAAAAAATGCAACTGAAAAGTTTCACTGTGTGTATTTGTGTGTGAAAAACATTCAAGTTTTACTCGTGTGTGTGTGTATTTGTGTGTAAAGAAAATTCAATTCAAAAGTTTCACTTTGTGTGTGTATTTGTGTGTGGAAAACACTCAAAATTTTTACTCTGTGTGTGTGTATTTGTGCGTAAAGAAAATTCAACTCAAAAGTTTCACCCTGCGTGTGTATTTGTGTGTGAAAAACATTCAGAAGTTCCACTGTGTGTGTGTGCGTGTGTGTATTTGTGTGTGAAAATATAATTTTTTCTTTACATCTTACTACCTCTTTAGTGCAACCCCATAAAAACTAGGTCCATGGAAATACATTTAAAAGCTGTGCATAGGATATTATATTGTAATTTTTTTTAAAAAAAAGCATAATTTTATTTTTTGCCAGATTGTCATGGTTTTGGGGGTGGGGGGGAGAGGAGGCTGGTACTCATTCTACCCATAAATAACTGATGGCAATGCAATCCAATGCAAGGTGTCACTGCAATGCAATGGCAACAGATACATTTGGGAATTGTGTGGTTTCCTATGGGTAAAATCAGTATCCTCCCCCCAAAGTAGAACATTTCTTCTTCACCCTCCACCTCCCAAAAAAACCCCAAAATCTCCTCCTTTTTACCTGGAACTCCAGCCCATAAATCACAGGGGCGTCGTCCTCCATGGCTGATCAAAAGGAGTAAAACCCATTCATTTTGAGAAAGAAAAAAAAAAAAAGAAGAGAAAAGGCAAAGCCTACTAGCCTAGTATTCTAGGCCCTCTCCGGCTTCCGTCTTTCTCCTCCACTTCCGGTAATACACAAGGAGGAGGAGGAGAAGACGCTCTAGCCACGCGGAGGAGGAGACGAGACGCGGTGGGCCCAAATGATCACTTGGATCGTCTTCTGGGCGCGCATGCGCACTTGTAGAAGAGAGTAGGGAGGGTGCTGCTGCTGCTCCATCAAGGTACCTGTGTCGGTTTTGGCGGTTTGGCTCGCGCCGCTGCAGCTGCCAGAGGAAGGAGGTGAGGCGCGCGCGCCAGGGAGGGAGGGGGGAGGAGGAGGGAGGGGGAGCAGAGAGCAGAGCAGCTCTCCCCTTGGAGCCCCCCCCCCGCGCGCCAGGAAACACCGTCCACTAATGACTCATATACTGTATATAAAACCCAGTTTTGAGTGACAGCCCTGCCCTGGCTCAGTGCTAGTGGATTCTGGGAACTGTAGTTTTGTGAGACATTTAGCCTTCTCTGTCAGTGAGAGCTCTGGTGCCACAATAAACTACAATTCCCAGGGTTTCCTAGCATAACTGAGCCCAGTTATTAGGGCAGTTAAAGAGCAGTCCTCAATCTGGATTGTTTATTATTATTTCTGCAGTGAATGTTTTGGACCTTAGTCATGGGGTTTTTGTTTGTGTGTGTTTGTGTTAATGTTACACATAAATCATCACTCCCTTGTATCACTGAGTGATACAATAGTCATCATGGCATAAACAACTGGCAAAATTTAAAAACTATACCTGTCAGTAACAAATATGCCTGTCAATAGCAACTATACCTGTCGATAGCAATTATACCTGTCAAAACTATACAACTCTACCTGTCAAAATGACCTGAATAGACTAGAAATCTGGACCAAAGTAACAAAATGAAATTCAACACAGAGAAATATAAGGTACTGCACTTAGGATGGAAAAATGAAATGCACAGATATAGGATGGGGGACACCTGGCTGAATGAGACCACATGTGAAAGGGATCTAGGAGTCCAAGTAGACCACAAGTTGAACATGAGTCAACAGTGCGATGCAGCAGCTAAAAAGGCCAATGCAATTTTAGGCTGCATCAATAGAAGTATAGTTTCTAGATCAAGGGAAGTTATAGTGCCACTCTATGCTACTTTGGTCAGGCCCCACCTAGAATACTGTGTCCAGTTCTGGGCACCACAATTCAAAAAGGATGTGGAGAAACTGGAGCATGTCCAAAGGAGGGCAACTAAGATGGTGAAGGGTCTGGAAACCATGCCTTATGAGGAACGCCTTAGGGAACTGGGGATGTTTAGCCTGGAGAAGAGAAGGTTAAGAGGTGATGTGATAGCCCTGTTTAAATATTTGAAGGGATGTCACATTGAGGAGGGAGCAAGCTTGTTTTCTGCTGCTGCAGAGACTAGAACGCGAAACAATGGGTGCAAGCTGCTGGAAAAGAGATTCCACCTCAACATTAGGAGGAACTTCCTGACAGTAAGGGCTATTCGACAGTGGAACACACTCCCTTGTAGTGTAGTGGAGTCTCCTTCCTTGGAGGTTTTTAAGCAGAGGCTGGATGGCCATCTGTCGGGGATGCTTTGACTGGGAGTTCCTGCATGGCAGGGGGTTGGAGTGGATGGTCCTTGTGGTCTCTTCCAACTCTGTGATTCTATGATTCTATCATTCTATGCCTGTCAATATCATAAGGACAGCCCAAATATATTTCTGTGCACTGTACATAGTTTCAGGTGGTTAAAGTGAAAATTTCGTAAGTGCTGACGGGTTTTTAAAGAAAATTTTAAAAGAATAATTTGTGAAAAATTAAGATTTAATTTTTAAAAATATATATAAGATTAATTTTGTTAAAAATAATATTTTTAATAAGATTTACTTTTATATATATATATATTTTTAAAAAAAAAAATCCCTTGAACCTCTCCTTTCCCCTCCAACTAAGCCTCTCTCCATCTCTTCAGTGTTTTAAAGGGCTGCTAAAGGCAGGTATTTGAGGAGCAGTGGTGTCACACATACACTTTAACTTCACCCCAAATGCATCTGAGGAAACAGACTTGTGTCTACGAAAGTTCATGCTGCCAACTTCTTTCTTTGAGTTTGTCTCAAAGGTGCCACAAGATCTCTCTACACACACACCCTTATGGTGTCACCCGGTGTGGTCCACACACACCTAGTGACACCGCTGCTCCATAACATGAAAATAAACAACTATACAGTATATAAGTAAATCTCTGCACGTTGAAAACAAGTGTATAAGGGAGAAGAACTGGGCTATATTCCTCTTCCTTCCTATATGCTTCTCTTTATGAAACGACTATATTTTGTAATGTTTCTGGCTTTTTATGGTGATTTGAGTGCTGAATTCTGGAGACCAGGATTCAAATTCGGCTCAGCCGTGCAAACCCACTGGGTGAGCTTGAGCAAGTCACACTCTCTCAGCCTCAGGGGAAGGCAATGGCAAACTTCCTTTGAACCAATTTTGCCAAGAAAACCCCCAGGATAAGTTTGCCTTAGGGTCGCCACATTGCCTTCAAGCTATGTGAATAAGGTGTGTTGTGGTTGTGTGCCATCAAGTCATTTCAGACTTATGTCGATCCTGGGTCAACCCTACAATGGAGTTTTCTTGGCAAGATTTGTTCAGAGGAAGTTTGCTGTTGCCTTCCACTGAGGCTGAGAGAGTGTGACTAGCTCAAGGCCACCCAATGGTTTTCATAGCTGAGCTGGAAATCAACCCCTGGCCTCCAGAGTCGTAGTGTAACTAACACTCAAACCACTACAGCACACTGGTGTATTCGAAACAGAAATGAATTTTGTAATTAGACTTTGGTCTCATCTCCAACATGTCATCATGACATGTATGCAAATGCAGGTATTTCAAAATCCAAAACATTTCTTGTCCCAAGCATTTTGGATCAGGGAGACACAACCTGTAGCAAAAAAGAAAAGAAAAAAATATGAGAATAAACAGTGAGATAGATTCCAAACTGGAATTGGTCTTTGGATACTACCGGTATATATACTCATATATAAGTGAAGAAATTATTGTCGAAAAACTGAGCCAAAAAACCTGAGTCAACTTATGCACAAGTCAAGATAAATATTGTATTTTAACTCTTATTTTTTTAAAAAATGAAACATCCCCTGGTGAAAGACAAGAGTGCAATCTGTCATGGAAGTACCTCCCTCTATTCTCATCCATCTAGCCTTTAGCATGAACATAAATAGGAATTTTGTATATTCTTTGGCATTGTTTTCCTTTTCTTCATCCTTTGTTACATGCCCCTAAGTTTTACCCTTAACTTATCCAAGGGTCATATTAAAATCCATAATTTTGTCCCCAAAACATGTGCTCGACTTATACATGAGGTCGACTTATAGTTGAGTATATAATGTAATACTCCACTCTAGAAAACCCATAAGTCAGAAATGACTTGAAGGCACACAACTAGAAGAACAATCTTTACAAAACATATGAGCACGTAATTTGTACGATCTTTGTCCATTTACATCTTGAGGAAAGGCATAACTGCTTTCACTTCCAAAAAGGAACAAGTTAGAAACAGTGAATCCAAGATACCAGCATTGTATTTGGAAAACTATTCTTCCGTATAGTTTTGATCCTCAGTGAAAGTTGCTTTCAGATGAAAGTTTATAGGTCACTCATTATACTTTCCAGGGGGCTGTACAAACAGCTGCAAGCTGCCCCTTCTTCAGCTGGATAGGGGATGCAACAACCACACACAACGGCCCCAATCAGGCCTTTCCAGGATGCAAAAAGGAGCTGGAAAAAGTGGTTCCTTTTTGCGCCCTGGAAAGGGCACGATAGCCGCAGCGGTGCAGCTATACGGCACTCCTTCAGCACTGCAGTGTGCGGAATCTGTGAATCTTATTTACAATATATTGGCTTTGTAATGCTGCTGTCTCCATTTCAAAGTCTACTGGCACCATTTGCCATGATGCTTTGCCAAATAATTTAGAGTATTTGTTATCTCATCAAGGCTCAGATGGGTAGCAGTGTAGTAACTAAATCCAAAAGGTAGTCCAGGCAGTCACCTGAATACCGTATATTTAGTAAGAAGGATGTGTTCTGATGAAATGATAGAAATGATTGTATACTTCAGAGTAGTCTGTGGCCAGATTTATCTTGGGGCAAGCGGTCACAAAATGAAGCTGTTCTGATTTAAGATAATGAACAGAGGGTGCGGACGGGATACCTTTTGCCAACTGGACAAATCCACCTCACAGAGTTTCTCTCCCAGGCCCTATCCTCTCGTGTGATAGACCAGGAATACCTAGGACCAGAGAAAGGCAGACTTTCTCTCATGCTGGGAAAGGAATCCCATCCCTTGTTACCTTTGAGCAGTGATTGATTATGGGACTTCCAAGTATAGGGTCTCGCCAGTACCTGGTGGAGCTGGTCCTTCAAGCACTAGTTAAGTCCTGTCGTATGTCATTCTGGTGGGATGAGTGGCATATGAACAAAGCAGGCAGTTCAGCTGGTGCTCAGAGGAGCTAGTCCTCCAAAGCTAGATAAGTCTCCACACACGCTGCATGACTTTCCACTGCGAAGTGAATGATGGCTAAACTGCCTTTCCTCCAACCACTGGCTCAGCCTGTTCCTCCATGGAGAAAGATAAAATGGATGTTGAGGAAGAGACTTGTCATAGTCCCTGATTGCTGAAGTTATCCAGCCCTCCATATGCGTCCCTGGAGAATATCTGAAACCAGTCTAGTGCCCCACTGCTGATACAGGGAATAGTTTCCCTTATTTTTTCTTGCATGTGTCTATACCCAACCAGCTTTTCTTGTTGGCATCATAGCACATTACAATGCTAAAATCAGCAGCCACAGAAAGCACTAAATAAATTGTCACTTATACCCTGAGTCAATGGTATGATCAATTTAGACCAGAAGGTGTCCAATCAGATTTGCCCTCCCTGACATCCTTGGGTACAACTGGTAGGTTTTCCAAGCCAGCAGAATTATGTGATTATCTGCTTTCAGGCAATAGAAATATATTTCATTTTCTCTGTGTGTTAGATGCAGTTACCAAGCATCTTGCTTTTGATATTACTATATATATCAGAGTTGGAGAAATATGTATGCATTAGCATGGGATTAGGCAAAGTACAAAGTTAGTTGAGTTTTCATCTTTAAATTGTATTTTTGTTACAAATGGAGCTACAAGGCCCTGGACTATAAAGAATACCTGAAATAAAAGGAACATATTTGATTTTGTCAATTGATGTGGACAGGTCAAAAAACCCTAGTGGAAACCAGATGAAATCATTAACATTAATAAAACAAAAACAATTACTTTGTCTCCTCCTGTCACCCATGGTGGCAAGGAGGCATGAAGTATTTAATTCCCATAAAAAGAACTGAGCAAGTGAAACCAAAACCAGGAAATACATTGCTTTGAAATACTGTACATAATCTTACACAAAAACCTACTTGCTGCCTAATTTAGAAATAATGTTGAGTAGAAGTACATATAGAGCTAGTGTGGCATAGCAGTTTTAGCTTTAGACTATGACTCTGGAGATGAAAGCTCAATTCCCAGCTTGGCCATGAAACCCATTGGATGAACTTGGGTAAATCACATGCTCTCAGCCTCAGGAGAATGATTCTTGCCAAGAAAACCCCATGATAGGGGAGCCATAAGTCAGAAATGACTTGAAGAAATGACACAACAGCAACAACAGAAGTGCATACAGAACACCTTGGCCCACATTTTGTGACTTATGTGCACTCAAGTGCAATTAAGCACACATACAGTGGGCCCTTGGTACCCGCTGGCATTTGGTTCCAGAACCAACTGTGGATACCAAAATCCATGATGCTCACATTCTGTTAAATGCAATGTCATAATAAAATGGTGTCCTTTATATAAAATGGCAAAATCAAGCTTTGCTTTTGGGGATTTTTTTTTCAAACCATGGATGCTTGAATCCATGGTTTAAAAAATCCATGGATACGGAGGCCTGACTGTAAATTACTTTCCAGGCAGGATGCAGATGGCTATCTTCTTGCCCTTGTGCTCCATTCAAAAAAACCCTAGGGCCCAGCAGCTATCAAGTGAGAAGAGAGGGAGATGATTCGAACCATAAAGATGCATCTGTGCTGTGCTCCATTTGAGAGCACCCTTTCATTTCTTTCCCCTGCTGACTTAACACCCAGCTCCTTGTCAATGGTCTGAATTGACTTCTGTTCTGCCCTTCTCCACCAGAAAGCAACTGCAGCAAGGGCCTCTCCCAGTGCATGATACTTTCCAGGTGGTAGGAGGGTGTACATGCACACATGTATGATCCCAGCCCTTGTCTTTTATTTCATCATACTAAATTATAATATTCTATAATCCATTTTCCCAGGAAAAAAGACATCAACAAATCAGGGAGGGTTTTTTATAATTATTTTTCTCCCAGGCTTGCACATTTCTTAAGCTTTGCACAGAGTGCCCAAGAACCATATGAGTGTGCACAAAATGGAGAGAGCTAATCAACAAAATTTCCACAGAAAAATAAATATTTTAAAAATTGATTGAGATGGCTTTAGAAGCATTAATGTTATTTCCATCCTTTTACCATTCATCATACTATCCTGGTTATTCCGGTATACATGTATTTTACAGACAATTATAATCATCTGTCTGGTGCTTATTCTTCGATGTTGATGTCTTGAGAGCAAAAAATCTGCACTTTTAACAAAAGTTCCCCGTCAACTGTGTTGAAACATCACTCCTGTCACACTGCCTGAAGCTGACCAACAACAAGCTCAGCCAGCCAGTAATAGCAATAGCAAGTACATTTCTATACCTCTTACCAGTGCACTTAAGCACTCTCTAAGTGGTTACAATGTGTAAGCTAATTGCCCCCAACTATCTGGGTACTCATGCCCTGGTGGTGCAGTAGTTAAATGCCTGTACTGCAGCCACTCGCTCAAAACCATAAGGCGGCGAGTTCAAGACCAGCAAAGGGCTGAAGCTCGACTCAGGCTTGCATCCTTCCGAGGTCGCTAAAATGAGTACCCAGATTGTTGGGGGGCAAATAGCTTACAATTGTAAACCGCTTAGACACTCCTTAAGGGTATGAAGCGGTATATAAATGAAGCTGTTTGTTTTGTTTGTTTTTGTTTCATGTTAGCAACCCTGGGAGGATGCAAGGCTGAGTTGGCCCTGAGCTCCTGACTGTATTGAACTCACAACCTTGTGGTTTGTGAGTGAGTGGCTGCACTATAGACATTTAACCTCTGTGCTACCAGGGCCAGCATTTACTTGTTCTAGCTATTCAATACACTCTTCTTCTTCCACCACATTTTAATGTCCTGTTTTTTCTGGGTATTCTTTCTCATTACCTCCTGCTGCTCTTGTTCTCCTTCTCACTTCTCCATCTTTTCCCTTACCCACTTTCTCCATATTGTGTTCCTCTCTGTGCAGGTAGGTTTCCCCAAAAACATGTCCCTGCATCTCTCATCCTGTTGGGGTCTAAACTGCCCAGATTTGGCTGCAGGAGTTCTGGTCAACTCTGCTCCTGTGTACTTGTAGGTCATTGCACCCAGGCTGTCTCCTCTCTCATTACAAGTCAGTAAGCCAGGATGAACAGAGCTTGCTGTACCAAGCAGGGATGAGGTGTTCATCAGAACTTTTCTCATGAATAGACAAATCAGTGTCTAATGCAGCCTTGCTGAACCTTTTTACTATGGAGGAACCCTTTTCAAGTCTCAGGGACTGCTGTTATAAACATTATTATATTTACAGCTCATATATATATATATATATATATTCCCAATCATAATCTCTTACATTACCCTAATGACTTCTTTTGGAACCATAGGGTTCCAGGGAAATCTGGGTGAGAACCCTTATTGTGCGAGGAGGCCCTATTTAGTTCCTATTCAGGTGTACCTCATTTAATGAATTAGACATATAAAGAAGCATTACTTCTTTAACAGAAAATTTGGTACGCCACAGAAAACAAGAGTAGTTTAACATGTTTCAGCAAAGTTTTCATTCAGACTAACAATATGGACAGGGGAAATGAAACACGTCAGGTAATCTTTGTAGAAGCAAACAAAAACATTTTCAACCTTTTTGAGATCACTTGAAAGCTTCTTCCAGAGGCATCCAAGAATGATTTTTAAAATGTCATCAACCTCCACTATTCATATAATTTCCCATTTTGGTGGCCACATTTACAGATCTGTTCTTCTTTAATATGCTGAGAGTAACTGTTGAGGCACCTTATCTGCTTTCTCCTTTTCTCTCTGTTTTGCTATTCATACATGCTCAGTGGCTACTGTCGAACTGTTCTGTGGAATCCTGGGATTTATAGTTTGTTGTAGCACCAGAATTCTCTGACAGTGAAGGCTAACTGTGCCATGGAAGTATAGATGCAGCCAGTAAGGGAAATAGTACGCATTGCATTGTTTACTGCAGAAATGCTCCTGTAAACTGACACAGAAACTCTGTGTTTCCCCAGCCTTCCCTTGCCATTTTTCCAGTGATAATAATGCTTTGAAAGCTTCCAACTAGGCAGAAAACAAGGAGGAAAAGTGAGAACTGAGAGCATAAAATACTTTGTAAAGGGGAGTTTCTTTGTTAGACTCATTGTAAACTGAGGGTATGCCTGTATATTTATTACCCTGGTGAGGACATAGTGCTAAGATCTGCAAGTAGGTGTATCTGATGGTTTTAATTGCTTTCATATTGTAGAGTGGACTTTACATCACTTTTTATTGTTTAGCATGAGGTTGGTAACAAGGTCTTTACTGTTTTGTAGTACTAAATGTTCATTGAAATGATGTGTAGACCTCAGTGTTGCAGTTTCATACATAAATAGTCATGCATTTCATTACCGAAGAGGGCAGTCACATTCACTTTATTTTTACTTACAACAGCCATGGAGAACAAAGAAAGCAATATTGGAGATGCAGCAGAAGGTGGATGTGGCATTCAACAACAAGCTGAAGAAGAACTTCTCTTTCATGAAGAAAACATTGATCTTGGAGGAGATGAGTTTGAGTCTGAAGAAAACGAGACTATTGTAGAAGATTCCAGTAATTTCATGGATAAACTCAGCGAACACATGATGGAGAGTGTCATTATATCTGATTCCCCAAATAATAGTGAAGATGATGCTAGTGATCTTGGTTGTCTGCAAGAAATTGTAAAACAAATGGAACCAAAGGATAGCCATGTAATAGAAGGAGAGGTGGGAAACAAAGTTATCAATAATGAGGGTGACATTGAACCCGAAGGTGCTCCTAAAGCTATTTCTGATACTGCAATTGATCATCAGTTCACTTTAAAAGAAGACTTGATTCAAGAACCTGCAAAAGATGAATTGGAAGTGGAAGGTGAAGAACTGCTTCACTCTGCTGCCAACAGTGAAGACAAAACTGAGGAGATGACATCCTCACCACTTGCCAGCAAATCACCTGTTGACTCAGAGCCAATCCCTGTGTGTACCATCTTCAGCCAGGGGAATCGCGTAAACAGCCAGCAACAGTTCCTGCATGATGGCTTTGAGCCTCAACTGGTGAAGTCACCTAGCTTTGGTGGTATAAGTGAAACTCCAGTGAAAACCCATCCACAGGTGGTTCAGCCTAGTCCAAGCCTAAGCAAGTTTTTTGGCGAAGCCATTAATACTAATACGCTAGCTTCTGATTTTTTTGATTCGTTTACCACTTCTTCTTTTATTTCTGTCAGTAACCCTAATGCAAGCTCATCTGTACCAGAACAAATGTCTTCTCTTGTAACAACTGGGGAGTTTCACGACTCTGCTGACCATAAATGCTCCACTAAAAATGGAAGATCTGAAGCGGGAAGATCTGCATCTTCTCCAGAAATATCCCAGTCCCCAAAGCCATTTTCCCAGATACAAACTGTTTTTCAAGGCAGTGATGATCCTTTTGCATCTGTGCTGAATATGAGTGAAGTGGACAGAAGATATGATGCTTGGCTTCCCAGTGACACAACTAGGAATGTGTTGATTTCTGTAGCCACACAGCAGTATAGTAATGTCTTCATAGACAAAGAGAACCTCACAATGCCTGGATTAAAATTTGACAACATTCAGGTAAGAGTGTCTTGTTGCTTTTCACTACATGAAATACCATGGCTTATCTACTTAGTGGCATTTGCAGGTCTGTAATCACTTTAGAGCCAAGTAAGCTCTAAATTCCCCCAAATTCCCAAACCTACTGTCAGGCAATGCCTTCATTAGAATCAGCCAAACATGCACCAAACTGTGGGCAAGGTTTCAAGATGGCCAAATACCTTCCTGAGGAAAGACATTCTAAAAAGTGGAGAGGGAAGAAGAAGAAAGGAAAAAAGACTTACTTGACACTAAGGTAATCAAGTCTGCTTGCTTGGTAAAAATCTTAAAATGAAATAAAAGGGACACAGAGTTGTAGACATCTTGCATCAACATCAAATCAGGCTTTTCTTCTTACAGCCAGTGGTGAGATATGCTCTATTGACTTGAAAAATTCTCACCACCATTAACAATACTTCTGAATAGGAACAAATGCTGAGAAGTAAGAGCAATATCAGTCCTAAGCCCTTTAACACTTTTTTGTTGTTGTGCACCTACTGGTTAGTTCCAGCTTATGGTGACCCTGAGGCACACCTATCCTAGGGTTTCCATATCAAGGTTTTTTAATGGTGGGGAGGTTGCCATTGCCTTCCACTAATGCTAAGAGAGTGTGGCTTGCCCAAGTTCAATTAGTGGATTTCCATGGCTGAGTGGGGACTCAATTCATGGTCTACCAGAGTCCTAGTCCCACACTCAAATCACTTCATCAGGCTAACTGTCTTTAAGATTTCATAGTCCCCTGGAAAAAGATTTCTGAAGAGTGGGAAAGTGTCCTCTGCATACACCAGGTGGTTCTATGTGACTTCTGTTCCAGAAACACTGACTGATGTCTTGAACATAAGCACTTCTGTTAGGTCTTAGGATATACTGCAGTATATCATTGGAAAGCTCTGCTTGTAGCCTCAGCAACCGCAGTGTAGCTGTTTTTCATTTACTGGTAGTTGAATTTGCTGCAGCCTTTCCTTTCTGCCTGAGTTCCATGAAACTCAAAAGCTCAGTTGATTATTCTTATTAAAAAGATATTAGATATAATGCCAGAAGGTTATATGATCTCTTTTATATTAATTTCATCTTATTTGTAATATTGGCAGTAATTATACAGTGCTTTCTCTTTTTGCACCTGTTTCCATGATATCAACCATCCTCTTCTTGAAAGGAAAAGCAGCTGATGTACATTTTATGTTGCAAAATGAAAAAGTTGCTGAATGGCTGATTGGTTCTCATATGGAGCTAGATGGAAGCTACAGATTTCACCTTCCCCCCTATTATTATCCTTGTTCGTTTAGGAATTATTGCTGATGCTACGTGCCAAGTGGACACACGAAGGAAAATCAGAAAAATCCCATCTATCCTTTGGGGAACCCCAGATGTTGACTTGAGCTACAGATATGTAACTAGGGCAGATTATTGGGCAAATCAAACTCTGGTCTGATACAGACAGGTGAGAAGCAGAGAACCGGCGCCAATTCTAGGGTTCTGGAGTGCGCAGCTACTGCATGCTCCAGAACCCTAGTCCGTATGGATGCCAGCATTATAGCAGCCTTCATCCACACGGGAGCTGCCATGATGACACAGGCATGGCGCAGTGTCCACACGTCTGGGCACCATGCTTGCATCATTGATGTGCCACAGTGTGCCAGTGGCGCACTTATGACGTCTTCTGGGCACACCAAAAAAACCCCCAGTTTTTCCAGGTTCTTTTTGGTGCGGAGGAACAATGTACAGTTTGGCTGCTGCTGCGTCTCTCCAGAGGAAAACTGGGTGCCTCCAGCCCACCCTTTCGGGGTGGTCTGGAGAGCCCTTCTGCTTAATATGCATGAACTTTCCCTTGGTGTTATATGATGGCATCATTAAAAAAAAAGTCAAGTTTTCATGACTAAGAATTTGAATCCCTGAGATTCACCCTTATTTCTGTGGTATACTTTATATTGTCTATTTTATGATATTGTCTTATGTTCACCTCTAACTGAGGGCTCATCTACACTGGCCAAATAAAATGGTCTCACCCCATCCTGACACCGACCTATCTTCACAATGTTTAAAATATCTCACTGTCTACTATGTTTTTTTCAGGAAACCGCAGAGCACTCCATAATTGTGCATGGCAGCTGTCTAGAATAGGGTCCCTACTATTGCCCAGCACCACTACCACTGGCACAGGTTACTCCCTCTGAGGTCACAGCGAGGTACCCAGCCATGTGATAGATGCTTCCACCTCAGAGGGAGCAATTCACAGCTGTGGTACTGGGCAACAGCATAAACAAATGTGTCAACACACCCAGCATTATTACAGAGTACAGAGGTAATGTGAAATCCAGAGCAGTTGTGGGGCAAAATACTCTGAAAACAGCCCAGAGTATTCTAGACAGTGTAGATGAGCCCTAAAATAACCTTCAGAGTTATCCACATCACATAGAGTGTATGACAATAATTTAATAGTAAATTAAGAAAGGCATGGATGACAATAGTTAAGTCTTTGAGTTTTCAACAATGGCACAGCTGGTAAATCAACTGAAACTAGAAAAAATTGTCCTGAGCCACAGTCTCTATCTCTGTTTCCAGGAATATCCCCATCTATGAACCTGTTCCTCAGGGGCATATGACCTAATATAAGGCAGACATTTTCTTGATTTCCTGGTTGACCCCAACACAATGGAGCAATCTAAATTGGCACTTTACGGCTCGTTATGGGCTTTAAAAAGCACCTTAAGGTTAAAGCTTTTACACCCTCCCTAGCCCTAAATGTATGGGCGCTGCCATTTTAAAATGGCTCCGTCCATACAGACGTGCTACAGTAGCGTCATCACGTGTGCAGCATTTAGATACGCTGCGCACGTAATGATGCTTCTGTGCCGTGGGAGGGCGCCAATCGTGCCCTTTCCGCGGCGCAAAAAATGAGCTCCAAATGGAGCTCTTTTGGGAGGGCAGGTCTTTGCCACGGCTTTTAAATGGCCGCGGCAAAGACCCTGGGAGAAAGGGGTCATGGCGGCGGCCCCTTTCTCCCCTCAGCCCTGCCTCCAGAAACAGGGTGCAGCGGGCGCCCAGAGCACCTGCTGCACCCTGCTTGGAGGCCGCAGGGAAGTGGCAAAATGCCGCTTCCCCGCAGCCTCCAGAAGCAGTGAGATGGGGCCGCGGAGGCTGCTGGTGTGGCAGCCTTGGCCCCATCTCGCTTCTTGGGGCGATCGCAGACTACCCCTTTTGGGCTGTCTAGATCGCCCTAACCATTTCTTTTCTTGTCCAGATTAAGGCTACTCACTCTGGGACAGTTTGTCACTGATCCAGAGAGTTGTTAAAAAGTTCTCTCCACATCTAGATCAAATGAAAAGAAGAAATAGCAATAAGAGTCATTAGCATGCTGGTGGCACAACACCCTTAACTTGTGATGAAGGGTTAGATACCTTCAATTAATGACAGAATTGTGCAGGCATGGTCACTTGTGAAATCTGAGGATCTGCTGAGGATAAATAGGTAAGTGTGTGTATGTATATGTGTGTGTGCCTCAGGTTTCTTGCCGCTTTCTCCTTTAAAGGATGGAGAATATATCCTGCTCCAAAAGGGCATAATTCTGACCAGGCAGCCTTTCCTCAGTAGTTATGATTGGATACAAAGCAAAAGGAGGAATGTAGTGGGCTAAACGTATTCACTCACCTTGTCTCCTATGAAGTTGGCCAGATCTCATCCAAATAAAAATTACTTAGAGAAATCAGTGTGTCTTCCTGTCCAGACACTAAGGTCAAGGTGACACAACAGAAGCTGTTTTCAATATAACAATTCTTTTTCAAAGTTAACTTTCTGAACAGAGAAAGTGGAGCTATGCAGATGTTCTCAGATTGAAGGCACTTGTTGTGCTGGACAGTTTTCAAGTATGTATCTTTTCCTTAATGTATGACATTTATGTTTTTAAAAAGGTCTTTGGTTAATAGGAACATTCATGGTTTGTATTGTATCTTTGCATTTTTCCCCCACCAGGGTGATGCGATTAAGGACTTAATGCTCCGCTTCCTTGGTGAACAGGCTGCAGGGAAAAGACAAGTTCTAAATGCCAACTCTGTGGAACAGTCCTTTGTGGGTTTGAAGCAGCTGATAGTAAGTAACAAGGTGTTGCCTCTCTTCATGCATACTGAGCACTCTTCATGCATACTAACCTTTTTTTTATCACTATATTTTTATTAAGTATTTACAAAAGATAAAACAATACATTCTACATAATCTGTTGGATAAATGAATTATCTATTGCATTTTCCATTTCATAACCTATAGATTCGATTAAATGTTTATCTGTATGTCTTTTCCTGTCTAATTTCCTAAAGTCGGCCCAGAAATTGGTCCTAAATATCATGTTTGCTAATTGTCTTATTCCCCATTCAAATAAATCCAAGCAATTTCAGTAGGTAACCAAGAGCTGAAGATACCATTTCTCAGAAAGACTTCAAATGCATCTGATCTGGAAAAGGATGTGCAGATGGTAAATGAGGGGTAAATGAGGATTTTCTGGAAAATCTCTGCGTGCATAGTTGTAGATCAGCAAGGGTTTTTTTCCTTTCTGTTGTTTAATAATAAAAGTATCGAAATGATACACCCCTCCAACATCTTAAGTTATAGTTATTGTTGTTATTTTTTAAAAAAATATATCTTAATGTAACCGAGAATTATTTTTGTTTGAGTGGACAAGATTTTCAGTTTTCAGCAATTTTCAGTGTTAGTATTCAAAACAGACTTATGGGCTCAGAATTCTTTTCTTCTAAGTCCCAAAATCCATATTAGGATAATATCTTCATTAGTCCAATGAAAATATCAAAAAGTATTCAAGCTTTGAATTTGTGAGGGCCAGATGGTAAACAAAGTAGAGTAGGATGAAGACACATTGGTGGCCTGATTCTGACTGGTGGATCTTGGGGTTCTAATAAGAACAATGAAATAGAGCCCATGTGCGTCACACTGCCCACCCCTCATCTAGAACTGAACTTCAAAATTCTATCTGATCTATCTTTATGTAGTCCACAGTCCTAAACATGTATCTCATTATTGGTATGTTGGTCCCATCTCAATCATGTTGGCACCTTTACATCCACATTTCTGCCTCAATGCTGTTCTCTGCTCCAGTTTGATATATGACACCCAAAACACAGTTTACTTCAGGTTCTACAAACTGTTCACATCCAGGAAGGCCTGAAGTCCATCCTGTGACTGAAGGAAGGAGAAAGATGAGCAGAGGACAAAGCAAAACAAGTGCACCTGTATAGCATGCTAGTGGCTTCCTACTTCATATTCAAGAATTTTCCTATGGTCATTTTGCCTGTAGAATTCATTTGTGGTATCCCACAGTTTATAGAAGCAGAGAGTTATTTAATGTTATTGCTGTATTTTTAGCAGTGGGTTCAGTTGGAAACTAGAACTTTGTTCTGCTAGCACAGTGTGGGCAACTTTTGGCATTCCATATATTGTTGAATTGTAGGTCCCAACAGCCCTACTAGCATAGCCAGTGGAAAGGAAGATTGGGGAGGGGGGTTATAATATAATAAGATCTGCATGGCTACACTTTCCACACCTGTAGTGTTGTTTGCTGGGGAGCCTGTGGTCCTGATGAAGGGCTTCCCATGTACCCTAGCCTGGCCGGTGATGAGGTTTGATAGAAGTAGTAGTTCATCAGCATCTGGAGACCCAGAAGTCACCCACCTATGGTAGGGGCAGTAGTTCTCTAGAATCTCTGGCCAGAGTCTTCCCTTTACTCTCTAACTAATCATTTTAACAAAGCATGCCTTGACTGAATTTGGGACTTTGTCCGTGCAACACACAAGCTATGATCCTTTCCCTAATACAATTCCAGATGATTTAAGTAAGTCACTCAATGCTTTTATGGGAAAGATGTTAAAATGTGCAATACTGCCCAACCATCTTGCGGATCTTTGTCTTTGCTTCTTGGAAATGCAGTTTTCTCTCATAAATTCTTAGGCGGGTAGATTTCTAAATTATGTTGTAATAGCACTTGCTGGGTGTCTGGCTGCCAGTAATTTTGAAATAATGTTGCCTCTGCCTCAAAAGATAATAAAATGCATACATTGTGCTTTAAGTGAATATAATGAGTATTTTGAATATTCATCTTTGTGTTTGTTGGTGTGTAGCTTATTCATTTACACTTGAAATAAATAATAACCCATCTGTGCAGTATTACTGCCTTAAGTACAAAATATTCATAAACAATATCAGTTTGACACATACAATCTATAATGGTTAGCCACTATTGTTTCAGGGGTTTTCATGTTAACCTCTTCCTTAAATGAAGGACTATCATAGCACTTTTGTAATTTCAGTAGGCTAGTATGCGATTGATGCTTTTTAATACAGAAAATATGTAAGAAATGGACAAGAGTATTTAACTGCAGTATTTCAGTATGTTACCAATCCTTTTCTACATGGATTAATCAAACTTGCATTGAGTGATGTGGGTTATTTCTGACATTTCTGGAATTCCTTTGTATTTCATGTGGGGGGAGGATATTCCATGTTCATAACAGTGTTGAATGTGAAATCAAGGAAGATTTCACAGCATGCAGAGTCAGAAACACATGTCTATATTAGGTAGAATGTTTATTTTGAGTAGCTGAGAGACCTTTTCTGCTCCCAAAAGTAACCAGTGTAATTTCTGTGGCTTTAAAAAAATACCACCAGTCTTGCCAATTGGAAAAAAAACTTGTTGTGAACCCTGCAGATTAGGAAGCTGATGTTGAAAACAGATGTTTTTATTTATTTACAGGAAAATTTAACTTTTGTGAAGTAATTTTCTACCCAGTGACAAAATAGTCCCTTCTAATTGAAACATTTCTCAGTGAAGCGCCATTTTTTGTTTCAGACTCTTTGCAGAAAACCAGAGCATGTCACATGTATGATGCAGTGGTCCTTGCAATCGAATTTCCCACATGTAGTGCACCATCTGGCGGTTTTCTGATCCATTGCCCTGCCATATCCATTTCAGGGCACAGGCTATCTTAGCATTTCAGCACCACCAAACATTTCTGCCCTATTTCCTTTGCTGTATTTGGCATACACATGGGCATTTACCTCTGAATTCAACCGTCAGTGGTAAGATCCATCCCTAGAGTGTACTATGTTCAAAACTACTCAGCAAATAAAGTCCCCTTGACCTTGAAGGCAGGAGGTTTAGCAGTGACTCTACGTATTTGTCTTGTTTCTCAGTAGTTGCATCTTAAAGCTTGTGAATGTACAAAATCTCTTTATGCTCATTGAAATGACTGCCTTGAAAGTGAATGCCACATTTCCTCCTAGGCTCCATATCATCCATGATACAGGAGCAAAGGACAAGGTATGCCTTCAAATCAGTGGTGATGTCAAGAGACCTCCATATTTTGCCTTCAAGGAGATTCATCTCATTCCCTAACCTGAATATGTGTTGAGCCTCTCTATTTGTTTGAATTATTATGTGATATAAAAACTTTTGTGTGTGTGGCTTTTCTTCTTTGTTTGCCTCCAGCCTTGGCCTAGGCTTGCCCTCAAGATCTCTCTGGTTGTGGATGTCTGCACCAGAGCATTTTAATGCCACCTCATGATATCACTTTCTCCTACCTGGATAAAATTGGTTGAGCATACACTTGCTTCCCCCTCATCTTTGAGCAGAGGAAGTGTTATTTGGCTTCTCTTAATTATGATTACTCACAAAATGGTGCAGGATACTTATTTTATTATATTTTATTATTTTTGGTGCCACCTTCTATGGGAGAAACAGTACCACAGGGCCTGTATGCATGGGCCAAAAGGCCCATGTTCCCCCTGGCCTCGTATCGTCCAGTCTAAATGATGCAATCCATTAGCCCTGGGCCAGAATCAGCCAATCCAGACACCAGTCCAGTAGTCCCGAACTGATACCAGCACAAAGGGACCTTGTTGTTGTTCTTGTTAACTGTTCTTGAGTTGGCCCCAACTCATCACAATCCTGCAGATGAAACATCTCCAAGACTCCCAGTCATCCACTGCTTTGTTTAGGTCCTGCAAAATCAGACCTCTGCCCTCCCTGATTGAATCTGTCCATCTGGCATGTGGCCTTCCTCTCTTTCTGCTGCACTCCACCTTTCCTAAAATTATTGTCTTTTCTAATGAATTGTGCCTTCTCGTGATGTGGCCAAAGTTTGACAGTCTCAGTTTAATCATCTGGGCTTCTGGGGATGCCTAGAAACATATGTTTGTCTTTTTGGCTGTCGAGGGTATCCTCAGCACTCTTCTCTAGCACCACAGCTCAAATGAGTTGAATTTCTTCCTGTCCACTTTCTTCACTGTCCAGCTGTCACATCCATAAATGGTAATAGGGAATAAAATGGCTTGGACTATTCTAACTGTTCTCATCAGGACTGTTAGATGTAGTGTTTAAGAGCTATTCATAGCTTTTTCAGGATCCATGCAGTCAAATGCTTTGTTATCGTCTATAAAGCACATTTGGATTTTCTTCTGGAATTCCTTGATGCACTTAAATAACCATTGTATATTTGTATGTAATCCCTAGTACCTCTTTCTTTTCTGAACCCTGCTTGCACCTCTGGGATTTCTTCCTCCATGTATGATTGAGGTCTGTGCTGCAGAATTTTAAGCATAATTTTGCTTGAATGGAAAATTGATGCTATGGCCCTATAGTTGCTGCAGTCTATTGTGTCTCCTTTTTTGTAGATGGGGATATATATTGTTAATTTCCAGTCTGTTGGCCACTGTTTTGTTTTCTGTTTTTGTTGACATATAATAGCAGACACAAGAGTTGATTCAGTCTGTGTGGACTGTAACAGTTCAATCAGGATACTGATTAATTTTTCCCAATTTATCTTACTGCAGCTTCCATCTTACTTTTTAAAATTTGTAGTTTGTCTTCATATAATTCTTCATTCCCTGTGTCATTCCTTTTTTCATCACTTAGATATAGTTCTTCTATGTATCGCATCCAACATCTTTTTATTTCTTCTTGGTCTTATAGTATGTTCTTTTACTTGTCATGGAACACCCTGGCCCTTGGTTTGAACTTCCCTTTGTGTTCCCCAATCTTGTGAAAGAGGTCTTTCATTCTTTCTTGTTTGTTTGTTGATGTGTTCTATTTCTCTGGATTGATCATTATAGTAATTCTCCTTATCCTGGTGCACTAGTCATTGTGCAATTGCATTCATGGTTTTGATTTTGTCTCTATCTTCCTTTTCTTTTGCTTCTCTTCTGTCCTTTACTGCTTAAAGTGTTTCATCTATTATCCGTTGTCCCTCCTCTTTCTTTTGGGCCACTCTTTTTGCATTCTTCTTTAATTATGTCCTTGGCTTCTGCTCACAGTTCTTTTGGTTCTCAGTCGATTTATAACACAAATCTATTTCTTACATTGTCAGTAAATTCTGTTGAGATATTATGCAGATCATATTTTGGTATAATGACTGTTTTTGTTTTCTTCAGCTTTATTTTTTTGATATAAGTAATTCACGATCCATACCACAGTCAGCACCTGGACTAGTTTTGGCTGCAAAAATAGAGCTTCTCCATCTTCTGCTTCGAATTATATAGTCTATCTGATTTTTTAATTGGCTGTCTGGTAATGCTCATGTGTATAGTTTCCTGTCTGGTTGTATTAAAAAGGTGTTTGCAGTGAATATGTTGTTGACTTCACAAAATTCTATCAGACATTCTTCTGCCTCATTCCTTAAACCTAGTCTGAAACTTCCTACTGTTTTTTATTCTTCTTTCCTGCCTCTTTTTGCATTCCAGCTGCCTATGATTAAAAGACTGGCTGTTTGCCATGGAGTTTCCAGGAAATAGGCAGATAGCCCCGCACACCTTGTACATGCCACCACTGTTGTGTCCATCCAAAGCCATAGCCTCTGGTGTCGTAATGGGGCGCCTGGCCACGTAGGTGTAGCCAGGTGCCCTGTTTCTGCCCTTTATAGGCTGTCCCAGGAGCCTTCAGGATGGATGTGACAGCAGCGGCAGATATGGTCCATGCGGCAGCAGCAGATCCATTGCTCGGCAGCAGACAGGCATGTAAACACTTATTCATTGCCGCGCCATCCCAGGGGAAGGATATGACAGGATTGGCCTGTGGTATCCTGCCCATCTGCTCAGGTTCACAGTGATAAAGTGGAATAGTGTTTTGGGGCCAATGTTTGTCCCAGCTGTTTTTTGTTTGCTTGTGTTTTTTCCCCTATACAAAAAAACCTCTACATGTCAGGTGGCTGAAACTTGGAGACATAATCACCTCAAGAGCATTAAACAACATTGGAAAAAGCTTATCTTACAAGTCTAGTGTAGTGGTTCTCAAATTTTTTACCCTTGGGACCTTCCTTTGCTTCTGCATGTAGACATCATGGCCCCTTCCCGGCATAGTATATGAATAAAAATATTTTGTTTATTTAGTGTGCTTATTTTCATGCTCACATTCTTATATATTCTTATTTTAACATTTTATAAGGAAATAACATCATTCAAATTAGAACAGTTTTATTTAAGTAAATTCAATATTCAACTCTATGCATGTGTACGTTTTACAAACAAAAAAAAGTTTGAGAATGAGGAGGGGGAATCAGGGCCTCCAAGTCTTATGTCCCCCTTGAGCAACTATCACCCACCACTACCACCACCATTTAATAGCCACTGGTCTAGTGAATTCTGCAGCAGATTGTGGCTCTGGAGAACTAAAACATCTCATCTATTAGTATGAGGGTTAGCGAGTTTTGTACTGCCAGTAACTTTCAACAAACTTTATCCTAAGAAGGGGTTACAGACTTCCAAGTCTGTCAGTGTTCTGCCAGAGTAATTTACTTTGGAGAAGAATGTCATAGCAAATGGAGGAGGACATTTTAATCATTTTAATGGTGTCACATGTAGAGTTAATGACTCCCTTTTGAGACTCCATTTGGAGAAAAATCATATACGTTCTGCTAGTTGGCCTTCAGGCTTAATGTTGACAACCTATGTTGTCAAATATAATAAGATGTAGGTGTTGTGTATGTTTACTTTTTATAGGAAGGTTTCCTTTTTCTTTTTTTCTAAAGTCCCACCCATTTAAGTTATTCTTTTATTATTGAGAGAAAAGGATTGTGACTGGTCCTGCTTCCGCTGATTCTGGCAAAAGCTGGAATGGATCAATGAAATAGTCTTCATTCTGAGTTGTTAAGAAGCTTGGGGTTATTTAGAGGGATTTGGGATCCCTCACTAGCTGTGTTTGGACATTTGGACAGCTAAGCCACACTTTAATGTGAATGAATGAACCACATGGAGCCAATGGAATTAATTTCCCCCCCCCCCCCACTCCAGTCCCCTCGCCTAAGGGGCAGCTAACCAGGGAGTGTCTGGACGCTTTCATTTCTCTTTTTGATTAATGACAGAAATTTGGCAGAAATGGAGACAAATGCAAAATTCTATATTTACATCACAAAAACCAAATGCACAGTTATAGGATAGGGGATACATGACTGATCAATACTGCGTGTGAAAAGGAGCTTGGGACTATTTGTTAATCGTAAATTGAGCCAACAATGTTATGTTGTAGCAAAAAAGACAAATGCATAATTTCCAAGTCAAGGGAAGTAATAGTCCCACTATATTGTGAGCGGTTTAACCCTCATCTGTGTTCAATTCTGGATGCCTCATTTTAAGAAAGATATAGACACAATGGAGCAGGTTTAGAGAAAGGCAATGAGGATGATAAGAGGTATGGAGAAGAAAGCATACAAGAAAAGGTTGAAGGAGCTGGACTGGGGGGGGGTGGTAACATGACTGCACTCTTTAAATACCTCACAGAGAGGAGTGGGCAGGCCTGTTCTCTGCTTCCCAGAAAGTAGGACCAGGTCTAATGGCTTGAAGTTAGAGTAGATTCCAGTTGAAAAATAGAAGGAACGCCTTGACAGGAAGAGCAGTAATTTGTTCCTGTTACTCATTACAGTACTTGGAAAGTAACCTTTTTACTTATTTGTTCAGAAAAATAGAGCTCACTATGTTGCTTCTGCTGATTGTTGTTTTTCTATTACTTTCCATCCTTTTTTCAGAGAGGATAGATAAGAGACTGGCATAAAAAGCCCTTTCAAAAAATCTCTAAAATACCATCTAAAGGTAGCTTTTGAATTACATTATACCTTCATTGTGCCCTCACATGTCCATTAAACTTTTGTTACTCACTATGTAACTAGTTGTGCTTGTTATTTGTTACTTCCACCCTTTTTTTTAAACCTTCCCTATTTCCCCAAAAATAAGACATCCCCAGAAAATAAGACCTAGTAAAAGTTTTGCTGAATTGCTAAATATAAGGCCTCCCCCAAAAGTAAGACCTAGCAAATTTTTTGTATATAAATATATATACAGTATATAATAAATATTCTTTTTTTATTTTTTTTATTTTTTGTTCAACAATAAATGTGAATTCTTCATGGAAAAATAAGACATCCCCTGAAAATAAGACCTACTGCATCTTTGGGAGCAAAAATTAATATAAGACACTGTGTTATTTTCGGGGAAACATGGTCGATTTGTGTGTATTTCACAGCAAAACTGAAATGAAATGTGTTTTGGATAAACACTGGATTCTTCTGGTGTATATCATCACCTTGAACATTTTTCACATTTTCACTTCACTTTTTCGGGAATTGTGCCTGTGTTGTTCAGTTTCATAATAGCCTACAGTTTAATGTCAATAATTTCATGTCATAAAGTTAAGGTTTTTAAAGACTTTGTTCCTCATCAGAAAGTTGAGTAATCTTCACTTCAGAGGAGTAAACAGATGGTCACCAGAAATTTAATAACAGTAATAACATTTTTGAATTTTTATTTGAAATCAGACATCCATTTATTTATTGTGGCTGATCTATTATTCTGCTTTATTACCTGAACTGTTTAACCTTCATTGCATATGTACATCTGTCATATATCAAAGAACAGATGGTGTCCATTCCTGCAGTTCTGTGTCCTCTGGCTGTGATCCCATTAAAATGCAGGATGGTTTGTGTCTCTACCTGAGTAAGGGGACATGAAGGTGGGTTGCTAGGATGTCTCTTAGTGTAGCATAGTGGCTAAGAGCTGTAAACCAGGGACACCTTGATTCCAGTCTCACCCCTGTCATGGAGTCACTAAGTAACCTTGGATAGCTCATTATTCTGTCAGCAAAAGCTTGCCATCTGTACTGTGTCAACTGAAATGCTGACCTGTCTTGCATGGCTCTTGTAAGAAGCATGTAAAGAGTACTGGGATTAAAGTTATTCACGTTTAGGCAGATTGCCAGTTATCCAGATGTTTGCTTCAAAGTCCACACCACATCTGGATTAGCTGCCATCAGTATACTGTTGGCACAGAACCCTTCATCTCTCTGGATTACCCTAATCAACCATTTCATGTAATGTTCAATAGCTGTCTCTGTGTTGCATACAGTCACCCCACCCCAACTGCAGGCTTTCCATCTGTGGATGTGAGCATCCCAATGGTGGTGCATGGATGTGTCCACATGCATGGCACACCACCAGTAAAACCAACCTGTTTTGATGTCCCACAGTATTTGTCATCCATGCAGGGTCCGGAACAAAATCCCTGCAGATAAGAAGGGCCAACTGTATATATTTATGTATTTGATTTACTACAACGGGCCCTTGTTATCCGCTGGGGTTTAGTTCCAGGACCCTCTGTGGATAACAAAATCCGTGGAGGCTCGTCCCATTAAATATAACGACACAACAAAATGGTGTCCCGTATATAAAAATGGAAAATCAAGGTTTGCTATTTGGAATTTATACTTTTGGGGAATATTTTCAAGCTGTGTAGGCTCAAATCCGTGGATAAAAAAATCAGTGTATAAGGAGGGCCAACTGTACATATACTCATATCCAGGGGTAGCTGTGTTGGCCATGTAGCAAAGTACAATTACATCTAAAATCCACAAAACAGTGATACCTTTATTAGGCAACCAAAATGCACACAATATGTGTTGCAAGCTTTTGAACCTTCACTGCCTTCTTAATCAGGCAAAGATGTTAAAAATCATACAGGAAGGAAATGCATTTGGAAGATGTTGCTGTGCTCAGTTCAGGTATTATTAGAGGAACATTAATGCAGGCAGGTCCCTCCTCCTTTCGGCCATGTGGGTCTTTCAGGGGGGAAAAAGAACCATCCTCTCCACTGAGCAGAGTGGCAAAAGGTGAAAGATTAGTCTGTCCCATAGCACCTAAAAGATGCAGTGACCCCCGCTACTCTCTCTGCTAAGGCACTGCTTTTGACCTTTTTGATGCCTGGTCAGGAAAATGGTGATAGTGGCAGCGCTTTGGTGCTTCCACTCAAAGGAGCACCCAGAGGAATCAGGCTTTGGAAGATCTGAATAAGACATTTGCGTATGTTTGTCAGCTCTTCTCGGCTAAAATCAGGCAAAGTTATCACACTAAAGTTAAAGGCTATAATCATTGCAAACATCATCACCATTTTTTGTGCTTTGCCTTTTCATACTTTTTGGTATGCATGCCTTTTCTTAACCTCGTCTGCACCTGGTTGCCTCCCCCACACATTTCACAGCCACATTTTTCCGTAGGTCCCTCCTAATCCAGCCAGCCTTTAGTGTGAGCACAAACATTTATATCTGCTGGAATTCTGTAAGTTGTTTGGTGTTGCTTTCTTTCACTTTGACCATTATATCCTTTGTTACATGTCCCTAAGTTTTGCCCTCAATTTATCCATGGTTAATAGCAAAATCCATAATTCTGGCCCCAAAACTTGTCCTCAACTTATACATAAGGTAAACTCATTGTTGAATATATATGGTATATCCTGCCTTTCTCTCAAACTTGAGACTCATGGTAGTTCTAACTGCTGTTATCAGTAATACACTGGCCCCATTCTATATGAAAAACTGCTTTTGACACACTTGCTTCTCTTCTCCCTGCCTCCATAGAATCAAACTTTCTAAATTTGCTTTCATGTCCAGATAAATGGGAGGAATTATATTTTGCCTTCCCAGATCTCTCCCAAGACTGAAGTAGGAGCATTTTTACCTCTTTTTCCAAAGCTGCTTTTCCATGAGTGGCTTTTTCTAGAAATTTCATTAGATAGTCAGTGCACTGGTATCACAGTAACCTTTAATAAATGTCATGACACTATCTTCTTAACAAATGAATAGCATGATTTCCTTCTTCCACTCTAGTAAGATGCATCCAGACAGCAAGCTCAGCAGAACTGGGACTTCATCCATAATGATTTAAAGCTTCCCTGTTCAAAGAGCAGTCCAGAAGGAAATATGTGATGGATAGTTTTGATTATGATATGGTTGCCAGGTGTACATTTTTATAAAGAACTGTATTTTATTCAGGAAGATCACACTTGTATAGAACTAACTACACTCCTTTATGTATGAAAATCCATTCTTCACAAACTCTTTTATTTTTTATTCTTGCTCGATTTTTTTCTTTTTTAATAATAAGTTATTATCAATACATTGTACTGCTAAATGTCTTCCCCTTAAAGGTCCCCTCAGAATCACCATGTATGCTCCTGAAATAAAATATGTTACATCCCTAGGTATAATAATTCATAGAACACTTCAGTTCTCTAGTTCAAAATGTAAAGGACATTCCTACATGCTGAAAGAATACTGTCCTAGTTTAGATGATCATGTGTAACTCTTTAAACCTTGACAGATAGCACTGAGCTGAACTTTCTTCCCTCACTCTCCCTCATGCATATTAGTTTTGACTTGTTGACATTCTTAATAGTCATCAAATTAGTTTTGACTCATCTCAGCCACATGAGTGAAAGCAGTTCAGCACAGGTCCTGCAAATTCAAGGTGATGGCTTCCCTGGTTGAGTCTTCCCTGTCTTCCTTTTTTCCTGCTCTCCCCCACTTTACCAAGCATTATCTTTTCTAATAAGTAATGTATTCACTATGTGTCCAAAATTCAATAGCCTCAGTTTTGTCGTTTTGATGTCTAGAGAGAGTTCAGGATTGATTTGCTCTAGGACTCATTTATTGGTCATTTTGACAGTCCATAATATCCATAGAACTCTCCCTTGCTTATCTTTCTCTTAGATTTGTTTACTGTCCAGCTTTCACAACCATACATAGAAACTGGAAATCCAGTACTGGTTGAGCCTCTGTTATCTAAAACGCTTGGGACCAGAGGTATTTTTGTTTTTGGATTTACGAATACCTGTATTTGCATATACATATATAATCAGATAGCATGGCAGTGGAGCCCTTTCTGAACCATCAGAAAGCAAAGCTGTCACTATCTCAGCCACCCATGAAAAAAGTTTTAGCTTATGGAATATTTTGGATTTTGGAATTCTGGATAAGGGAAACTCAATCTGTAGCATGGATAATCTTGACTGTGTGCAGTCTAGCTTAATGTGATTTAGCATACAAAGAAAATACTATATATATTCATATATAAGACTAATAATTTCAATTTTAAAAATGACCCAAAAAACATGGATCAAAGTAAATACTGTACTCTATCTCTTATAAAAAAGAAACCATTCCCTCCTCTGAGTAGAGTGGTGAAATGTAAGAGCTTAGTCTGTCTTGAGAGCACGTAAAAAGAAGCACCAACCTACTCTACTCTCTCTGCTGCAGTGCTCCTTCTGACCTTTTTCAATGCCTGGACAGAAAAATGGCAGCAGTGGCAGCTCTTTGGCACTTCCTCTCAAAGGAGCGTGAAGAGGAATTGGGCTCTGAAGGATCTGAATAAGGCATTTGTGTATGTTTCTCAGCTTTCCTGAGTTAAAAATCAGGCAAAGTTATCACATAAAGTTAAAGGTCATAATCACTGGTAGCATAGTTGCCATTTTCATGCTTTGCCTTTTCATCCTTTTTGACATGTGTGCATTTTCCTAGCCCTACCTGTGACTGTTCACCTCCAATATTTACCATAGTTCCTTCCTCATCCATGTAGCTTTTAAGGTGAGCGCATGCAGTTATGCCTACTGGAATTTTTTAAAGTTCTTTGGCATTGTTTTCCTTTGCTTCATCCTCTAGATCCTTTCCTACAGTCTCCTAAGTTTAACCCTCGACTTATCCATGGGTCATATCAAAATCCTTAATTTTGGTCCCAAAACCTGCCCTCGACTTATATAAAGTCAATTATATAAGGTGAGCCAGAATGCAAGTTAGCTTATTTTCTAGATTTGTCAACTAATATTAAGACAAGAGTTCTCAGTTTGAATGTATTAAGGAACATAAGCTTAATACAAGTTGAGATCTTCATTCCAAAAATGGTATACAATTTAAGGACTAGGAGAGGACATTTGATCCCCGTTTGGGCCATTGAAAATGTGCACTTGCTATTATTTTCCTTCTTCCACTCTCCCTTTGTATCTGAACAATCTCAGGTGATTTGAAAAGAAACTCAGATTGGTTTAACTTGTCCAGGTACTGTATTTGTATCAAGCCTTAGCTCAGGTTGGGTCCAGTAGTTGCTGCTCACCTATCATGATTTGCAGATCATTGGCTGAGGGAGGAAGGGGACATACATGTGTTCCTGATACTGACTTCTAATTTGTTCCAGCCCACTGTTTCCATTATAATACCATTTGACATCCCAAATATGCCATAAGAGTTTTGGATGACCCTCCACAGAATAACAAGAACAGACACAAAAGTTGTGTTAAGTAAGGGCCACTTTATTGACTCATTCACAATGTAATTTTCCTGGAAGAAGCAATGCAGGGAGCACCTTGACGTGGGTTCAACTGTGGCCAGGTGTCATCCCTTCACTACCTCTGCAGCCTTCCCTTGAGCAGAACACCTGAGGGACAGTCCACTAACTGGTTTGTTCCCTTGCCAGCCATCTGCTAGAAGGCAAATCCAGGTGTTCCCACCCAAGACATGGGACTTTACAAGTGAGAGGAAACCCCAGAATATGCCTCAAGAGCATAGTCCTTGCCTGCTCCTAGGCCTCAGGAGCCTAGTAAGGCAGTTCCAGAACTTTACCCATCACCAAAAGAATGCCTAATGTCTGCACGAGAACTCTTATATTCTCCCCTTCTACCTGTAAAATGAAGGCCTGTTTATAGATGTCAACCTTAGACAATTGTCCCTGCTTCCCTCTGCTACAGTATGGGGTTGACAAAAAAAAAAAGCTAAAAAGGAAGAGAAAATTCCCACCCAGTCCCAAAGCAACCAGCTATGCTCACACTGCATTCAGGGCGGAAGGGTGGGTTGTGTTTTGGAGCTTGCAAAAGAAGCATGCAGAGGGGTGGCCTGGTCTTATATTACCACTTACCTAGTGCAAAAATGGTGCATTGGTGTTTTCCAAGTACTGCCAGTGATCTGCAACTGAGTAATAAAGAAGGTGGAAGGAGGAAATGCCATTGCTTAGGGCCTGAGGGGTGGGGGGGTCCAAAAACATTTTGTAGGAGTGTAGGACTTCTGGTTGGGAGCGGCAGCCCGTCGGACGCACTTCGAGTGGCTCCCGGAGGACACCAAACAACCAACACAGTTTTCCCCTCAAGAGTCTCTTGAGGAGGGAAAAACCCAGCCTTGGCATAGACTGGGTGAAGGGACTTCATAAAGACCCCGTTCCTGACTTCAGCTGAGTCAGTCAAGACTCCAAGAAGAACCGGAGAAAAAGTGAAGCAGAGGGGGTCAGAAGTCGATCCGCTGCACTGGTTGTAGCTGCATAGTAGAACCAGGACTGCCACCACCTTTTAAAAACAAAGGAAAAGAAAACAGAGAAATCATAGAAAAAAATTTGGACTCCTTAAGGAGAACGAGATATCTACACTTAGAACCTCACAACAGAAGGGGAAAAAAGAGCCAAAAGAGAAGAATAAAAGAATCTGTACTCAGGACAAGAGGATATTGTCAGAACAGAACATGGAGAAACAGAATGGTTCCCAATTGGTAAAGGGGCCAGGCAAGACTGCATCCTTTCACCCTATTTGTTCAACTTGTATGCATATTACATGAAAGGCAGATTTGAATGGAGAAGGAGGAGGCGTGAAAATAGGAGGAGGCATGAAAACAGGAGGAAAGAATATCAATGATCTAAGATATGCAGATGACAATACTACCAGCAGAAAACATTAAAAACACAGAGCAACTGCTAAGGAAGATCAAGAAAGAAAGTGCAAAGGCAGGATTATTGTTGAACATAAAGAAAACAAAAATAATGACTACAGAGAATTTACACAAAGTAAACCTAGACAATGAGGAAATAGAAACAATAAAGAAGTTCTCATATCTAGGATCAAACATTGATCAGAGCAGGGACTGCAGTCAAGAAATCATAAGAAGACTACAAATGGGGAGGGCAGCTATGAAAGAACTAGAAAAGATCCTAAAATGTAAAGATATACAACTGAGTACAAAAGTCAGGATCATATAAGGCATTGTATTCCCTATTACCATGTATGAAAGTGAGATACTGGATAGCAGGAAAATCAATTCATTCAAAATGTGGTGCTGGAGAAGAGTGCTGAGGATACCATGGCCAGCCAAGAAGTCAAACAAATGGGTCCTAGAACAAATCAAACTAGAAATCACTCTGAAAGCCAAGCTGACAAGACTAAGGCTGTTGCACTTTAGCCACATCATGAGAAGGCACAAGTCACTGGAGAAAACACTAATTCTAGGAAAATGGAGGGAAGCAGAAAGAGAGGAAGGCCACCTGCTAGATGGATGGACTCTTTTATAAAGAGGTCAGGGGTATGAATTTGCAGGAGCAGAGCGGAGAAGTGGAAGAAAAGAGTCTTCGAGATATCTCATCTACAGGTTCACCATAGATTGAGATCAACTTGAGGATGGATAACAACAAGACCTTTAAATATGCACTTCAATTTTTTGTTTTATTTTTAAGAATCCGACATTTTATATATCCTCCAGGTCTTAGGGCAAAATGTATTTATTTCATAAGAGTGTTTCTCCTCTTTGGACAGAGATACACCTTTCTGGTATTCTGGGTCAATATATAAGTCGTGCAGATCTGCTTGTTTCATATCTTGAATGGGTTGTGTATATTAATAATGGATGTGGCTGGAGGAATAGCATTTCATGCACGAATGTTCTGTTAATATGTTTTTTCTACATCAAAGATGAAAATGTTTTTGTGAAAAGAAGTTACATTATGATGCTTTGGATTTATGTGTTTCAAGTTATTACACCATTACAAAGAATTATGCAATTAGTTACTACCCTTTAATTTACCTTGATTAGTTGAGCAAATACATACAGGTCTCTTGATTGTTTTTGTTTTTCTGTTCCTTCAAGTCATTTCTGACTTATGGCAACCCCAAGGCAGACCTATCACAAGGTTTTCTTGGCAAGATTTGTTCATACCGGGTTTGTCTTTGCCTTCCACTGAGGTTGAGAATGTGTGACTTGCCCAAGGTCACCCAGTGGGTTTCCATGATTGAGTGAGGATTCAAACCCTGGTCTCCATAGTCCTAGTCCAATGCTCAAACCACTACACCATATTCTTAGCTTTCACAAAAAGTTTGCTGGGTTGATGATGAATATAAGTTGCTTTTTCCTGAGGAAATTCCTCCTGTTGTATATATCTGTGAACTGACATAAATACAACATAAATGCAGTTTGCTTAATGCTTACATTGTCTGGGAATTGCAGCACTTTCTCCAAAAAAAGTGTATGCTGTTACATAAGATTTACAGTTAAGTTAATAAAGAAGATGAAGTAAATGATTATAACTTACTTATTTTTCAGATTTAAGTAAGTGGTTATGTAAAGAGAGATTGTTGAAAGGAAGTAAGTGTAAGAACAAAATATAGAAGAAGGTTCACTGAAAGCATTAAATAACATTGCTAAGTTTGTAAGATTGATTAATTTCAAATACTATTAAGGAAGATAAGAAATAGAGAGAGTTATACATAAGTTGATAAAACAATTATATCAAACAACTAAGTAAATTTTTCAAATATTGAGGGAAGTACTGTTTTTTCTGTTTTATGTTTTTTAGCATATTTGTCAATTTTGTATGGTGATTTTTGTTTTTGTGTTTACTGTGTATTATGTTTTTGTTGTTTTTTATTTGTTTGTTTGAAAACTAAGTGAATGTTTGACCTCTTATTTTAGGTGGGATAATATTTTTCTGGGGTGAAACAGATGGGCAGGAAAAAGTGAAGCTGCATTTTCTGAAGCCACATTGAAACCCCACCAACCACACTACCGGCTCCCAAGGCAGCAGGAGTGCTCATGTCATGACCACATGACATGGCTTCAAGCCAGGAAGAAGCGAGAAAAAGCTGCTTCTATTTGAAATGGCTTTTCTCTGCATAAGGGCACATTTCTGCTGGCTTCAAGGCATGTGTCATCTAATGCCACGCCTCAAGTCAACCTGAAAGCGCCTCTTTTTGCCTGTCTGTTCAGCCCTTCAGTTTCATTTGGTACTAGATCTGGATGAGTGATTTTAAAATCTCAAGTGTTTATAGTCACTAAAATGTGTATTTTGACCTAACTATTTCTCAAGTAATCCCTACTGAATGACCTTCATGAATTCATTGATTCAAAACTAATAAAGACATAATGTGATCCCAGGGGGGAAAAAAAAAAGAAAGAAATGTTCTTTGCAGGGACTAAGTATGATTTTTTTTTTTTTAAAATGGCTAAATTGTTGCATATTTCAGATTGATTTAAAAACAGATTACTGCTTCTTGAACAGAACCGTGTATGGCCCATCATAATAAATTGTGCATCCTTTTACACTAGCAATCTTCTAATTGTAAATTGTGAGTCATGCCTGGCTTCGCTTTTTGCCTAATTATACAAGCAGCTTTGACAAATGACATTCTGCTTCCTACTGGCCAGCTTTACTGACCTTGTCATTATTACTAATGGTTAGCTGTAGCTGCTTCAAGCAAAATAAGCAGCTCCAAGTTCTAAGCTGCTGAATTTATTTGTTACTTAGCCTATTCTTCTTCCCTCCCCCTGCCCTTTCTTCCAGAGCAGCAAAAACTGGAGAGCAGCAGTTGACTTATGTGGGCGACTTCTGACTGCTCATGGTCAGGGCTATGGCAAAAGTGGCCTACCGACAAGTCATACCACAGACTCCCTGCAGGTACGTTTGCATTTTAGGCCAGCTGTTTAGTTCTTTAGTGCAAGTCCTTTAGTGCCTTTTTTACAATTATATACAGTATGTGTTTGCTTTCAGTTGAGTTCCTAAACTTGGACTTTAAAACAGGGATGAATATTTAGTTTCACTTCAAGAAGCCTGTTGGAACTTTATCATGGCTAGATGACTTTAGCTAATGTCTGTTTGCTCATCTCTTGTATCCGTAGTGGAGATAGTAGTCAGACTGTAAGAAACAAATCCCATCTCACCAGTTTAATGTCATAACTTGTTGGGATTGCTTTGTTTCCAGTAAGTTTTTGTCTTCCACTTATGATGGATGCCTTGTTTTTGTATTTCTCAAATTTAATACTGAAAATACAAGTGGGGGGGGGAGGGGATTTTCCCAAACAAAACAGGTCCTTCATGAAAATAGAGGTTCATCAGCTTCACTGATGCTGAGGGATATGTTGCTTGTTCTTATTGTAACCTAAAAAAATAATATGATATTAGCAAAAGTACACATTATTTTATCCTTAGATTTTCAATTTAGGGTCGTATATACATATGTGGTGGCAATGTAAATATGTTCAAAAATTTTGGGAAATAGTAATACTAGAAGTAGAAAATATTATGAATATAAAAATAGATAGAAAACCAAATATAGTATTATTATCATTATATAATGAAGTAGAATGGAAAAAAGAAGAGAAAAACCTTATAACAAATTTATTTACGGCTGTGAGATTAATCATAGCAAGAAACTGGAAAACAAAAATAAATGTAGAATTGGAAGATTGGTATAAAGAAGTTTGGAAGTTAGCAATCAATGATAAATTAACATGTAAATTGAAGGTAAAGAAAGGATTATGGAAAAGAAATGATTCTGATGAAATTTGGAAAAAAAATATTGAAAATGCCCTAGCAAAAGACGATGAGAAATTACCTCCACGGGATGAACTAAAATTTTGGATGGAATATAAAGATAGGAATGACTCCGGGGGAGGAGTGCACTGAGGTGATATGCCACACACCGTCTGGAGCGGCATGCAGTATCATGACACCCCGGGGGCAGAGTTAGGGCATCCACTGTCAGGCTGCTGAGCCCTGAGTCCACTCACAGGCTGGCACTTTCTGTCAGTATGTACAGGCCCTTAGTTACAATTATAATATTAATGTATTTACATCATTATTGGCAAAAGGAATTACTATATATGTAACTCACTGTTTTTAACAAGTTCCTTTCAAGCTGTGTCTAATTCTGTGGGATAAACCACTGATTCTTTTTGCAACCAATTCTGTATACTTTGTAAAGTGCGCAGAGCACTGTAAAATTCTGAGAGTTCTATATATAACACTGAGATAAGCTAAAATTATTCCATTTGCTAATAAAGACCAGAAAATAAATAAAATTCTAGTTGAACCTGCCACAATTTTTAAAAGAAATATTGGATTATTTCCTTCTACTCAGTTCAACAAAAATTATTATGTAGGAATCAGTTTCACATGAGTTTCTCTGAATATACCTTTCCAGCTGTCATACCAGAAGAAATTAGAACTCTGATAGTAAGGTTTTGTCTATAGAGTAAAGGCTGACATGATATGCTTTTATGTTTTGTTTTACTACTTTCAAGCTTTGGTTTGTAAGACTGGCTCTTCTGGTGAAACTGGGTCTTTTTCAAAATGCTGAAATGGAATTTGAACCATTTGGAAACCTAGACCAGCCTGACCTATATTATGAATATTACCCTCATGTATACCCAGGACGCAAAGGTAAATTGATTTTGTTTATGTTATTGTTAATATTACTGATGTTGACCATAATGTAGCAAAATTTAAGAGCCTCTAGATCAGTGTTGGGCAAAGTGTGGCTCACGGGCCACATGCAGCCCCCAGGGATCAGTTTCACCCCCCCAAAAAAAAAATTTATTCATTAGGAGTGCCCCCATATGTGCTCTAGGGAATGTGGAAGGCTTTCCCACCACATTTGGAGGGTACCTGGGTCCCCCAGAAATCAAAAAAATTTTGCAAAAATTTTCAGAAAAAAACTTTTTGCTTTGAAATCCTCCAAAATATTCACTAGGAGGGCATGGGGTGCATTTCCACCACATTTTGCAGGCCCAGCTGGGCTAGTTTAGGCACAAGAGAGGCCTTTGTTGAATCCCAAAATATTGTGGAACTTCCTCCCTAGCTCTTTGAGGTGTGACATTTTTTTTTTCCAGGAGCAAGGACCTCCACAGTCTCATAGGGAGCTAAATGCAGCCCCCTAGTCTTCCAACAGTTGCCCACCCCTGTTCTTGGTCCTGCCAGTTTCAGTGGAAGAATTAAGAATGTGGTTAACCATATCTCCTTTTTGTAAGTAGCACTAGCTGCTGTTTCTAGGCCATACTGATCTATTTCTAGGCCATATTCAAAGGGCTGGTTGTTACCTATAAAAGCTCTATACGCTGTCCAAGTTTTAATATCTTTTCAAGAGGATTTGTTTAATAACTGCCAGTCAGGGGCATGTTTGGTAAGAACACAAGAGAGATCCTTCCATAGCTCCCAGGCTTTGGAATTTCCATCTATGAGGAAACTCATATGAGAAATTTCCTCCTACAGAATGAGAGGGTTTGCCCCCTCTCGACTCTTTCCAACAGCAGGCAAAGACTTCCCCCACTTTTTTTTCTTTTTATTGGGTAGAAATATATATATAGAATACATGGTTTACATATTCACATACATATCCATAAAGATTTGGATATTAACTGGTTATGAGGGAAGAGTCATTTAATTGGGCATGCTGTAGTTTCTTTTCACTATTTTAACTGTATTTTAAACCACTTTAAAATATTGTTTTTAATAGGCTTTATTATTTAGTTTTTTAAAAATAATTTTATTATTAGCTTTTAAACTGTATTTTGCTATAATGTGTTCAGTTGGCCCTCCTTATCCACAGATTTTTTATCCACAGATTTGAGCATACATGGCTTGAAGATATTCCCAAAAAGTATAAATTCCAAATAGCAAATCTTGATTTTCCATTTTATATATGGGACACCATCTTGTTGTGCCATTATATTTAATGGGACTTGAGCATCCACAGATTTTGTTATACTCAGAGGGTCCTGGAGCCAAACTCCAGCGAATAGCAAGGGCCCACTGTATTGAGTTCTA
This sequence comes from Urosaurus nigricauda, assembly GCA_034509955.1. Classification (NCBI taxonomy): domain Eukaryota; kingdom Metazoa; phylum Chordata; class Lepidosauria; order Squamata; family Phrynosomatidae; genus Urosaurus; species Urosaurus nigricauda. The sequence goes on from JAOEGL010000001.1 coordinate 247,770,913, forward strand.
TGCTAGGGAGAAGGTGGGGTATAAGATGGATGGATGGATGGAAAATCTCTTATTGGCATTAATGGAAGTAATAAAAGTTTAATGCTATTTGGATAGGTTCCATTATCCTGATTTTTTTACCTTAAAAGAAGAAAATAAGGTCTAAATTGTTGTTAGTAGGATAGGTTGCTAGATGAAAACAATCCAATCCTGTCTCTTTGGGAGCTGTTTTGATCACATGTCATTCAATGGGAGGTGCACAGGAATTTAGACATTACGGTAGAGTTTTTCTTTCAGAGGCAGCAGAGTGTGTGTGTGTGTGTGTGTGTGTGTGTGTGTAACAATACAATTGCTTCTCTATAGGCCTGCAACAGCAGTTTTTCTGCAAATATAGAAGAAATGGCTGGTGTTTTCAAGATCATATGTGTAGAGTTTTACCATGTATTAACAGTTTATAATGCAATTCTGTATCAAATGCTGGACATTGCATTCACTGTATAGTGAAAAGGGGGTAATGGGCTAAATCAAATGTGCCCCCTGGTGTTGGTGTGCATTGCTTTGTGCATTAAGGATTTTTTAAAAATCCCACCTCTGTCTCTTCCTCTGTCCAGCATCCCATTGCATAATACATTCCCATATCTCATCCCACTGTTCTGGGGAGTTGATGTGCTTTGCTGTGGCTGCTCCAGCTTCCCTCTTTCAGTCTCTTTTAAAGAGTTTCAGAAGTATGTTATTTTTCTGGACTACATAAGGATTGTGAATATGGAACACTTGTGGATGTGTAACTAGGGTACATACAGTGGGCCCTCCCCATACGTAGGGATCCATTCTGGACCCCCTTGTGTATGGAGAAAAATGTGTATGCCAGGCCTGCACAACATACAGCCCAGGGGCCGCATGCGGCCCACCAAAAGATTTTGGTGGCCCAGAGGAATGTGGAATGTGGACATCAAGGCTCTTCCCCTCTTGACCTCCTCCTGAAGAAAGGGCCATATAGAGGAGGAGGAGGAAGGGTGAATGTTTACTCTGCAAGGCTCCTACACCTAAGGAGAAGGCCAGGCGGTGGAGGAAGAGGAGGAGGACAGGCAAAAACTCACCTGCAAGGCTCCTCCTCTTCTCGGTTTTCTCCCAAGGAGAAGGCTGGGTGGAGGAGGAGGTGGAGGAAAGGCCAAGGCGTGCCCTTGAAAGCCTCCTCCACCGCCTTACCTCGTCCCAAGGAGAAGGCCAGGTGGTGGCAGTGGAGAAGGATGGGTGAATACCTGCACCACAAGGCTCCTCTGCTGCAGGTGGAAGAAGGCAAGGCTCCCCCTTTGCCCAGATTTCTCCTGGGTGGCGGAGGAGCCTTGCAGGGCAAGCACTTGCCCATTGTCCTCTTCCTACTCCTCTGCCAAGTGGCCTCCTCCTTGGGAGACAGGAAAGGCTCTCCTGCTGCTGCTCAGCTTTCTCCTGAGGAGAGGGCCAGGCAGAAGAGAAGGAGAAAGCGGTTAATATTAATTAATTCTAATCAATATTATTAATTAATCTCTCCTAATATTATTAATTAATCAACATTTAATTAAAACCTATCTGCTGCCCAAAGAAGTTTAATTCTATTTTAATTTTGGTCCCTACCTACTACCAAGTTGTGCAGGCCTGGTGTATGCTCAAACCCCATTTGTTTTAATGGGGGAGCACTCATGTGGTGTGGCACATGCGCTATGCGCACACATGCCATTATATCTCCCACAGCTTAACCTTCCATGTAAGGTTAAAGCAACGTATGGCAGATCCATGTATGGTGCAGGTGCAATGTACACTTGTCCTTCCATATTCGCTAGGGTTGGGGGCACAAGACCCCCATGAATATGGAAAACCCACAAATAACAAAAACACAATGTTTTTAGCTGAGAGGACACCTCTCTAGGAATCTCTAGGTCCTCCAGTGCAACTCTGTGGTCAGTGTCTGACACTGATCATAGAACTGCACCAGAGGAGCTACAAATGATTAGTAGAGTATTGTCTCTAGGAACCTCTAGGTGTTTTCAGTGAAACTTTTAGCTAAAGTTGAGCATAGAAGTGGACTGGAGGACCTAGATATTCCTAAAGAGAACATATTAATTAAATTAGTGAATTATCAAATCCACAAATATCAAAGCTGCAAATATAGAGGGATGAGTGTATTACTATTTGATAGTGAATGAGAATCATAATAGTTTATGTGTTTGTTTATATGTACAGCTTCTTTTAAATAATGTTTTCATTGTGCATCTGAAATGTGAAGCACTGCAATAAGCCAATAATGCAGTCCCCAGTAACTCTGGTTATGTGTTATGTCTAAACTGGGGAATGGGATTGTTTAGAAGTATGTTTTAAAACAAAAGGTAAAGGGCTGGATCATGCTTCTGCTTTCCACTGACAAAAGCAAAAGTGCCATCATAGAAAGAAAGATTTTCAGACAATGTGCCTACAGCACATTCAGCAGGGTCCTCCAACCATCTATGTAATATGTTAAGGGACTTTTCTAATTGGGTGTGTTTCCTTCTAACAGCCCAGTTGTAGGTACTGAAATCTGGATTCAAACCATAATATTCATTAATAAACTTACTGTAGGAGAGGATTTTTAAAATAATTTTTGGTTCCTTAACAGTGAGGAATTAAGAAATTGAAATGTATTCAGGTCAAAAATCAAATAACGTGTATATATATATATGTGTGTGTGTGTGTGTATGTGTGTATATATACATATATACATACACACACACACACACACACAGTATATATAATACACACACACACACACACACACATACAGCAAATTTTTTTGTAGTAGAAAATGGCAGATATATTAGATCAGAGCTTGGGAAAGACTAACACATTTTCTTTTGTTCTTATTAGAGTGCTAGGCTATCATAATGATAGCCTAAGAAATAAAAAAGGCATACCTGAAAACTTGTCTTAAGAAAAACACTGTAAAAAGAAATCTGAATCTGTGTTGATAAAATGCTAATTTTGATGATAAAATAAACATAAACCGTACATATATTTTAGCTACTGTGAAGTAACCATAATCCATGATAATATGCTGATGGTTGCTAATTTTCTTTTCATTTTTTGGTGTAACAAGCATAACTGTAAAATCTTTGATTTATTTATCTCATTTTGATTCACAATAGTTAAACGAATTAGGCAATTAAAATGCACTTTGCAATCAAATGTGTCAAGATACAAATAAATGATGGTTATGGAAGTGGCACAGAATACATTTCATTTAATTCATGTGTGTAATTTGGATCAATTCAAAATATCCATTGAATTAAGTGCAATGCATTTCATTTTGAAGCAACATATGAGCTTCAGCCTACAAAAGGTATTAATTTCCAAGAATGTCTCTTCAATGTTTTGGAAGCTATTTTATCCTATGCAACTAGACCTATTTGCCTTCAACTCCAAAGTTCCCCCAAAATTATTTTGTCTGTCTCTTTTTTATATATATTGCCCCTGTGTCATTCATGGTTGCCTGACTTTCTATCAGGTTTGACTGAGATGCCAAATACTTCACTTTTTTTCCATCTTTTCCTCCAACTTGAATCTTGAAACAATTTCTCTGGCAGCGCCTTCTGTTAATTAGGGTTAAGCTGGTACTCTTTCTTCTGCCTACATGCCATGCTGTGCATAATCCATAGTTCTGGTCTCTTGGGAATCTTGTCTGACTGCAGACTGAAGCTTCAAAATGTGAAGGCAATGTGTGTACAGAATTTTAATTCCCACCCTTCATCCAGTATATAGATTCATGGGAACAAGACTTCACTTATGTGGTCAATTCAACACATGCAGAACTTTACGTATGATCGGCACATACATGTGTATATCCCCAAAGTGTATTTGTTGCTGACAAACATTTCATATCACTCATTTGTGATGTGCTGTCTGCTTTGGGAAGAAGTGAATACATGAACCCTAGACTCATTCTTGCCACCACCCCAAGAGATTGTACATTGCCTTGTGGGACAATTTTTGTTCCTTCTGCTTGAAACTCTCTAGTTTAATTCTGGGAGACAACTGTTCTATGCAGTCTACTCTGCACAAGTAGCTGCCTTGGGAGGGCAGCTGTGTAGCTAAACAAAATTCTGAAGTGTAAAGATATAGCATTTAATATAAAGTTAGAGCTGCCCAAGCCATTTTATTTCCAATTTCTGTGTACAAAAGGTGGACAATGAAGAAAGCTGCAAGGAGGAAAGTTCCTAAAGCAAATCAAGCCTGAACTCTCCTTAGAAACCAAGATGACTGAACTGAGACTGTCATACTTTGGACACATTATATGAAGACATGACTCTCTAGGTAGAAAGAAGTAGGAAAACAGGAAGACTCACAGTTTCACTGACTCTCAATATCTTTAAAAAAGAAAAAGATCTGACTGCTTTGCCTAATCCTCTATAACTCAAACACAAGCCATCAAGAGTTCCCACCTCTAGTGAAGCTTGCATAAGAAATGGAAAGGAGGCGTTCAGGAGCAAATCTAAGAAAGACTACATATAATACAGACTTTATTTAAATAAACAGATGGCAGCAGCCAAACACTTATACCAGATTTTCAGTTTTGAAAATAATCTCCATTTAACACTCCATCTGAATATTTCTTATAATGTAACTTCTATTATTAATATTAGGATACAGGGCATTCAAGGCTAGTTGTGTACTTTAAGACAGCCAGATAAGATCCAATACAAAATGGAGCAGCTATTTTATTTTTTAACTGCAATGGGAACAAGAGCCTAATGGGTTAATTGTATTAGTCATTCTTGCCAAATTGTGAGGCATTTCCATTCTTGAAAATTTCATTGTCTTTTGTACCAAATGTGGATAGACATATGACTACAATAGAGAATATTTGTTCATTTTTGAAACATTCAAGCAAGCTTATTTTCCTCATGGGGCAAGTCAGGAGATGATATTTGACATGACACAAGTCTTAATGCCATGTCATTGCCTGCAGTTCCTGTCACTGTCTCCCAAACATCCCATGCTTTTCAGGGGTTACTTACTTACTCTGTTATGCCTACACATGCAATACAGAAAGCAAATCAGAAAATAAAGGTACATTCTTGGAGGGGTGTAATTTATGTTTGAGTCACTGAAATCCTCCATTATTCTAGTGAAAGTTTGCTGCAATTTTAAAAATCAGAACCCTGTTTTACAACATTGATTATGGTTACAGTATTATCCATCTTTTAGCATGTGCAGAGCCAGGTATTTTAAGGCTATGCCCCATTTCTGTTTGCTCCATCTATCACAAGGTCTTCAATGTTTTTCTTCTACTTGAAGATACTATTTTAATTGCCTTCTAGCTTTGCCCCCTTTTAAATAGATATAAATAACAAGCTTCCAAAATCTTGGAACAATTGTAGGAATTACTAGATTTTATAAAGTAATCATGACATGAAAAAAGAGAAAACAAAGTTAAGGGAAAGAAATTGCCATCTTTTTCTGTGTCCTAGTTGACAAAGTATATAGTGCTTGAGTGTGTTGTGTTCCCCCTCTAGTGGCTGCCTCACAAACAATAACACCCTGCATTCACACCTTGAATGTGTTCAAAATGCAAAATTCCTTAATCGTTGAAACTTCTTCTGTCTTATGATGAGAATTGTGTGTGCATGTGCATGTCTGTTTAATCATTTTCTGTCTTGTAAACAAATGTTTTCCAGCAGGTTTTCTTTTGCTGATGTTGAGTGTGCTACATAATTGCCATAGTAGTACAATTCGCTTATTACGGCAGCTCCACTGGCTGCTAATCTCCAAGAACAATTCTCAGTGCCAGCTACGATTGCCCCTTAGCTGTGGCGCTTTCTTCCAAGGAGGCTAGAATGGTCTTCTCCTTGTTGCCCTTCCACTGACAGGCAAAGATGTTTTTGATCTGGCCACAGTAGTTCATGCTGTGGTTACCTCATGATTAGACTATGGTAATGCACTCTATGTGGGGCTGTCCTTGAAAAGTGTTTGGAAGCTGCAGATAGTACAAAATGCAGCAACTAGACTCATGTCAGGTATGCATTTTACAGACCATGTAACATTGGCCCTGCCAAAACATCATATGTGCAAGTGTTGTGTGCCTTCAAATCATTTCTGTCTTATGGCAACCCTAAGGCAAACCTATCATGGGGTTTTCTTGGCAAGATTTGTTCAGAGGAGGGCTTGCCATTGCCTTCCCCTGAGGCTGAGAGCATGTAACTTGCGCAAGATTACCCGGTGGATTTCATGGCTGAACAGGGAATCAAAACCTGATCTCCATAGTCTTAGTCCAGCACTCAGACCACTACACCACGCTGACAAGAACTGCACTGGCTTCCAGTTTGCTTCTGAGTTCAATTCAGAGTTTGGTAACTTCCAAAGCCCTAAATGACTTGGGACCAAGATACTTGAAAGACCACTTCCTCTCGTATGAACTTGACAGAAATTTGACATCTTCACAGGAGGCCTTGTTGCTGTTTTAGCTGTCTCAAAACTGGATTCTAGGATTGTTTTTACAGTGCTTTTGGGAATTTTTAAAGAGTATTTTAATGCGTTTTAAAATGTTTTTATCTTTGTATTGTTTTAATTGGTTTTTATTTGTTCATCACCTTGGGAGCCCCTGTGAGCTGGGAAGTAATACAGAAATACTTTAAAAATAATAATTAATAAATAAATTATTGAAAGAGTTTTGTAGAACTGAGAGTGTTTAAAGAAAGAACTTTACAGGGTGCTGTATTGTTTTTATGGAGATGTTTTTAACTACATTTTATCCTTTTTATGTATTTGTTCTAAATTGTTTTAATATTGTGCATAGTTTCAGATCTGTTTTAATGTTGACTTTTGTATGTTTTTAGCTATATTATACTTATTTTAAGTGGTAAGTCACCCTGAGTCTCAAATTTAGGAAAAAGACAGGGTAAAAGGAAGAGGAGGATAATAGTTTTTTGTGGGTTTTTCAGGCTATGTAGCTGTGTTTTGGAAGAGTTTGTTCCTGACATTTTGCCAGCATCTGTGGCTGGCATCTTCAGAGAATGGGGAGATGGAGGTGTGACCCTTGTTTGAGAGTGTGTGACCCTTGGTTGAGAGAAAGTGATTTGCATGTTAATCTGTGTGTTGGCCTGTTGTTGAATGGCAAGGCCTCAGGGTGTCTGTTCAATTAGTGATCCATTGTCTGCTGGGAAACACCCCTGACCCTGGCTGGTTTTCATTTACATTTGCTTGGTCTTGATTTTTGTGTTTTTCAGGAATGGTAGACAAGTTTTGTTTACTTTAAGGGTTTCTTCTTTTCTGTTGAAGTTTTCAAGATGTTTGTGGATTTCATTGTCTTCCCTGTGTATTCTGATAATACTTTCTTCTTGATTTCCTCCACTAGTATAATGAGTGCTAAATATAATTACTTCTCAGTTAATTATAGAGCCCTCCCTACATGACAACACCATCTGGCCTAGGAGGGAGTGAAAGGACAGGCCTAATAACACTGAGCCCTCCCTCCATTACAACACCATCTGGCCTAGAGGGAGTGAAAGGACAGGCCTAGCAACATCATCTGGCCTGTCTTAGATTAAGAAGCAGAGCCCTCCCTCCAATCCATCTGCCTTGGTCCAGGTGGCAGAGGGAGAGAAGAACTGCTGGACCTGATCCCCTCCTCCACCCCCATTCCCTTCTCCTTTTGTGCCGTGTCTTTTTAGATTGTAAGCCTGAGGGCAGGGAACCATCTAATTAAAAATAATAATTGTAAGCCGTTTTGTTAGCCTTTAGGGCTGAAGAGCAGGGTATAAATTATTATTATTATTATTATTATTATTATTATTATTTTACCCATGCTCAACCCTTGTTTCTACTCTTCTTTTCTGAGTTTGTTAACACCTTTCACACATTTATGTCTTATACACACTGCTCTTGTGGTGATACCTTTATTGGCCAACCAAAAGGCAAAAATCATGCTAGCTTTCAAAGCTTCCCAGGATTCTTTACAGTAGCGTATAAGGATAATAAAGTGACAGTATTGTGGTCATTGTATTGTGACAATATCGTGTCTACATTATGGATGCTTTACAAAGTGAATATATGTAAAAATTGAGTTGTATACCCCTTCTGGCTGTAAGATAACTACGAACAAAGGCATCTCAGATGGCTTCTTCATTGAAATTGCCCAGCAACCTCTCTAAGAAATGCATTTGCATCTATCAAGTATGAAGCCACAAGCCTGGAGCTAAAAACATACCAAAAATATGAATAATTGAATATAATTTAATAATAAAATAATAATTAAATAGAATAAAATTAAAATCATTTAAACAAATATTTAAAAACCAAGAACAAAAGTAATACATCACATTCAAAAAACCCTTTTCTAGTATAGGCTGAGGCTCCCTTACCCCGAACTTTGAAATCCAAAATACTCCAAAATACTTTTTTCATGGGTGACTGAGATAGTGACACATTTGCTTTCTGATGAGTCAGTGTACACAAACTTTGTTTCATAACACAAAACTATTTAAAATATTGTATAAAATTACTTTCAGGCTATTTGTTTAAGGTCTATATGAAACATAAATGAATTTTGTATTTAAACTTGGTTCCCATTTCCAAGAAATCTCATTATGTTTGTTGGTGTTGTGTGACTTCAAGTCATTTCCAACTTACGGCACTGCTAGGGTGAAGCTATCAAGGGGTTTTCTTGACTTGTTTCTTCAGAAGGGGTTTGCCATTGCTATCCTCTGAGGCTGAGAGAGAGTGACTTGCCTAAGATCACCTAGTGAGTTTCCATGGCCAAGCATGGATTCAGACTCTGCTCTCCAGAGACATAATCCAACATTCAAACCACTGCATCACACTGGCTCCCTTCTCAGGAATATCTGTATTTGCATATACATATACATATCTCATTCAATCCATATATGCAAGTACAGGTATTCCAAAATACTTGTGAATGCAAGCTTTCATAAGGGAGACTCAATCTATGCAACAATCAGTTCTGCAAAGCCTGATGGAACAGGACAACAAAGTGCCATTGTAAACTCCTGAGGAATGTAGAGCCTGAGAGCAGCCACAGAGAAGTCCTCTCTTGCATTCCCCTCTAAGTTTGCCTATGACGATGATGTGATCAACAGAAGCATCACCTGAAGATCCTAGAGCACATGTAGGCTCATATAGGGTAATATGTTCCTTTAGATAGTGCAGGCTTATCCAGCCAAGGCAAAATTCCTTAGGCATGAGCACATTTATTGGCGTATCAATATCCCTCAATCGAAATGCTTGGGACTAAGTGTTTTGTATTTGGGCGGGGGGGGGGGTGGTGGTGGTTTTTTAAATATTCACACATACGCAATGGGATATCTTGGAGATGGGATCCAAGTCTAAACACATAACCTTAAGGTAATTTTATACAATATTGTAAAGTAAGAGGCGGGCGGTACACCAACAGAATCCCTATTCTGTCCTGGCTACATACCTTCACAATAGTTTTTGATTTTTAATATGAAGCAGAATATATGAAAAAAATAAAAATTCCATTCATTTCCTTTGAAATGCAATTTCTTTTGTATCATCACTGATGTTCATTTAAATTAGAAAAAGAGAACTGATTGTTAGTAGTGAATATGGCAAGACAGCCAGAATATCAGATTTTGGTCAAATGTGAAATGAGTATGCTATTCCTTTTTCTTTTCTTTTTCATTTTCTTTTTCAAACTGCTTTTTATCATTTTAAGTGTTTGTTTTAATTTTTTAAATAATCACTGGATTCTGTTTTAATATTGGTTTTTTAAAAATGTTTTGAACTGTAATCATTTTTATTTGTAAACTACCTTAAGTCCCAGTCTTGAGGGAAAGTGTGGCATATATCAAGTGAAGAAGAAAGAGAGGAAGGAGGAGGCACAACTTCATTTCCAGGAGCCTGCAATGTGTGTGTGTGTGTGTGTTTAGGAAAACTATATATCCCTCTTCACCAAGTTTCCCAAGATGGTTAACAATATTTAAAAATCCATACATGAAATAATTCCAATAAATATCTACACAATAAATAAATCCTGTAAAGGAGCCTTGATGACGCAGTAGTTAAATGCCTGTACTGCAGCCACTCACCCACAAACCACAAGGTTGTGAGTTCAATACCAGCCAGGAGTTCCAGGGTCAACTCAGCCTGGCATTCTTCCAAGGTTACTAAAATGAGTATCCAGCTTGTTGGGGGCAATTAGCTTACACATGGTAAACTGCTTCCGGAGTGCTTAAGTGCACTGATAAGCAGTACAGAAATGTACTTGCTATTGCTATAAAGGCATCAGTAGTAAACCCTACAAGATCAATTCTGTGCTTGCTTCAGTCTTTTTCTTCTCATCCTCTTTCACAGTCTTGAAATTAGAGTTCTGAAGAAACTTAAGTTGATGGTCAGTAGTGGCCACATAAGCTAGAGCAAGCATCTTGTTTATTTTTGTTTTGGAGAATATGTGGGGAAAATGCATTCTTAATATTAAATTCATTGTATGTTATTATTATTATTATTAATTTATTATTATTATTATTATTATTTTATTTTCTCATATCCCACCTTTCTCCAATATAGGGACTCAAGGTGGTGAACAAGTATAAAACAATACAATTTAAAAACAATGCAAAATATTAAAATACATAAATATACAATTTTAAAAAAACAATTAAACAATTTTAAAGATTAAAACAGTTATAAATCAAAATACAATATATTAAAAAACAAATCATTAAAATTTGGGTAGCCCAGCATTAAAAACCCAGTTCTTCCCCGCTTAATAGGCCTGCCTGACAGGAACATCTTTACCTGGCATCAGAAGGTTAGTAAGGATGATGCTATCCTGGCCTCTCTAGGGAGGGAGTTCCAAAGCTTGGGAGCAGCCACTGAGAAGGCCCTCTCTCTTGTTCCCATTAAACACACCTGAGAGGGTGGTGGGACAGAGAGAAAAGCCTCTCCAGATGATCTCAGTACTCTGGTGGGCTCATATAGGAAGATATAATGGCAGGGGGTTGGACTGGATGGCCCTTGTGGTCTCTTCCAATTCTGTGATTCTACGTCTCAGTATATAGTTCTTCAAATAGCCTGGACCCAAGACATACTGTATAGGGTTTAATAGGTCAGACCCTTGTCTCATTACAAAGGAAAATGTGCTGCGCCCATATTGTACATCTGGATCCAAATTCTGGCAAAAACATTACATGACTCTCCTTTTGCTGGATATGCAGCATCCAAAATAAATTGCTAGGCTTTTTTTTTTTAAGTACATGTCTGTTTTCCCCTCCTAGAGTGAAACAGAGAGAGTAATATGCTCTGCATACTATCCTCTGTACTAATAAGCTTTCCTTCCATGCAGTAGCATATAGGAGCATTAATTTTGCTTGATAATCATTCTCAGGGCTAGCAAAATCGTGTTGTTTTTCTTTGTGACATGGTAAATATCTGTCTTCAGAATTGGCCTTTCTTTGCATAGAAGGCTCAGCAAGGGTAGATTGGGAGGTGCAGGATTATAGTAAGTCAGAAAAAGTGGGGTTTGGGAGCCAAAACCACAATATTAGGAAACGGAGTAAATGGGTAGCTGGGAAGGTACAGAAGAAACGTTCAAGATCTGTTTGAATTTGCTGCAGTGTGCACAGAGCTCTTTTTTTCCTGGTGTCAGGGCAATATAAAAATATAATTAAAACAATAAAAACACCCATGCTGCACTATAATAACAAAAATCCAAAAGAACAGTGTATCTAATAAGAATTAGGCAAACAGTTCATTGACTTTGATGATAAGGAAGGATGATAGGATGAAGGACGGGAGTATGGGAGAGAGCTGTCCAGAAATTGGTAGTTTGTTCTCCTGCTAGGTCATGTGACCGTTCTTGTATTTAATTTGACTTTTTATTGCCTTGTGTAGATGTAAATAGTATACACCAGCTATAGATCAACCCTACTATTGACTGCAATAATAATAATCTATAAGTTTTGTGTTACTGTTCCAGGTTCCATGGTTCCTTTTTCCATGCGGATTTTGCATGCTGAACTTCAACAGTATCTAGGAAATCCTCAGGAGTCACTCGATAGACTGCATAGTATGAAAACAATTTGCACAAAGGTAAAAAAATAATCTCTATGTAGTCTACTTGGTATTTCAGCACCTGTCTGATTTGCTGACTGTACACAGAATTCCTATAATACACTTAGTCATCATTTAGACAATCTGTATGTACAGATATGATGCAAGAATACTTTCATAGAGAGGGTACTTCCAAGAGAGCTATTTTTCTCATGCTGTTGTAGTTTTTTTCTCATGCTGTTGTAGTTCTTTCGCTGAAAACATGTTAAGAAAACGGACTGGTGGTGGTCATCTACTGTTTGACCTGAGTTCCTAGCTTTAAGAGCATGCTTGAAATGGCAAAAATGGTATTTGTCTTCAGTTAAGCATTTACGGAGTTAGGACTATAACATGGAACTGCATGTGATTCTGGACTTGGAGTATCCATGTGTAATTTTCAACAGATGTGTCTACTGTGTCTTCCCTCAGTAGACACATTTTTTCACTAAATTGAAAGATCCCACATACTTGAGCATTTTCTCTTGACAATTTTCCATTTTGCATTCATCACCTTTTCAGCTTTAGCTTCAACTAAGCAGCCAGAACCATAATTTCAAAAATAATCTCACAACAGATTTGGGTCTGCACTTCACAGCATTAGCAGTTTTGTTTTACCTCTGATTTCTCAAAATCCCAGCATAGAATTTGCCTTTTTCCCAGGTACTAAAATTAAGCTGATACTTTCACTGAGCTCTTCTTGGCAACTCTGACAGTGCTTTTCTGGTTAGTCAGCACTAGTTCAAACTATATGAATTTTCGATACATACAAAGATAGGTTTATTTGTTTTTGCCTCAGTGTGTATCTCTTTTTTCATGCTTTCCATTCATGTGTGATTTTGTCATCCATTCTTCATTTTTAAGTTCCTCACAGGATGCTTCAATTCAATTCACCATACTCTTATGCCACAGTTGCTGAGTTAACTTTGAAGCCTTGGATGAACTTAGCCAAAAAGCTTTTTCAAAGTCCAAATATACAGTATTCTTTCTGGACCACCACATTTTGTATGGTTCTTGACACTCGCAAAAGAACTCCAACAAGTTAGTAAGGCAATATTTCTTTCTAAAGAACTTGGGCTGATTGGGCTGATTCTTCTTTAGTAAGATTTGTTCTTTAATAATATTTTTCTGCCAGTTTCTCAACTCAGATATTAAACTAACTACTGTATAATTTTAATTAATGTCCTGTTGGTTATTTTTTTATTTTAAAAAATAGTAATATAGCATTAGCTACTATCCAGTCCTCTTTAAAAGTGACTAGGTAAAGATGCACACTGTATATTTTTCTAAGATCTGCAGTTTGATACTCTCCAAACTTTTCTTCAGGAACTTTCCCTAAAAATAAATACATGAATGCATAAGTATGTGTTCTGAATCTTCCACAAGAAAATTAGGCACAAAGTAGTCAGTTCATTTAGTTGTCAGTTCATTCAGTCTCCCTGTCCTTTTATACCACTGCTTTTAGTCCATTGATGTCTGACAGTCCAACTGTATGCTTAGCCAACTTCCAGCTTCTGCTCTCTTCAAAAGCAACAATACACATTTCTTTTTAGCAATATTCTCTACAAAGTCTTTTTCCACTTGCTTTATCAACTTGAGCTTCACTTTGGGCAAAGCTTCCATTGTTTGAATGAAGCTTTTTATATTTTAAGACCATGCATACATTATTATAAGACTTAATGCATTCTCTGTGCTGATTTTGGAAGTTTTCCTAGCATCCATTTTTATTTTATGAAATACAGTACTGTGTTTTGGTTTCAGGGAGGAATTTATATTGTATAGCCTTTCTATGGAGTAAATATGTAGCCTATAAGCATTACTAAAACAAACCTCACAGGAAAATCAGAATTGTGTATTCTTCTCAGGAGTCTCTGTGGAACTCCTTACTTTTTCTTAAGAATTTTCATCTCCTGTCTTTTTCTCTTTTGGACCACTGGCCTTCCTTACATAAATCAATATACTTTTGTCCTGGCGAGCCAGCCTAGTAGGGGTTTGTCTTTAGGCAAACAAAAGTTACAGTGAGGATATTAATTTATTTCCCCCCATTCATTTCTGTGAAATACTGCTTCGAAAATCTAGCTGGGACCACTTAAGGATTGGTACCAGTAAGATGGAACAGTCTAGGAGGCATTCACTTCCACACTCAGGTGTGGAAAGGAGGAATGATAAAGGCAAGCTGCAAGCTCATTCCAGCAACCCTCCAGTGATTATTTTGGCAGAAGATTTTTTTTACTCTTTACAAAAGAGTAGTCTTTAGCTCTACTATTAGCCTGCCTGGTTTTCAAATGTGTAGGTGGGCAGTAGTGGAAAGATTTCAAGCTTGTGGGATCTGCTTGGTCTTTTACTAGAACCTCAAGTTCCCTAACCAGAGCCAGATGCAAAATAGCAGCAGTAGAGGGAAGAGGAACTAGATAGAAACAGGGGGTTAAGGGAACAGAGCCAATTATCTGCTGCAAAACAAGAATCATAGATTGGGGTGAGATGTATATATTAATTTACATTTGAGTTATTGTGGATCAGTGATTCAATATGGCACTAAAATTGTTCAGCAGAGCTACAGAAGGATGCAATCAAGTGAAAACAGAGGTGAGAAGCACTGAGTCACAGATATAAGTGATTAAATGTGAGGCCAGCCACAGTAAGGAATTTTTATAAATGTATTGATATTTGCTACTGATTGAAAAAATTCTTGAAAATCACCCTGATATCTGCCAGTAGATCCTGATCGGCCACCTGCCTGCCCCTCTTGTTATGGGTAGATAACGAGTCCTGACACACACACGCACGCACACACATACTGTTTCTTTGCCACATTAAAGGAAAGAAGTCAACTTAATCTTTTGAAATTGTAGTGTCACAAAGAAATCCCTCACATCTTTATTGCATATATTTCAGTTAGGGCTTCTGTGTTTAGTCAATTCATTGATTTGATTCATTAATGTAAAGAAAAAACACCAAATAAATGTTCCTACTTAACAAGTCAACATGTTTTAATAGTTTACTATTATATTGAATAAAAATTTTTTTGGAATTTTGGAGGACAAGCCCAGTCTTTGAAAAGGTGTTCCCTCTTCTGGTGGTGGTGGAGGAGGAGTGGGGAGGAAGAAGAATTCCTCTCCTAAAATGATGATTGTTGTGACTCACATGCATTATCAAAAAGACACAGGTACAGTGTGGGGAGGGTAGTTAAAACCATTGTTTTGTTTTTCATAAGGAAATCTGGGTTGATTTGCTACTAAACAATTCTTGCGATCACTCAGGTAAAATTTCTGTAATTAGTTGACAGCCTTATATGAACTGGTTTTATATTGAATCAGATTTTTGGTCCATCTGACCTCTGGCCTCCTAGTGAAAGCAGATCTTCTAAGAAGGCAGGCCCTAGCCTTTTCTGGCCAAGCTGCCTTCAGACCTTTTAACTGGGGATGTCAGGGATCTTCTGCATTCAAAATATATGCTTTACTTTTGTGCTGTGATCTCTTGTGGGGTTTACTACATTTAAATTGACCACATTTTCATTGAAAACAGATTTCTGAGGAAAAGTGAAGGTGTGAACATAGTGTGCTCTGGTATACCTTAATAATAACCCCAATTTATTCTTGAAAGGTTACATTTAGTTCAGAACTTGAACTTTAATGTTTATGTCCACTCTTCTTTCTGGTTGTCAGTTACAGGTAGTTCAGTTAAAGTGGGCATCTATAGACACAATTTGTGATCCAGTGTTGCCAGCATTGCAAGGCTTCACTCAGGTTCACCTGAGTGAAATATTGCCATCCACCTAAATGGAACTTGCCGTCATTTTGGAAACAGCTTTCCCATCCTGTGCAGCTATTGTTGAATTGTATCAAGCTTGCATGTGTAATTGTATCTATATTTAATGCCTTTCTGTAGCACTATCACCATGTTTAATGGGTTTGGCATGGAGCCCAGATAAAAGTAAAGATGATCCCTTAAGGGATCTCGGCTCGAGGCATTAAGGCACACACCCAACTCAGGGGAGTGTCTGACTTCAGATCCAGGTGACAGGTACCATACAATCACTTCCACCCATGTGGAATTCCAAGAATATCACCGCAGGTTCTATTTGGGCTGATGGGAAGGCAGTTAATTAATCTGATTAAATGATCCATGATCCATGCCAGGCCAACCTTTTTCAGTTGTAAGAACTGATTTTATTCCACATTGGAGTTTCTGTGGTTTTCATTGGAGTAATCTGCTCCAATTTGCCACTAGAGATGCAAGACTGCATCATGCAACCAGAAAAGAGGCCCATGTCATTCTTCGCAGGATCCTGTCCATAACAGCATGGGAGCAATTCTCATTTCATCACCCTTTTTACCCCAAACTAGTATAGGAAGACCGCCTTCTTACTTAGGAAAAGCAAGTACAGGCTTTTTAAAAAGTAAGTCTGTTAATATATGTCTCAAATGGATGAATCCCATTCACTTTAAAAATATGCACTATCACAAAGCAGGCCAGAAAACAACACTCCAATGCCCCAAAGCTTCATTTTTGCTTTTCATGTGGTAGAACATTGCTGTTTTAGTCTCTTTATCTTGTTCACCTTTTACTTTGAAACTAGACTCTTTCTTTTCTAGATGGAATAGTATCTAGCCCCAACTTATACAAGCAGGTGAAATTTTGGGATGATATTTCAAGCATTCCCATAATTGCACTGGACATATTTTATGGACCACAGCATGTTATTGCCGTATTCATAAGGCTTTGATTTGTGATGTTTAATTCTTGTACCATAGTCTTGAGCTTTGCTTTTGAAATAATTTACTTAACTCATCATTCAAGATCTGTGGTTTGCTGTTGGTCATATGTGCTTTCAAGTGAACTCCAACTTACAGCAAATCTATCATAGGGTTTTCTTGTCAAGATTTATTTGGAAAATATTTGTCATTACTCTCCTCTCAAGCTGAGAGAGTGTGATTTGCCCAAGATCACCCAGTGAGTTTCCATGACTAAGAGGGGATTCAAATCCTTTTCTTCCAGTCTAGTCTAATACTCAGACCATTTGCTGTTGCATTTCCTTGATACACCATCCTGGTTCATTTCCTTCACTGGCTTCACATCTCTATCTGTTGGAGTTCCTCAGGGTTCTGTTTTGGGTCCCCTCTTGTTCTCTTTATACACACTGTCTCTCAGTAAACTTATCAGTTCTTTTGGTTTATCTTATCATTTGTACGCCAATGTTACTCAGCTGTATCTTTCCACCGCGACATTTCTCCAAGGCTCGAGCAGCAAGTTTCATCTTGCCTGACAGCTGTCTCCCACTGCATGCACCATCTGCACTTGAAGCTCAACATGTCCAAGACGGAGCTTATTGTTTTCCCTCCTAAGCCTACCCTTCAATATTCTTTTTCTATCTCTGTCAACAATATCTCTATTCAGCCAGTTCAGGAAGCCCACAGTCTTGGTTTCAATTTTTACTCCTCTCTGTCATTTATCCCTCAGATCCAGGCCACAGCCAAGGTCTGTAGAATTTTTCTCTATAATATTTCCAAAATCCATCCATATCTCTTGGCTTCTATTGCAAAGACTTTGGTCCATGCCCTAGTGGTCTCACGATTAGATTACTGTAACCTTTTCTTAGCAGGGCTTCCTTTCTCTCACCTCCACCCATTAATTTCTGTTCAGCACTCAGCTGCTTGTATTATCTCACTCGCACGCCGGTATGACCATATCTCCCCACTATTGCCATCCCTGCACTGGCTCCCCTTTCCTTTCCGCATTCAGTACAAACTTCTTCTGCTCACTTTCAAAGTCCTGCATGGGCTGGCCCCTCCCTGTCTCTCTGAACTTCTTTCTCCCTACATTCCTATCCGTTCCCTCCGTTCTGGTATCCAAGGTCTCCTGTCCCAGCCCAGGATTTCCACTGCCCCATCCCAGATTCATCCCTTCTCACTAATTGCCCCTCACTCCTGGAACCTCCTCCCCTTACAAGCACGGGTCAACATGTCTCTAACCAGTTTTAAAACCGAGTTAAAGACCATATTGTTTAGGGAAGCATTCCCAGGAAGTTTGTGACTGTGACCTGGTTGTTTTGATGCTTGATTCAATATTTGATATTTGATGTTTTAACTTGTTTCTTATGATGTTTCTAACTTGTTATTTTAATCTCTAGATTGTACGCCATAGGCAGGCTTTTTACATATTCTTGATTTTATTTGGTTTTTGTACAGCACCATGTACACTTACGGCGCTTTATAAATAAAACTAATAATATTAGGTACAGATAATAACTTTATTTCAGATTTATTTTTGGTAAGCATTCACCAGAATTCACCTTTTTTCATATGCTGATAGAAAGAGTTTGAAAATTGGATGTGGTTAAAAACTGAAACTGGCAGATTCATCCATCTGGGACCAAGTCTTTGCATCTTTAATTCTCCAGTTCTGGATTTCTGGTCTATATCTATTCAACCACGTTAGTGGTGAATTAGGGTTGCCACTTCTTTTCTGGAAGGCCTCTCATCTTTATCCTCTATAACAGAGGGCAGATGCAACATGGCACTTTGCATATCCCAATATGCGTAGCTGTACCTACTGAATTTGGCTGGGGTAGATAGAGGAGAACTGTGTTTCAAGTTGTTTTTGAAGAATTTACCAAAAATTGTAACTTCCTCCCTATTTAGGACAGAAAGCATATGAAGTTTAAAAATTCAGATAAAAGGGAAGAACACGTTAATCCATGCCTACTCCATTTCCTCTTATGTATGTAGTATAAGTACTATGGCTTTACCTTCAGAACTCCCAAGAGCCCTCTTTTTTCTCTGGGATTTCTGTGTTGCCACATCCTTCCTTCTCTTTTTTCTAAACCCTTACTCAAGCTCCTTAGTTTTCACTACTATCCAGAATGAAACCTCAGTGCATGTCAAGGTATTTGCCTATTTTTATTCCCTGGTACCCTTTCTTCTCTTTCTCTTTCTTCCCACTTTACATATTCTGTTCTGTTACTGAACTTTAAATTATACATTCCTTTCAGCATAGACACATCATTTTGTGCATGTTGGCCTCTTTAAGGCACCATGTTCTTTGAGGGTGCTATATAATTCTTATTGAAAAAACATATTTAATCCAGGCTTAATTGTATAGAAATGGAAAACTACACGGTGCTCTTTCTTTGGAAGTTGTGGTGTAGATAGTATTTTTTTTGCTGACAGGAGCAGAGAATAACACAGGAAACAGTATACTCAGTCCCCAAGAGACTGAGTCCCCTGTCCCTGCTGATCAGAAGAATCTACTAGCTAATTAGAGTACACGTGGTTTTAAAAAGCTCTGGAGTGAGTCTCTTTCAATCCTCTTTGGCCAAATGATGATTTCATGATTTCAGAAGTGAGATCCTTTGAACCATCACAGCAGAGAAGAGAGAAGTGCAGATTTTCTTCAATGTACTTTATGAGGCCTGGGTTTTAAGTTCAGTTACAAAAGCACTCAAAAAGCTAGTAGCCCAAAGAATTTTCTGGATTGTTGTAGACATCTTATTTTTACCTTAATTTAACTTTATTTTAATCACATGAATTGTTTTGAAGGAAAATATATATGATGCAGCAAGTAACATGATTTAAGAATAAACCATTTAATTCTATTGGAAGCCACAGAACTAGTAAACAAACAGAACCTTTTTTGAAAAAAACACTCCACCTATTATTTTATTTCAGATAATTTGGAGCTCAACTCCCAGAATCCCTGACCACTTGATGTGATGGTTAGGACCTTTGGAACTGAAGTTAAAACATTTGAGGGAGTACTGTGTCAGATTTGAGATTAGCCTGAGCCACCAGTTTGAATTTATGTTTCTCTGATCCAAGTCCAGCACTTTCATTCAAACCATATACTTTGGCTTACCAGATACTTGGCAGATTTTTTGTTATACAGTTTAAGGCAGCTAACAAATATGGCAAGCTGCTACTATCTACCTTTGCAGCAAATAATTCTTACCTAAAGGCAGGAGTGGAGAATTGTAATTGTGGAGTGGAGAATTGTAATTGTCAGGCGGTCAGACTGTCCACTGGGATCAAGCCACCAGGCTGGATGATATCATGGGGGATCTCATTCTCTCCTAGTGATGTCTGGCCCCACATTCCTACCCCAGTAGCAGTACCCACCTCCTTTTCTCCTTGCAGATAGTGTCCCTAACTTCCATACTGTTGTTTTGGGACAGTTCTCCCCTACAACCCCAATAAGGATTGCAAACAGTGGGAGGGTATGTGTGAACTCCCACTGTTGTCTCTGATCACGGACTGAAGGCAGGCTCTCCCCCCACCCCGCCTGCTCTGAGTTATGTTTCCCATTAGGAGTGCAGGCATGGAGTAAAATGGAATCTGCCTAGTGTCTGTGGTCAATGTCTAGAGAAATAGTGAGATTCTTCCCTGTTCCACTTGCCTACCCAGTTGGAAAGATGAGTAGGATTTTCTCTTGCTTGAGAGAATGGACATTGAGGGTGCTAAGGGCTATTACCCAAGCCCTTTGCAAACTGGATCTGGGCTCCCAGTGGGCCAGGTTAGGGTTAGGTGGATTAAACTCTCAAGGTGGAGTTCCCTCTATCTTGCTTATGACAAATATATTGCGCATTTTTAACTCTCAGGAGGTATTACGAACAGTTCCACCAACCTATAACCAAAAAATAATCTCACAACAAACTGACACATTAATCCTGCTAAAACAAATACAGCTGTTCCTCTGTATCCACGGATTCTAATTCCAAGGATTGCACCGTCCATGGCTTGAAAATATTGCCCCCCCCCAAAAAAAATCCAAAAGGCAAACTGTGATTTTGCCATTTTATATAACAACACCATTTTACTACCCCATTGTTTATCGTGAGACTTCAGTATCCATGGATTTTGCTATCCACAGGAGATTCTGGAACCAAATCCCAGCTGGTACTGAAGGTCCACTATACATCAGTGATTCCTAAAAATGTATTTATTATTTGGGTTTATGTCCCACTATTCTTTGATAGACTGGAACACAAGGCTCACATCAATTTTTAAAAAAAACATTTTTAATTTTTTTAAAAAAATTAAGTAGAATTAAATTAAAAGATTGATTTAAATACATTTAAATATAAGCTTTGTTCTTGAGCAGGTGGCTGGTTGTTAAATGTCTACCTCAATTTTTAAAAAAAGTCTGCTTCAGTGGAAAACCAAGGTACCACCCCAGCCTCCCTTGGTAGGATTTCCAAAAAATATTATGAATAGTCACTAAGAAAGAATTCTGCTTGAATATCCATGCTTGCAGCAGGGAACAGTTGTGGCATGTTTAGGTTTAATATAAAGTTTCTACTTCAGAATGGTATGAAAACTGACAAAAGCTGTTTAAAAATATTCACTGCAGATATTAGACAACTTGGAACATGGCTTAGCAGAAGATGGAAGCATGACTAACATTACCCAGGAGAACAGACAAGGTAGGTATCCCCTGAAGCCTTCTTTTCCACAGACTGTGTATTTTTATCACTTGCTCAGGTACTGTCAGAAGTTCTCACAAGATTGCTCTGAAGCTGTTAAAACAGTGGTATTGTCGTTTATACAGCCTGCTCAGCCTTTAAAGCAATGCACCTTGTCCTTTGATTGCTGCTGGGATTCATTTCACAGATTTGCCTTTTATTTTGATCACAGTGATAAAATTAAATCAGATCTCCTCTTCAGTTGTTAAAAAAAAAAAGAAAATAAAATGGCTGCCATTTTAGAATGACAGATTTATGATTATAGCAGTGTGACGCTGAAGCACTGGAGAGAAACTGAAAGAGCATTCAGTCTTAAAACTCAGATGATTGTCTCTGTATGTCTCTTTCCCTGACACTTGAGCTTCTTGTTTGGACCCAGGCTTGCCCTTTGAGGTGTCAGTGCTTGTTAGATCTTTTGTTTGAAGAATCTTCCATCCTGTATTACCATATTTTGATTGCATATTTTGCAGGGTTTTTACTTTGTCATTTTACCCCATGAGTGAAAGAAACATAACCGAGGACATGATGGAAGATACTTTTGAACTCACACATCTGGCATTTCAACTATTTAAATGCACTTTTTGTCCCACTTAAAGTTTTGTGAATACCTGTACAAAAATAGCCTCTCATTTGTTTATAAATGTCTAACTAGTCCATTGTTTTAGTTCCCCTTCCAGTCACTTTGATCGAAGATGGTGTGTTTTTATTGTTTCTTCAGCTTTTTAGATGAATTGGTGCTCTTGACAAATTTCTGCTGCGCTGCACACTAAAGTTTACATTAGCCTCTTGAAGGCTTTCATGCCATCATCTTGATCAAGGCAAGGCAAATTGCAGTTTACCATGCTTCTTTAGAAATGCTGTGTAAGAGGAGTCTTGGTCCCAGTGTCTCAGGTTATTCAGCAGAATTCCCCTGGTTGAAGGAATAGTGTGTGCACTAGCTGGTCAGTACCTACTTTCCTCCACTCACCTCCTCTCTTTCCCATGAGTAACAATTGCCCATTTTTTTCCCTTCTAGTATTGTTTTCCAGGAAAGCACTGATGCCCACACCTACTTGGCATCTCCTTCACTTCTCCATGCATCAACAGAGGCAGAGACAAACAAGGTCTTTATCCACACTGCAGAAATAATCTAGTTTGACACCACTTTAACTGCCATGGCTCAGTGCTATGGTATCATGGGATTTGTAGTTTGTCGTGGCACCAGAGCTCTCTGACAGAGAAGGCTAAATGTCTCACAAAAGTAAAAATCCCCAAATTCCATGGCATTGAGCCAGGGCAGTTAAAGCGGTGTCAAACTGGATTATTTCTGCAGTATGGATGAAACCAGAAAGAGGGAAGAAGAGGGTCTCTGCCACACTTTTCTTCCAGTCTCCACTATTCCAGCCTAGCAGCAAGCTGCCTTAGCTGTCTACCTTTGGGCTGTGCTGCCACCTCCACCTGCCTTTCTACTTTCCCTCTCTTTCTCTGTACCTTCTGGCAAAAATGAACTCAAAGCACCAGCACCCTTGAACCACCTTGGGGAAGGGAAAGTCTTGCAGAAGTTGGTAATTTGTTTTGTTTTATCAACAGTGTGCAATAACCCTAACAGAACATGCGTACTAAAGCTAATAAGCAAGGATAAGACACGATTTTGTGGCTAAATAGTGGCCATTACTGTTTGCTCCAGGAAGGAAGGAATTCTGAAAACAACTTCAGACAGAGCGATCTTTTCTGAGTGAATGATACAATCCTAAAAGAACTTCCTAGGGAGTTAGTCCCATTCATCTGAAAGAGACTGACAGCACAATCTTGTGCTTGCCTACTCAGAAGGGAGTCCTGTTGAGCTCAGTAGGAGTTCCTCCTCATGGACCCCCAGCTGAATGTGTATTGATTGTAACTTTATCATAGAATGCACTTGGGAACTTGCATACAAGTCCATGGTCGCTGGCTCCTCCTCTCTCTCTTCCTTATCTTCTAGTCTAGTAGGTGCTTTGCTGCTTTATCTGCAACAGCAAGATCAGCCAGAGCAAAGATCTGAAGCTATAAATCAAGTCTCTTTGCTACAGCAAGCAACTCATAAAAATGACCTAAATAGATTAGAAAGCTGAACCAGAGCTAACAAAATGAAGTTCGACATGAAGAAATGTAAGGTACTGCACTTAGGGCAAAAAAAGAAAGAAAAAAGAAAAGAAATGCATAGATATAAGATGGGGGACAC
This sequence comes from Urosaurus nigricauda, assembly GCA_034509955.1. Classification (NCBI taxonomy): domain Eukaryota; kingdom Metazoa; phylum Chordata; class Lepidosauria; order Squamata; family Phrynosomatidae; genus Urosaurus; species Urosaurus nigricauda. The sequence goes on from JAOEGL010000001.1 coordinate 247,794,615, forward strand.
CTAGCTTAATGAGACTATGTGTGAAAAGGATCTAGGAGTCCTAGTAGACCACAAATTGAACATGAATCAACAGTGTGATGTGGCAGCTAAAAAGGCCAATATGATTCTAGGCTGCATCAATAGAAATATAGTGTCTAGATCAAGGGAAATAGTAGAGCCACTCTATTCTGCTTTGGTCAGGTCTCACCTGGAATACTGTGTCCAGTTCTGCACACCACAATTCAAAAAGGATATTGACAAAGTGGAGCATGTCCAGAGGAGGGCAACCAAAATTGTGAAGCATCTGAAAACAAGGCCCTACAAGGAGAGCCCTAGGGAACTGGGTATGTTTATCCTGGAGAAGTGACGGTTAAGAGGTGATATGATAGCCCTATTTAAGTATTTGAAGAGGTGTAATATCGAGGATGGAACAACTTTGTTTTCTGCTTCTCCAGAGAAAATAGGACCCAGAACAATGGATGCAGGCTACAGGAAAAGAGATGCCACCTAAATATTAGGAGGACCTTCCTGACAATGAGAGTGTTCAACAGTGGAGCACACTCCCTCGGAGTGTGGTGGAGTCTCCTTCCTTGGAGGTCTTTAAACAGAGGCTGGATGGCCATCTGTCGGGGATGCTTTAGTTGTGAGTTCCTGCATGGCAGGGGGTTGGACTGGATGGCCCTTGTGGTCTCTTCCAACTCTGTGATTCTGTGGTTCTATGATTCTTGGCACTTACCTTCTGCATCCCAGACACAGATTCCTGATGCTACAGGAATAGGAATGGGGCTTTGTGCTGTTGCAAGGGGACTTGGCTTGCAGGTTCAGATCTTTGGCCAAGATGATCCCACCCCCACAAATGAAGCAGCAAAATGCCACACTGATGGACAAGGAGAGGAGGGGGAGGATGCTTTAGCCAGAGACACAGTAGTACAATTGCTGTTGCCTCCCCTCCACAGTGTCATGTCTACTCCCACACAATCGCCCTCCCTAGATAGAATGGCAACAATGAGCCACTGCTTGTGGAATATGGATGCCTCCTTCTCCAGACACTCTTTCACTTTGCTGGAGGTGTCGTTGTTGTTATTGCTGCCTGGGCAGGGGTGACGATTACAGGGAGCTCGCCAGAGCTGCTCACTCATCTTGCAGGTGCTGGGTGCGAAAGCACTTGTGGGGAGGGAGGGCAAGAGAAAACAGCCCCTCTGTCCCCCACTGGAGATGGCTGCAATTACTGGCTTCCCACCCACAGAAGACTTAGGTAGGAAAGGCATTGACTGGGATCCAGGATCTGGTAGTGGAACGGTAGAGAGAGAAGAGGGGGGCTGGGTTTTTGTTTTTTATTTATTTATTTGGGCATGAGGCTCTTCTCCAGACCAAGGCCGGAGACAGTGGTCAGCAGCTTTCACAGCCACATCCCACTTTGGCTGGAGAGGGTGACAGTGTAGGAGCAGCAACAACTGCCACTGTGGCCACTGCTTGTGCCAATTTTGGCTGAGGACTCGGCCAAGCCATTTCCGTCTCTCTTGCCTGAAGAATGCATGTCTGGCGCTTGCCATCACCTCTGCTGCTGCCCTGTTGTGTCGGTGTTGAAAAGGTTACAGATTTTGGAAGTTCGGATAGAGTTGACTCATCCTGTATATAGATAAAATGTTAAACAAACAAGACAGCTGCCCTTTTGAGACACCAACACTCCGCACTCTGCCTTGTTCCAATGGCACCATGAGCCCAAGTGCATGCATCCACCAGCTCTCTTTCCAATTGCTTCCCCTCCTGGAGATTCCACCTAGACCTTAGGAGGAACTAGATCATTGTAACCTTCTTCTGAAAGGGCTTCCTCTCTCTCACCTCCATCCTTTAATCGCTGTCCAGAACTCAGCCGCACGTATTATCACATCTGCTCGCTGCTTTGACCACATTTCTCCTCTTTTATCCTCCCTTCATTGGCTCCCTTTCCCATCTGCATGCAGTACAAGCTCTTGTTGTTGACTTTCAAAGCCCTCCATGGACTGGCCCCTCCTTACTTGTCTGAACTTCTTTCTCCTCACACTCCTTCTCGTACCCTCCATTCTGGTAGTCATGGTCACCTGTCCCAGCCTAGGATTTCCACTGCCCTGTCCCAGATTTGTCCCTTCTCACTTGCTCACCCCCACTCCTGGAACCTCCTTCCCCCCCATGTGTGCCTCATCACTTCTCTAACCAGATTCAAAATTAAGTTAAAGACAGGTATATTGTTTAGGGAAGTGTTCCCAAGATTGTGTCGTCTGCCCCAGGATGCCTAGTTTTAATTATGTATTAAGAAGCCGCACCTTCCCTCCTGTCCATCTGCCTTGGTCCAGGCCCCAGAGGGAGAGAAGAACCACTGGCCTCATCCCCTTTCCCACCACCTTTCCCTTCTTTTTTTGTGTTTTGTCTTTATAAGATTGTATGTACAGCACTGTGTAAATTTACAGTGCTATATAAATAAAGGTTAATAACAACAACAACAACAACAACAACAACAACAACATATACTTACAATCAGCCTTCCACATTTGCAGATTTGACTTTTATGGGTTTGGTTATTCAATAATTTGATTAATATGTTCTCTCTAGGAATCTCATCTAGGTCCTCCAGCATGATTCTTTGGTAAACTTCCAACACAAGTTGCACTGGAAGACCTAGAGATTCATAGAGAGAACACTTCTCTGGGCATTTGTAGGTCCTCCAGTATGATTCTATGGTCATCTACTGGCAGATATTAACTATCAAGTTGCACTGGAGGACCTATAGATTCCTAGAGTTGTGTTGTCTTATGTAAAAGGGGGGGCATTTTTATTTGTAGTTTTTCCACTTTCGTGGGGGTCCTGTGCCCCTAACTCCTGTGAATGTGGAAGGCCTACTGTATTATGCTTATTGGTATATGGTGTATGTGACAAGGTCTTCTTTAAAGTATTAGAATGATAAATAAATAAATCATAAAACTTCTGCACACACTCACACAGAACTTTGCTGCAAGTCCTCTAAGGTTCCTTGAAGCGTGTGGAGGGAAGTCACTATATGTCAGGGGAATCACTCCGAGGGATTTCTAGAGTTTTGCCTGACCTCAAGATTTTCTGCCACCTCCTTAAGACATCTACTCTCTCTTAGTAACCCCATGTGGTTCTTCCCACCTTTCCCCACCCTGCAGCCCAATTGTTTCTCTCTGCCTCTTCTCTCTGTCACTGCAGCTGCTTTCCAGAGCTAAGCTTGGAGAGACAGCCAGCAGACTCTTGCTTGGAGGAGGGAGAGATTTGAGCATCTGCAAGAGGTTATTATGCACTTGGAGTGCAGCAACTTTACAGCTGCCTATCTACTTAATGCCACCCCGAGGACACTTGTAGGACTGTTGGCATCTCCTCCAGAGTAGGTCAATCAGATCTGCAAGGGGCTCCGGTATGCGTGAAGCTGTAGGAAACTTTCTGTGTATATTTTTGTATGAACTGCAGCTGAAGGAAAGCTTTTATTTATTTATGCACACAGGTGTGCGCCTGCACACATGCGCACACACACACACACACACACACATTTGCCTGGTGAATTAGGATTGGAAACAGTATCAGTACACACACTCTTTGTTTCTCTCTTTGTCTTTCCCCTACCCACCCTCTCCCTCTCCCTCTCCCTCTCTTTCTCTCTCTATATGTGTGTGTGTGTGTGTGTGTGTGTGTGGCTTGTGATCTGTGACTGGAAACTGTTTCAATTCTTTATGAGATTAAATCTGCAGTATGATTTCCCTACTGCTGGTCTGAGTAGGTGTTGCACAAACCAGCTTGTTGCACTGCCTCCTCTTCAGAACAGGGCAAGGGATCTCATTCTCCATTTGTTCAGTGGGAGGAAAGAGATTTAGCATTGCACCATTTTCTTGGCAGCAATTTCCTTTTTTTCCTCTAGCTTTTTTTTTCTCCTCTTCTCCTTGTAAGACATCCAGTCCTGCAGCTGCTCCACAACATACAATTTCTAGAGAAACAAAAATGGTTGCTTGAAACAAATGCACAAAGAAAGAAGCTTAAATTAAGAATTTCAAATAGCACCTATGGTTGTTATGTTACATGACAGTGGTTATAGAAAGAAATTAGCATATTCTCTGTTGTGTTATTCATTTTTATTATGAGGGGGTTGCTTCTTGAATTGTTATAGTGGATTTTGTAAGTTTATTCAGCTGTACCTGATCTCATGGCTGTTTTACTGACGCAAGTTCCAGTGACATCTAGGAGCTATTGAAAAATTTTGGACAATTTCAGTCAGCTTTGTGCCATTTCTAGAAGGGTCAGAATAACTTAGTAACTATATAGTTCCTTTTGGGGGGTGGCCCTTTGGGCTAGGGACAAGGATATATTTATTCTTTAATTTATAATTATAATACATGCACACAGAAACACTTTTTTAAAGGTGGTAGATGCTGGCATAATGTTTAAGGGAAAATCAAGGCATACATTTGAATTGATCTAAATATTTTTTTAAAAAATATATAAAACAATTAGGATTTCCAACCCCATGTCAGACAGAATCACAACCAAAAGCCACTTCTAGTTCTGAATTCTGGGCTTTCAGCTGCATTTAACTATCACGTAGGTGTGCCGTAGACACATTTAAATCCAAATTCCAAACTAGGTTTTACCTAGCATTCATGTTGTAGATTAAGAGAATCCTTGAGTAGGCAGTGCAGTTTTCAGATTCCTTTAAGCAGTGAAAGATCAATGGAAGCTATTCGTTGTTTCCCATCAGGAGCCTGTCTGCAAACGAAAGGAATGAGAGATTGGCTGTGTGGCTATGCGCATCAGCCTTTAAACCCCATGAGCTCTAATAGCATAGGGGTGGCAGACAGGCTTGGCAGGTTTTTCTTCCATCTCATAAGCCAGAGGCAAGAGTGTAGGACTCCAGACCAAGACAGCCCTTAAACCTTCATGCACTGGTTGCAAAATGAGTTTTTTAACTTCACTGGGCAGTTTGAGGGGACCCTGTAGTTTAAATTTAATCACTTAAATTATATGATTGCACACCAATAGTCATAATTACTTAGTGAGCTTGTGCACATGCTCTCTCTCGCTCTCCCTGCCTTTTGTTCTGCTTTTGGAAAATGGATGCTTTCTTACAGAGTTGCCCGGGCTTAAAGCTAAGAGGTCGTTTCCCAGCTTTCTGTTATTGCTTCATTTATTCCAGCAGTCTGTTCCTTTCACCAATCAAGACTCTTGCTGTTGAGAGGGTGCAATTTTTTTTTTCAGTGCAACATGGCAGGATGTTAGAAACACTGTTCTCAAAATGCAGTGATGTTAACGAGGGGAAATCGTTTAAATCAGGATGCATATGACTGGTAATTGATGGCTAGGGATAGAGCTTCTAATTTATTTGTGCACATTGACAAGCTGCTCTCATTTTACAGCCTCTGTTCAGCTGTGGAGGTCACGTCTGGGCCGGGTAATGTACTCTACCGCAAACTGTCTGCTAATGATGAAGGTAGGTGGATGCATTTGCTGCAGAATTGCCATATATATATGAGCAGAATGTCAGGAGAGGCTGGGGCTGGATTAGGTTTCTCTTTGCAGATGCGGAAACTAAAGCTGGGTGTTCCTACTGAAATCATGTTAAGAGACCAAGCAATCCCATTGCAGGACATGCATTTTCAGATTTCCATTCTACCACAACTAGAACTGCTCTCATGCATTCACATTCACCTCTCACTCTAGAATTGTTCTGCTTGCACATATTAGTAGGGTTACTATTTAGAGACTGAACATTTGGGGTTTAAAATTTGCTTCACCATTTATGGCTGCCTGACTGTTCATGCTCAGTCTGAAATAGCCCAGTCTTTCTGAATACCTGCAAAGGAAGGAGGAGCTATAGAAGATTTGTGATTCCCCCCCCCCACTGTTCTCTAGTCTGAAAGTTATTGTGCTTTATTTTGGTCAAGTCATCCACCACTTACTTCTGTTTTTAGAAAGAAGGAATGAATAGCCAGTTTCTTTTCAGAGTTGTCAAGGGGTCCTGAAAATACAGATGTCCAGTTGCTAACTGTACAGCAAGAGCAGCAGAGAGTAAGCATGTGGAGCACTGTGCTTTTTCATTAAACAGGTGGCACCAAAAATCCTAAGCCTCTTTGTTTTACTTCCCTCCTAAGGTGGGGGCTACAGACCGAATTCAAAAGGACAAGTTTTTCCTTTAGTTCTATTTCTCACTATGGCTGAACTATTGATCATTAATGGCAGAGATTATTGGCTTCATTTGGTTATCAATGGCTTTATTAGTTTTCACCTTAACATTATGATCAGTCTTCTAGCTCCTTTCCCTGAGTAATTCCAGACTCATGGGTCCTCACAGTGTTGTTGTGTGCCTTCAAGTCATTTCTGACTTATAGTGATCCTAAGGCGAACCTATCATAGGGTATTTTTTGGCAGAATTTGTTCAGGTTTGCCCTTGACTTCCTCTGAGGTTGAGAGAGTGGAAACAACAAGCAGATCAGAACTTTGGCATTAGCCAGTGGGAGCAAAGTCAGGAAAAGGTGAGGGCTGTTCCCAGGAATTAGTATACAAGAGGGAAGGTTTTTAGATACCCAAGATAGGACAAAGTATGTCCTTAATTAAATTGTTGTTGTGTACTGCAGAAGACATAGTGTTTGGTGACTAGTGGAGTCACAGATAACCAGAAGGGTTATAAAATACAAAATTTTGATAAAGGTTCTGTGAGAACTTGGTCTATAAGGAAACATATATAAAGCTATAAAGAAACAGTTACAAAGATAAGCTAAAGAAATGGTTAAACTGTATAAGTAACAAAGTATTTGTACACTATACATTGTGAAGTAACAAAGTATTTGTACACCGTATCCATCCACTAAGAGAGATACTGTATTCAGCCTGACTTGTAAATAAAATTTAATAAAATAAATAAATAAACTTTCTTTCAACAAGCAGCTGTCTGAAGTGATTTCAGAAACACATTAAAACACTGCCAACATTGAGAAAAACCAAACAGTGGTAAAATATGGGACATTTACAAATAGAAAGTCATATATTCTGAATTGGACCTCCTGTAAAGTATTGTTAGTAAAAAGCAGGGTAGTTGTATGGCAAAAAGCCTTGTCTGAAAATTCCCCGTCTTGAAATTTCATTCTCTCTCCTCCTTTCTTCTATGCCCAAGGCAATCCATATCATTCCAGAACAGAGTAATAATGGTCTACCTCTTATGAGGACAAACACAGCACTAGCAATCAGGACTGTCTTACCATTGGGTAAAGTAAAGCAAAAGTTGGTGATGTGTTGAATGTACCATGCAGGTTGCTCTGAGGTTCCTATACTAGCTTGCTACCTGGAGATACATTGGAGGACCTCTCCTGTTACTTCTGAATAGGTATTCGGAAGCCATAGGTATTCAGAAGTGGTGCCATCTTTTCTTTTGTTTAGGAAGCAAAATTGGTTTGGTCTCGCCCTGGTGGTGGTGACATGCAGATGATTAATACTGATACAGGAGGATGTAAAGAATATTTTGTTATATATATAATAGTAACATGCTGAAGTAATCCAAAGACCATAGTAGCAAATATTCATTTTTTTAAAAGTGAAAATGATTGCTTGGACAATTTAACAATCATTGTGGCTTTTCAGGAGTAATACAGTAGAAGTATATACTTGTATAGACATTTTTCTGCCTTCAACCCTTACTCCTTTCCTTTGTATTAACTGTATCTCGTATCATCTCTCTTTAGTAGCTGCAGCTGGTTTTAGTACTGTATTCCCCTTTTTTGTAAGGGATTGTTTTGAAATACAGAAACTCAATGTTGGATGCAAAGGCAATCATAGTTGTAATAAATGCTTATCTCAAAATAAAGACTTCCAAAACATATTCCAGCATTCAGATCTCTCTCGTAATGGAGGTATGCGTAGGAAGCATGAGGTGATCCCTGTTTGCATATTGGGATTTTCCATTCTTATCTTCCTTCCTGTAGACTGCACAGTATCTTCCAGGGGATATTCCAATCCTCTAAGACAGTGGTCCCCAAACTTTTTCCAGCTACTGCCTCCTTTTATCTTCAGCTATAACCCTAGCATGCACACACCTATTTCTTGATATAAGTGCTACTGTTCTGCTCCAAATTCAAAACAGTCAATCTCAATCATGGCTCCCTTTGCACCTGGTCACCCTGGGAGCAGCAACCAAGCAACTGGCTAAGCAGCAATTGAGAAGCTCTCCCCAGTGAGGAAGGACACTCAGTCCTTTTTCACTGGCGCAAAGATGGGCATAACTGGTGTGCAAGTAAGGGGCTTTCAGAGGCCACATGCCCCAGACTGGAGACTGGCACAGACAAGGAAAGGGAGAGATTTTAACAACAGGAGCCGCTCCAACGTCAAAGACTCTTTCCAAGAATTGACCCCAGATACTCCTCCCTCTCCTTCACCAGGGACATATCTTCCCAGGCTTCAACTGTTCCTCACACACACACACACATATTTCTTCTTCTGTTACATCTTCTCTTAGCCTGCCTGATGAAAAAAAATGAACAGCAGAGCAGCTCCAACCTGCCAGCCGACTCCCAACAAAGCTCACAAAGCTTAAGCAAGATCCCAAATTTGAAAGCCCCTTTTTACCGCCACTACTGCCAAGTGCTCTAACTCCTTGCTCTAGTCAGTCAGTCTGTCCCAAAGTGGTGACACTCTGAGCCATAGAAGTGATGTCTTGCACCCAAGCCTCATAAGTCTTCCAACCATCCTTGCTACCACCCATGAAAGACGCAGCTAAAGGGGTGATCTTGTTTGGGCAGGTGAAGAGCAGTGAGGTTGCATTGTGGTTTTAAGGGATCCTGAAAAGAAGTTTATGCAACCCTCATTGTGCACCAGTACTTTGACCCATGGCCCCCTGCTGCCCCCCTTTCCCTTCACCACCCCACTGGAATTTTCCACGGCCTCCAGAGGGGGCATACCACCACTCACTTTGGGAGTCACTGCTCTAAGAAGATTTGGAGGGTCTCTGAGGGGAAAAAAGAGGAACCAACCCTTCCTGTTCTAAAGACAGATGCACTTCTCCTGCTAGGAATTGTTAAATGAAAACCTCTGTTTAGTGGTTGCATTCCAGCTTTACAGATGACTCACTGAGAAGTGTAGTTTGTGTAAGTCACTTCCATGCCAATTTAGACAAGTAAATACTGCTAATTTATAATGTATGAATTACCTGTTTTGTGTAAGAAGTGGATATAAGCTTAATTTCTTTGTACCTTAACTCTTAAAAATCTATTTATTAGGAGAATTTTAATTAATGCACAGTGTAATTTAAGATGTTAGTCAGATGCCTGCATGTTGTTTTAGTCCTTAGCAAAGATGTTATGATGGGGAGGATATCTTTTGCAGGCAGGCTCCTCCTGCTTCTGGCCATGTGGCAATAGGGAGATTTTCAAAGTCCAGGAAATTTAAAGTACATTTGCATCTCAACAGGGATCCCCCCCCTTTTGCAATCCAATATGTCTCCATTCCATTGAGGTCACAAACCTCTTTGTAGGCAGAGAACAATGGATTCCTCAAGAAGTTTCCATGTTTTTGCATCAGGAATATTTTGGTGATATGGAGGTAAAACATGTGAATTCAGTCCAGATTTAAGAAAAAAAAAATTGTTTTACCTTGGAGTTCCCCTGGAACTTTGAAAGCTTGCAACAAGTATATTGTGCATTTCAGTTGGCCAATAAAGGTATCACTTATGGATTTTTGTTTGTATTTGTTAAATGGCCAACACAGCTACCCTGAATGCAATTTAAGATTACTGTAAAACATTCCCATTATATTTTAGTAACAACAAGACGGAAAATGAGACAAGTACAGATAATTGAAAGTGTATGGTTGTAAAAATTTGGGGTACTTGATGGCTTTTTTAAAAAAAATCTTTCAAATAAAATATTTAGCTGTCAGCAATGATTTTCTGTGTAATAAATATATGTTAGGATTTTCTGGAATCTACCAGTGCTTCTCAAATTCCAACAAAACTCTGAGTAATTGAACTTATTTTGGAATTACAGCGTGCCCACACTGTATGCGGGCTCACCATATGTGGACTTGAGGTCATCGGATAGTGAGCCCTAATATGGTAAATGCGACTTGAACATAGGCGGAATTTGCCTTACACAGGGGGTCCGGAACGGATCACCCACATAAAACAAGGGTGCACTCTAGTTAATTTCTAGTGTAGAAAAGGGCACATGTGGTGACTTGTGAGAAGAAATAATTGGTTAAATTAAAATAAATATTTGTTATTAATTGAGCAACAGGGAATAGGTATATTGATGTTCTCTCACTTAGATTATATATATAAACTGGTTAGCTGGAGATTTGGTCTTTAGTTCTGACATCTAAAGGCAGCAAGATAGTGGGCATGACAGGGTGGTTGGGCCAGGAGAAACCAGGCAACAGCACCTCAGTATGGAAAGGGCTTTGGAGATAGTATATCACATTTTTACAAACTAAGCCCCAATATAAAGAGAGATAAAACTTCACAGGGCTAATTATCATTAATTTCTCAAATTGACAGTACATTCCTTTAATCATGTCCAGACATCTTCCACAGCACAAGGCTAACTGGAAAATAATGGTATGAACAGTTATTGTGTGTTGGAATGATGGAAAATAATATCTCCATGTTTGAAGTGCAGCTTTGTACATATCTGTCCTTTGTTGTATTCCTCCCTGTTCTTTCTTGGAACCCCTGTATTTTTCTTGGGCAGAGAGAGCCCCTATATCCCCATTTTTATTCTTTTCTTATTAAACAGGTATGTGTAGACTTCTTGTACTGAGTATTGCCCATATCAAAGTCTTTCTCTCTTTCTCTCATTCTCATTAGAAAGCTAACGTGTTAGAAGTGTAGTTCATTATAGTAAATAAGTAAAAATTATGTTTCTTAGCATATGTTTGTTTCCAGTAAAATGGAAAAGCTTATGTCTGTGTGAGAGAATGATACATTACTTCACTTTTTAGCCTGCTTCAAATGGAAGGCTTTTGAGAATAGTGTCCTACATGTGAATGCAGTAGAGTTCAAATTGCTTTTGTGAAGGTTTGCCTTTTAGTTTGTATCTAAATATAATCTCTTCCTTTCACATTTGTGGCTATTAATGGAGCCTAAGAAAGAAACGGAGGAGAAAAGGGCAGAGAGAAGCTGGATCTTAAGCTACTTAAACTGAGAAAGAAGCAGAATTGCCTGTTCTAGGAAGCTGTAAGACTGATGCCTAAGGACTCTCTTTTGATTTACATTCTCTCTTCTAATTTAAAGTAGACATATAACATAAATCTTGTTTAAATTATGCGGCAGTAATAAAAGTATGTCTCTTGCCACAGCTCCATTGCAGCAGAAGGAGTCTGCTGCATTCATTTTTGTTGAGACCCACTCCACTAATGGCCAAATTAATGCACATATAAACAAGGCCCTTGAGGCTGAAACTCTATACCTTGGTTATGTTCTTAATCCCAGTGATTTCATTAGGATTCAGCATGTGTAAGTGGGGTTTGAAGTGCATATCCAATGGTCTCCTTGATTTTGTAGTTTACTACCTTTACTCAAATTTTGATTTCTCTTAATTGACATGATATAATAGAACAGTTCAGTGGAAAATTTCAGCAAGTCTACTCAAAAGTAAAATGCTGGGATTTTTCCTGTATGGCTTTACTGGGACTACAGTGAAATGAGGCAACATCTGCAGTGGAGGGAAAGGGGAGAAAGAGAAGGGGATAGCCAAAGCCAAAATTTTGGATATAGAGCTTTTGTATGTGTAGAGTGTAGTGCCAGCCCTATTTGGGAGAATGAGATGGTTGCCTCAGTCAGCAGATTTAGCACATCATGAAAGGTCTTAGCATTTTCATTGGGATTTAGTGTATTTTTACTGTAAGGGATGAGAATGGTGCTGGTGGGGAGCTGTACTTTTTTTGTCAAGATACTTTGGCAGGCTTTGAGTACTTTACACCTTAACCTGGATGACTGAAGGCAGAAAAAAATATTGGTAGAGACCTGTTATGGAGGTATGGTTCTTTTAGGTCAGCTTTGGTCTTTAGACTTGAGGCCCATTATTAATAATGCCATTATTATCACAGTTTGTCCAAATGCTCCTCTTCAAACTTGTACCTTCAACCTGTCAGGCAATTCCAGGAATAGCAATTGAAAACTGCAAGAGAAGGGTGTGCATGCATAGAATTCCTTGTACATGCTCACAGGTTCTTTTAAACATAATCTGCACACAGAATTGAGTGAGTCACTATGTTAAAGACTCAGCACCTTTGTATTATCTCTTTATTTTGTCTGGATTTGGGTGGTCAGGGTTAAGCTTTTAAAAGCTCATCTGTGTCTGTTCCTCTGTTGCATTTTAATGTAACATGCACTGAGCATTAGAGGTGTGCTGGATGAGAAATACAAATGAATAAGCCTCTTTTTGAATACAAATACAAGTACAAATGAATAAGCCTCTTTGTGCAACAAGCACATTGCTTCTTAGATGGTGTATCTCAAAATGCTTCTGTACACTGTCCTTTTGCACAATTTTTGATTATTTTAAAAAATGTTTTCTGCATTTTTAAAAAATATATCATTCAGGAATCCTGTGAAACAAGGAAGCATTCCTAGTGTGTGTATCTTTAGAAACCTTATGTGGAATTCAAAACATGGAGAGGAAATCCCTGTTCATTCACTAAATCACCATTCAGTCACACTGGGCTCATTTAATATCCCCTTAATCTAGCGAGAGTATCTGTTCCCTCATTAATATTATGCAGGAGCAATGGCTGTTTTCCCAACAAGAGGAAAGTTCAGAATGTTAGAATTTTATCCAGGAGTGTGCTTGGCATTACAGGAAATTTCACTTATCCTCCAGACTGGCAGTGAGGGGCCTGCTTGTATGTGTGCGTACAGTTTATTCCCACTTTGTGCAGATATAAAATGGTTGCTTGTGAGACAAAGGTGTTTGGGTCTCCCAAACTGGCTTTGACTCAGAGGCTGCTTTGTACTCTAAGGTGCTATCCCTTCACCTCTGCCCTGAAATTTACATGGGTAAAGCAGCAATGGGACCGTGTCTCCCCACTCAGATGTTGTTGAGCTGCACCTCCCAGCATCCCTAACAATTGCCTGTGCTGGATGGAGCTCCTGAGATGTAGCTCAACAATATTAGGAGGGCTGCATGATTCTAACCCTGGTGAGACAGCAACAGAAAACAACGTCTTCCCACTTAATTATGGAACTTCTTGAGTGTCTTCCCGCTTACTAAACAAACAAAGCAGCATGCAGGTCTAGTCTAGGGGAAACCCTTTCATTCTTTCCATTTTAAATGGGATTGTTGTTTTTTTATTTACATTTGTTTGGCATGCATGTGTGCAGGTCTTCTTTAAACTAGGCAAGAGAACACAAAAGAAATGCTGACCTTGCATCCTCATTTTTGTCTGCTTCCTATATTTATTTTTATTTATTTTACCCCTTAGGACTATGTGCTTGCTGTGGAGACATATCACATGGTCATCAAATATTACCCAGAGCAAGAGCCACAGCTGTTGAGTGGAATTGGGAGGATTTTCCTGCAGGTATATACTTGATTCTGAATAAAGCCAAGTGACAGCTCCTCATGATCACAGCAGAACAAATGTTTGTGTGTTTTAAAAATTGCATGTTTGTGTACAGATAGAAGGTTGTGATGATTGTGCTGCTTAATAGTGGGCAACTGACAGCTAAAACATTGTTCAGATTATGATTTCATACAGGTGGCTAACTGAACAGAGTTCCAACTTGGACATATCATACTTGGCTATAAGAAATGTAAAACAGCATGCAGACAGCTTCCTAGCGTTTTTTATTTCAGCATCAGATTTGTTCTTTGCCTTTTTTCCTTGAAGATTCAGATCACTATTCCATACAGAGCAAAATACCACAGCCACTATCTATATGGCCAGACAATGTTGAAAAAGAACATTATGGCCTAAACAGCAATCTGTCATGTCCAACAGGATACCAAGTTCATAAATTCAAGCTTCAGTAGTTAAAATTCAGAAAACCTTTATTAAGAATCTATAGATCCAGCCCAGTGTTGTTCATTGTCAGAACTGACCAGCAACATTACAGTTGTCTAATTAATTACATATAATTCTAGATTTCAGGCGGGCTTTAATTCTTATTTATTATAATTAATAAACACACTTCCTTGCACTTTCCCATACTCTTAGACACCAGTCTTATCTCAGTACCTAAGAATATGAGATCACCATGACCTAGCAATATCAACTTTATTCTGTAACCCATCACACATGATCCCCAACATTTTATGACAGGTAAATTGCCCATGCAACTCCTGACACAATGCCTCTTGCCTTGTTGAAATTATATAATACTTAGAAAGGTCTGCTTTGTGGAGAAGAGATTCTTTCATTTCTTGCAAGACATCTTGCATTGCAGTGTACTGTATATTAAAGGCACACCCAGTCACTGACATATGGAGTGCAATAAATAAGCCATACTTACCTACAAAATACATGAAAACAAATGAATTCTTTCATAAGCTGCAGTTCTGCACTGAAGATAACCAAGAGGAATATAAATGTTCCTTCCCCATATTTCCTCCCTCTCATCCAGTTTTTCAAGTTATTTTTTAATCTGAAGTGGCAAGCTTTTCTTGCTGGGCAGAATTTATCACTGGTTCCCATACTGAGCCATGTGGCTGTCCTGCTGCCCTGGCATAGTTCTTAAGGCAGGGATGAGGCACATGTGGCCCACTTCATAGTGGACTGCACATGGGACTCTGTCTCTCTTCACCATGGAGGATACTGGCTAGAGCTGATTAAAGTTGCAGTCCAGACATCTAGAGAACCACATGTTTCCCACTCTTGTCTTAAACAATGCTGCTTTTGGTGAGCACAGGTCCCACCCTATTTGTACTGAACTTTGTTCTTAACTTCCTCCATACTGGTTTCAGAAATCCTACCAACTAGAGTACAGATCTGTGCCAACGATAATGGGAAAATATACCAAAGATTAATTTGCTGTCCCACAGTTTAGTAAAGCCATCAATAACTGATAGAGCTACTAATCAGACTAATTTGCCTCAGTGCTTAGCAGAAAGTTCTCTGTTATGACATAGAGAACAAAGTAGCTCTTCATGTATCCCAGTCCTAAGTCATGAAGGGTTTAAATGTCAACATTTGGACACCCTGAGTTTGCCCTGGGAGCCAGGGAAGACTCGTAGGAAAACACTTGTGTAATTTTTTCTTACCATCCAGTCCCATTTATTAGTATCACAGACTCACAGTGCTGGAAATGGCTTCATGGGCCATAGAGTCCAACCCCCTACTCAGTGCAGGATCCCCAATTGAAATATACAGCAGGGAGCTGTTCAGCCTCTGTGTGAAGACATCCAGAAAATGAGAGCCCACCACCTTTCTAGACAATTGGTTCCACTGCTGAACCGCTCATACTGTCAAAAAGTTCCTTTTAATGTTTGATCAAAATCTACCCACCTGTAACTTAAAACCATTAGACCTGTCCTACGCTCTGGGGCATCAGAGAACAGACCTGCCTCCTCTCCTCTGTGACAGCCCTTGAGGTATTTAAAGAATGCAATCATGTCACCCTCAATCTTCTCTTCACCAAGCTGACCATGGCCAGCTCCTTCGACCTTTCCTCATATATTTAGTTCTTCATACCTCTTATGATTCTCATTCCCTTTCTCTTAATCTGCTCCAACTTATCTATATTCTTAAAATGAGGCATCCAGAACTGAACACACTACTCCAGATTTGGCCTGACCAGCACAGAATATAGTGGGAATATGACTTCCCTTAACTTGGAAACTGTGGCCCTATACAGACCGACACTTTCTGGTGCCGCACACCCTTGCACATGGTGCACACCATCATGACACCCCTCTGGTGCAGCACCCACATGATGCAGCACCAAAGAGGCATCATAAAACTGTGCCGCTACGGCCGTAGTATCCTTTAGAGTGTGCAAAAAGAAGCCGCTTTTTGTGGCTCCTTTTTATGCTCCCTGCAGGCCAGATCGGGGCTGCACCATGAGGTTGCTGCAGCCCTGATCCAGCCAGGAAAGGGACAGCTGCAAGCCACCCATCTGTACAGCCCCTATGCTTCTCATGCAGGCTAAAATATCATTCACTTTCTTTGCTGTAGCATCACACTGATCATTAATACCCATATTCATGAATTAAACAGTTTACAAGTAATAAAATATTCACAAATTAGAATAGTGCTGCTGCTATGTCTATCCTACTAAAGACACAAGCTATCCTGTTAGTATGTTGCCCTTCTAATACTAGGTCTACTTAGCTGGGAATAAGTCCTGATAAATTCAGTCTGAGCAAATGTGTATGGACTTCAACTGAAAATCTTTTTTTAAAAAAAGCAGAATAACTTCTTCTGATTAAAAATTTGATAAGTAGTCTGTTAGTGACAAAATACTGAAATATTTTAAATGATGTTGCATTTATAAAACAAAATGAAAATAGAAAAATTGGCTTGTTCAGAAAGGATTTGTAAGTCATCAATAAATGCAACTGAAGTCTCTTTAACTGACTGCTCTGGATCTCAGTGGAGTGCAGAAAAGAGCAGAGTTCACTTCCTGGCTATGCTCTTTTGCTCTGAGGTCCATCAGAGGCTTCGTGTGCTGTAAAGGCAACATGCCCAACCTTGGGGAGAATGGAAGGAGAGTGCCTCATGTCTCAGAGGAGCAATCTGTCTGCCCAATTCAAAGAGCAATGTTAACAGGCTCGGGAGGGAATCTTGTCTTCTTCAATGTTAGCTGTTACGGGGAGCCTTGAGGGAAGAGGGATTATTATTATTCTTGAATTAGTGGTTTTACTGTCAGAATGGGGCCTTTTCCTTCAAGTGCAGCAGAAATGAAGACAAAGCATAAGAAGCCCTCTTGGCTTGCTTACATAACCTTGAACAAGAGTAGCTGGAAATGCTGCTGCTTCTGTGAAATGGTTTGGAGCTGCTGCACCAGAGATTCTGTCTTTTGTTCCTTGTCAGTGTTCAACCACCTCATATTTTTGGAAACCCAAAAGAAAGCTTGCCAAGTCATGTCTAAGGAGATTCGGTCAAATGGTGGGGAGGAATCCCAGTGTTGTCCTGAGGTGGGAGAATAGCAGACAATAGCCTTTATAATGAAATTCAGTGCAGGTACAAAACCTTAAGAATTGTGTTCCTGACATGGTAACTCAGAAAGAAACAGTTTTCAAAAAGCTATGTTAGCCTGTTTCAGTATAAAAGAAGCCACAATAACACCCCCCCTTCTTTTTGTATCAAGAAGAATCTGTTTGCTGAACATTTCAACCAACCAGTGCCCCATGCTTTGGTGAATTGGTTGCAGAGGAAACAAGTTCCCCCAACAAAAACAAAACAAAAACCAAAAAAGCTGCAAGAGGTGTATTGGAAGAGGGGCTCTGCTGTGCAGTACCTTTTAATGCTCTGAGAACCTCAGCATGAGTAGATGGGAAAATTGGGTAGAGGAGCTCCATACTCTCTGACCATCCAACCCCCAAGCAGCCATGTTTGAAAAGCCTCTGGGTCTGTTGCCTGTCTGGGACTATAAAAAACATCTAACACTCAATAACATTTGGCTGTGGAGCTGCATTTGATGGTAGGCGTATCTTAGCCTCATTTCTCATTCTTCCAAGCAGATACCTAGCAACTCTCAGCCCTGTCTTGCAGCAAGGATAAAATAAAAACTGCACAGTGCATTTACCCTGACAAAAAACATTGCTAGTAACACCTCCCTCTCTGTGTCATTTCCTTTCTTCATTGCACACAATAAGCTGTAGTTGAAACTGGCCTTATTTTTCTTCCCTCTTTCTGATCATTTATGTAGGCCACTGAGCTTTCCATTACACAAAGAACTCGCCTCTTTTGCCCTTCAGAGATGCCAGTCAAACTAAGAGGACAGGGGAGCGTTTTATAAACTACAAGTTTTTATCTTAATATTCTCTGTGAATTAAGTTTTTCCTTTCTTTTCTCCAGGAAGTATAGTTCTTAGAGAGATAACCTTGATCTGTTTCTTGTGTGCTTTGTTAATTCCTTACTGTGTTTGTATTGTAATTACAATTTTTGTACTATCCAGATTGGAGACATTAAGATGGCTGAAAAGTATTTTCAAGATGTTGAGAAAGTGACACAGAAATTGGATGGACTGATGAACCAAATTATGGTTTTAATGAACAGGTGGGAAATGTAAAAGCTAAATTAGTCTTAAATGTGATTTTGCAAAGAATGCACTGAACATTTAAGTGGCCCTAGAGAATATTCTTTTCCTTCATTTCTCTTTTATAGTAACTACTGTACAACTGTCAGAAGAAAGACTGATTGGCATCTACCAGCCCATGAGATTTGTATGACATGGTATAGCCATGTTATCTTGGGTTGAAGAAGTTCTCCTTCCCTAGGTTAAAAAGAAATCTGACTTTCAAAAATGTTTCTTGCCCACTGTAGACTTGTCTCTTCAAGTCACTTTCCAGTGCAATTTTACTTGTGTGTCAGCTTTGCAGACTGGTGCTGCAGTTCTGGTCACACCTATTGGGACTAATGGGTTGGGTCTAAAATTGTGCTCAGCAGAATTCCAGTCATACTAGAGAAAAAAGCTAATGATGTTACCAATTTTTTCCCCACAACTCCCAGACAAGATGCTACTTGTAGTTGACAGATCCTCCAGAACAGCTTGAATGATGGTCCTTGAGCCTTTGTGAGTACAGTGGTCCCCCGGGTTGCGAAAGTAATCCGTTCTGGGATTACTTTCGTAACCCGGAAGTGTTTCGCAACCCGGGGGACCGCTTTAGTTAATGCACAGCGTGCCGGAAGCGCGCTGTTTTAAAGGGCCCGGGTTGCTTTTTTTTTTTCCCGCTACCCGGGGATTTTTTCGGATCCCGGGGGCTTTTTTTTGCCCCTGGCCGTTTCAGGCCCCGGGGATTTTGTTCTCCGGGGGCTTCGTATCCCGGGGGACCACTGTATAGGGAAAAGAGGAATCTGTAAAAATCACCTCTCCACTCCTTTTCTTCAGTAGGGACCTTTCATTCAATCTCAAATTTCCTCTATGAATGAAAAGTTGTTCCTGGAGGGGCAAGTCTGAATCTAATCCTAATGTCTTTATGATTGGTCTGTTTATGAAGATCCTTCAGAAAAGGCTAGTTTGCAAATCAATTTTTGTAAAGAACTGATTTTAGGTGTCTGTTTAAAATTGTGAATACAATCAATGTGTTTGAAAGTGCATTCAGATATTCTTTAAAAAGGAGTTAGAGAGTGTTACTACTTGCTGTTAAGTGTGTAACCTCTGACAAGCCTATATTTATCTCTTTAAAATGTATGAAGTAGTCAATAACAACTTGTATCATCATTGTAGCTTTGCTACACTGCTTTGCATTTTTTATAAGTGTATACCTAAATAGTCTCACTTGTAAAGCCATAGTTTCAAGTTGACTCAAGATTGCCTCACAAAGATCAGCAGTCAAGAGCACTTGCATCTTTGAGGAAACAAGGGTGCTGTTCCCTTTTGTAATGCATTTATTGCTTTTCATTTTCTCAAGTAGCAGTAATTTTCTGAAGGAGCATGTGTATTTTCTCTTTCTTTCTCTCATCCCTATTCCAGAGCATTTCTGCATCTTGGTCAGAATAACTTTGCAGAAGCTCACAGATTCTTCACAGAAATTTTGAAGATTGATCCATCAAATGCTGTGGTAAGAAAAAGTTAAAACAGTAAAGTTATTTAAAATGTGTTATCCCTTTAACTTTGTACCCAAAATGTAGTTACTGCTGTGAAGAGGAGAAAGATGTTCACACCACTCCCAGAGTTTAGTAAACAAAAATGCATGGAGAAGAGTTAAAAACCACCAGCTTACAGGTGAAAGGACATAGATGTTTAGGTAACACATTTCAGTGCCTTAGCAAGGTCATAGTTTCTTCTGTAAACTGCCCTGAACGGAACAGAGGAAGCACTATTAGTGTTTTATAGGTCAGGGATGAGCAATGTGTAGACTTCCAGATGTTTTTGTGACTTTACCTGCCATCGTCTCTCAGCAGTGGCTGCTTTGCCTAAAGCTGATGGTAGTTAAGAGCTCAACAATATCTGGAATGCCATGAATCACCCACAAATGGCTTGAATGGGACTGTCCCTGTCCTTCATCACGAGCTCTTCTGTCTTATCTAAGCAAACACACAATATTTATAATGGCTGGTGTTCTGTCATGAAGGAAAGAGAGCATCCAAGTCCCTCCACAGCATCAAGGATATGACAGGAAGGCATCTTACCATATGGGGCAAATTTTTACCTTGAACTGTAACTTGTGGCTTCAAGAGTAAATCTAATGTAATTTTTTTTCTCCAGGCTAACAACAATGCTGCTGTTTGTCTGCTTTATCTGGGGAAACTGAAGGATTCCCTCCGGCAGTTGGAAGGAATGGTTCAGCAGGACCCTAAACACTACCTCCATGAGAGTGTGCTTTTCAATTTGACAACTATGTATGAACTCGAGTCCTCTCGCAGCATGCAGAAGAAACAAGCTCTGCTTGAGGCTGTGGCTGTCAAAGAGGGTGATAGCTTCAACACACAGTGTCTCAAGTTAGGATAAGGCTGTCCTGTTCTATTTGGAGGGGGAAATCTCATTTCAGAAGTTGTATATACTCCTGCTAATCTGTAAATGTTCCTCTAGCAAGTGCAATAAAAAAGCTTTTTAATTATGAACATATGGTAAAATTGCTACAATGTAAGAGTTTATATGCTGGCCTGTTTCAACAAATCCTGGCTATCACCCCAGGGATTTTGTGTTGATCTACAGCCAACTTCATCCCTGCAGTTATTGCCAGCTTATAGGATATACAAACAATCACAATTATTCAGATGGGTTTTTCCTCTCTGCAAATAGCAGCATATTTGAGCTAACTTGTCTTTATGGCTTTTGTTCGAAACACATTCAGGGCTTAGTGATAAAATGACACCAGCTAAACTCATTGCTTGTGTATAATTGGAGGACAGTGGGCGGCAAAGGGAAGAGGTTTGCAATAAAATAGGAAATTATGAAGGCAGGCTCTTTTTTCAGCTCCATCCTTCTTCCCAAATCTGTGCACCTACTAATTAATGTACCTTGAAATTTCAGCAAGCTCTTCAAAGCACATCCATTTAGTTACATGACCTAGTCTACTCACTCTGCTTCAGAAGTACCTGTGCAAGCCATAAGCAGGACCCTGTTACTGTACCTCCCCCACAGCATCATTTTCAGCAAAAACAATGGGTGTTGATAGTAACAATTGAACTCATAGCTTCCGATCCTCCAAATGAGCTCCAAAATCTTCCATTTCCTTGTATGATCAAAAACAGACCAGGATATAGCCAAATATTTTAGAATAAGCCAGCTCAAGGAAAGAGCAGAGTTTGTGTTTTATTTGCCATGGCCATTTCCCATTTTAGACAAATCTATGGCTATTTCCTTAAAAGTAAGATTTCATCATTACAAAAATAGGCCTCAAAAACAGATTTCTACTTGATCACCCACAAGATAGGCTAATAGACTAATGAAGAGATGGAAGAAATTGTATGGTCCTCCAGATGATTGAATTGCAAATCCCAGCAGCTTGTTGTAGCTCTCATTGTAATAAGCCCACCCCAAATGACCTATCAGTTAAAATTAATGGCACTTTGTCTTATATACATCTATTAATGTTTTGTGACTGAATATTTACCATAGAGACTCAACTGTAAGTCAAGAAATTTATGCCCAAAATGGACCCTAAAATCCTGGGTCAACATATATGGGTCAATACACTAATGTTGCTTAGAATGGTCCTGAAACAAGCATCTCTGTGATGCCCCATTCTTCCCCACTCTTTGTGCCTGGAGGCAGTAGTGTGTGCATGTTTGTGTGTGTGTAAGAGTTTCCCAATCCAATTTTAAAGCCTCCATCTCTTCCAATTAAAAAACACCATTTTAATTCCACTTCTTTCCCTTCCCAGTGCACTTTTAAAGCCTTCTCTTCCCATTAAAGAAACACCCCATTTCACTCCACTTCCTTTCCTCCCCAATTTGACTTTCAGACCTCTCCTCTAGCACCTGGGAAGTGGTGTTAGGTGGTCTGGAGAGGTCCAGAGAAGTAGAAGGAGGGACGGAAGTGGTGTTTTCCCCCCTTCCATCCTTTGTTATAGCCCTCTAGGTTTTACCCTCGATTTATCCATAGGTCATACCAAATTTTATGATTTTGACCCTGAAACCTTCCCTCGACTTATACATGAGGTTGACTTGTACATGAGTATATACAGTATACCAAAGCATTTTTAGTAGTATTCATCAGCACGGCCTTTTAGGCCCTAACATTTTTGCCCTTTCCCCTACAGCAGTAGTTCATGCACTTTCACAAAGTCAGAACTGAATTCCCAAGTATCAGGATTGTTTGTTTTAAATAGCAACATTTCATTCCAATCAGGCTCCCTAGTGCCAGGCTGGTCTTGGGAAGTCCGCTTCATCCACAAAGCAGAAGACCTTTCGTCTTCAAGCTGTTTGACTGCTTAGAGGCCCTTCTGTTAGAACTTTAAAGCATGCTGTAATTTCATGCAGTCTTATTCCGTCTGTTCTTAAGCCAGTATGAGAGAGGGGGATTCTGTCAATCAATCACACTGTTTTAAAATCTCTCTGGCTGGGCATTCAGAAATGTGAAAGCAGTAAATTCTGTAAAAAGAAATGCAACACATTGTCTCCCAATTTAATGATATTGTGAGCTCAAATAGCAGCTGGTGCAAATTTGGTTACAAACCAAGCATCCGCAAATTATTTCTCTCCCTAGAAAGCCAGCAAATTGCTTCCGGGGAAGGAGTTTTCTGATACCACGCTTAAGTGATTACCTTGTAATGATTCACCAAGTGTATGAATGTCCTTCCTTTGGGTGCACTGCAGAAACAAGCCTTTGGCCCTCACTGCTTTGTCTAGTCACAGGAGGCTTTGCGTTGTGTGTGGCACTGCAGAAGAGGGAAGGTAGCCTGCTGATGTCTGCAGTCATTGCAGAAAGAAGCAGTGAAACCCATCAAAATGGAGAGCCACATCCAGCCTCTGACCCAGATGACTGTAGGAGACCCAGTGTGTAAAATCCCTGAAGCAGTAATCTCTTTTTGAAAAACAAATTATCACCAACATTAAAAAGATAAGAGCAAACACTACAAGGAATTACGTATTTTTTTCCACCCACACATTCAGTTCATATCAGAAATGCTTTGTACATCTTTAAGCTGCTATTTCAGCTTTTATAGCTGTGTTCCTGATTGCTCTATTTGTTGTGGGTATCCAGCATAGTACTACTCCACAATAGCACCATTCCCAAAGTCCATCAGTCCCTAGTTGCAAATAATTTGTTGTTAATTTCATTTTCTAGTCACTACGGTGACCTTGCATTACAATTATAACTTAACTAGGGAAAACCTCCTAGAGTGGTTTAACATTTTAAGTTCCTAATTTGGATCCAGGGGTGTGGTGTGGTGAAAGAGGAATATTACATAGTGACAAGTGGGATGGGATGAGTGTTTCATGCCACTAGACAATGGCCTGTAGAAGATAAATTTTTAAACTCTAAGAACAACTATTTTAATTCCTTTTGAGAAATGAAAAAATAAGAGTTATGTGTTGTTGTTTTAAATGCAAGCAATATTAATTACTATGGCGCTTGAAGAACTGTAATTACTAAAGTACCTTTCCACCGTAATACAAAATTAATGGATTAGCAGAAGTAGCAGGGTGAAGCGGCAGATTATGTTCCTTTTCCTTGATCCAGGAGCTTCCTAGAGTTGTAATGAGCACAATTGCATTCCCAGGCAAAACCACTTGTCTCTGTAAGCATTTCATACCTGTGCCTTCACTGTAACACACCTATTATGAGAGTCAGCGGCTGTGAACACCAGCCATAAAGGCCAGTCTGGGGGCAGAGGTGTCCACATGATGCATGCCCAGACTCTGCCCCTAGGGTGGTGTGATACTGCGCACTGCTCCACATGGTGCTCCTGTGGCGGTGTATCCATATGACGCAGTGCAAAAAGAGTGCCTTAAAGCCGTGGCTATCACACCCTTTCCAAGGCATAAAAAGGAGCCACTTTTTGCAGCTCCTTTTTGCTTCCTGGAAAGGCCAGATCAGAGCCATCTGGTGCAGCTGAAGGCGGCTGCAGGCCCCTCAGTCTCATGAAATATATAAAAATAGTACAACAATGTTACTCCAACTCACTTGTTTATGTCTAAACCAGGACCACCTAAGCCCTGCTGCATCCAATCAACATCCCTTCAATGTCTTCATTGAATGTTTTGTTATAATTATACTCTCCTTTTCATTCAAAGTGTTATTTTGTGTACTTGAGTATCCCCTCTGCCTTTATCTTCACTACAACTCTACCAGGATAAGATGAGAGATTACTGAATGCCCAAAGGTCTTCCAATGAGCTTCACAGCTGAGTGAGGATTTGAACTTACATCTCCCCACTGCATATTTAAAACTCATCACTGTGCACTGCCTGAGATGTGACCTCAACAAATAGGGAGTTTCCATAGTGGTGGAACACGATGCTTAAAACATCCTGAATATCTGCTGTTTAAAGGACGGCTCTGTGATTACCTTAATAGTATTAAGTGTAATTAATTACTAGTATTTAGACATTAATAGTCTTACCGATAGTATTGTTGCTATGCTATTAAGTTAATATGAGTATTATACTCTGGTTTCTCTTCAGATCGTAGAAGTTAATACACAGCTGCTCAAACGTTGTTGCAGGAAGGATAAGGGATAAGCAGAATCTCCTTGGCTCAGTTTGGAATCTGTTTTGCTTTTTATTCTGAGCTCTCCTGGGAAATCCTTGGGGGAGTCCTTATTTCCTAACATCTCCCCTTCCCATGCTAAATAAATAAATAAATAACCCTGATACTGTTAAGGAGGAAAGAAAGGTAATTCATGGAGATGTGCTCATTTTCTGCCAGAGAGCATGGGATTGCAACTTTTTATCAAAAGGCTTTGTGGGAAAGGTGGATTTTGAAAAGGGATCAGAAGAACGATCAGGAGCAAGCAGCACAAAAATGTCAGTTGTGAGGGCGCTGCAAGCCTGGAGGGCAGCAAGGGCCATGGTGTGAAGCTGGGTGGCTGGATCTAATTGATTTGAAAGAACAAAGGGAAAAGGGAAAGATTTATCTGGATATTGAGGGCAGGGAGATAAAGAAGGTAAGGGCTTTGAAGGTAAGGACAAGAAACTGGCCCTGTCTAAGGAACTGAGTAGGGAGCCACTGCACTGGGTTAAAGGAAGGCATCCCCTTGCCTATGAACATGAATGCTTTCTGGTGGCAACAGTTCTTCTGTTTACAACGACAACCAAGAAGCTACAGGGACCTGATCTTTTTAGCATCTGGCAAGACTCCCACTTTCCTTCAGTGTGTTCCTTCATTTCTATTTTTATCTTTCCCCAAATTTGTCAGCTTCTCATTGTAGGTAGGAGCAACCCCACAAATTCCACCTGCAGTATTTCATTGACAAGGGAAAAGAGGCCATCCGGTGACAGCAGTTTGTACCATGCAGATTTGTCGGCTGAATATATCTATAATGCATAAAGTGCTGGCAGAGCATGTCAGCAGGTGTGCACGTCTTATTGCTATGCCGTTCACATGCTGTTCTGAAGAGAGCCCAGGATAATTCCAAAGGTTACCGTGATGGGTGAATGAATAGGCTAAGAAGTGACCTCTTTTGCAGGTATAAATAAGGAAACCACCTCTCCTGGCACGTGAAAAGCCCCCTGCTTGAAAAGCAAAATTAAGATAAGGTATCTATTTTTAAAAAAGAGAAAGAGAGCTGCCAATCATGCAAGGAAGGGAAAGGATGCCATCTTGCTGATACACTACCAGCACCCGGAGCACATCTCTTACTAAAAACAGGGTGAGTGTTTCAACAGCAGTAAATGCAAATGATGGCTCCCTCGACTCACAAACGTTCAGGTAATTCTGGCCAAAAGCAGCTTTCTCAGCCAGCTCTTCCAAGTCAGCATGAGGATTACAAGCTTGAGAGATTTTCATCTCAGAAGGAAAAGGGTGAAGTGGCCACGGCCGTAGCATAGGGGTAGGATTATGAGAGAAAAGAGAAAGAGGGTGTCATTGCCGCCTTAGCCCCGAGAGTCTGGATCAGCTCTTGATCTGGGCAAGCCTTTTGTGCAATTGTTTGCAAATCCTTGAAGTTTCGCAAATGACACCAGCTGCCAGTGGGACTAAAATCATCAAATGCAGAGCATAATTTTAAGGCGAGGTGGGCTGTAGGAAGAAACAGAAAAAGAAGACAGGGGATAAGGCAGGTATGATCTCAGAAACAGCTCATAAAGTGGCTTTGTGGGATTTTTTTTCCCTTTTCACCCTCCAAAAATGTAATTGACAGACCTGTCAAATCTAATTGAAATTGCTTGGAGAAGGTGCAGAATGTAATTTTTAAGCAGTGTTTTTAATTAATTATTCAGAGGCAGACTAGAAAGACTTACATCCAAAGCTGAGGCACACTCTAGTGGTGGAAGGCAGAACTTGGATTCAAAGTGTGGGATGTTCAGCCTTACCATGGAAGACAAAAATGATCACGGTGATTTAAGAGCAAAATAGCACTTATTGTCCTCTTCCTGGTCTCCTTCCCCCAACTGGGGGCAGTTCTGCTGATATATAAGGTTGCCCATGTATGCTCATTGTTGTAGCCATATACTGGCCAATTTTAAAAATGACATTTCCCAAAACATTTGTGGTGAAACACAATACAATCTCATGTTCCCTTCCTTGCCATTGCACAGCACCGTGAAAGGAACTAGATGAAGCTTGTTCCACACTAACCACCATGTTAGGAAAAGCCTGTGTACTATAAAGCTGCAAGCACTGATAAGGGACACAGGACAAGACGACACATCTATTGTTATATCATTGTCACTGTTGTTGTGTGCCTTCAAGTTATTTCTGATTTAGGGCAATCATAAGGTGAACCTATCATATTTTTTTAAAGACTTTTTCAGAAGGGGGTTTGCCCTGACCTTCCTCTGAGGCTGAGAGAGTGTAACTTGTCGTAGGTCACCCAGTAGGTTTCTGTGGCCAAGCAAGGATTCAAACCCTTGTTCCCAGTGTCCTAGTGCAACTCTCAAACCACTACACCACACTGGCCTTCCACTGAACACTATTGAGGACTGAACATTATTGAGTTGGAGTGTGGCTGATGGTTAAAATCACAACCAAGTTTTCACCAGTAAAAATTCATGAGCAATGCATAAAATCAATGGATGAAAACACACTGGGTTTGAGACACCCAGCTCAATGCTAGAGAATCCTGGGAACTGTAGTTTATTGTGGCACCAGAGCTCTCTATCAGAGAAGGCTAAATGTCTCACAAAACTAGTTTCCAGGATTCTCTAGCACTGAGCGAGGACAGTTTAAAGCGGTCTCAGACTGGATTATTTCTGCAATGTGTTTTGGAGCAACAGAGTGAAATCTGTTGGCATGCCACTGTGCTATGGAAAAAAAATTGGATGCAGTCGTCTGTAACTATGCTAACACAGGTGACAAGAGGATGGCAGGGCATTGTGATGGCAAAGAGCAGGAGGGAGACAACAGCCATGAAAGCTGTCTCTGTTGGGAGAAAAATCTATTCTGCCAGCCCCTGAGCTGCTTGGAAGATGGCAACACGTCTTTCTTTCATGACAGAGGCAATTTTCTCTACCATCTCCCTGCAACCATTATGCACTGCTCCCCAGCATCAACAAGACTCTGGTCTCAATGTACAAAATTAGACCGATGAATAATTAGTTTGTGCTCAGGAGTCACACCCCCATTATGGCAGGGTTGCCAACTCTTGAACTGGTATCTGCAGCTGTGCTTTTAACTGCTGTGTGATCTGCAGGAATGAACTGCTAAGAATGTTTATATCCATGCCCTAAAAATCTTCATTAGCTCATTGCTGCATATCATACTGTAAGGGCAGGCTAAGAAGAGTCTTCTGGTGATTTGGCAGCCTTGTTGGTGAGATGTTTGTGCCCATGGCTAAACTGGACAGCCTCTGTTGGAACAGTGTGCGCTCAGGATCCCAAGACAAAGTCAAAGGGACCAGTAAGTGACAAGTACTCATGATAAATTGTCATTGTGTCCATCATCTGCTATTTTCATGCCATCATGTTAGAACAATTTACCCCCTAAACTGACAGATGAAAAAGGAACATTTCAGGATCAATGTGCCTAGGCCAAAGTGCTTTACTCCGGGGGGTGGGGGGGTGGGGGGGGTGGAGGGAACATTTAAAAAAATCTGAGCTGTGAGCTAAAAATCCAATTAACTGATCATTTAACATTTCCCTTCCTCAGTTATTTGGTAAATAGTTTAGCCCTTAAAAGAATAAGCATGTGATTGTCATAGGGCTCTAACAACTTTCCCCATGAGTCACTTCAGAATCATACTATGGTGTTATAGAAATTTGCCAAGCATAATGCAAGAAAAACAAATGAAATAAAAATTGAATTCTTCTTTCTTGGATCTCCTAGTGTCGGGGTGCAGGTCTAAATACAATTGGTCCTCCATATCCACGGATTTTTTTAAACGATGGATTCAAGCATCCGCAGCTTGAAAATATTTTTAAAAATAAAATTTCCAAAAAGCAAAGCTTGATTTTGCCATTTTATATAAGAGACACCATTTTACTTTGCCACTGCATTCAATGAGTTGAGCATCCGCAGATTTTGGTATCGGGGGGTGTGTGGCGGGGGGTGGGGGCTGGAACCAAACTCCAACAGATACCCAAGGGCTCACTGTAGGTTTCTTTAAAGAAAAAAATGACAAGGTTTCAACTGTTCTCATAGCACAGAGAATCTCCCCCTAATGCACACAAAACCACTGTTAAGGCCCTAAGACCAGAGCCGTAGAGAGGGAGAGAACCTCAGAAACCCCATCTTGAAATGTGGATGAATTTTCTAATCCGCACAAAGAGCTAGTGGCCATGTTACAGTCTCAGGGAAGAGAGAAAGACCTTTTGAGTCACAGCAGCAGAAGCCACTGCATAATATCCGAGGGGGGATGTGATGCTGGTCTCTGTCTGCTAGGTGTGCCAAGGGCTGGAACAGCAGGGACTTAACAGATGGGATTGGAAGACAACTGGCACCGGCCCTGCTGCCAGAGCCCTAGCAGGCACCAGCTCTTTCATGAATGCTAAATTTTTAATTCTGAAATTTAAAAGGAGCAGAGACAGTCGTCCTAGGGGTTTCAAGCTGCTTCTTGATTGAGTGCAGGCAGACACAGTGGCTGTCAAACAAAAGTAAACAGCCCTCTCCCCTTTCCTAATTAAGAGTACAAATCATTACCTCTTCAAGCCAGTCAGCAGTCTACATTTCCCAAGGTCCTCAAGTGCTCTTAGTTTTGCTAAAGGGCTATTCATCATGCTCCTGTATTATATTATTCCCCCACACCTGAAGCAAATGAAGTGGGAGGAAGACAAAAAGAGGGACCTTGGCTCAGCTGATTCAAAAGGGGAAGGGTGGCGGAGATGACAGCTCTCATGTTTTCCTCCTCAGCCTCCCCGCTCTTCCCTAGCTCAAATCTGCTCTTGGTTTTAATAACCGGATGACAGGCAGGCATTCGGTAGGTGCAGACTTTCCTGGCGGGGAGATGCAATAATGGCAAAACCTGAACAGATTGGCTGGCAGCTGTCACAATCCTTCCTACCTATTACCTCTCCCCCGGGAGGTGTTTTTCAGCTTTAAGAAAATTGCACTTTTAAAATATCGCTGGAGGAGCATTTAATCGTACATACATATGTTGTGTGCCTTCATGTCATTTTCAGCTTACAGCAATCCTAAAGCAACCCTGTCGCAAGGCTTTCTCGGCAAGATTTGTTCAGAGCACATTTGCTATTGCCTTCCTCTGAGGCTGAGAGAGTGTGACTTGCCCAAGGTCACTCAATAGTGATAATTCAGACCCTGGCCCCTTGGAATCCTAGTCCAACACTCAAAGGCTTATACTACACTGGCTCTCTACATACATATCTACAGTGTTTGAAACTGTTTCTTCTCAAATACAAAAGGTGTGTTGCAAACCAAATAAAGAAATTAGGTTTCCAAGCAGAGGCACACATGTCTGTTGACTGCACTGGGGAGGGAATTGGGAGAACTCTATTGCAGAACTAACCGTACCATTCCCCACAATAAAGTATACTTGAAGTTGGACCAAAGCTCAGAAAACGTCAAATTTTGGACTACAACTCCAGGAATTCCCCAGCCTTCTGGGAGCTGCAATCCGAAACCACTAACATTTCCCAACTCCAGAAACATCTTTAAGTCCAGAGCATACATGCTTCTTCTTTCTTAAGGCTTTCAAATAGCATAAAAGCTTCTTTTAAAAGTTTGGCCTCAAGATCAGATGAGGTAATACTTGGCTATGGAACTGGTTTCTATATCATATTAAGGTAATGCTTGGCCAATGAAATGAGGTAATACTTGGCTGTGGGAGGGTCCCCATACCCTCCCTGGAAGGTGGCCAAAGGCCTCATTGGAGGCCAAGCAAGCCGGCAAAAGCCACCCCATAGCCAGGGTGACCAGAGGTCCTCCTTTTCCAGGACATTTCCACCTTCTGTCCAGGAGAAATTCCAAATGTCCTCCATTTGGAGCATAACCAAGGAGCATGAATTTATATTAAGTGTTTTGAGCTTTTATTTGGTCATGTCTTTCATTTCCCTTGAATGTCCTACATGCCTTGTCCTCCTTTGTGGTTAGGACACCTGGTCACTGCCCCATAGCTGCTTAGCAAGGAGAGGGTTGACTGATCCCATCCACCTCTCCCTGCCCTCATCTTCATTAATGACAACTGCCAGGTGCTATCTCCCGTTCTGGTTTACCAACCAGGTTTACAAATCTTTCTAGACTGGTTATAAAAGGATTAAACAGTACCTAGGCCACCCATTATCTCAGGAATTTATTGCATTACTTGAAGTCAGGAGTGGATCCCTTCTGGCCTTCCAGATTTGTTAAATTGCCATCAACTCTTGCTAGCATAGCCTACAGTGAGGAGTGATGGGAGCCGCAGCCCAACAATATCTGGAGACCTATAAACTACCCACCCTTGATCTATGCAAGAACCTTTCCTGGACTTAAGTCTACTTCTTCAGATTTTGGTATCCATAAGTGATCCTGGAACCAAACCCCAGGAGATGCCTCAGATGCATCTGAAGAAGTAGACTTAAGTCTACGAAAGCTCATGTTACCAACTTCTCTTAGTTTTTATTTTATTTTATTTTTTTATTTATTATAGTATTTATACCCCGCCCTTCAGCCTTAAAGGCTATCAGAGCGGCTTACAATTCTTATTTTTAATTAGACAGTTCCCTGCCCTCAGGCTTACAATCTAAAAAGACACGACACAAAAGGAGAAGGGAATGGTGGTGGGGAAGGGGTTCAGGTCTAGCATTTCTTCTCTCCCTTTGATGCCTGGACCAAAGCAGATGGACTGAAGGGAGGGCTCTTCTTCTTAGTTTAGGCCAAGCCTGATGGAGCTGGCAGGCCCCTCTCTCCCTCTGATGATGTGGATGGCGAAGGGAGGGCTCATCCGCTCAATTTAGGCCAGGCCCGATGGAGCTGGTAGGCCTCTCTCTCCCTCTGACGATGTGGATGGCGAAGGGAGGGCTCATCTGTTTAATTTAGGCCAGGCCTGATGGCGCTGGCAGGCCTCTCTCTCCCTCTGACGATGTGGATGGCGAAGGGAGGGCTCATCCGCTTAATTTAGGCCAGGCCTGATGGCGCTGGCAGGCCTCTCTCTCCCTCTGACGATGTGGATGGCGAAGGGAGGGCTCATCCGCTTAATTTAGGCCAGGCCTGATGGAGCTGGCAGGCCTCTCTCTCCCTCTGACGATGTGGATGGCGAAGGGAGGGCTCATCTCTTTAATTTAGGCCAGGCCTGATGGCGCTGGCAGGCCTCTCTCTCCCTCTGACGATGTGGATGGCGAAGGGAGGGCTCATCCGCTTAATTTAGGCCAGGCCTGATGGAGCTGGCAGGCCTCTCTCTCCCTCTGACGATGTGGATGGCGAAGGGAGGGCTCATCCGCTTAATTTAGGCCAGGCCTGATGGAGCTGGCAGGCCTCTCTCTCCCTCTGACGATGTGGATGGCGAAGGGAGGGCTCATCCGCTTAATTTAGGCCAGGCCTGATGGAGCTGGCAGGCCTCTCTCTCCCTCTGACGATGTGGATGGCGAAGGGAGGGCTCATCCGCTTAATTTAGGCCAGGCCTGATGGAGCTGGCAGGCCTCTCTCTCCCTCTGACGATGTGGATGGCGAAGGGAGGGCTCATCCGCTTAATTTAGGCCAGGCCTGATGGCGCTGGCAGGCCTCTCTCTCCCTCTGACGATGTGGATGGCGAAGGGAGGGCTCATCCGCTTAATTTAGGCCAGGCCTGATGGAGCTGGCAGGCCTCTCTCTCCCTCTGACGATGTGGATGGCGAAGGGAGGGCTCATCTCTTTAATTTAGGCCAGGCCTGATGGCGCTGGCAGGCCTCTCTCTCCCTCTGACGATGTGGATGGCGAAGGGAGGGCTCATCCGCTTAATTTAGGCCAGGCCTGATGGAGCTGGCAGGCCTCTCTCTCCCTCTGACGATGTGGATGGCGAAGGGAGGGCTCATCCGCTTAATTTAGGCCAGGCCTGATGGAGCTGGCAGGCCTCTCTCTCCCTCTGACGATGTGGATGGCGAAGGGAGGGCTCATCCGCTTAATTTAGGCCAGGCCTGATGGCGCTGGCAGGCCTCTCTCTCCCTCTGACGATGTGGATGGCGAAGGGAGGGCTCATCTGTTTAATTTAGGCCAGGCCTGATGGCGCTGGCAGGCCTCTCTCTCCCTCTGACGATGTGGATGGCGAAGGGAGGGCTCATCTGTTTAATTTAGGCCAGGCCTGATGGCGCTGGCAGGCCTCTCTCTCCCTCTGATGATGTGGATGGCGAAGGGAGGGCTCATCTGTTTAATTTAGGCCAGGCCTGATGGCGCTGGCAGGCCTCTCTCTCCCTCTGACGATGTGGATGGCGAAGGTAGGGCTCATCTGTTTAATTTAGGCCAGGCCTGATGGCGCTGGCAGGCCTCTCTCTCCCTCTGACGATGTGGATGGCGAAGGGAGGGCTCATCCGCTTAATTTAGGCCAGGCCTGATGGCGCTGGCAGGCCTCTCTCTCCCTCTGATGATGTGGATGGCGAAGGGAGGGCTCATCTGTTTAATTTAGGCCAGGCCTGATGGCGCTGGCAGGCCTCTCTCTCCCTCTGACGATGTGGATGGCGAAGGGAGGGCTCATCCGCTTAATTTAGGCCAGGCCTGATGGCGCTGGCAGGCCTCTCTCTCCCTCTGACGATGTGGATGGCGAAGGTAGGGCTCATCTGTTTAATTTAGGCCAGGCCTGATGGCGCTGGCAGGCCTCTCTCTCCCTCTGACGATGTGGATGGCGAAGGGAGGGCTCATCCGCTTAATTTAGGCCAGGCCTGATGGAGCTGGCAGGCCTCTCTCTCCCTCTGATGATGTGGATGGCGAAGGGAGGGCTCATCTGTTTAATTTAGGCCAGGCCCGATGGAGCTGGCAGGCCTCTCTCTCCCTCTGACGATGTGGATTGCGAAGGGAGGGCTCATCTCTTTAATTTAGGCCAGGCCCGATGGAGCTGGTAGGCCTCTCTCTCCCTCTGATGATGTGGATGGCGAAGGGAGGGCTCATCCGCTTAATTTAGGCCAGGCCTGATGGAGCTGGCAGGCCTCTCTCCCTGTGATGATGTGGATGGCGAAGTTAATCTCAAAAGTGCTACAAGATCCCTTTACATACTGATTTTACAGACTAACACAGCTATATCTTTGATTTCTACCCTTGATCTAGGAAGTGCAACTTTACAGACAGTACACGAAGTGTAATTTATGTGGGTCTTCCCTCCCAAGGTATGGGGAACAGGGTTTATTAAGAAAAATGGCAAATAGGTTCATTTATTAGTAAAATCTTTATTGTTTTCAAAGCCTGTGTGTTTTCAAAAGCTGCATAGGCAGGCAAACGTTTAACAGATTTTTCAGATTCTCTAAGAGTACACTCCTAACATGACCCAGCATGGTGTAGTGGTTTGAGTGTTGGACTAGGACTCTGGATACGAGGTTTAGAATCTCGTTTGGCCATTGGAACCCACTGGGTGATCTTGAGCCAGTCACACTCTCTCAGCCTCAGATGAAAGCAAAGGCCAAACACCTTTTGAAACATCTTGCCAAGAAAACATTCACCTTAGAGTCGTCATTAATCAGAAATACAGTCAGCCCTCTACATCCACAGATTTTTTCATTTACGGATTCAAGCATCCATGGTTTGAAAATATTTTTAAAATATATAAATTCCAAAAAGCAAATCTTGATTTTGCCATTTTATATAAGGGACACCATTTTACTATGCTACTATATTTAATGGGACTGAGCATCCATGGATTTTGGTACCCATGGGGGTCCTGGAACCAAATCTTTGCGGATACCAAGGGCCCACTGTAACCTAAAGGTACACAACAGTAACACACTCTGTAGTATTTCTGCCTCTTAAACACATAAATCCTGCAAGAGAACAAGTTAGCAACCTTGTCAGCAGGTGCTGATAGTGAAACTGAATGCATTGGGAAGAAAAGTAAACACTGGTGTGGTTGGTATAGTAGTATCAATTCAGACCTTTTGTTAAGGAAAAACATCATCTCTATCCACAGGCAATCACTGGCCTAAGCCAGTTTTTCCCAATCTGGTGCCCTCCAGATGTGATAGAGTAGGAACCCCTCCCCCTATATTCCAGCTGGCATGTCCTAAAATATCACTTCTGCCATTTCCCAGAGGCTGCTGGTGGAGACAGGATCCTGGACTAGCCTGGCTTTTAGTCTAGCCATCAGTGTTCTTCCCTTTCTTGACCTTCCGTAAGCAGCAGCAGATTCAACTGTTTTAGCATTCCACTCTAGTCCAGTCATCTGGCTCTCGCTGCCTGTGGCCATGTATTTTTCTGGCGGCATAATAGCCCCGGGGTCTCTGCCGGGAACTTCCTATACTTGATGCACCACCAGTGACCTAACCTTTCTTGAACTAGCTGGCTAATTAGGTCCAAGATAAACTCTTTTCTGCAATGAGCAAACAGCACAACAGGCCAGCCAAAGATCCTTGGTCAGACAACACTGCTATCCTCAACATGAGCTGTCACAGATGAGTCCCTGGAAATAAATCAGTAGTGAAACTAATGAGATGGGAGAGGAAAATATCACAACAAGGATCAAATTTGTGAGGTTTCCTACCTGGAAGGTTCTTGGAAGGCAAATATAACACAAGCAGATTATTAAGTTACCAGTGATCCAATCACCAACATCCTTCTTTGTGCCTAGCACTCTTTAAATCAGCAGTGATTTACTTCTCTAGAAATGTATCTTTAAATTGGGCTCCCAGACATGCATCCTGATCAGGGGAGTAAAATACTGCTGAACTTGAAGTGGGTGG
The DNA here is from genome assembly GCA_034509955.1 of Urosaurus nigricauda. NCBI lineage: Eukaryota > Metazoa > Chordata > Lepidosauria > Squamata > Phrynosomatidae > Urosaurus > Urosaurus nigricauda. The sequence goes on from JAOEGL010000001.1 coordinate 247,830,050, forward strand.
GTGGTCTACAATCTGTTGTTTTCTGTGCCTTCAAGTCCACTCCAATTTATGGTAACCCTTAGGCTAGCCTCTCATGAGATTTTCTTGTCAAGATTTGTTCAGAGGTGGTTTCCCATTGCTGCCTTTAAGACTGAGTTTGGTTTGCTTAAGGTCTCCCTTAGTTGTTGTCTAACACTCAAACCAATACACCACACTAGCTCTGTGTGTAATACACTGGAGCAAGTTTATTGTGACTTTAACCCAGAAGAATCTCCAAGAGAAAGTGCTCAGGTTGAAGGGATTCTTTTCTCATTTATTAATATTCAAACCTGACATAAGATGCTTATTTTATGGACAAACTGTAATCTCACCTAGACTCTCTCATTTCAAACATTACAGATACTTGATATGTGATCAGGATATTCCGTGTTATTTTTAAAATAAGATAACAGGATTTTCAATGATCCTGCTCCTCCTAGTCAATCAAATGGTAGATCACGAAACATGAGCTTCAATCTGTCCACTCTTCCTGAAAATACAGGTTCATTTTGGATATATTGGATTCAGCCTTGAACCCAGATGCTAAGGTTTCAGTGATGGCTAGGAATGTACTTGCACAATTATAACTAGAACTCAGGAGAAGGCTTTCTCTGTAGCTGCTCCAGTCTAAAACTAACTCTGGCCGAAATAGATGGCCCTGAAGATGCAGCTTCAAGCTGGGGCAGCTTCAGGGCTGTGGCAACCACACATCACAACTCCTATCTGGCTTTTTGCTGGCTCAAAAAGATGCAGCAAAATGCTGTTCCTTTTTGAGCCAGCAAAAAAAACGGCTTTTCAGCTGCTACTGCAGCTTTACTGCGGCGTACGGTGTATAAACGCTGCACACCCAGAGTGCCGCAAAGCTGCCCGCAATCTGGTCTGCTGGGCGGCTTCATGGTGGCTTCCTGCCAGCTTGGGGGCATGTATCATCTAAATGGAACACCCTCCAATATGCCAGGAAGCTGCTGCAAAGGGGCCGTCTGTTTTGCTCCAACTTCCTTTCTTCCTTCATCCATCCCTTTATTTATATCTCACCTTCCTCACAGGCTGGGACTTAAAATGGCCTATAAAAAGACAGTATACTATAAAACTCATATAGTTAAAAAATAAAGATTAAAATAGCATTAAATTACAGAATTAAAACCAATTACAATCTTACTTTAAAACAGATCAAGAGCCAGCAGGGCATAGTGATTTGAGTGTGGACTATGTAGTCCAAGGTTCAATTCCCAGCTCAGCTGACCTCCCCACTGGGCAGGTCACATGCTCTCAGCCTTAGGGGAAAGCAATGGCAAACCTTCTCTGAACAATCTTGCCAGAACCCCATGATAAGGCCACTTTAGGGTCGTCATAAGTCAGAAATGACTTGAAAGCACACAATAAGGCTGGCTTCCTCCTTGCTGTTGTGCTGCTGTTAAGACTTTTCTGTTCCGAAAGCATTTCGGAACTGGTCGTTTTATATAATAGGTTCTCTGTTTTCATGCTGTACTTTTCTTAATGTAGTTTTATTTGGCTTTAATTCTATAGCTAGTTTAATATTATCTTAATCTTAACTGTCGTATAATTTTAGCTATATGTATACTTTCCTGTATCTTTTTTTATTTTGTAAGCTACCTTGGGTCTCACTTTTCCAGAAAAGGCAGAACATAAATAATATGATTGATTGATTGATTGATTGATGCCAAAGGAAGAGGGGCTTGAACATTTGCCTTCAAACTGGCTTCCTGATGAAAACTGCATGCATGCTGAAACCACCATCCATCCCTACCACTGAAGGGATTTCTACTCTAAAAAACGAGTAGCCATGTTAGTATGCTGCAACAGAAACAGTAAGTATTCTGTGCCATTATATGGACTAACAAAGGGATACAAATAAGGTTACTTTTTAAAAAATAATTAGTACTAATTAGTACTATACAGGGGAGGTGCAGGGAGACTATAACTGTATAACTAATTGTATTTTTAAAAGTAGGAACACCCAAAAACATGCTGTAGATGTAAACTCCTAAACTGATGATCCCCTCAGAAGGGAACGTATTTTTAAAAGATGACAAAGACATAAGGAAGTAGCACTGTTTGTTTACCTCTACAAAAATAAAAGTATAACTTTTATTAACATATCAATGCTTTGGCTAAGGCAAGAAATATCCTACCGATATCCACACATGATAGATCTACCAGAGGAACTGAGTAGCCATTACTCGGAAAGAAGAAAGGGTTGATATTCTGAGCTAATATTGCAAGCTACAGAAATCACTATTATACCCAATTTACCCAACACTAAAGACTGATAGTAACAATGCAGCGCTCACACAAGGGCACTTGTATAACAGGAACTTCCCTCCACAAACACTAGCACTACATTGAATATGATCATAAGTATTTGAACTATTTAAAATTTTTGAATGCATTTTCTTGCTGTATTGGAAAGGTAAAATGCTGAAAAGAGAGAGACTGAACAACATTTTTACTGTTCTATATGGGTTTGACTGAATAGTCAGTGAAGTGTAGGATAAATTCTTGAAATGACTATTCGAGCTGAAATATAACCTCAGGACCTGCACACTCCCAATTAAGCACAAATTAATGATAATCATCAACAGCCTGATAATCAATTCAGGAAGAATAGTTAAAAACTCCCTATTCATTTCTCCCGTGTTAGTACTGCACCAAATCAAAAAAGTTCATTAATGGCAAATATTGTTAAGGAAGTCGTCAGTATTGTCAAGAAGTTGTAGGACACTCCAGGTCTCATGGTTTCCCCATCCATTCATTGTACTGCTTGTTCCAAAAACTTCTGGTACTGTGCTCGAGCAGGAAAGTGATCAGCCGGCCTGTTGTAAGCTGTCCACACAGGTTCTCCAACAAAGAGTCTCATCGCCTTCACATAATTCTAAAGGAAGATGAAGTTCACATTTGGTATGAAGCAGAAGTGGTGGATCAACCAACAAAGAAGTGAAAGATACATTGCTGAAATGCAGCACTGAAGAATAAAGTTACCTTTAACTTTAACACACAGGACTGCTTTGGACACTCAAGCTACTCAATAAGCTATATATGAGTAACAAACTCAAAGTCTCCCTCTTTCCCCTCCTGTTTCTTCACCCTCTCACTGATCTGCTATAGCTTCTTTCCCACACACTCTATTCTAGTTTTCTGTGACATCTAAACCAGTAAACTAGTTTGAATGCTTCCCACAAACAGAATTACAAATAGTCTGTCCTTAAACCACAGCTTCCCAGTTTGCATGTAAGAGTGCCTTTTAAGTCTATTCTAACTGTGTAAGAAAGAAAATGGATGGAATGGCAAAGTGGTCCCCTCTAAATACTTTGAACGTACACCCCCATAAATATTGTGGTTGTGTGCCTTCAAGTCATTTCCAACTAATGGTGACCCTAAAGCAAACCTATCACAGGCTTGGGGTTTTTTGTTTGTTTGTTTGCAAGATTTGTTCAGAAGAGGTTTGCCATTGCCTTCCCCTGAGGCTGAGAGCATGTGACCTGCCCAAGCTCACTCAGTGGGTTTCATGGCTGAGTAGGAATTCAAACCCTGTCCTCCAGAGTCATCGTCCAGCACTACACCATGCTGGCTCTCACTATCCCCTAAAAGCCAAGCATAACCCCCAGCCAGGGATTGTGGGATGGTATCAGTTTTTCTACACTTTAAATAGGTTCTTAACAATTACAGCTTATGCTACAACAATTTGTTAGCCTTTAAGGTACCAAAGCACTCTCTCACACACCCTCCCCCCACATTCTCAACATAAAGGCATGCACATGTGTATGAGTTGGCATGCACAGATACACATATACAGAGTGAAGCACTGTTCAACAAAATGCATTCCAGCAAGAATATAAACATACAACTCAGGCCTCATTCCCACTATGGTTTAAACCAGATTGTAATACGATCCGTTTTAAACTAGCATGATTCCCAATTAATCCGAATCGCTAAAGTGATTTGGAAAGGGGGGGGGGCATGCTTTTCACCCATTTAACCTGTGTCAAAAAGACGCCGAATTTTTTCCACTCCTTTTGGGTTGAATCAATGTATTTAAAAATAAAGTGATTCATCTCAAGTGGGAACCAAGCAGATTCAAATCCTCTCCCTGTGACTGGGGGGGGGGGGGGGGGCAGCTGCAATGGCCCCAGCTTTCTCCCCGTCACTAGCCTCTATAGTATCCATTGCCTCTCCGTCCCTGGCCAATTCATCCCCAGCTTCTCCGTCGTCGGCATTCTGCAGCCTCCTTCCGGGCTTGGAAGCCAGCTTCCCTGCAGCCTCCTTCTGTTCCCAGCTTCCTTGCAACCTCCTTCCTGGCTTCCCTAGCTTCCCTCTGATCTCCTTCCCAGCTTCCCTGCAACCTTCTTCTGTTCCCAGCTACCCTACAGCCTCTTTCTGTTCCCGGCTTCCCTGCAGCCGGGGAAGCCGGGAAGAAGGCCGTAGGAAAGCCTGGAAGGAGGTTGCAGGGAAGCTGGGAACTGCTTCCATTGGCGCAAATGGTAGGCCCCATGACACTGAAACCCATCCCAGTGGACCTGGCACAAATGTAGTGTGAACCATGCTGGGATCGGTTTCAGCGAACCAAACCAACAATTAAGATCAGGAACCGAAATTGGCATCCTACCCTACATCAGCCAAAATCAATTAACATCTGCAATTGATTGTGGGTAAGGGGATAGGGAAATCTTTTCAGCCTGTCTCTAAATATTTACAATAACCCTCTACAGGTCCATATCCTGCTTTTAAGCTCAATGCAAGATGCTGCTTCTTGCAAATAATATGTGCAGATAATGTTGCTGCTTCTACTGTGAGTTGCCTCTCATCAGGGGCATATGGTTTTGAGGGTTTAAAAAAATCTGTTCCTATCTTCACAAAACAGAAATGCTTGTCTTTTTTTTAAGGACATATTTAGTGGTGCATGGTGAATTCCACACAACTGAAGGGCTTGGAATCCCTTTACTCCATAAGAGCATGTGGAAGAAAGAGGAGGGGGGAGATTCCCAAGTTCCTTTTTCAAGGCGGTGGCTGGTCAGAGGCCTCAGAGTGACAGACCCGCAGTGTGGTAAGTGTCCTCAACTTTTTGTACGGCATGCTTTATACCCTTCACAAAAGCCAAACAACAGGACAAGTAGATCAGATCTCCCAAGGCTCCACTGGGTAGTTGCTATGGCAACACCAATCCCTTACTAAAGATGGATTTTATGACAAGGCCGAAGACACAAGAGCTCCATTTATCTATAAAGGTAGCAGTACAGAGCAGAGAAAGCAGATGTGCTCTAATCCTATCCCTCTCTGAACCTTCAGGAATTGATTTCTAATCCCAGAGAGTTGGGAACAGCAGCTGGGAAGACAGGTGAGTTTTATGTTTGAAACTGGGTTGATATTATGCTTTGATTTCAAGCCAGATACACAGCTACCACCAAATAAACAATGACTTTTCCATCAGGAGAACTATAAAACAAAGACTACTAGGGCCATTGGGGTGTGGGGAATATTGCTATTTGTGTGGTGTGTGTGTATATGTGGATGTGCGCATACATAAAATAGATAAATAGGAGGGGCAGAGGGAGATGGTGTGTGTCTCTATCTGTCTGTCACAGACTCAGATGTTTTACAAATCACCGCCCCTTTCCTCAAAACACTTTTCCACATTTCTAATTTAGGGGTTCATACCACAAAGCTATTGGGGTTTGGTTGTTAATATGCAATTCTACATCCGCACACAATCCTGTCTCTACAATATATGGATACTTATGTATAAAAATAGTAATTTCGTACAGACTCATCCAGGGTAAATCGGTGATAGATGCCAGCGGGAAGTGTGATCATGTCTCCCTTTTCCATGGCAATCCGGATCCATTTGTCGTCTTTATCACGAACATCAAAATACCCACTTCCTTCCAGGATGTAGCGAATCTCATCATCCAGGTGTAAGTGCTCTTCATAAAATATTTTTATCTAGAAAAAAGAATTGGGGAGAGAGAAGGCAGCTTTTCAGTTAGTGACTCTATTACAAGCTGTAAGCACACAGTTCACTGCAAAGATTACAAAATGTTACCTCAAAAAAACCTGAAGGCCCTGTTGATAATAAAGTACTTAGCATTTATATAGTGTGTTTAGAACATTCCAAGTGTTTCAAATACATTTTCTCAGCAATTTATACTGCAACCCTGTAAATCAGATCTAGAGCTTGGAAAGTAACTTTTAAAAGAGTAATTGGTTCCACTTATAGTTCCAAGGCCCACAAAAGGAGTTTGTTGTTGTTATTGTTGAAAAATAAATTAAAATTAATATTCCATTTCTCAGAAGAAAATAAAATGCTTTTAGTTACTGTTTTGAAAAAAAGGACCTGGTCTGTAATTTAAAGAAATACTACTCTGGCTTGAAATTGCATCCACAAGTACAATAGATTTAAGGTCTACCAAGCCACAGCACTTGAACCATATCTGCCTATTGCTCGATGGGGATTACATCCCCAGCACTGGAGCAATTTCAGCACTGCATTCAGGCCACATGTGACAAGGAATGTAAATCTTGTATTTAAGTCACACCCATATCCTGCCTCAGCAACCAGCACAAAAATGAGGGTTGTTGTTCTGTGCTACTGTTAGCAAGTGACCTGAGAGTCTGGTGGTTGTAAAGTAAAAGGGTTGTATAGTAGTCGATCCAGTCCAAGTCAGTCACAGGTAATCCAGCAAGATGAAAGGAGGAACAGAAGCAAGCTTGTCAGGTGGTCCAGCAGCCAGTAATCCAGATAAATGCAGCCAATAAGGAGTAAAACAGAAAGACCTCAGTTGTAGCCAGTCTAAGAACACACCAACACTGACAGCACTGCCATTCACCAAGATAGAATGGCTGCAAGCAACAAAGTCACCAGGGAGCAGCTGGGAAATTTATAGGCAGCTTCCTCTGGACACCAGGTGTTTAATAAGACAGTGATTCCTATTTAATAGACCCTGGGCTGTACAAAGTCTTTCCTTATCTTTTCTGCAACCTTAAAAGGAAGGAGGTGCTTCCTTGGAATCTGCCATGTATTGCTGGGGAGTGGGCCCCTCAAGTGTTTCAGTCTCCAGATGTTAATTGTAGCCATAAGACCCTGGCAATCTGACTGCTCTGGTCAGACTCTTCAGATTTCAGAGGGCAACTTATGACGCACTTGCGTTTTGGGGGGGTTGGTTTTTGTTTTTAGTGGTTTTTTGTTGTTGTTGTTGTTGTTGTTGTTTGTTTGGGGGGGGGTACTGCTCTGCCAGCCCTAGGTAGGCTAATAGACATTCTGGCAGGCTAGCAATTGGTGGGGCATCGTCATACTTTTTATTTCTTTATATCCCATCTTCTTCCCAGCCCCAGGAGTCAAAGGGTCTTACAAAAGTTAACAGTACACCTCATGTGCAAGTTTAAATATAAATTAAGCTATCATCAGAAGTAAAAGCAATTACAGGAATGTCTGTCAAAGGGGGAGGGGGGGACAACAACAAATATAGACAAAATGTGTGTGTTGTGTGACTTCCAGTTGTTTCCAATTTATGCAGACCCTAAGGTCAACATAAGTTCTTGACAGGATTTGTTCAGAGGAGGTTTGTCATTGCCTTCCCCTGAGGCTGAGAGAATGTGATTTGCCCAAGGTCTCCAGTGGGTTTCATGGCTCAGCAGGAATCAAAATAGCACATTATCAAAGCACCTTTGCCCACAAGGCATCAGTCCTCAAATACATGCCAAAACAAAGAATTCTTCATCTGCCTAGAAAAGAGTAACAGGGAGAGAGTATCTGTCTCTATTCTTGCTAGGAAGGGAGTCCCAGACGTTGGGAAAGGCTGCCATTGAGAAGGTCCTCTCCCTTGTTCCCACCAAATATACCTGTGTGGAAGTTGGAAAAGAGAAAAAAGTGCTCCATTTATAAGGACATCCAAGGTCTTGGGTGCAGGGGGGCTGCTGGTGGAAGGTGTAGAAGGGAAAGGGAGAAAGGACTGGATGGGCTCATTCTGTGAACTCCCTAAACCTCTCTCAGGATTCAATCCAATTTATTATTTTCAATCCCAAAACAGACTCTAACTTGTCTCAGTCCCCATTACCTATTTATTACAATTTCATTTGTTTATAATAAGCATTTATTAATCCAAAGGGTTTCAAAACAGCTTTCCATAAAAACGGCCTAATGACAAAAATAGCATTTAAAACCAGGAGCCATAAAACAAATACAACACCCGACTAAAATAAATCTAAAAGATGGCACTAGAAGACATAGCCAAATAAAAAGGGTTTCACTTTGCGCTGAGAAAACACTAGGGGCGAAAAATTAAAAATGTGAGCCATGTCCAAATCACAGAGGAGAACAAGAGCCAAGAAAATTAGATGGACAAGGGAAATCCCACTAGAATCAAACGAACTATGTCTGACATATGACGTTCAGACCTCCCAGAAGCAACTGACTTTGCCTCTGTTGTAACTACCATTCAGGAGGGAAGAATGGCCTAGAACAGGCTTCAAAATGTCTCCTAATGGACAACTAATATTTAACCCAGGGATGCTGGACTACTGTTCCCATCATCACTAGCTAGGTTAGCTAATGTCAATAGGATTAAGGGAGTTGTAGTCCAGCCAGATGGCCACACATTCCTTATTCCTGATATAAACAAATCTTCACCTGTAGCATAAATGGCAGTAGAGATAGCTAAGGCTGCTATCAGCATATAAACGGAGGGTGGGAAACATGCAGCTCTCTGGACATAGTTGGACTGCAGTGCCAAGCAGCCTTAGCCAGCACAGTGGTGAGAAATATTGAGAATTGCAGTCCAGCAACATCTACATGAGTCCTACCCCTGCACTAAAGGAAACTCAGGCTTCTCTGTGGCCTGCTGCGGTAACCCACAACATTTTGATAGAGGAGCTGTGGGCTGTTTCAAGGGGCTTATTAAATGATTCTGGTAGAGGACCACAATTCTGAGTTTCCTGAGGCATGACTGCTTTTGACTCATCGGATTAGGAGGAAACAGCATCTCTTTTTCAGCTTCATTTCTCCATCTTAGCATATTGGTTTCTAACTTTGAGTCCTAATATGTTGTTGGACTACATCCCAGTATGCCCAAGGAATTGCTAATCTAAATCATTAGTATGAGAATACTCAAAACAGGGCAAAAATAACATCCATAAGGGATCATTTTAGATGAGCTAGGTGTTGGGGACTCCCTGAAGAGGGACAGCTTTTCTTTTAGGCAGGGTAAAGCAATTGTCTCAGACAGCTGGTTTATGCTCTCATGTAAGGGCAGGAAACTCTTACCTATTTAAAGTATTAATACTGTTTTGCTGCTCTAAGATAGCGTCATGTATGGCAATTTTCTGGCTAAGGTGCCAAAATAGTTTGACCAGTCTTGTGCACTATCCAAGTAAAGGTAGGTGGATGGCTTTACTTGATGTCTTCTCCCAAATTAAAAAAAATGTCTTAGACAAAACCTGTCCCTCAGCCAGAAACTCCCCAAATGGTAACCATAGCCAGTCCAGCTCCATCTGGAGTCATGAGAGATGTAACTAGTGCACTTGTTGTAGCTACAAAGCATGAAAACTACTTGGGCCACCAAGATATGGATAGATCTAGCAGCAGCCTCAGACTGTGAACCTGTTTTTGGAGAAAGGCAGTTTTGCCCAGAAGTACTTAAACCCCAACTCCTACAAACCATTTAATAAAGTGTCTTGTTCAGACTGTGCTTCAGCTTATTGGACCTCATCTATCCTATTATCAACTTTAGTCCCCATCTAACACCTCACCTAAATCTGCTGATAAGAAGTAAAGCCTGGCCATCATCTGAATGTTGATGACGTCTCACCTCATATCTCCTAAGAATATCTTTCAGCAGTTCCAAGTAGATGGTTTATTGCTTGGCATAGCTGGCCTGGGAGGACAAATAATTAAACAAAAGGTGGACATCATTTCAGATCTACTCTTTCTTTCAGGTGTGCCATTTGGGAAAAGGCCTCCATTACTTCCTATTTCAGGCCATCTGCAGTTCCTCAAGATTGTCTAGATGTTTGGCAAGCTCATTGGCTCAACATTTAGAACAACTATAGTTATAAACACTTAAATAGCCTTCAGGACTAGGTATATCAAAGCCAAAAAAACTGCACATCAAATACAAAACAAAACAAAACAAAACAAAAAACCACCCTGTATTTTGTTTTTAAAAAGTGGCTCCTATACCTTACAATAACCATAATAAGGTCATTATTGGGGCGAAACAGATAGGCAGGAAAAAGTGGCTTGAAGCTCCCTTTTCTGAAGCCACATTGAAACCCCACCAACCGCACTACCGGCTCCCAAGGCATCTGGAGTGCTCATGTTATGACCACATGACATGGCTTCAAGCCAAGAAGAAGCGGAAAAAAGCTGCTTATTTTTGAAATGGCTTTTCTCTCATAAGAATACTTTTCTGCTTGCTTCAAGGTATGTGTCATCTAAATGCCACACCTTCAAGCCAGCCTGAAAGCACCTCTTTTTGCCTGTCTGTTTAGCCCAGTTGTATAATTTTTCTGCCATTTAAGAAACTGCAGGCCTTTCAAATTTACTAAATCCAAGCCAGATCTAAAATGGCAGACCTTCTGTCTTGTTTCCTACAGATAATGCACACCATAAACTTCTTGAGTAAGAGCAAAACCTTTCTATACACTATACAGGTTTCACACCAAAATAGCAACAATAGCAAGTACAGTGGTCCCCCGGGTTACGAAGGTAATCCGTTCCGGATTACCTTTCGTAACCCGGAAATGCTCGTATCCCGGGGGACCGCTTTAGCGGACGGACCGCGCGGCCGATTTAAAGGGGCCGCACGGTTTTTCCGTTTCGTTCCCCAGGGGATCCTTCGGATCCCAGGGGAATTTTTGCGGTCCCGCCGGTTTCGGACCCCGGGGATTTCGTTCCCCGGGGGATTCGTAACCTGGGGGCCCACTGTATGGGATGGTCAAGTGTAATAGAAAGAAACCAAGTTTTGAGGCTTTACAGACCGCCCAAAAAGGGTGGTCTGTAGCCACCTTTTTTTGCTGCAGAACTTCGCCACAGCAGCCATATGCTGCGGCGAAGCTGTGCAGCAAAAAAGGAGCAGGGAGACCCTGCTTGTTTTTAGAGCCGCAGTTGTGGCGCAATAAACAGAAAAGGCACCATTGGGCACCTTTACGCCGCCGCAACTGTGCAGCTCCATCTAGAAGCTGCGCAGTTGCAGTGGCATCATTACGCATGCCATCTAAACGGCTTTACGTAATGACACAGGTGTCATTATGTGCTAGGGCTGGGGCGCATGCAAATGCTGCGCGCTCCCTAGCCTTAATCACAGCACAGGGATGGCCCTTTTGGGCCATCTATACCGCGCCTTCATCACAGGGGTGGGCTACCTCTAGCCTTTGAGTGACATGCAACCCTGGAGCTAATTTCAAAAGCCTTGTGCAGGATATTTGTCCAGTTTTTGGCAAGTGTGTTCTCTTTCTTCCCCATCTTCTCTCAAGCTGGGATGGAAACAAAAGAATGGAAGGGGAAGACTTGTTTAGCTCTAGCCCTGTCTACCATTGATTTTAACCTTGGCTTTGACAGAAGACACAACAAAGTACCCCTGAGAGAATGTGATCTTTCTCAAAATAAAGTCTGCCCATCCTTACTAAGCTTATATTAACAATAATCAGTTAGGGTTCACAGAGAATATGGAGGAACTCTATATTAACCCATTTGTTTTGCTTCTGCATGACTCATATGTAGCTTCAACTAGTCAGGGAGAAATTTCAATAAAATTCTTTGAATACGTTTTTTTTAAAAAACTAAAAAAAAACTGGCTGTGTTTGTAAACAATCAAGGTACTATTTGTTCTCCAAGCTCTTCACTCAATATTCATCAACTGAGGAAACCACAGAAATTTTCCAAATTTCTCAAGCACTTAGTGAGTTTTAGTTTAGCAGTGGTGAAAAAAGTCTAAAATTAAGTGGTAAAAGACATTTGCAAGCTAAGAACAGCTAAACTATATTGTAGCTTTACAGATGGTTCATCAGTCAATGCTAGCAAGCAATAAAGCTTTCAAAACATTTCATCAGACAAGGAGCGTACAAAAAACTCACAGAAATTAACTAGTTAATAATAATAATAATAATAATAATAATAAAATTTTATTTATATTTCCCACCTCTCCCTACGGATTGAGGCAGGATTACAGCATATAAAACAACAATACAATGTAATAAAACAACAATACCATGTAAAAAAATTAACAAAGCAAAAATACATAACAGTCACAGCAACAACAAAAATACATAGTAATTATAACAAAAAATAAAATTAACAGAGCAAAGTACATAACAATCAATATACAAAAACAAGCAAGGAAAAAATAATCCCCATTCTCAACTCCCCCATCTCAATCCCAGAAACAATGTGAACCATACACAGTCTTTAAAAAAAAGGGGGGGGGAGACAAGACTCCTTCTTAAGTCCAGGAGCCAAAGCATGGGAGTAGCCCAGGTAGAAGGAGGGCAAACAAACACTCTCTCAGCCAGTCTTCACTGGCAGATATTGGAAAGGAGGGAAAGTTAGGCATTTCTAGTTCCCTACAATGTTGTTGCTGTGTGCCTTCATGTCATTTTTGATTTATGGTGACCCTAAGGAAACTTATCATGGGTTTTCAAAGCAAGCTAATTCAAATGGGGGTTTGCCATTGCCATCTTCAGAGGCTGAAAAAGTGTGACTTGCCCAGGGTCACCCAGTGGATTTATAAGGCCAAGCCAGGATTTTAACTCTATTCTCCAGAGTCATTGTCCAGTGCTCAAGCTGCTATACCAGGCTGACTCAAACAATGATATCTTAACTGAAATATTCATATATTAACAGAAATATTCATGTCACTTATCACATTGACAACCAGACAAGGTAAAGAAGAACAGCTCCCTCTTCATGAGAAGTCTGAATAATGACTTCTGAAAATACCAGATTATTTGCTATTTTCATTCATCACAACCCAAGGAAACAATGCCCAACTATTTGGAAATTTAAAAGACATACGTATTCCTGTGTCAGGTAACAGTGTTAGGTTATAATCCTCAAATCAGTGCCTGCCTGTTCATGCTGGTAAACAGAATTGGGCAGGAAAAAAAAACAGCAGAAAATGGTCTCCCATAATTTGGACAAATTATTTAGTAGCATTCAGTCTGAGTTTATGTTGTTTTTGAACATCTATGCCTAAAGAAGACTCTCGTCTAGTTTGAAAGCCTAAAACTTTCAAAGCAACTAGGCTTATCTAATTACACTACTTTCAGGGCCATGTGCTGAACTACAACTCAGAGACCTAGGTTTTTGTTTCCATTTGCCAGTGAAGCTCAGGGTCTAGCCTACCTTACAGGGCTGTATGAAAAGAAGCTATTGAGCTGACTTGATAGGCATGATATATATATAACAGAATATTTTATTTCATGTGTATCATCTTCATAGCATACTTTCTGAGGAGAAATTGCATTCACTTAAGTTTACCTGTTTCATGGAGCGCTATTGTAAACAGGAAGAAACATGGAAATTAAGGCCAGTTTAACCCAAACAGGGATATACTGTACATCCTTCAAGAACTGTAACATAGAGGGATGACTGCATATCACAGCCAGAACTATCCTAGAGTCCAGTTTAACCCAAACAAAATATTTTTCAGTAAGGTTAGCCCTTTGAATTGATAACTTTTTTTCTTGGTAGTATTATCACGTATTCAACACCAAAATAAAAGGCAAAAACTAAACAGGTGCAATTTACCCCATGCCAGATGTGACAGTTTACATGCCAGGTTTCACTTGCCAAATTTGACAGCTGTTAAAAGACATAGGAGCCCTCTAAGAAAAATAAAAGGCAACAAGCAAAGGAAAACCACAAGGAAATCATGCCCCTTTCTGTAATAAAAGAAAATCAAAAATGCCCCTCTTAAGAAGATGATTGGACTTAATTCTTGGGGGGGGGGGGGGATCCTTTGCTCAAACAGCTTGAAACTTTTAAAACTGGAACACACTCTAGTGGTGAATTCTAGCATTTACAACCATTCCAAATCTCAAACAAAGACAGAGTTATTACCTTCTCTTCATAATTTGGCATCTTATCTTTATGTATCGTTATTATATCCATCCAATTGTAGTTCTTCTCCTTCCGAATCTTTGCCAGCTGTGGATCATTCTCATAATTGTCAGCATCCAACTACAAAAGAAAGGAAAGGGTTTTCCTGATTAACTGTTCAAAACGAAGCAGTCATTTCCAAAACAATTCTTGTGTATAAAACATACAGTGATTCTATAGAGCTGGTTGATTGTATTCCCACTATAAGGTGGTAAAAGGAGGCTACAACATTATGTCCCTCTTGCGCATGATTTAGCAGCTACAATCTAGGTTCAAGCCTTTTCAGACCTTGCTAAAAGAGCCAGTACTCCTAAGAATAATTCTTCACACTTCTGTACCACTTGTTCATTTTCAAAGCATTTTACACATAACTCTCAAGTTCTTTTCCCCTTGAAGATCAAGAGGGTCTTTCAGAAGTGAAGTAAATGACATTTTTATTCCAAATAAAATTTCAGAACTTAAAGAGAAGGCAGAAGAAAATGTTGGACAAGTGAAATGGTGTTGTGCATAGTCTACATTTTTATCTTTGTTGCTTTATCTTTTAAATGATTTTATACTGTGTATTATACTGGGTGTTTCTATAGGATATCTAATTTAATTGGTTTTTTAAAAATTTTGTGCATAATCCTATTTTTAGTTTTCGCTTGTTTTAATCTTGTTGTAAATTGTCTTGGTTTCCCTCTCAAGAGAAAGGTGGGATTCCTGCAAAGGTCCTGTCACAACTCCTTTTCGCACCGTGCCTCTCTGGCAAGAGGGGACTGGACACGTCATCATTCAGCACTCTGCTCTCCAGTGTCTCTGAACGTCTTGAACTGGTGTGGATGCCTGGTTTCTAAAGGCCTGGGGGGCAGTTACAGCCATTCCAATAGTACCACAACCATAAATGTGAAGTACAATATTTGCAATGTTGTCAGTCTGGTTTATGACATTGGAAATAACGAACAGAATGCTTGCCCATGTTTTTTATATGTTTTCAGGGAGGGAGAAGGATATTTCAGAGAAAACTGCAATATAAGTAATATTTACTTTCATATCAAACCTAAACTTATTTTGCAGTTTTAGCAATATAAAATGTTTCATTCATGACTTCATGTGTATGATTGTATTTGGCATTTAATTACAACATTCTGTGTACGACATTTTGCAATCCTGACTCAAGGATGTACAGGGTTTAGGATTAGATACAAGCCCCTTCTGCCAGTACAAGTCTGGTGCACACTGTATGCCAGCAGAAAAGGGAGAATGCAGAAGCTGAGAGAGGAGTTGCATTATGCCATATTACAACCTCCTTTAGCCCAAGTACACAGCTACTCCTATGCATAATTATGCTGTGCCCCCCTTGCATTGGATTTAAACCAAAACACAAATACCTATGTATGCCCACGCACAATGGATATTTCTGCACAATATGCATCTACTGGTATGCACAAGAGCTCAAGATGAACAAACACACTTCCACAACCCTTGGACTGAATATGGATGTTCTGCACTGGTCAAAAATGTCCAACACATGTATGCGTAAAATACCAACAGCACACCAGCCCAAATATTTCAAAGTTTTTTTTCCTACTGTTCCCAAAGTTCTCAGTTTTTTTTGGGGGGGGGGATTATCCCTAGAGAAAGGTTGGGTCTTTTAAGAAAAAAAGAAAATATTTTTCTAGAGTTTTCACTTGCAGATTTTCACATTTCTAGTCAAAACTGCTCAATTGAGACAAAGTGGCAACAATAACCCTTATTTACAAGATCACTTTGATCCTTCAGAAGGGGGTTATGATCAAAGAGGAATTTGAGAGTAAACAGAGTTGTTGTTTTTCCAGAGAAAAGGACTGTACCAAAGAGCCCTGAATTCTTTCGAAGGCTTTCTTTCCAAGATCTCTCCCCAAATGTGGCATTGTTGAGCTTGCCAACAGGGGGGAAAAGTCAGCTTCGCTAAGAATAGCAGGAGTCAGATTCAATTTAAATGCTGATAAAAATGAAAAGCTCTTCACTTATTATTTTGTAGATTTAATCAACTGTCCAGTTACAAGTTAATTATATTTGCTATACTTGCAGTGGTTCTATCTCCAAGGAAGCAGTGCCCAGCTCAGAGAAGGGCAAATGCTGTCCACCTCCCATTTTCAACTACAGTCATCATCATTTTGCACCCATGTAAACGGAACTGAAATGCCAAAGAAGAGTTCTAGGTGTTCCTTGGCTGCAGCACACTGAATTGCTAACACCACCAGTTTATGCTTCTCCCTCAAATACAACAGTCAACAGTCTTTTAAACTTAAACTTAACCACTCCCCTTAAACATCAATTCTTGACATCTCTGTAGGAAAACAATCCCCAAACTACGGGTAGTTGCTGTTCGATGCCTTCAAGTTGTTTCCAACTTATGGCAAGCCTAAGGCAAACTTATCATAGGGTTTTCTTGACAAGTTTCTTCAGAGGGGAGTTCATCTGAGGCTGAGAGCGTGTGACTTGCCCAAGGTCACCCGGTGGGTTTCCCTGGCTGAGCAGGGATTTGAACCCTGGTCTCCAGGGTCTGGTGATCAAACCACTAAACCACATTGGTTCTCTTTACCTCCTAAAGGATCACTTGTCCTAAAATTTGTCCTAAAATTGTCCCAGTTTTGCTCATGTAAGGGCTGCCATGTGTTTTGTTCTGTAATTCACTTAACTTTTGTGCCCCAATAAAACTATTTTGCATCTTCATAGTGTTGACTATCTTGCATACTTCAAGTGGTAACAGTGCTAATTAAATTTATTTCTATTCCAGGCTGTAACATTAACAAAATGTGGAAAAGTCAGCGGAGGGAGGGCAGAAGGTTGAATACTTCTGCAAGGGCCTTTATGATCCCTGTTGAACCTTGTAGGATACAGACAGCATGTACAGCTTAATATACTTAAAAGGCAACCATTCTTCTCCAAGAAAGACTCCCCAAAACAAATAACATGCCCCCCCAAGAAGACCTATCCCATCTGCCTACACACACACACCACTCAATAAAATTCAAAGATGCAGCCGTGTTAGTCTGCAGAATCAGTGGACTCTTTCAGACGTGGGAAATTGGAAGTATAATCCAAGGGCAATCCAAACGCAATCATGGGGTTTCACGTTATTGCAAATTAGAGCTTCTCACACAATTTCGGGCAAAAGGGAAGTCACTCCGAATGCAATCATAGGTTTCATGTTATTGCGAATTAAAGCTTCTCACGCAATTTCGGGCAAGGAGGGGTCATTTTCGGGTAATGGGAAGTCATTCCGAACACCTTCCAAATGCAATGGGGATTCACGTAAATTCGCTAAACAAGCGAATTCACGTGAATTCGCATTGGCTGCATTCGAAGTTGGGAGAAATTCCTCCGGTGTGAAAGAGTCCAGTATGTAGAGAGATCCTGTAGAACCTTTGAGACTAACTGAAAGAAAGAAGTGGGCAGCATGCTACATGAGCTTTCGGAGACCTAAGTCTACTTCCAAATGTATCTGAGGAAGTAGACTTAAGTCTAAGAAAGCTCCCGCTGTCAACATTTTTGTTTAGTTAGTCTCAAAAGTGCTACAAGATCTCTGTACATACCCCTTGATAAATCATTTTATAGTGAAAAATTATACTGAATTATAATGGAATTATAGTAAAATTATTTTATAGCACAGGAAGGCATATCTTCTTGTACTGCCATTGAGAGGTTTGCTTGTAGGAGAGTGAGCATGGCATAGTGCTTTGAGCATTGGACTATGACTCTAGAGACCAGAGTTCCATTTTTGCACAGCCATGAAACACACTGGGTGACCTTCGCCAAGTCATATTCTCTCAGCCTCTGGGGAAGGCAATAGCAAACCTCCTCTGCACAAATCTTGCCAAGAAAACCCCAATATGACCTTAGGGTTGCCATAAGTCAGAAATGACTTGAAGTCACACAACAACAGCAACAAGAAGTTTACTTCTGCCTCCAAAGACATGAAAGGGCGGGTTTATCTTCAAAAAGAAACGCAGTCACTTTACACTCAATACATATGCATATCAAAATATATACAGCTGGCCCTCCGCATTTGCAGATTTGACTTTTATGGACTTTATTATTTGTGGTTTTGATTAATATGTCATCTCTAGGAATTTCTAAGTCCTCCTGCACAACTCTGCCAGAGGCTGACCATAGAGTTGTGCTGGAGAACCTACAAGTTCCTAGTGAAAACACTTCTCTAGGCATTGGCTGATCCTCCAGCATGATTTTATGATCAACCTCAGGCAGATATTGACCACAGAGTTTCACTGGAGGACCTGGAGATTCCTAGAGAGGTGTTCTCTCAGGTAAAAAGAATAGTGTTTTTTATTTGCAGTTTTTCCATGTTCACAGAGGTCCTTCACCCCTAACCTAGCGAACGTGGAGGGACCACTGTACCATATTTAAAGATGTAAAAGGTTTTATCAAACACATGATAGGAGTCATTCTGCTAGAGCTAAGCAGAAATAGAAACAAAAGCAGTTAAACATTAGCACACTGTACAAAACATGCATGAGCCACATGTGATACTGGGCACAAAGAAGAGGAATTCTGGTATTTACAGGGAAATCAATGGTCAGCATATGGATTTCTCTGCCGTCATAGCTTTTTGGTATTTACATCTCTTTTTCTCTCATCTAAATGCAGATACCAGAGCTTGGAAAGTAACCTTTAAACGTGTAACTGGTTATCTGCAATGCCTAGAAAATTCTTAGTTGTTGTCACAACTGTAATTTTGTAAAAGTTACTCCATTCATTTCTCTAGAAGTAACTAGGGTCGTTTTTTAAAAAGAAAAAATCCTAAATGAAATGGTATAAATCCCAGGCCTATGTTTCAAAGCACAGACATCTCCATCCAATCTCACAGTTGCTTCAATACTCACAATAGTTTGGAAGCATCAATGTTTGAAGTGTGATATTTCTTCCCCAATATTTTGTGAATCTGAACACCTCACAGCTATAAAAGTAACTAAAACAATTTCACTGGATATAGTATGAAGTTGCAGCTTACTAAATTACAAAAGTGATGTGATGTTGTGATGCCTGTGTGTTGTGTGCCTTCAGGTTGTTTCTGACTTATGGCAACCCTATCATCGGGTTTTCTTGGCAAGTTTCTTCAGAGGGGGGTTGCCATTGCCACCCTCTGAGTCTGAGAGAGTGTGACTTGCCCAAGCTCACCCAGTGGGTTTCCATGGCCAAGCAGGGATTCGAACCCTGGTCTCCAGAGTCACAAAACACTCAAACTACTATGTCCCCTTGTCTCTGATGTTGTGATACCCTTGGGAAAAGAAATTAATTATGCGTAACTATTTCTTATAACTACTTCAAAGCTCTAGGCTTGGAAAACTGAGGGTAACACATCCTACTTCTGACAAAGCAGCCTTTACTTCAGTGTATTTAAAGATCTGATTGTGTTTACCTGTCACGTGGCTTGTTGTTTTGTCCCATAGGGTTAATGTCTCAACACTATCACTAGAATTATTAGGGGATGATAATTGATATGCATGGGACCAAAGTGGTCCTGGCAGTGGGGTATAAATGCATTTAACCTTGCATCTACACGGTAGAAATAATGCAGTTTGACACCACTTGGAACTGTCATGGCTCCATCTGACAGAATCTTGGGATTTGTAGTTTTGTGAGGCACCAGCACCCTTTGGCAAGGAAGGCTAAAGACCTTGTAAAACTACAAATCCTAGGACTCCATAGGACGGAGCTACAGCATTTAAAGGTGGTGTTGTCAACCTGTGTGATGTGTACAGTGTAATGATGACAGGGTCTTCTCAGCAGCTGCCCTTCAGCCCTGGATCTCACCAAGATCCAAAACACACTGCAAGAAATCATCATCATCATCATCATCATCATCATCATCATCATCTTTAATGTACTTTTGTTTTATGTCTTTAATTGTACGGTTTTTTAAAGTTGTGAAGCCACTCTGAGTCCTAGTGCTGGGAAAAGAGTGGGATACAATAATGATAATAGTGATACTAATGATGATGATGATGATGATAATAGTCCATCTTGAGATTGCTTTAACTGCCTCGACTCAATGCTAGGGAATCCTGGGAGCTGTAGTTTTGTGAGACACTTAGCCTAAGTGGAGAGGCCAGCCCCTCCAACACTTCCCAGGATTCCATAGCACTGAGCCCCATGGCAGTTAAAGCAGTTCAATAGTGGTTTGTTTCTAGCTCTGCTCTGGTGTCACAAGAAACTACACTTCCCAGGATTCCATAGCACTGAGCCCAGCAGCACTCTTTGGCAGAGATGCCTAAAGACCTTGTAAAAACTACAAATCCCAGGACTCCACAGGATGGAGTACAGTGACAGCTCAGCTTCATTATATGAACAGTGTAGAAGTTGCACCCTTAGTGTGACATCTCAGCTGGAGCTAGATCTCACCAAGGTCCAAAACACACTGCAATAAATAAATAATAATAAATAATAATAATCCATGTTGAGACTGCTTTGACTTGCCCTGGCTCAATTCTAGGGAATCCTGACAGCTCTGTTGGTGCCACAATAAACTACAATTCCCAGGATTCCCTAGCACTGAGCCAGGGCAAGTTAAAGCAGTTTCAACATGGATTATTATTATTTCTTGTGTAACTTTTGGGCCCTCTCCCTCTCCCTCCTCCTCTGGGCTCTGCCTACTTTCCAATAGAAGACGCCTAGGCTGCGGAGGAGCTCCAGGCTGGCCGGCTGGTTGGGCTCCTGGCGGTGTGGCTCCCTCTGGTCCCTCTCAGGGGCCTCCTCAGCCATGAACCAGGCCTCCACCATCTTGGGACCCCCTGGCTCAGTAGGAGTAGTCTCTACTCTTGGCCTAAGCTCAGAGGCCAGGCCCAGCCAGCACCGCCCCTTGCCTTGCCTTGCTTTGCCCGCCTTCCATCCACCCTCTGGCAGTGGCTGCATCCACAATGGAGAAATTATTAACCCCAGTTTGCCTCTGCTCTGGTGCCACAAGAAACTACACTTCCCAGGATCCCATAGCATTGAGCCCCATGGCACCTAAAGCAGTTCAAGGGTACTCTGTAGGTCTAATCTGGTGCCACAGGAAACTACAGATCCCAGGGTTCCATAGCATTGAGCCCCATGGCAGTGAAAGGTCGCAAAACACATTGCAGAAATAAGAAGCCAGTTTGAGACCTGCCCTGGCTCAGTGCTAGGGAATCCTGGGTCTTGTAGTTTATTGTGGGCCTCTGACCAAGAAGGCTGAATGTCTCACAAAGCTACACTTCCCAGGATTCCATAGCATTGAGCCCCATGGCACCTAAAGTAGTTCAGCTGTAGTTTGTTTCTAGCTCTGCTGTGGTCCAACAAGAAACTACACTTCCCAGGATTCCATAACACTGAGCCCCATGGCAGTTAAAGCAATTCAACAGTGGTTTGTTTCTAGCTGTGCTCTTGTCCAACAAGAAACTACACTTCCCAGGATTCCATGGCATTGAGCCCCAGGGCAGTTAAAGTAGTTCAGTTGTAGTTTGTTTCTAGCTCTGCTGTGGTCCAACAAGAAACTACACTTCCCAGGATTCCATAACACTGAGCCCCATGGCAGTTAAAGCAATTCAACAGTGGTGTGTTTCTAGCTGTGCTCTTGTCCAACAAGAAACTACACTTCCCAGGATTCCATGGCATTGAGCCCCAGGGCAGTTAAAGCAGTTCAACAGTAGTTTGTTTTTAGCTCTGCTCAGGTGCCACAAAAAACTACACTTCCCAGGATTCCATAGCATTGAGCCCCATGGCAGATAAAATAGTTCAGTAGTTTGTTCCTAGCTCTGCTCTTGTCCAGCAAGAAACTACACTTCCCAGGATTCCATAGCATTGAGCCCCAGGGCAGTTAAAGCAGTTCAACAGTAGTTTGTTTCTAGCTCTGCTCTGGTGTCACAAGAAACTACACTTCCCAGGATTCCATAGCATTGAGCCCCATGGCACCTAAAGTAGTTCAGTGGTAGTTTGTTTCTAGCTCTGCTGTGGTCCAACAATAAACTACACTTCCCAGGATTCCATAGCACTGAACCCCATGGCAGTTAAAGCAGTTCAACAGTAGTTTGTTCCTAGCTCTGCTCTGGTGTCACAAGAAACTACACTTCCCAGGATTCCATAGCACTGAGCCCCATGGCAGTTAAAGCAATTCAACAGTGGTTTGTTTCCAGCTGTGCTCTTGCCCAACAAGAAACCACATTTCCCAGGATTCCATAGCATTGAGCCCCAGGGCAGTTAAAGCAGTTCAACAGTAGTTTGTTCCTAGCTCTGCTCTTGTCCAATAAGAAACTACACTTCCCAGGATCCCATAGCATTGAGCCCCAGGGCAGTTAAAGCAGTTCAACAGTGGTTTGTTTCTAGCTCTGCTCTGGTGTCACAAGAAACTACACTTCCCAGGATCCCATAGCATTGAGCCATGTCAGTTAAAGGTGCCAAAACACACTGCAGAAATAATAAGGCAGTTTGAGACTTGCCCTGGCTCAGTGCTAGGGAATCTTGGGAATTGAAGTTTATTGTGTGCCTCTGACCAAGAAGGCTGAATGTCTCACAAAACTACAGATCCCAGGACTCCCTAGTATTGAGCCATGGCAGTTGAAGCGGTTTCAGACTGGATTGTTTCCGTAGTGGGTTTAGGACCTTGGTGGAGGCTTGGTGTGGAGCACATTTCCTGAGTTTGAGAAAAAAAAATTGCCTTGTTTATTCTCCTTTTTGAAAATCAAACACTTTTCCTTGCATATCATATTGATTAGTTTCTTTGATCTCCTGTGACATACTCTGAAAATATTTTTAAAAGTACAAAAACTCCAATTTACATTGAAAGAAGTTGTGCATTTCATGCCGTCTAACCTAGTGTCTGTGGGTTAATGTTTGTTGTGGCCTAGTAGTCAGTGTTTTCTATTTAGTGAACAGAGTCAAATGGCTATTGATTTTACTGTAATATCAGTTTGAATAAAACACTAGGGAGTAGATCCAACATTGCGTGAGCTATCATCAGCTCATGCAATAAAAAATTGTGTTTCTGTACTTACCCCCCTGTAGCCCTGTGCACCCTGAAAATATTCTCCAGAGGGTCTCAGAACAGCTTTTGGGGCTGAAGGAATGGATGAGAGTCACCTTCAAAAGTCCTTTGTCAGGGGAGAGCTTTTTAATAGATTTCATTCTGTGAGTATATGCAAGTATTTTGGAGCAATGAACTCCTGTCCTAGTTTCTCTTTATATGCATCCCCACATGATAGCATCAACTGTAATGTGCTTCTCCATGACTAAACAGAAATTGCTCTGGTCTCTTTTCAATAAATCTGAAAACAATTTGTTCCCAGATAAAGACAGAACAGCACCTTTTTGAAGATTTGGTGTGTCTGCCTGTACAGGTGAAAAGTGACATGTGTTCTACAAAAGCAAAGGACAAAGGGGAGGGGGGTGGAATCATTTCGAATCCCTGCATGTGTGAATAGCATTGGGTTTATGATTAAAACATTATTTTAAATATTGCAGGATGAATATCCCTTACCCAAAATTCCGAAATCTAACATCCTCCCAATTCCAAAATTGTCCACATGGGTGCCTGAGCTAGTTACAGCTTTCTGATGGTTCAATGTAAACAAATTTTGTGGAGTCAAAAGCTTTCATGGCCAGCATCCATAGTTTTTTGTGGCGCTTTCGGGCTATGTGGCCATGTTCTAGAAGAGTTCCTTTCTGACGTTTTGCCAGCATCTGTGGCTGGCATCTTACTCTGAGCCCAAAAGCGCCACAAAAAAACTATAAACTAACTTTGTTTCATGCACAAAATTATTAAAAATATTAAAAATTAATTACCTTCAGATTATGTGTATAAAGTGCATGCGAAACATAATGAATTTCATATTTAGATTCAGGCCCCATCTCCAAGATCGCTCATTATGTTTGTGCAAATATTCCAAAATCTGAAAAAATCCCTGAAGTCCAAAACACTTCCCAAATCCAAAATACTTCCCAAATATTTCAGAATTTACACATGCATTGAATTTACTTAAATGAAACTTTTGTAATTTGAATGATGTTATTTCCTTATAAAATATTACATTATTAATGTACTGTATATGCAAAAGAAAATACACATACTAAATAAACAAAATATTTTTATTCATATACTGTGTCGAGTAGGAGTGTGTGCAACATCTGCATGTAGATGTTAAGCAGGGGGGTCCTGGGGTAAAAAGTTTGAGTACCACTGAGATAAGGGATATTCAGCCTGTATTTTAATCTGTCAAATGAACTTTATTATGTGCATAACTACATTTTTAAAGGATAACAGCTAATTAATTACCAGTGCAGAAAATAATAAAAGTAGATTTTCAGAGAAGTACCCATTTGTAGAGGACATATAATGTGAGTTACAACCTGATCCCGCTCATGCTTACCAGATATCAGTACTTCTGTTTTCAGAACTCATTTCAAAGCAATTATGCTTTCTAACATTCTATTTTAAAAGCAAGCATGTTTTCCTGGTGGCTAACATTGTTCTGTGTAAATACAGAAACCTAAACTCCAATGTTGACTGCTTGCAATTGCTTTGTAAACTATGTTTTTCTTTGCGGCTTATGTGTGCCCTACATATGGATTTGTTTGTGTATGTACATACCAGGTACAGAACATTCCAGCCAAACCCTTGGGCACAAGATGCTTCTATCTTTCTCTTCTACCAATAAGTTTTGTTTTTGTTTTTTTGCACCAAGTGGAAACAATGGGATTGGCACCTGTCTCACACAGTTCCATTTCTGATGTGCTGTTGCTTTCCCCTCTTCAGGGCTAGAGTGTTAGATTTTATTAGTGCTCTTTCACCAGTTTCATTGCCATCCTTGAGAAGTACTTTCAATCTCTTGTCCCTGTAGGGTGGTGATAGCAGTGTATAACATACTCTTCTTTTGAGCTTAACGTTTGGGGTTTTTTTTATTGGTACAAAGATCAAGCCTACAATAATATAGAGAAATTCAATCCCAGACTCCAACAGGTATTATTACACTGTTTGATGTCAAATATTCTCCTACTCAGTTTGTATACGATTCCATTCCAACGTTTGCCACAAGGATAACAATGGAACATACTGTTCTACAGCCAGTGGCATCACTAAGGTTGGCGTCACCCGGTGCAGTAAATCATGGTGTCACCCCCGCCCCCATTGACTTCTTCCCATACCGCACCATACATTAGTACACATTTTTTTGTACTAATGTCACTCATAAATCATAACTTGCATATATCACTACATGTAACGGTAATAGTTCTGACATAAACAACTAGCAAAATTAAAATTACAGGTATACTTTTAAATTACACTATCATACACACAGCCTAAATGTATTTCCATAATGGGTTTTCAATAACCAGTGGCATCACTGGAGTTGGCGTCACCCAGTACAGTAACTCATGGTGCCACTGCTCTCATTGACCTGTTTCCACACCACACCATACAGAATGCTAAGTAATGTTTTTTGTACTAATGTACTCATAAACCATAATGCCCAAATATCACTGACTGTAATGGTAATAGTTGTGACGTAAACAACTAGCAAAATTAAATTTAAAGCTTTAAATTATAATATATGCACATAACAAATGTGTTTACATATACATAGTTTCATATGGTTAAAGTGAAAACTTGGTAAAATGTGATGTTTTTAAATAGTTTTTTTAAATTAAAAATTATAATTTGGAAATTTTATTTTAAAAAAATCTGGGGCCTCTTGTTTCTCCTGCCACTGAGCCTCACTCCACTCAGACCATCTCTTCAGCATTTTAAAGAGATACAGACAAATGTCCATTTCTGCCAAAATGGAAATGTTTGAGCAGTGGTGTCACACACCCCAGGTGCCACCTGTAGCGGTCCACACCCCTCTGGTGATGCCACTGACTACAGCTCTTGCTCTACACCACCGGCCAACAATTTCCATCCCTGGGGTGCACATTTCAGCCTCCCTATTTTGGCTCACCAAAGCCAGTTGAGGCCTCTGTGGCCATGACAGGTTTCCCAGGACATAACGCAGCCCTTCAGCTAAAAACCATTCCCCACCTCTGCTGTCTTAAGAGCAACGTTCATGACTGCTGATAGGATGTGTAAGGTTTTCTTTGGCCTATGAGTTTGCAAGAAGACCAGCACAGTAAGGTTACCACCACTGAATGTGCAACTGCCTTTGTTTTAATTCTTGGTTTGAAGGTAGGTCAGCATGAACCATGCGTGACTTCACAGCATAATTGTAGAAACCACTGTTCTCTCCCCTCTCAAGCAACAATATGCTTGGCAGTGTTAATCTGCTGCTGGCTAATTTAATGGCCTCTGCCTGCATAACTTCAGATAATTGCTTTTTTCCTCAGGCAGCATGTTGAGAAAGGTTGTCATTTGCACTCCTGGGAAATATCAGGGTGAAGAAATGGACTCTGAAGCAGTCAAGGGTAGACTGACTCTTCAGTCTTTCTGGTGCAAAACATGTTACTAACACAAGATGAGGAAATGCCCCCAGTTTTATCACAGAGCAGGAAGATTACCTCTCATTGAGGGACAATATCATGTCTACAGTCAAGGTTGCCACTGGTTTCTATCATCCCCTTGATGTGTGTTGATGGCCAAGATCTTAGCAAAATTAGATGGTGATGATTGAGGCCCTCCAATTATAGTACCCTCAGTTGATAGTACTGATACAAAAATGGGCTATGTAGAATGTCTGTATAAAAAGAATCTGATTTTATAGAACCATGGAGAAAGATCTTCAACTATTAATTTGATGAGAGATGCTTAGTTTCTCTTCCAGCCGAAATTTCCAAGAATTTCCTGGTACCTACAAAAAGGATATGTACCAGTACAAATTATGGGGAAAAGTAGAGGGTTTTTTCCTAATTATATTACAAGTGGAGTGCCAGAGACTGACACATAAAATAGTGTCTTTCATACTGATGTGGTCTCTTCCAGCTCTTCGATTATATAATTCTATGATTTAAGTATCTGAGGTATTTTTGGAATGCTTTACCATTTTATGAAGGTTTGTTGGGCACTATATGGAGGGATAGGCTGACTGCAGAAATAATCCAGTTTGACACCACTTTAACTGCCATGGCTCAGTGCTGTGGAATTCTGGGAATCGTAGTTTGTTGTGGTACCAGAGATCTCTGACAGAGGCTAAATGTCTCACCAAACTACAAATCTGAGAATTCCATAGTATTGTGTCATGACAGTTAAAGTAATGTCAAACTGGATTATTTCTGCAACGCAGATGCAGCCTTAGGGGCCATTCAGACTGCATTATAAACTGGTTTGCAAAACGGTTTAAAAGGGGGTTGTTCACACTTGCAGCGGTTTTTCCTGACCTGAATTCCGGGGGCACCAGCACAAATCCCTCGTAACCTGGTTCTTTTGGAGCCAGGGATTTCAGCGCGTCTTTCAAAAGAATTGGTCTTTTTTTACCAGCCACAAATGGGATCCTGCTGTTGATTCAGTTTGGAGTACAGGAAGGCAGGGATTAATGTGCAGGGGCCAATCATGCTTTGTTCTCTCCCAGCCAGCCAAAGCCATAGTCGGGGAGGGGATTCTCCTGGGAACATCATTAGATGGTGTACTTTAAAATAAATTAATCAATAAAAATTGACAGCTTATGCACATCTTTGCTATTGCATAGCCGCAGTCAAAAGCACCTTTAAATACTGGCATCATTGGTATAACAAAGGTGTGCATGATTTGCTTGACATTTTAAAAATGCCCGAACAGTGGGGCTGGAGATTAGGGGTCATTTTTTCCTCTTTCCCAAGAAATAAAACCACACCAGATTCTGCTCCCAGGTTGGTGCAAACTAAAGCTGTCGCACACATATTATATCACATTTATACCTCACATTTAAACCTGCGGGGTATCTTGGCTGAGAGAGTGTGACTCCCCCCAAGGCTAACCTATCCCAAGGGTTTCCTGCTAAGGTTCATTCTGAGGGGCTTGCCATTGCCATCCTCTGAGGCTGACTGGGGGAGGGGGGAGTGGTGGTGTCCAAACAGTGTGACGTAAATTCATATTGTTTGATTTACAGTTTTTAAAAAAATGAGAAAGATCAAAATTCGGCTCCATTTTAAATTGGTACAAATGGTAATGTGAACTTCAATAGAGTTAAATTGCCACAGAGAGATTCAATTGGAGTAAATGTAGTGGGAACTTTGATTTCGTATTGCATCATTGAATCTCCCTGGATCTACTCAGCACAAAAACGCTAGTGTGAATGCAGCCCAAGTCTGTTTTTTACCACGAAAGAGTTTCCCTAGGATATTTTGACCTATTCAGGTTCCAGTGCCACTATGAATCTTGTTTCTTGAGTTTTCTTCCAATTGATGCATAAACCCCCTCAGACCTTTGGTCTGGAAAATCTGTCATGTGAAGTGGTGCTTTTAGTTGAAATTATATCTTCAAAAACAGTCACTGAATCATCATTCCTCCTTGTGATATACCATCATTTCTTTTAAGTGCTTGAAGTATTCTTGCTATTTCATGACAATAGGTCAGTGTGCTTCTCTGCTTCCTGACATGGAACTTAGAGTTCTCCATTCACTAGAAGTTTGCAGCACTTTTAATTTGTATCTCATCAGGACTGCACATTTTAGGAAAGGTTGCAATCTCTTGGTTCAGCAAAACAATGAGAAGGCTTCGGCCTGCAGATCACTAGGCTTCTCCACCTTTCACACCAGACCAGACATCCTTAGCCATTTTCCATTCCCACCGTTCTAGCCCAGATTGTTTCATGTGTCTGTGCACAGAGAAAAAGACTGCCAAGAAGAAAACAGAAATAAAAGGGGGAGAAGGAGAGGGAGAATGAAGAAGGCACCAATGTTGTTTTCATCACACCAACTTTGACTTTAATGACCACATCCTTCTCTGGCATGTGACTGCAAGACACAACACTCAAGATTAGGATGTGTGAGGATTCCTTTTTCAGCTTAAGACTTGGCAAGCTTGCCCTTCTTGGATTGCAAGTAAGGAAGGAACAAACTGAACTTTGGGATCTTCCTTTTGATAGACAGGTGTGATGCACAGAAAAGCATCTCAAATGCTTACAAAGATTTATTAACTGCAGTTTAGCTAGGGGATAGGGGGTAGGAAAGTGTTCTTGCAATGCATAATATTTTTTTAAAAGAAACATACATGGGGGGGAATAAGCAAAGAAAGGGTAAGATCTTATCCTGAAAAATAGCAATGTTGAACTTGGTACAGAGTGAATTTTGGCTAACTGAAATGGACATGAGAAAAGGAGGGTATCCAAGGATAGGGTCTTTCCAGATGTGTAGATTATTCTTCAGGATGGAAAGACTTTTCTGGCTTGTTATAGGGGGCAAAACAAGTGACTTCAGAGTATTTTTGGCACATTGGGTTACAGCTATATCCGCAATATCACTGTGAGTTGCTCATTTCACAGGAACACACATGCAGTGTAACAGTCAAAGCAGCAATGTGGTCTTCCCTATGAAGCTTTATGTCATAAGTGGGAAAAGTGTATATTGTGGGCTGCATGTAACCCACCCCAGGACCCCCAGAAGTTAATTTTTTTTAAAAGGGAGAGATGTCCCAAACTATGCTCTAGGGTACATGGGAGATGTATTTTTTGTTCTCTGGGACATTTGTCTCAGAAGGCTTTTTTAATACTGGAATTGACCCAGAAGAGAGTTGTGGATGATAAAATAGGGAGTGTGGCCTTCCAAGGTTTTCTGGGGTTGGTAGCATGCATTTATACCCCATGGTAGTGGGACTGCATACTTTTCCATGGTAGTGGGACTGCATATTCCTATGAGGCAAGAGGCTAAGCTAATGGCATCAGTGCTACTGGGAGATTTCCCAGATCAGGCAGGCTTTTGCCAAGGAGCCAGAGTAAATGTGCCAATCCAGGAGTGTGGGTGCTGTATAACTAGCCAGGGAACACAACACATCATCAAGGAGAAATAAAAAGAGGCCATAACTATTTCTGGAGGAAGAGAAAGTGAAGTACACCTGAGAGCTTTTGTTCTTTTGCATCTGGCTGGCTGGAGGATGGAGCCATGATGGTCCACTGGAGGCAGCTCACATCAGGCTAGCAAAGGACCTAAACACAACAGAATCTTGTGCAGGAGTGGTGTCTGAAAAGAGACATGGTGTCTCTCTCATGGCTTTTAGGAGAAACAGTATTTCAGGCACCTTCAGGACTAAAGCGGAGGATGCAAATGGGTCAGAACGGCTGATTCTCCCATCATCGGAGGGAGACTCAGATCTGCAAGTATTTCCAGAATTGATTTTAGGTTATGGAGACTTCTGCAGCTACAAGCATATCCTGGAAGTACACGTCTTGAGCAGGTGTGGCTCAGAGTCAACCTACAATAGATTGTAGGAAGAATCATTGTCACTGAATTGTTGGGCTCAGAGCCAACCATCTTGCCAGAAACTGCACTAAGGAGCTGGGGTGATTCTCAACCAGCTTTCTCAAGTATGGCACAATTATAGAACAGCTCCAGGAGCATAGTTGGAAGAGAGTATGTAGTTGGAAGAGAGAGACCAAGATGTGGAAAAATCTATCACTCTTTGCACCCCCTGAATTGGGGCCCTCTGTAAAGAATTTGTCCCAGGGAGGCAATTTCATATTCTGGATCCCATGGGCAGAAAACTGACATCACATCCTTGACGCCAGAAGCTGCACCCATCAAGGAGGCTGTTTGCGCTTCTCTGGTTTCAGAGGAGCCAAAGGCAACTGGGTGCACCTATTGCTGCTGCAAAGGAACAGAATGTGATATGTGGCACCCGCATGGACAAAGTTTATCAGAAGTCCATACCTTAGATCTCCTCTTTGACATTCTTCCCAACTCCACCCATACCTTTTTGTTGGCTGTATCTGGAAGTGGCATAAAAGTTGAAACTTTCACAGTATAGTGATAAAGAGCTGTCCAAAATGCAGCGTCACTTCAACATTTTATCGCCAACAAGTATTGGGTTTTTGAACTGGAAGAGAAAGAAAAACTGACTAAGACTTTTGAGTCACAGACTAACAAAATAAGATGCAAATTCTTTGTCAGAAGCAATGGCCACTGAACATTTAAATCAGAGTGTTCCTACCTGCATGAGCTTCCTAGCAGCAGGAAGCTGGCCTTTAGGAAGATACTGGTAGATACACTCTGATTTAAATAGTCTTTCCAAAACTTTGCTATTTTCTACTAGTAGTTTGATATCATCTGCCTATCTTAGTTATTGTTCCTTCTTCCCATTTTCACACCTTCTTCCTCTGTATGTATGGTACATTCAGCATACAATTTAAACACATAGGGTGGCAAAAACTAATCAAAATTAATCTGAAGAAAGAGGAAGAGGAACGGGGAAAACTAGAACTTGGAAGGGCAGCTATGAAGGAACTAGACAATAGCCTCAAGAGTAAAGACTTAATATTGAACACCAAAGCCAGGACTGTCTATACCATTGTATTTCCAATTTCTATGTATGGTTGTGAAAGCTGGACAGTGGGAGGAAAATGATCAGAGAGTAATTTGAAATGTAGTACCTGAGGAGAGTTCTGCAGGTACTAAGGACTCCCCAAAGGACAAATAAATGGTTCCTAAAGCAAATAAGCCCGAACTCTCCCTAGATGCTAAGAGGACAGGTATACTTTGGACATATCATGACAAGCCATGATTCACTAGAAAACAACAGTAATGCTTGGCAAGGTGGAAGGCAATAGGAAAAGAGGAAGACCATATTACAGGTGGATGGACTCAAAGAAGCCACGGCCCTGAGTTTGCAAGACCTGGATGGGGCTGTTGATAGAGTGACTTGAATGTCACTTATTCACAGGGTTGCCATAAGCCAAGGTTGACTTGATGGCAATCAACAGTGACTCTCAGTGAAATGAAGGGGGTTAGAGTGGAATGAAATAATTCAAGAAAAAATGTGCCCCTCTTTGGTCCCCCCCCCCCATTTTTTCCATCTGTCTTCCAGTCTTCACTCTCCATCCTTCCTTCCCACCATACCTTGCAAATTGAAGCTAAAAGATACAAGTGAGTCTTGAAATCAGTCCGTGTGAGGCAAGCCCCTGCCTTTTTGATGACTGAAGACAAAGATCCCCTATCTTCAGGCCATGTGTGTGTATTTGCATGTGGGGCTTTTTCCTTTGATTTGGCTGCCACATAAGCAATCAAGTGGAAAACTGTCATCATCTTAGGCCTCCTTGCAGAGAGGAAAAGTCGGGCAGTGTTATAGCCTTTCATCTAGCAGGAGAGAAATAGGGCAGGTTGCCAGTTTGTGCAGGACCTCAAGAATTTATTGCGCTTAAGGCTCAATCTATATACACACACGCACATTGCCTTGAACATTAAATTCCAGACAGACACTGCTCACAGCAGGAGCCTAAGGAAACACCAAATGTTGCATCTTGGTGTTGTTGCCTTTTCCTCAATTATTTTTAATTCCACTCTTCACGTTCATGAATTTCCAAGCATATGCCAAGCACAGCTTGCCACATATCAAATGATTTTTATTTTGCTGGTGCATCCAAAACTGACACAGGGCAGGATCAGAAGTGATCAGCAGGATTTTTCTAAACTGCCTGCTCCCACGGATGCCTCCAGGCCTGCATTTTCTCCAGCTCCCCGGATGGCTGGAAACTCACCTCACGAAATGCTCGAGCAAATCAATTCTGAGTCAGAGGCTCCTCACAATACCCCCTTTAGTCCCTCAAGGCAAAACTGAAGGAATTTCTTCTAAGCTAAGCAGGCCAGAAGGCTGTCTGAAAAAGACAGATAGGCAGAGAGAAAATGAGCTCTAAAGGTGCAAGTAATGGAAGCTTTCTTAAAGTGTTCGGCTCAAGCTCCAAGAGCTGAGCAACAGCTATCTTTATCAGGCTGTCTGATTTTTCAGGTCTCATAGCTCAGGTGAGGAAAGTTGAGGAGCACAGTAGTCTTATTGAGGCTAAGATCGTAAAAAAACAAACCAACACAGGAGTTCTAGCCTTCACAATGGGAAGAAAGAGTCTTGTGGTAATTTAAAGGATAAGGCTTTGTAAACAAGGATCTATCTCATACAATGCCTGAAGTGTTATTCCAAGTATGTGGTTGGTCTCCAGCCAGTGCATAGTCGGTGGAATGGATTTCCCTCCTACCAAGACTGGCCCTACTTGTTGCCAGAGTGGGGAGATGGTAACAGCAGCAACTTCTGCCTTCTGGCTATTCTTCTTGAGCCATTGATCGAAGAACAGAACTGTGTATACCAAACCTGCACAACTTGGCAGTAGGTAGGGGCCAAAATTAACATCGACTAAACTTCTCCGGGCCACAGATAGATTTTTAGTGGGTCACTTTTAAAGTAAAAATGTAATTAATGATCAAAATCTTTTGTAAATAAAACATATTATACTGGTGGCACAGTGGTTAAATGCCAGTACTGTAGCCACTCACTCACAAACCATAAGGTTGCAAGTTCAATCCCAGCCAGGGGCTCAGGGTTGACTCAGGCTTGCATCATTCGGAGGTCACTAAGATGAGTACCCAGTTTGTTGGAGGCAATTAGTTTACACATTGTAAAACACTTAGAGGCCGCTTAGTGCAGTATGAAGCGATACATACATACATACATGAAGCTGCTATTGCCATTGCTAAAAAAGGGAAATTTCAATTAATATCAATTAATTACACTTATTACTTAAGATTATTTATCATGAAAACACATTAATGTTTAAAAAGTACTTTGCTAAGTGGTACACATTTTAATACACTTTTAAGGTTTTCTCACTGTTTACAACATTTAATTACACTTTTTGTCCACAATCAGTTTATCGTACTCTGGAATCATGTTTAGAATCAGCATTTTCAAAATATCTTCCAAGTGTTCAATGCTCTTCCCTTCTCTCCTCTCCTCTCCATTCTTTATTAAGTTTTATTTCTTGAGGGGCAAGCGTTTGTCCTTCCTCCTTCTCCACCACCTGGCCCTCTTCTCAGGAAAAATCTAGGTGGCAAAGGAGCCTTGAAATCATTCCATATCCTTGTGGGCCACCCAAAATCCTTTGGTGGGCCACATATGGCCCCTGGGCCATATATTCTGCAGGTCTGGAGTATACTAAACAGCCAGTGCTGCCTTCTTAGCTGTCTATCTTTCTCCCACTTTTACCCAAGCCTGGGATTCAAGTCAGATAACAAAAATTATACAGATAAATGTTCACATCATTTTAAAAGGCAAAGTATGCTATAAGTAAACTATCAATAGAATTAAAATCAATGCAAAAGCATACTATTAAAAATCACAGAAAGGAGGGTAGTGTTTCTCCAGGTTTCTGTAGAATAAAACCTTCCTTCAGTTTGGAAAGCAGAAAATACAATTCACAGAAGTGGGCAGCCTTAGGTACAAAACACACTGCAGAAATAATCCAGTTTCAGACTGCTTTAACTGCACACGCTCAATGCCAGGGAATTCTGGGAACTTTAGTTTTGTGAGGCATTTAGCCTTCACTGTCAGAAAGGTCTGGTGCCACAATAAACATATACCACTCCGGTCAGCCATCTCCCTCTGCCTAGTGGTAGAACCGGTCCCCATTATGGCTGCACCATCTCTCAGTGCATATGACATGTTAGTTACTAACTTGAACAGCGTCCCTACTCATCTCCTTGCTACTTGACACCTAGTCCATCTGATATCACAATGTTCTGCCTGAAATTTTCTACTTTAGGATTATTAGACATTGCTTACTCTCCTCTTTTAATACTAAGCCTATGCAAAACCAGCAGAAACGCAGGAATTACAGAGGCTAATATTATAGCTATGCAACAGTTCCCTATTTTGTAAATGAAAACTATCAAGTATACCAGAAATGGGGGAAAATGTTGCATTACTCATAGAAAATAACTCTCTAAGCAAAGGTCAGAAAAACTAGTCCACTAGTCCAGAGTATACCATTAATGGCAATAGTATTTATGTTTCTTCCTGTTCACACTTTCCTACTGATGCCAATGCAACATCTCCTCCTCCTGGTAAAATAAGCAATAACCTCAGCAGAAGGGAAGAAGCTCTAGGAGGCAGAACATTCACGGAAGAAAACATCTGTTGTGTATTCTGAGCCATCACCTCCCAGGGAGATCGGCAAATGACTTTTGCCTTGTAAGTTCAAGGACAGAACAACCAATTTACCATATTAGCTGATGGATGAAGGGGAATATGTACGGGGAAATGATCATGAGAGGAGATCATTAATAATCTCAGGAGAACCAGAACACTGTCAAAGTCAAACTGCAGGACACCCAACAGGGAAATTCAAATCTTTTTAAGACCTTAAAGTCTTTCTTGGCTGTCTTAGACACTTTCACAGAGATAGAGCTATTGCTTAATTAGATATGTGGGACGCGTCACTTTAAAAATAAAATTTGTACACAGCAGTGGTTCCATGCTTCTTTTACATTGCTAAATTGTTACCGCAAAACCTACAATTCCAACAACCATATTGTGGTAATACATTTATTAAACCAACCAAAAGACGCAAGTCTTCTTGCAAGCTTTTTTAAAAAATAAGTTTCTTCAACAACCAAACATCATCATCATCTTCATCATTATTATCGGGGAAGTATCCACATAAGTTTTATATGTGTGAGAGTAAAAATCAAGGGTTTTCCCCGATATGATAAAGTCCTTACTCTCACACATATAAAATAGCCCTATCTGCATGAAAGTGTACGAGAGCCAAGAAAGACTTTAAGATCTTAAATAATTTTGAATTTCCCTGTTGGGTGTCCTGCAGTCTGACTTTCAAAGTGTTCTGGTTCTCCTGAGATTAATGACCTCCTCTCACTACCAGATCTCAGCAATTGACCTGTGAAAATCACACAATCATAATTAAAGATTTTCATACACATCACACTTAACAAGTCATTATCCTGGAAATAATGAGGGAATAACCAGGCAATAAACAGCAACAAATAATTCATTGGATTTCCCTGCGAATTATTTATTGCTGTTTATTGCCAGTTTATTCCCAGGATATGGCACTTTAATGGTGACATCTTATGAAAATCTTGTTATAGTGTGATTTTCAAGGGTTAAATGCTGCTTAAACCCCCAATTTTCCCCATGTGATAAAATCCCAAGACTAAAAAAAAGACCTG
Source organism: Urosaurus nigricauda (assembly GCA_034509955.1). NCBI lineage: Eukaryota > Metazoa > Chordata > Lepidosauria > Squamata > Phrynosomatidae > Urosaurus > Urosaurus nigricauda. Next base: position 247,866,240 of record JAOEGL010000001.1, read on the forward strand.
GAGACTGTGGTACACACTCTAGTAACCTCATGTCTGGATTTCTGTAACGCGCTCTACATGGGGCTACCCTTGTGCCTAACCTAGAAACTTCAATTAGTTCAGAATATGGCAGCCAGGCTTATCACTGGAACATCTAGGAGAGAGCATATAACACAAGTGCTCAAAACTCTCCATTGGCTGCCCATTAGTTTCCAGGCACAGTACAAGGTGTTGGTACTAACCTTTAAAGCCCTGCATGGCTCAGGCCCATCCTACCTTAAGGACCGCCTCTTCCTGTATGAACCACCCCGCACACTTCGGTCCTCTGGGAGGAACCTGCTGCAGCCCATGAAAACTAGGTTGTCGCACACCTCCCAGAGGGCCTTTTCAGCTACCGCCCCCAAGCTTTGGAACGGCCTGCCGGACGAGATGCGTCTCATTACATCACTGGCTAGTTTCAAAAAGGCTTTAAAGACGCATCTTTTCCGGCAGGCTTTTCCCTGAAGGAGAGAATAAATGGAACACCTACTCCCTACTTTGAAAATATAAATAGAACTGGGATTTCCAGCTGTCCCTTTACTTAAATCTGCTGAATCTATCTAATGCGGCCTTGCACATGGATTGTTCATGAGATTGCTCTTTGTTTTAATAACTGTCGACCAATTTTAACTGTGTTAATTTTAAATTGTCTTAATTCAGTTTTAAGGAGGGGTGGTTGGGGAGGGAGTGATTGTTTTTACTGTGTATCTTTTTATTTTGCTGTACCCTGCTCCGAGTAGTTTATTAGAGGAGCGGGCTATAAATAAACTTTATTATTATTATTATTATTATTATTATTAAGATCAAATAGCTGACCTATTGTCTTGAGATGTTACTGGTGAATGGGTCAGTTCACTATCAAATCTTGTGCTGCCACAAAGAGAATGCTCCACATTGCTGCACAGTGAGACCAGGCTCTTATAAGACTGAAATAAACTGAGATACACACAAAATGGCATAATTGTTGTAGAACTCGTGCCCATTTTTCATGTCCTGAGGTAAAGACGAGGTTTGACTACTCTGCTACTTCTATGGTGACAAAGTACTCTGCTTTAAGTTATGAGAAATATGTGGTCTTCCAGATGCAGCTGAACCAAAGCTTTTATGAGCACTAGGCAATGTGGCCAAAGGATGTAGTCCAGCAATGACTGGAGGAACACACATCCTAGAATCATAGCTGAAAGAGGCAAGGGCCATTCAGTTCAACCCCCGGCTTGAAATATCCCAGCTTCAAGGCCCAGGATTTATTCTCATATATATGCAAAATAGAAAGGCTGGACAAGATCACTCCTTGACACCTTCTACAAATGCCATCAGTCACAAGAACTTCGCGTAATTAGGTCACATCCTACTATGAAATGTTTTTTGTTGTTGTTTTGATCCTAATATCTAGAATGCAGTTCATTATTTAGAGCTATGAGGCTCTTTTGTGTAACACAATAGCAAAATGAGAACCAGCTTGAATGTTTCTAGAGTAGCACAAAATGGTTCATTTCTAGTCCCTTGTACTGTTTTCATATGCCACATCTGTGTTGAAGATGCAGTGATGGTAGAATGTACATTCATATTTCAGAGCAGCAATTGGCTTATGTACCCCACATATGTAATAAAATGGGGAGGCTGAGAGGTTTTTTTTTTAATCATTTATGGAATAAGAAATGCCAGATGCCAAAGCTAGGCTCAGAAAAGGGAGAGCACTATCTATTGCAAAACACATTGGATAAGGAATTTCAGAAGAAAATCAGCTTGTGCTTTATAGATTATAGCAGGGGTTCCCAACCTATGCTCTGAGGAGCCCTTAGGGCTCCCATGCACTTCCCAGGTACTCCACAGCCAATCCAGGAAAATGAAATAAAATAAAATAAGAATATATTCTTATATATATGCCTAAACACAATTAACATGTAGGACATAAGGTAGGCCTCTTAGAAATAAGAGCTCAGTGAGTCAAAAAGAGTGGGAACCATGTGTAGACCATGAAAAACTAATAAAGGGGTGTGCTACAATATTTGTCCTGATGTCTAACCTGGGCTCAGGACAAGAGGCTGCCATTAGGACAGAATATGGACAAACAGAATGGTTTCCAACTGGCAAAGAGGTCAGCCAAGGTTGCATTTTATCATCCCCTCTGTTTAACTTGTACACTGAAGATAATATACATAAAACAGGATTAGACTTGGGAGGAAGGAGACATGAAAACTAGAGGAACATCACCGATTTGAGATATGCAGATGACACCAGACTAGGAATAGCAAAGACTTGGAACAGCTACTGGAGAAAGTGCAAAGGCAGATTTACAATTGGACATTAAGGGGAAAAATAATGATCCCACAGATGATTTACATAACTTTAGACAATGAAAACCTGGAAAGTCTAAAATTTTCTATAACTTTGCTCAGTCATTAAATAGAATGGAGACAGCAGACAAGAAACAGAAGACTGACTTGGTAGGGCAACTATGAAGGAACCAGACAAGATCCTAAAGTGCAAGTATCTATCTTCCAATACCAAGGTCAAGGTTGCGCATGCCATTGTATTTCCAGTTTCTACATGTGGTTGTGAAATCTGGACAGTGAAAAAAAGTTAAGAAAATCAAGTCAATTGAAACATGGTGCTGCAGACACCACAGACTGCCAAAAATAAATAGATGCTAGAGCACATCAAGTCTGAACTCTCCGTAGAAACCAAGATGACTAAGCTGAGACTGTCATACTTTGGACATATCATAAGGCATGACTCAGTAGAAGAGATAATGCTTAATAAAGTAGAAGGCAATAGAGAAAGGGGGAGACCACACTATAGGTAGATGGCCCAGTTTTCAAGACATGAGCAGGACTGTTGATAACAGGGTCACTTTGAGATCTCTCATTCATAGGGTTGCCATAAATCAAAGTCAACAACATAGAGGAAATTTCATCTAGGCCTTCACGAAAACAAATCCAGTAAGTGGACAAACATTTTATATAAGCATTGTGTATTAGGGAAAAGATAAATCCATCAGTCAGCAGCCCAAAAGTCTGCTCCAGAGAGATAGGAAGACTTGCTAAGGTGGTTTCAGGGTGTTGGTGAGGGAAGAATAATGAAAATACCATAATAATAGAGGTACAATGCCAGTGCCACACTAGATTTAGGCCACTGCATTTACACCAATAGCATGTACTTGGGAGTAGGGTTGTAAAGCCTCTTCACTCACTGTTTTCACATGCAAAGACAAACAATTTTGGAAGTTTTCTTCCTGCTGGAGGAAACCACAAGAGGTTTTGTGCATATTTGTAGCTTCAAGACAATTTTGCAAAATAAAATAAAGTAAAATAAAATGTTTGTGTAAAACCTTAGAAGTCATCAAATGCAAAACTGGGTGCTTTAATGTGTCAAGACCATTCTCTCAAAGGATGAGAAAACACACAGTATTTTTATCATTCCTGTGTCAGAAGCACCTGTTTTCTGCTCATCCTGCTTCTGGGTTGCCATTTGCCCTATTATAGTGTCTGTGCAATCATCAAGAATTAAAATACAAAAATGAACCACTTTATTTCAGAACTCACAGTAGGAAATACACTGTTGTCCAAGCAATCTATGCATTTTTCCTTACCATGTATTTTAACACTCCTTTACAAAGTTTATACAACCCTTCCCATTCATAAAGTAAAAACATATAAGAGATTCTGTAGCAGCGCACTGTAAAAAGTAAGATGCGAAAATCTGACAGAACTAGAATTTTTCATTTTTTAAAACCAAATCTTTGAAACGCTTTTGAAAATACCTCTTTAGAACAAGAACAAATAATCACATCCTTCTCCTGATTTTTCAGAAAACTGTAAATTCAACAAGTCATATTAACCTGAAAAAAACTTTATAATGGGCCTATACTCTTCCCATTGCCCCACAATTCAGGAGAATTTTCTAGCTATAAAATGCTAACATGAGGACTTTCCAGCTCCTTGTCTTGCTAGTCGATCAGCTGCTTCATTTCCTGTAAAGCCAGCATGACCTGGAACATGCATCTGTTGATAATAAGAATCCAAGTTAATTACTAAAAACGTTCAACAGTCTGCATTCTATGATTTACAATTATCAGAATCTCAAATTTCCATGCTAATAAGGTCACCTGGCTACATCCACACTACAGAAATAATACAATTTGACAACACTTTTAACTGCCATGGCTCAATGTTATGGAATTCTGGGAATTGTAGTTTTGTGAAATATCTAGCCTTCTCTGTCAGAGAGCTCTGGTGTCACAACAGACTACAATTCCCAATGTTCCATAACACCGAACCATGGCAATTAAAGTGGTGTAAAACTGGATTATTTCTGCAGTGCAGATGCAGCCCCTGAAGCCTAGTCACTTTTCCATTTCTGTTCATGTAATGTTTGAAACTATGAAATAGAAATTAAAATGAAGAATTTAATAATACTTATTGCCAACATCTTCACCAGTGAGTAGAAACCAATGCTAGCGTTCTCTAAAATTACAGAGCTCAAGGGAGCTTTGTAGGCCAGCGAGTCCACACACCACCAGGTTAGTATAGGAACTCCAACTAAAGCATCCCCATCAACTAGCTGTTCAGCCTCTTTCTGAAAACATCCAAAGAGAGACTGCTACCACCTCTCAAGGAAAGTGATTGTTAAGAAATTTGGGAAAACATCAGGATGCATCATTTTCCTTCTCTTGAATAAGGCATCTGCATATCACCAGCAACCCAAACTGTTTACCTTGACCCAAATCTACTATTTATTAGAGAAATTAAAGGAAACTATGGTTATGTATGTGATATATACAACTGGGCCCTTCAGATCCGCAGGGGTTCAGTTCTAGATCTCCCTTCCCCCAGAAGCAAAATATCATAGGACCTCAAGTCCTATTCTTCTCAATGGCAGCACGATGTGCACATACGTGTTGGCACAGCTACATGCACACACTGCCATTGAAGAGAATGGGGTGGGGCTATCCACAGATGGCAAGGATCAACTAGTACAGATAACACAGTAAGTGATCTGTCAGGAGAGAGTGAGAGCATGGAATGCTGAAGGAGTCCTGTCATGGACCGAGTGCTTGAATAGGATGTTTAAAATGCTGATGTGTATGGCAGTGAGTCAGTGAGAGGTATGAGTAAGGGACAGGAATCACAAACTAGAGAAGAGATAATGCAGAGCTGAGTAAGTGAAAACAGTGAAGGGAAGGAGTGTGTTTTGGGATAATTACATTCAGCTAGGATTATGAGAGGATAGTGAAAAAGTTAGTGAGATGTATTGGTGTCAATAAGGATTCTGATGAGTTTAGAAGGTAAGAACTAAGCCTTGAAATTCTGAAACTATATGCTTCTGTACACAGAATAACTGTTAAGTGCTTGCTGAACTTATAGTTAACAAATTAGTATTGCCATATACACAACGTGGCTGTGGGACACTACAATATTGTTATTGGAGTGGTTAAGTACAGACACACACGGTACATGATGGCAACAATTATTCAGTTGTGGTGGATAACTTTGATGCCAAAATAGTGGGATAAGTGGATATCCCCATGGTCTCTCAATAGATTTAGGCCCAACTTTGTTAGATTTGTGTTTAATAATTTTTATGAATTATTTAGTCAGGTTTTTCAAGCCACATTACTTACCCATTGGATGTCCATGCCTTCTGAAAGTTTAGCAAGCCTTTCAAAATCTTCTTTGTTTATTACTTCTTTTCCTGTACTGGTTTTCCAACCATTAGCTTGCCAGTTTGGAACCCAGCTTGTCATACCTATTTAAAAGTGATTTATTTTAAGACTAGCAGTAACTCTTGCATTGATTTTATTTCATTTTAAACTATCAAAAAGCCATCCTGTCAAGCAAAGTTAGCTGACAGTGTGCACCCATTATAGACAACATATTCCCTAATGATTAACATTTGCTAGCTATACTTAAAATGGAAATACTGAAAACAAAACACACTTTTGTTCTTGTTTACCAGGGCTTAGATTACTAGACCTATGTAGAAACATTTACCTATAGCATACATTATGAGCATATTAAATCCTCATTGTTTGTTCACTACAAATCACTTCAAGATTCTTGCATTCATATCCCACTGCCTGCTAGATCATCAGTATTGAGGGCAAATAATTATGTTATTTCAAACAAAATAATCTTAGCAAATCTTAGGTTTGTAAAAGCAACTTTTTTAAAGAAAAAAACATTCTCCCTGGATCCCGTTATACTGGAAATCTATTGGCCAATCTCTAATATCCCATTTTGGGGCTAAGTGTTGGAATGTGCGGTTGCCTCCCAAACCCTGGCATTCCTGGATGAAACAAATTATCTAGATCCATTTCAATCTGGCTTCAGATCTGTTAATGGGGTGGAAACAGCTTTGGTTGCCTTGGTAGATGACCAATGCAGGAAATGAAGATGCGGGTGAGTGTGTCCCTGTTGGTTTTGCTGCCACCCTCAGCAGCTTTCAATACCATCAACCATGGTATCCTTCTGGTTGCCTTTCTGGGATGGAGCCAGAGGGCATTATGGTGGCTCTGGTCTTTCCTGGAAGGGCAGATTTAGAAGGCGTTTCTGGAGGATGCCTGTTCAACACCCTGGGTACTATCCTGTGGTGTGCTTCAGGATCAGTTCTGTTCCCCCATGCTGTTTAATATTTACATGAAACTGCTGGGAGAGGTCATCTGGAGTTTGGGGGTTCAGTATCATCAATATACTATACTAATGACATACAACTCTCTCTCTCCTTTCCATTTGGCTCCACTCCCCCTGAAATCTCGTTTGCGGCTTGGGTGTGCTTTTGGATTTGGATCTGAACCTGGATGCCAAGGTTTTGGCTGTTGCCAGGAGTGCATGTGCACAGTTAAAACTAGTGCATCAGGTGCACCCATTCCTTGAAAAGTCAGATCTGGCTACAGTGAACCATACCTTGATTACATCCTGCTGGGACTACTGTAGCGTGCTCTACATGGGGCTGCCTTCAGAAACCTCTCTAGATCCCAAACATTGTGGCCAGGGCTGGGTAAAGGGATCGTGTGACACCCCACCCCCAAGTTGAAACAGCTGAATTAGCTACTGGTCCTTTTCTGGGCAGAATTCAAAGTGCTGGTTTTGACATTTAAAGCCCTAAATGACTTGGGTCCAGATTATTTGAAAGACTATCTCCTTATAGAAACCAGGGTGTGCACTGAGATCTGCAGGGAAAGGCCCCCTTGTGGGTGTGATTGGTGAGGACCTGGGAGAAAGCCTTCTCTGTGGCTGCTTCCAGACTATGGAGCTCCCTTCCACAGGAGGCCTGGTTGGGTTCTTCCCTCCTGTCTTTCCGTCTTTATTTAGGTAGGCTTTTGAATTTAGCTAAGGAGTTGTAGCATGTGAAGTGCTGTGCTATATGTTTGTGTTAACTATGCACACATACACACACTATGTTTCAAATTTGCTTTAAATGTTTTCAGCGTTTTGGCTGTTTTAATGATGTTTTTAATAATGCTGATATAGTTCCATCCACAACTCTTATTAATCACATTATATCCATTTGGAGAAATTACCCATTTATTTCATTTGTCTGATTTTTACATTTTTATTCTTTAAACAATTTCTGCTTTTGTATTTGCCATGCGAATATGGGAGGGAAAGGCTTGGGGAAAGGTACTCATCCTTAGCCATGACAAAGTTAAGGACTTTGCATTCCCACAACCATATAAATGCTATTATCTAGATATTTCAATGAAGTATGCTAGTGTATTTTCCCAAGGCATGGAAAGATCCTGGATAGGTCTCACACAAACATTCGTATGGTCAACATATTGCTCAGTCTGGCTAAGCAACCAAGAAAGTGCCGTGCAGAAACTTGTATCTTATCTATCACCAGTTCACCTCACACAAGGGAATACCTTCCCTCCTCCCAAACCATGAGTTCCAGTGTGGCCTTTCTCCCTAGATTTCTAATACGAACATTGGCTTACCTTGTGAGATGTTTGTTTTCAGCGATGAGGGCGGAGTCATCCTTCATGAGGGTTGGTTCCCCCTGTTCGCTCCAATCAGGCAGGACTATGACTTCTGGGCGTGTCCACCAGGGGAATCCATCCCCCTTGTTTGCCCAGTCAATGTATAGCCAAGCAGAGAGTTTATAACAATGAGGAAATACTAACAACAATAGAGAAAGTTTAACCATTTAACTATAACAATTCTAGACACTAGAACAAGGATCCTATTAACCTTACAACACCCCCCGACACCGAGAAAAAAATTCCTCAGTTACGGGTGGGCAGGATGACTCCGCCCTCATCGCTGAAAACAAACATCTCACAAGGTAAGCCAATGTTCGTTTTTCCAGCGTTGAGGGCAGAGCCATCCTTCATGAGGGACATACCAAAGCTCCCTAGATGGGTGGGAACTGAGGTAAGGAATTATAGGATGGACTGAAGGATCCGTCTACCAAATGATGCCTCAGCCAGTTGGAAGGCATTGATTCAGCAGCGACGGATAAATATGGAAGGAGATGACCACGCGGCCACCCTGCAAATATCGGAGAGAAGAACATTAGTGGTTAGGGCGGCAGGTGTGGCAGCACTGTGGGTGGAATGAGTGCTGACCCTTCCTTGAAGCGTATTACCCGTCATCGAGTCACACTTGAGAGATGCAAGCCCAGATCCATCAAGCCAGGGTCGATGAAGAAAAAATTATCTTCCAGGTATATAGGACCGAAGGAGACAAATAGACAGTCTGATTTGCACCATCGACAAGTGCGTTTGATGTAAATACGCCGAACTCTGCATACATCTAGTGTGTGCCAAGTCTTTTCAAGTTCCTTTTTGGGGTCAGGAACGAATGAAGGGAAAACAATCTCCCGTGCTCTATGAAATGTGGAGTTAACTTTAGTCATGAACGCCGGATCCCGTCAAGCAGAACTGAATCCTCGCAGAATCCACTCCTGCTGATAGTGCTCCTGGTTCAGAAAACTTTCTAGCTGAAGTAATAGAAGTAAAAAATACTGTTTTCCAGGTAAGAAACTTACTATCAACTCTGTCGAGTTATTCAAACTGTGGTTTGGTTAGTGCCTGAAGAACTACATGAGGGTACCAGTTAGGGTATCTGTGAACTGTGGGAGGTTTAATAAGAGAAGCTGTTCTCAAAAGTTTATATATACACACACCCACATACATATATATATATATATATATATACACACACACACACACACACACACACAAATATATATATATATGAATGATTAGAGAGTTTCTGGGACTGTATGATTGGAAGAGCTGATGTCATGGCGGAACTTGAAGCTTAAAGGTGTTAGGTCTCAGCCCTTTATCAAGCCCGTCGTGCAAATATAACAGGAGCGTGTTTATAGAAATTGATGAGGGGGAGCAATATTTGGACTCACATCGGTTCGTAAACGCTTGATATGTGAATTCATAGATCCTTCGCGTATATTCCCTATGTGACTGTATAATGGTCTCGGCATTTCACAGCAAAATACCATTCTTACCAGTATGTACCTTTCAATATCCACACATGAAGGTTTAACCACTCCGGTTCTGGATATATTATTTGACCCTGAGGTTAGGGGATCTTTGCGAATTGGAAGACAAACTGGTTTCGTGACATCTGGAAGATCTCTGGAAACCCTGCCCTTCTGAAGTCACAAGAGACTAGACCGGAGCATCTACATGAGGAGGGATCTGGAGTTTGGCTATTGGGAGCCACAAACATGCTTCCCGTCGCCCTAAGCTGGCATCCAACCTTATGTGGAACTTCAACAGGGCCTAAATCAGGCAATCCTCTACAACTGGCAGCAAAAACCACCATTCAAAGAGGTTTGATTTATTCAGTGTATGTCAGAACAGATGATTTATATGTACCATCTGTTTTTGATACAGCTAGAAGAACTACTGTAGGCTCCTGGCATGAAATGGTGTTCATGCCAAACGATTAACTGAAACAGATCAGGCACTGTAGGTGCACCAGTAATGCTAAGTCCAATAACTGGGAACAACCTACCTGCTCGAGGGTGTTCTTCATGGATCTTACCCTTTGCTTGGTCAGGTAGACTGGTCAGCGACGTGTCTACAACCACTCCAAAGTGATGCAGGTTCTGAAATGGAACTAGGTAGTTCTTTTCGTAAATTACCAGAAAAACATGTCTGGATAGGAAAGAAATCACAACTCGACATCTTATATATATCCTATGGGAGAGAATGAGATCTTATCAGGACATTTGAAATTATGGGTCTATATGACGGTCCCACTATTTTTAAGGCGTATCTATCTGTGTAGTGCGTGTCACAGAAGAAAACAACAGACTGAATGGTAGAACCTTGTATGGAAAAGGTTGGTAAGATATTTGTGATAAAGTGGTAGCTTGGGCTGTGGGCAGGAGACCACTATCCAAAAAACAGGAAAACACAAAAATCTTGAAGATGTGTCTCCAGAATTGTCCGAATAATCTCCCATCTGTACCTGTGATCATTATAACTCAATTGTTATTAGAAAGATAGTATAGTGTTGTTGTTTTTATGGCCTCAATATCGATCAGACATTTTGTGACTTTTATATCAGCCTATGTTTGCTTGCCTTCCTGTACCTTAACGAGGCAATGAAATAGTCATGAGAATGGTATAGAAAAATATATCAAAGTATATTTTAAGGATGGTAAGGTCTTCTTATTATTCCTAGTCTCAGCCAAGAGACTTTATTCCAAACAATTTGTCCCCAGTAAGCGGTGAGAATCTTAGATATTGTTTGTAATGGGCATTTTTATGTGTCAGTTCTTTAGTCAAGTCTGTCCTTGAACTGGTCTTGGATTACATCCAATCTAATTTAGGCTAGTGTCTCCAGACATAGCCACTACCTTTAACCATAGTTAATGCCCTGATAGTACTTTGACCTTAAGTGTTTGTTTGTTTGTTTGTTTAACAAGTGGGCTAGGCCACACATGTTTAGCCCCAGAAAAAAGGAAATAGCAGAGACACCTTTAGTTGAGCATAAACTCTGGCAGCCACAAGTGGCATTTGTTGATTCTCGTGACAAAGAGGAGTGAGATGTAACCATATATACATACATACACACACACACACACACACACACACATATATATATATATATAAAAATTATGGAGGCCTTGTTAATATCCTCATAAAATCTGCCTGAAATGGTATTGAAGGCCCAGGCTTGGAGGGGGAAGGAAAATCCTTCCCTTGAGGAAGATCAGGATGGATCACCATCTAGCTTCAACTGGTCAGAGTTGACATTAATTCCAATATTTTAGTTGTTTTATACAATAATACCATAAAACAAGTACAGTAATAATAAACAAATACAGTAATAATGAAAGATCATCAGTCCCCCAAACATCTAACAGATTTCAGGAGCTTTCAGGAGGTACTGAAAGGCCCTCATCTTTATTTTTATTTATTTATTTATTTTGTTTTTAACTCTTTATTTCATTCCTTTTCAGATCACATTCCTCTTCTGAGGAGTGAACTATAGGTATAATTTTCCTTTGTTTTACAAAAGGCATATTAGTTAGCAGAAGCAGCAGCAGGCCTTTCCTCTTCTGTCTTGCTGCCCTTAATCAAAATGGCTGCCACACCTTCAGTTCCAGCTTTGCCTCTTATTTTAAAAAAGGCAAGCACAATAAATAAATGTCTTTTTTGGCCACATTCTCCCCAAGGAGAGATTGAAACCTTCAGACCAGGGGACAATCGGGCAGAAGCAGACTCCCTGCACCTGGAAATCCTTTTGTTAATCCTCTCTGATCCCTTCAGTCTGAGTGGATCTTGGAGGAAGGAGAGGAGAAGGCAGTTGGTTTTGGAGGGAAACTCTCCATTTGAATCTCTGAAGCAACTGAAGCCTCCTTCAAAGCTGGCAATGCAAGTCAGAAACAAACCTCTGAGGTAAAGCTTAAACCACAAACATAGGATTAAGGATTGAATCCTCACTCACCTCTTGAAATCTGCCTCCTCTCTCTCTCTCTCTCTCTCTCCCACTGTCCAAACCTCTTGCTGGGTTTGATGTCTGCAGTGGGGCGCAATCTGGCCAGGGACAGGTCCTCCAGCCGCGCCAAGGTCTGTCAGGGTCTCCATATCACCACCCCAAACCCCTTCTGGGGCTGGTGTTCTGGCCCCCCTCAGACCATTCTTCCTCCTCAGCCTAAGAGGCAGAAGAGGACTTAGATTTGGAGGGAACATCCTCATCTGAGGATTTTAACTGCAAGCATAATTTTTGCTTCTTAGCCTTAGATGGCGCTCTCCATTATGTTTATGCTCGGAGAGATAAGCCTGAAGCAGCACCGGCATGGCTCCCGCCTTTTTTGAGTTTGAATTTATGCGCCAAGGAGGAACGTTTGGGTGCGAATTTGCCCTGCTCCAAAAGGGAAGAGTGGGAGGCGAGGAGAGAAGGAGAAGAGGGTTCCCTAGGTCTCCTGGGATTGTAAAGGAGCCTGTCCCTCTATGAGCCCGACTCCAGGGGCTGAAGGACCACTGAGCTCCCTCCAGTGAGCTTGGGGTCCATCTTGGAGGGACGACTTTCCAAGAGGAGAAGGCGTCCCTCGAAAATCTGGAGAATGAGGGAGAGGAAGATAATTCCCTGGCCCTCCTTTGTCTCTGAGTCCTTTCTGCCTCTGACCCTGACTCTTGGGAAGAATTCTCTGCCACGGCCTTAGTCTGAAAACGGGCCCCTCTCTGAGAGGAGACCGTTTGGGAGGCAATAGAAGATTGTGCCGGCTGTAAGGCTAGTAAGGAGGGGAAGACAGCCGACCGTTCAGGAGGGAGAGGCTGCAGGGTACCTGAGCTGCTCACTGCAGCATTACTCACAGTTCTCTCGGCGTCCTCCTTGCTAACCGCACCTTCCCGATTTCGGGACAGGTTCCTGCGGTCTCTCGGCGTCCTCCTTGCTAACCGCACCCTCCCAATTTCGGGACAGGTTCCCGCGGTCCGGCGCTTTCAAGCGCGGAGAAAAGGGATATCCCTCCTCCGGCTGCACCGAGCAGCCTGCAGGCCGCACCTCCCGGGTCAGGGCTGATCCACTCCTCTTGTGGAGAGCCTGCGTAGTGTGGCCAGATTCCCCGGACATGCCTGGGCCCTCTAGCTCTTCGGACCTTAGTCGGCCCTCACAGAGAGTGAAGAAGTAAGGGAGTAAAAGGAGAAGAAGGTTTTGTTTTGTGAGTAAAGGAAAGTTAGAAAAACACGACCTGACGGAGCGAAGGCAGGAACTAGACTGGGCAAACAAGGGGGATGGATTCCCCTGGTGGACACGCCCAGAAGTCATAGTCCTGCCTGATTGGAGCGAACAGGGGGAACCAACCCTCATGAAGGATGGCTCTGCCCTCAACGCTGGAAAAGCATCTCTCTCTCTCTCTCTTTTAAAAGAGATCAGAATAGACTCCGAAATCTTATACCCCCTATTATCCTTTAGAATGTCTGTATAACATGTCTTTTGCTTTATTATTACTCTCCAACAAGTAACTACTTACCATTAATGGTGAACTTGCTGTCAGTATAAATTGCAAGTTTCTTAATATTCTGACTCTTTGCTTGTTCTACTGCTTTGCAAGCAGCCTGAGGGAAAAAAAACACATTTAGACAATAAACCTCAGGCAGAAGGTTTAACAGACTAGTACTAGCTTAACACGTCAAATTAATTTAATTCAATTCTAGCAAAAGACAGTGTTTATCAAGACATATGTTGCCTTAAACCCCATTTTGGGGGAAAGGTGGGATGTAAATTCCTTAAATAATAAATAAATAGATACATATAATATTCAGTTTCCCCTTGGAACTTGCAGGGGATCCATTCCAGACCCGTCCCACAAATTCCAAATCTTGTGCATATTCAAGCCCCATTGGCTTGAATGGGGCACGCTATTGAGGCTAATAGGGGTCGCCCCTCCACAGATTTTTCAAGTTTGCAGACTTGGAGGGGCGACTGTAGTATGTCCAAGCTACCTCAGAGACAATGTTAAAAAATAACTGAAAGTACCACTTGCCATCTCTGGTTCAACCCACCAAAGGCAAGATTAGATGGCCACTCAAACTATGGCATGGAAGCAACTTCATGTTGCAAATTTTGTATTCAGTTTTGTTTTGTTTTTTAAAAACTTACATGTATTTCAGCCCTCTGATTAGTCTGCCGCCCAGGAAGTCTCTCACTACTATTTCTGTGGAAGACAAAACACAGGGAAAGGGTTCAAAATACGATACAATGGGGGAGGGGGATGACAAATTACTAAATTATAGTTATACCTCAGTTATACATAGCGGATATGTTCCTTGATATTACTTGTTTAATATACACAATGGCTGTCTGTGGGTTGCTATAAAGTATCATAGTATACTAGAAAATATCTGACTTCTATTTATATATTTCAAAAAATACTATTATTCTGCCATCATCCTAAGAATTCCCCTATATAGTAGACTGCCATATTAGTTTCTTCCTGAACTAATTTTAAATTTATTTTAAATAGTTTCAGATTAATGTTCTTCACAATGTTATCCACTCTAACATGGAGAGCAGTTTTATGATCTCAGATTAAACATTTATGTTGCTGGACTCTTTTCCTATTGTAATAGGTGTCATTGATATTGATATCAATATTGATAGCCTTGGCTGAAAAGTGGGGTATAAATAAAAAGTATTATTATTATTATTATTATTATTATTATTATCCCTGAAATACAAAAACTCCTTTCTGTTTGCAGAAAAAAATAGTGACACAGTCTAGGATGTTGATGCCAAGAGTGGTCCCAGGAGAGGTCTACAATTGAGACTACTCCATTAAACCATAAACTCTAGTCCTGAAGGTTCCCAGTACTAGAAACCTTATAGAATCTGGACAGGGGCACTTAGACAGGAATCAGCCATCCACCAGTCGCCAAGCCAATTTTCTACTGATTTCTCAACTGCAGTCTTTCCTGTCCCAGAGCAGCTTTTGCCACAGACACACGACAGCTGTCAGAATTACATATGGCATCTGCCCCATTGTACGAGATCCATAAATTGTCCTACTTTTTCATATTTGCAAACAGGGCTCTTTGTACTAGAATGAATAGACTAAGCAGGTAAGATCACACACCTACAATCATTCACTATTACACACAGCAGAAAGACTAGCTCTGGAGAATTGGGTAATGGGTTTTACTGCATTCACTAGCTGATCCTGTCTTCTGAGATGATGATGACACTTCTCAATGGACAGAGAGGCAATCACCCAGTGTCTGGACCACAGAGTAGTGACAAATAGGGAGAACTATTCTGGTTGCATGTTATTGAACAAACAATTTTATCTTACTTACAGAGGATGGCCAGGTCCCCAATATACACCAGTTCCAGCACGTGCTTTATCACGCCCATTACTTGAGCAGCAGCCATCTGTATAAACAACTGCATAATCTCCTACAAATATAAAATTTTATTTGGAATTCAGTTTATTTAAATTTCCAAAAGAAGCCAAACATGATTTTCTCTGCACTAAGTCCCTTTGTTATATATACCGGTAGATTTGAAATATAATTGTCCCATACAGAATAGCTAAGATACTTTAATTTCTCTGTAAATTGGCAAAACAACCTTGGGGAATTGTTTCATTTATTATGTAATTTTTCAGGTTTTTGCCATGATAAAAATGGATTCTTAGAGAACGAAAAGCAAATTGGAGATCCGACTAAATTTTTCCCCTCAAGATTCATTTTTAATGAGGCCGTTGTAGTGAGCAGGCTGAGGGAACAGCCAATCACAGAGCACCAGGTGTCCAGCCAATGAGGAGCTGACTGGGCAGGGCTGTGGAGAAGCCTTGGTGCAGAGAAAGAAAAAGAGTTAGGGAGTTAGTTGATTGGGATTTTGGAAGGGAAGAGACCACAGACGGAGGGTGTGCTCTTAGGTTCCTGAGGGGACAGTTGTAGGTTCATTTTTAGACCAGGGAAGGGTCTGAAGAGCCCAATAGGGAACTAGTTAGGCTTGAGGAGTAGAAGAGAGACTCACAGCAAGCTGTTAGGTTGAAGAAAGATATTAAGGTAGTAATATTAATAAGGTTGCCTGAGTGGCTGTAGTACTTGTATTGTAAGGAACTTCTGTAACTAAGAAAGACAAACAAAACTTCAAAGTACTTTAGTAGATATTTCTTTATTTTGTTAATAAACTTTATTTATATTTGAAATACCACTTGGCCTCTATTGAACCTCTGTGACACACTACCAGAGACATCAGTTGGAGATAGGTGGTGGCGAACAGGGAACAAGTTTGTCACATAAAAATTGGCGAACGTCGGGGTTCGAAAAGCCCAGTTGCCAGAGCTATTTTGAAGTTTGGGGTCTGAGTAGGAATACCAGATACCCATAGTGATTTGGCGTTAAGGTAGGACAGTAATCTCTGAGGTAATAGACAGGATATAGTAGGAGATTGCTTGGATCCTAACCACACCAACATTATTTTAAATACTAGTCTCTAAGGTAAAAGCACTGGGTAATTGTAGGAGGCTAGTAGATGGAAGTAAGGACAGACAGAAGTGATTCCTGAGGTAAAAGCTTGGGTAAAGTAAGGAAATCACTGGTCTGACTTTGAGAACTAAGTAGGATCTCTAGTTTTGGTGAAGGCACTGTTGAGTCAAAGTGATTCCTGAGGTAAAAGTTTGGGTAACGTAAGGAATCACAGATTTGACATTGAGATTTAAGTAAAATCTCTATATTTACTATAGGCACAGTTAATTTACAGTGCTTCCTGAGGTAAGCATTTTGGTAAAGTAGGGAATCACTAACTCCATTTTAAGAGCCAAGTGAAGTCTTGTTGTTCCATTAAGGCAAAGTAAAAAAGTATTTCCTGAGGTAAAAGTTTTGGGTATTAGTAAGGAAATACTACTGACATGCCTCCTAAGAAAGTTAAGACCCCAGCAGTAGTTGAAATGAGGGAGGATGAGGAGATTACAGAAGAAATGGTAGCTAGTGTTGGCACGGATGTGTCTGAACCTATAGAAAGTTTAGAGATGTGGAAAATTAAACAGGAATTGAAAATGAAAGAGAGAATAGAGTTGGCCAAGATAGAAAAAGGACAAGAGAAAGAAATAGAAATTGCCAAGATAAAGATAGAAAATGAAAGGATTTTGAAAGAAAAAGAACAGGATAGGATTTTGAGAGAAAGACAAATAGCACAAGAAAATGAAAGGATTTTGAGAGAAAGTCAAATCACACAAGATAAAGAAATTGAATTGGCCAGAATGGAAAATGAGAGGCTTTTAAGAGAAAAAGACATGGAGTATCAGCTAAGAATGAAGAGTATGGATCAGGGAATCCCTTTACTTCAAGTAGTTCCTGCGGTAAATAGAGTACCACAAATTGACATGAAGAGGTTTCCCAGATATTATAAGGGGGACAATATTGAAGCTTTCTTCATTAATTTTGAGAGGACTTGTTCAGAGTGGAAAATAAGGAATGAGGAGAGAATGAGTTATTTGAGATCGCAGATTAGTGGGGGGTCTCACAGAAGTATATGCAGAGATGAGGACAGAGGAAGCCCAAGACTATGATTTATTTAAATAATTGGTGAGGCAAAGATTTGGCTTGACACCAGAACATCATCAACGACGATTTAGGGCAATTAAGAGAGAGGGGGGTGACTCATTTTGTCAATTGGGGGCCAGACTAGACAATCTATTGAAAAGCTGGATTGATGGTGCTAAAATTACCACAAAAGAGGAATTACAGAGTCTGATGGGGTTAGAACAATTCTTCAATGTTATACCCCAAGAATACAGATGGCAAGTGCAAGACCGACAACCAAAAACTGTGGCAGAGGCAGCAAAACTGCTGGATGCTGTAGCCTTAGTCAGGGAAGATGGTCAAAAAATAACCAGATCTGAGGGAAAATCTCAAGAAAATGAGAGAAGAAATCCTAAAAATTGGCATACCTCAGTAGATAAGAGTAGTAGTAGTAAAAATTTCAAATATTGGCAAGAGGAAAAGGCAAATGATGCTGTTAGGGAAAGTGTTGGGTTGACAGTGTGTGACCCAGACACCAATATAAGAGATAGTTGGACAAGGAAAGATCCCTCAGAAGCAAGTAACAAGAAATGTTATGAATGTGGTAAAATAGGGCACTTCAGATATAACTGCCCAAATATATATAACAGAGAGAGAAAATCAGATACAAAAGCAGCTTATTGTGTAACAACAGTTAAACCAGCAGTGCAAAACTTTGGCCACAGGGAACATACAGATTCGGTTGTCTTGGAAACAACAGTTGGGAGACCAACTGACGCTTGTGAAACACATTGCCCAAAGACATGTTTAGTAATCACAACTGCACCTCATGAATTTGATTTAAAAGACCACAATGAAAGGATACAAATAAATGAAACCTCTATGTGGGCTTTTCGAGACTCAAGTTCAGAAGTTTGTATTATTAAATCACACCTGATAACCTCAGTATCTGTGCTCAAATGATTATTCATCTATACAAGGGTTAGAGGACCTGCATTTCCAGTGCCAGTTGCTAAACTAAATATAGCATTTTGAGGATATAAATTGCAGTGGAGATTTGGCATATATGATTCCATCCCCACAGATTGTCTCATTGGAAATGATCTGGTTAGACATATTCAGGGGCTAAAAGAATCCAAAAATTTGGCCATTAAAGAAAAATCTAAGGAGAGATAAATTCGTGGGAACTTTTAAACATCAACTGGAATTTTTGAAGGGAGAAAATCAGACTTTACAGGACTTTAAGAACAAAGAAGCAGAAAAGGTTGTTATTTTGAAAGAGAGTCTAGATTCTAAAGAAAGGACTGTATCAGATTTGACCAGGACCATTTCTGATCTAAAACACTCATCAGAACATACTGGTGAAAAACTGAACTGGTTACAGGAATTGCTGGATGAGACAGTCAAAGAAAATGAGAACTTAGTAAATAAAAATGAAAAGTTACAAAACCAACTAGCCGACTTTAAACAGGAAAATAAAGATCTGCTTCAAAAGGTCAGTGAAGGTCTACAGGAGTTAGATAACCAGAAAATATAAACTGAAGATTTATACACAGAGATTGCTAGACTAGAAAATATGCTAAACAATAAAGATAAAAAACTTCAGGAAATATTAGAAAAACCCAAGAGTCTTAACACAGAACAAAGACAGGAAAACGTGCGCGAGCAAGCAAAAGTAGTAACTAAAAAAAGAAAAGAGGCAGTCATGGGCAAGGAGATAAATAAGTTTAATGAGTCTGAAAGGAAAATTAGACCAGAACAAGAAAGTTCTAAGAATTTAAAACCTTTGGCAAGGATAGCTAAAAGAAAAGCCTCAAAGATAAAGAAAAACCTTCCTAACAAAGTAAAAAAGACTCAAAGAGATATTAAGCCACAAATAATGTCAGGAAAAGATGAGAAGTTCTGAGATTCTATACTTCCAAATCTAGCATATGGCTGGAAGCCATATACGTAATAAAATGGACATTGAGGATTCTGGGCATGGCAGATGAGTGATACAGGCCAGAAGAAAGGAGATCCAGTGGCAGGGATGAAACTCGAATTCGTAGAGACCAATGAAGATGTGATGACTTTGAAAAAGTACGCTTAGCAGTCTACAGAGGAAGAGTCTGCAGAAGAAGTTGTAAAGACAGCTCAACGTTACCAGAGACCGGGGTCCAGTGATACAGCTAGAGAGAGAGACTATATGCCTGAGGATACAAAAGTTTTGCAGCTGATAAAGAAGAACAATATGGACAATTAAAAGAACTGACTTTATTAAAAGAAGTTCTAAAAGGGGACAATGATGGTTATAATGTTAAGACTATAACCTGATTTGGTTTAGATGTGCTGGACCTATATAAAAGGTGGTAATGTATATATGATATGTATATGTATAGAGTTTGGATTCATATGATGTTATGTATTGTGTGATATGGTAAGCATATTTTGTGACTGATGTTGCATTAACTCACATAACCGTTTGATCATGTGTGTGAATACACCTGTAAAGGGGGGAGGTTGTAGTGAACAGGCCGATCAATCAGCCAATCACAGAGCAAGATGAGACCAGCCAATGAGAAGCAGGCTGGGCGGGGCTATAAAAGAGCCTTGGCAGAGAGTGAAAAGGAGGTTAGTTAGAGTTGTGAGGAAAAGAGTTACATCAAGGGAGGGTGTGCTCTTAGCGTTCCTGAGGGAACATTTTAGGTTGGTTTGGAGACCAGGAAAGAGTCTTAAGAGTCCAGAGAGGGACTGGATAGGCTTGAGGGAGTCTAGGAGAGAGAGGCTCAGAACAAGCCTGTAGTTTTAAAGAAAGATTTTGGCCTTGGTATTGGAGAATAGATTGCCTGAGTGGCTGTTTTGATATTAATACTTTTGTAACTAAGCAACAAGACGATTAACAGCTTTAAGTATTCTATATAATTTATTTTTGTATTTTACAAATCAACCCTTGTTCATGTTTTGAAATACATCTTGGCCTCCTTGTGAATATTAAGACACGCTACCAAATATTAGTGCCTCAGTGGAGAACAGGTAGTGAGTGAACTGAGAGACTGGGAATTCACCACAAATAAATTGGTGGCAGTGGTGGGATCTAAAAGCCCAGGGTGCTGTCATCAAGAAAACATAGAAACAAGGTACTTACCCATATAGGAGAATTTCTCTTTCTTCTCATATGGCAAGTCAGTGTATTTTACACATTTTCTCTCACGTTGGTTTTCTGAAGGCTGCTCGTATGGTCTCTTGTATGAACTATAACCTGACCAAGATGTAGTAGTGTGATTCCAGTTACTGTTATTTCTCTGCCTTCTATAAGAACCACCGTTGTCAGCTTGGGAAAACACAAAATTACACTAATGTAAAATTAGAAATACAATGCAACACTTATGCCCAAAATGTATATCCCATTCATTTCAATAGGTCTACTCTTGATAGGACCGACAGGTTTCCCTGGTACCAAAAATGAAGATGGCCTGTGGAATGAAGCACATTTGCTTCAATATACAGGTATACCTCAGTTAACAAATCCTCTGCAAAGAAGCTACTTTTTATGAAGTTTTTTTTAAATGTGAAACCAGCCCCCCACTTCTGGCTACCTGATTTTTTTTAAATATTATTTTGTTAACAGTGCAATAAAGCTTGATCTAGAGAATAGGATTTTATTCTGGATGTATGTGCTTACATACAACAGGCAAGGTAAACAGCAGCTTCCCAAATTACTAACTGATCATGTGTGAAAAGCAAAATATAAAGAAAAAAGATAAAGATTAGCTTGCTTCACCAGCTACCCTGGCATGATGAAAAAACATGGATTTGTACGTTTTTCCACCAAAACAGAAATTGTAAGAAAAGTAGAGGCTATTTAAGGGGGGGGAGAGACTCCATTTTGGGGATTCCTTTTAGAAAAAGATTTCAAATTTTTTCTAGAAAATTCAAACTATTTTTGTTTACCTAACCAGGTTGTGTAATTTCCTATGTGCATTATGTTAGTTTTGAACTAAAAATTTGCTGAAATATGTGGCACTCCTCTTCTTTTTTTGTGGTGTAGGAATCTAGTCCTATTCTTATCATGTTATTTCTACCTCTGGTACCAAAGTTTCTGTTTAAAGTAGTAAAGCCCAGGAATATATCTACTTTGTTAATTGAGGTTTACCTATCATAAGGCGCCTTCTCACATTTATAATAATGTGCAATATATAATAAGAAAGATATTCTGCAAATTTAGAGGGGGAAAAATAGCAAGAAAGGAGTACAGTAATAGCACATCAAAAATCCATTTTTAATCCCACTGAAAATGTTTCAGTGTGAGAAACCTGTGGACCTTTTGGTGAACCAATACTTCCTACTGAAGGATTTGTTTTTTTCTACATTTATCCCTCCCCGTCATAATCCAAGCATCAAGTTCATGACATTATCCACCAAACCGCATTTGGAAAATGAAGCAAGTACCGCAGAGGAGAGCAATTCAGAAGTGACAATGAAATGCCAATGCGTATATTTCTAAGAAATGCTATATTAAACTACAGCGAGAGGCTGTCAAGCTGTACCTTAGTAATGCAAAGCAAGTTTAAAAAGCTCCAAAAGCCAAAGCACAAGATGGAGGGGGAGCAGGGAGTGCAGCACAGCAGATCATGCATCACCTACAAACACTATGGACTAAGTCAACTGTAGGGAGCACCTTCAGTAACAGGCAATGATGAATCATCAGGTGGCGTTGTGTCTGCATGACTTGCATCCCCCGCCAATGTGCCTAGTCCAAAAGGAACAAAATGTATTATACAACAGAGATTTCCACAAGGACAACATCCTTCTGTTCTAAGTGAACCTCTCATAGCAAGTGATCAACAAGAACTCAAGCCCTTGTAAGTGTAGATTACTCACAACTATACCCTGACAATATGTCTCCTCAGAAATAAACTCAATTGAGTTTATATGCCTTTACTCCAAAGGAAGTATATACAATAATGCAGTCCTCATTGCCCAGCTTCTCAAAAACAGCACAATTTAATGTGATCACTCCCAATATCTATCAGTATCTAAGAATCTTAAAGATGGTAGCTGAAAGCCTTCTTATAAACAAAGGTAGGAAAGGATCTTTTCCCAAGATGTGCCAGACCATTTCACCCACAGTGAAGTACAGCATGAAGCCCAGATTTACTTTATTCTTTCAGCTACAACCTTTCACTGTTACTATTAAGATAACTACAGTACATCATTTTTACTAAACAAACAGAAGTGAGATCCCATGTCATCAGAGTAGCTATCAACTTACTGTATATACTCATGTAAAAGTTTAGAAATTTTAGTCAAAAAACCAGCCCAAAAAACAGAGTTGACTTATCCATGAGTCAATGAAAATACTGTACTTTAATTATTAATAAAAAAAGAGAACCATCCTCTGGTGAAAGGAAAGAGTATAATCTGTTCTGGAAGTACTGTAGTCTGCCATCCATTCTGTGGTCTGTCATCCATTCAATTTTCAGTGTAAACACAGTTATGCCTGTCAGAATTTTGTAAATTCTTTGGCATTGTTTTCCATTGCTTCATCCTTTACTATCTTTGTTACATGCTCCTAAGTTTTACCCTCGATTTATCTATAGGTCATATCCAAATCCATAATTTTGGCCCCCAAACCTGCCCTCAACTTATACATGAAGTTGACTTATAGTTGAGTATATATGGTATATATATTAAAAGCAGGACTGAGCTACAGACCTTTTTGAAGGTGAGACCAGACATTTATTTCTGTGAGTTCCCTTTTATAACAAAGACTACTAAGCAACACATGTAATACATCCATGCTATTAATCAGATCACTTCTCTAATTCTGCCAAATAGATGTTCTTTGAATGCTCACCTGAGTAAGATGATTTGGGTGCCCCACCATTTACAAAGGCCCAAGCCTCCTCTTCCGTCTTAAATTTTTTAAAACTGGCATACTGGTATCTGTGAACTTGTTCATTACATTCCTCCCTAAAGATAAAAATGGTAAAAGAAAACGCTATTGATTAAATTCTAGTACTTCTTATTCTTTCTTGGAGTAGTCCCCCTTAATTTCCACCACTAGCAATTGTAGGAACACTGACTTGTGTCCCAGGATCATGGGAAGGAAACTTCTCATCATTCCTTCCATCTGCCACCAAATTCAAATCCACCCCAAGACTCCCTGAATTGCAAGAATGGTCCAGAACACACTGCAGAAATAATCCAGTCTGGGACCATTTTAACTGCCCAGGCTCAGTGCTAGAGAATCCTGGGAATTGTAGCTTATTGTGGCACCAGAGCAACCTGACAGAGAAAGGTAAGCATCTCACAAAACTAGTTCCTAGAATTCCCTAGCACTGAACCACAGAAGTGAAAACAGTCTCAAACCAGCTTATTTCTGCAGTGTGTTTTGGACCAATGTCTTCGTGATCAACATGAACTGGTTCTTGGAAGTGGCTGAGTGAAAATGGAGAAAGGGAAATTTTTCTTTCCAAATTTCCTAGTCATCTCAGGATTCAAATCATTTCCTGTACCTGGAGACACCATAGCCTTCAGCACAGAAATCCAAAGGAATAAGCATGGAAAGAAGTCCTGTACCTTCTTCCCATTCTCTCCTTCCTTAAGCAGGGGCAACACAGGATACAGATGAACAACTCTCAGGGTTTATAATTCCATGTAGGTACCACCCACCAGTTGGGATTTTAGTCTCTTACGTCCATTGCATGTAGAAACTCAACAAATATTCTACTTGTAAGTGCATCTTTATTGTTCTAACTGTCCATTACCTAAGTATAGGAAGGAGGCTGTGATGCATTTAATGTTGCAAGCCACCTTGGGAAACAGAGTCAAAAATATTGCTATACATGTTTAAATACATGCCTCTGAGATTCAAAGAAAACTTTGAAATTGCTTATTTCAAGAACATTGGCTAGGACAGGAGGAGATCCAGATTAAATCCCACAGGGTTAGTGGTGAACCTGACTGACCCTTGGTCCACCAGGTTAACCAACTTGGCAAGACTGTTAGCAGAGGTGAGGGGTGAGGACAAAAAAACTTTTCTTTGGACTACGACTTCCATGCTGGCATGGGGATTACATGAGTTGTAGTACAAATTCTTTACCAGCTCAGGATAAAATAGGAATGGAGAGAGGCCATGCTTGCTTCCTTGAAGGAATGGTGTGATGCAAACTAAGGGTGCAACTGCACTGCAGAAGTAAAGCTGTTTGACACCACTGTAACTGCCATGACTCTATCCTACGAAATCCTGGGATTGTACTTTGGTGAGGTATTCAGGCTGGTCTGTCAGAGAGCTCTGGTGCCTCTTCTTGTTGTTGTTAACTGCCCTTGAATTGACCTTGACTCATGGCAACCCTGTGGATGAGACATCTCCAAGACTCCCTTGTCCTCCACTGCTCTGATCCTGAAGGCTCAGGCCCATGACCTTGACTAAGTCAATCCATCTAGCATGGGGTCTTCCTTTCTTTCTGCTGCCCTCAACAATCCCAAGCACCGTTGCCTTTTCTAGCGAGTCATGCCTTCTCCTGATGTGACCAAAGTACAACAGCCTCTGATATGTCATTTTGGCTTCCAGGGAGAGTTCAGGTTTCATCTGTCCAAGGACCCATTTGGTTGTCTTTTTGGCTGCCCAAGGTATCCTTATCAATCTTCTCCAGCACCACATCTCAATTTTGAGGCAATATTATTTCTGTTGGTTTTTTTCACTGTCCAGCTCTCACAAACACACATGGCACATGATGCAAAAACATGGAGGGCTTCCTTATGAATTCCGTGCTCTCTGCCTAACATGGGAGCTTCTCTTGAGAGTAAGGATCTCAAGAAGAGAAGCATCTCTTTTTGTCTTGCTAATGGAACTTAACCCACACGGCCAGAGGGGCCTGCCAGCATTAATGTCCCTCCAACAACACCTGAACTACTGAGAACAGCCAAATCTCGACAAAAACAAAGGTTTGTGAGTATCAATGTCATAATTTTTTCTCTCTCCTGTATGATTTTTCTGTAGAGCCAGCTTGGCATAGTGGTTTGAGTGCTGCTGATCATTATTTATTTATATGATGCCATATGCCAACCAGCCTGCAATAATGGTTTGAGTGTTGGACTATATGACTCTGGAAGCCAGGGTTTGATTTCCTGCTTGAGCAGGAAAAAAACCACTGAGTGACCTTGGGAAAGTCACACTCTCTCAGCCTCAGGAGAAGGCAATGGCAAACCTCCTCTGGACAAATCTTGCCAAGTAAACCCCATGACAGGTTCACCTTAGGGGTCCACCATAAGCCGGAAACGACTAGAAGGCAAAACAACAACAAATGATTTTTAACATCTTTGCCTGACGAAGAAGCCAGTGGAGCTTCGAAAGCTTGCAACATTATTATTATTATTATTATTATTATTAAACTTTATTTATAATGGACCTGCCAGTGGTGTACATTCTAGTAAACAGAATACAAAATTTATCCACAAGATCATTTGACAAAAACATACGAACAGATTAAAATAAACATCAAATATCAATCAAGTAATGCCTGGGAACGCGACATGCATTTTGATTGACCCTATAAAGGTATCCCTGTTTTGTGGATTTTTGATGTTACTGAATTCAATGGGCGCAGAAGCACATTGGTACAAGGGGAGCATGTCCTCACAGACGTTACTGTACTAATACTTTAGCAATATTTCTGTAATATTATAATAATACTGTAGTAGTATCGTTATAATACATGTTATTGTACTAAACGTACATTTTGACCGAGGATACCGTGGATCCTCCTATAGTTGGGGACGTTAAAAGCAGTACCAAACCTCTTTAATTCTGTAATGTGGAAACACCCAAAGTGTGGTTAAAAATAAAATGGGACCATGTAATGTAGGCAGTGGTTTGAGTGTTAGATTACTGTAGAGGGTAGAAACTTACAGTACTGAAATATATCAGGGCAAAGTTTGTCAGGATGAAGGATTCAGGTCAGGTCAAATGACTGGCTCTGGAATGCAACAACACTGAAATGCTTCCTGCTTTAACCCAAATGAAAGGAAATAATACAGACAGTTTGGAGAGAGTAAAAGGAAACTATTATAGATAATAGTTTGACTGATGGATACCGCACGTATGTTAGGTGTCATGTTTGAACATACTGTACAATAAATGTAAAGGGGTGTGTATATACTTGTCCCTCCATATTAACTAGAAAATATAGAAAAACTGCAAATAACAAAAACACCATGTTTTTACCTGAGAGGACACCTCTCTAGGAAACTCTAGGTCATCCAGTGCAACTCTGTGGTCAACATCCGAGAGACACTCACCACAGAACTGCACTGGAGGAGCTACAAATGCCGAGTAGAGCATTCTCTCTAGGAATCTCTAGGCCTTTCAGTGCAACTTTTAGTTAAAGTCAGCCATATAGTTGCACTCAGGGACCTAGAAATTCCTAGAGGAAACATATTGATCAAATCCATGAATAATCTAATCCGCAAATATCAAAGCCGCAAATCTGGAGTGTATTTATTTTATATGTAACCAATGAAATGCGATTTGCAGTTTTCTTTCTTCAAAGTCCTATAAATTGATTTATATTATGGCAAGTAATTATATTATTAATATATACCACTTATATTAATTATTTGTTTTTTATTTTTCTCTTCTTGTGATTGATTTGTATTACGGCAAGTAATTACATTACTAATATACACAACTTATATTAATTATTTTTTGTTCTTTTTCCTCTTCTTCTTTTTATGTGATCGATTCGTATTACGGCAAGTAATTATATTATTGATATATACCACTTACATTAATTATTTTTTATTTTTCTCTTCTTGTGATTGATTTGTATTACGGCAAGTAATTGCATTACTAATATATATTACTTATATCAATTATTTTTTGTTCTTTTTTCTTCTTCTCTTTTTGCAATCGATTCATACTATGGCAAGTAATTATATTATTGACACATATTATATTAATTTTTTGTTCTTTTTCTTCTTTCTTTATATGAGATCGATTTGTATTACGGCAAGTAATTACATTATTAACATGTATTACTTACATTAATTATTTTTTGTTCTTTTTTCCTCTTCTTCTCTTTATGCGATCGATTCGTATTACGGCAAGTAATTATATTATTGACACATATTACCTGTATTAATTTTTTGTTCTTTTCCTTCTCTTTATGAGATCGATTCGCATTACGGCAAGTATTTATCATTAAGCTTTATTTTATACAGCGCTGTAAACTTACACACAGCGCTACTACAACAATTATATTACTGACACATATTATTTATATTAAATAAATAAATAAATATTAATTTTTTAATTTTTTTTCCTCTTCTTCTCTTTATGCGTTTATGTTTCTCTTTATTATTATTAAATAATAAATTTTAAAAAATAAAAAAAAATATTTAGAATTGTTATTGTGAGCCGCCTTGGGATGGGGGGGGGGAATTCCCCTTCAGAGAGAAAGGCGGAATACCAAATAGAATAAAACAAACGCAGGAGTCTTCTTGGGGTCTTACCATGAGCCGTAGACGCCTGTCTTCCTCCCCTTCCGCACCGCGTAGAACATGCTGGCGCCTCCTCCTCCTCCTCCGCTCTCCACCGAAGCTGGACCTGAACTGAGCAAGAAAGACAGGATCCGCCGTATTAATGACATAATAATAACGGCCACCGCCACAAGCCACGCCCCCTTTTCCCCCCAGCCCCGCGCGCTGCCCCCTCCCCGCTTCGTCTCAGTGTTGCTTTTCTCCCCTCCACTTCCGGTTTGGCCGCGCCTGCGCAGTGCGTGCTCCCGACGCCACGATAATGACTTCCGGTTCCCAGTGGAAAGGGACTGCAGAAGGGATGTTTTCCTCCTTGTTGCGTCACACCCTCTACCGGCCTCCTGATTGGGCAGCGGCGCGCTGCGCCGCTGCCCAATCAGGAGGCCGGTAGAGGGTGTGACGCAACAAGGAGGAAAACGACCGTTAACGTTCGCGGCGGAGGCTTCGAATCTCCTCCCTCAGCAGCGCCGCGCATGCGCACTGAGCCTCGTTAGTGAAGAGGCGGGAAAACAAAATAACTGAGGGAATAAAAAATGACTCAAATCTCAAAAAGAGAGAAACCAAACGTGGCACAAACAGTTTTTTAGGCAGCCCCATATAAAATCCAGTAGTGGTTTGAGTGTGGTAATATAATAATACCACTTTGTGGAGACCTGGATTCAAATCCTCACACAGGGTCACAGTCTCTCAGCCCCATTATTATTATTATTATCATTATTATGTACAGTATTCGTATCCCACTCTTTTCGGGAGCGGCTTCACAACAAAAAGCAATACAATTAAAAACATGGGGGGGAAGTACATTAAAATGGTAAACCTGAGGACAGGGAACCGTCTAATTAAAATAATTATTATTATTATTATTACTTTTATTATTATATTATTAACCTTTATATAGCGCTGTAGGTTTACACAGTGCTCTACATATAAACTTATAATTATATGCTGCTCTGAGAGCCTTTATGGCTGAAGGGTATAAATACCTCAAATAAATAACGATTAATAAAAAAGAAATTATTACAATATTAAAACAGTTATTAAAAGAATAAAACATTTTTAAAAGACAAAATTGTATTTATTTATTTATTTATTTATACGCCATCCTTCAGCCTTAAAGGCTTATCACAGCAGCTTACAATTATTTTTTTTAATTAGACGGTTCCCTATATATTTAAAAAAACTATCAAATTTTTTAAATGGTGCAATAGTACAGAAAATTAGACAGAAGTTAATAATAATAATAATTTTTATTTATATACCGCCTTTCCAAATGATCAAGGTGGTTTACAAAATTACATAAACAATACATAGCTGCCATCTCCTGAGGCTGAGAGAGTGTGACCTGCCCCAAGGTCACCCAGTGGGTTTTAACACAAAACCTCTCTGAAGAAACTTTACAATATTTACAGATATAGCCATGCCAGTCTGTAGAATCGGTATGCAGAGAGATCTTGTGGCACCTTTGAGACGAACTGAAAGGAAGAAGTTGGCACTGGGTGACCTTGGGCAAGTCACACTCTCTCAGCCTCAGAAGATGGCAAGGGCAGACCTTCTCTGAACAAATCTGGCCACAAAAACCCTGTGACAGGTTGGCCTTAGGGTCGCCATAAGTCAGAAACAACTTGAAGGCTGACCACAACATGATTTTTAACACCTTTGCCTGATGAAGAAGCCAGTGGAGCTTCGAAAGCTTGCATCACGTATTTTGTACATTTTGGTTGGCCCCATAAAAGTATCCCTGTTTGGGGGACTTTGGATGTTACTGAATTCAAGGGGGTTTACTCCTATTATTCCAACTATTGTAAGCCGCCCGGATTCCCAGTGATTGGGCGGAGTATAAATAAATTCTATTATTATTATTAGGCAGGCACAGAAGTGCATTGACAGAAGGGGAACATGTCTCCCCAGTTGTGTTCATGCCACTTCAGGTACCATTCCTTCCTCCTCACCACCTTCCCAGAGTGACCAGATGTCCTCACTGCAAAGGAGGACAAAGCACTGCAACATGTTGTAGGACCATGTAGGGCATGACAAAATAAAGGCTAAAAACACTCATATATAAATGTAAATTCATGCTTCTCATTCAACTCAAAATGGAGGATATTTTGGAATTCCACCTGGATAAAAAGGCTTGAAATGGAGGACAGGTCCTAAAATAAGGAAGACGTGCCTTGTCACCCTGAACAAATCCCCCTCGAAAGCAGAGTCACAAGAGTTAGGATTAGGGAATAAAATCCAGGAATTAAAGGTGGGTGTGGGTCCAGTCAAATTAAGAGATTTAAAGCTGGTTCTTGGATATATCTACACAAACACAAGTCAAGTTGTTGCAAATTATCCATCCTAGCCCTTTCTAAATGCATCTGAAGTCACTCTGCAGTCAGTGCTCACTTTCAGTTAATCTCAGTCTACATACTGATTCTACAGACTGTTACATGGCTATATCTTTGAACCTTTCCAAATGACAAAAGCAGGAGGGGGAAATGTAATTTTGGAGGGGATGGGATCAGTTTGCAAAGGGATCTTGCAGCATCTTGAGACCAAAACTAAAGAAGTTGCAGCATAAACTTTCAGTCTTGATCAGCTTCCACAGCTGCACAATATGTTGTTTTTTTTCAGACCAAGTACATTCACACTCCTAATATTCAAAGGCATTGGCCTGTTAAATCTAGAAAATCAGCATGTAAAGAGATCTTGCAGCATTAAAACTGTGCTAAAGTAGTTGCAGCATAAACTTTCACAGAATTGGTCTGCTTCCTCAGATGCATGAGATGCTTCTTTTTGAACACCAAGTACATACATACTCCTAATATCAAAGGTGTAAGCCTGTTAGCCTGGAAAATCAGCATGCAAAGAGATCTTGCAGCACTTTGAGACTAAAACTGTGATAAAGAAGTTGCAACACAAACTTTCAGTCTTGATTTGCTTTCTCACTCTTCAGATGCATGAGATGCTTCTTTTTGAAGACCAATTGCATAAGGCTCCTAATATTCAAAGGCATAGGCCTGTTAGTCTGGAAAATCAGCATGCAAAGGTATCTTGCAACACCTTTGACACTAAAACTGTGCTAAAGAAACTGCAGCATAAACTTGACCAGCTTCCTCAGATGCAGCATCAGATGCTTTTTTTTTAAGACCAAGTACATAAGGCTCCTAATATTCAAAGGCATGGGCCTGTTAGTCTGGAAATCAGCATGCAAAGGGATCTTGCAGCACTTTTGAGACTCGCTTAAATAAAAAAGGTGTGAGCATGAGCTTTGCTAGACTAGAACCTAAGATATCATGCCTCTGAGGAAGTAGGCTCAAGTCTATCAAAGCTCATGCTCCCAGCTTCTTTCTTTAAGTGACTCTCAAAAGTGCTGCAAGGTAAGATCCCTTTGCATACTCTTAATATTATTAGACTCCTAGAACAGTATGGTTGGTTGCATAAACTTCTTTACCCCTTCTTTACCCCTTCAAGCCCAGCATTTCTCTATTAATTTCGTCTCATCCACTTACCTACTTCCGCCTCCTAGAAACCCAACCTTTTGGCTGAGAGCAGCAGCAGCACAAAATGGCACCTCCTCTCCCAGTCTCTTCTCTTCCCTTTACTCTCTGCAAATGGGAACTGAGAAGGGCTACAGGTAGAAAGATGGGGTGGATATACCCACAACAACATTGGCCTAAGACAAAAAGTGATGTGTGTGTGTGAGATCACAAAGGACTCTTCCAAAATCCAAATTCAAAGCAGTGTCTTTTTTTTGTCCCACATTGCAAGCATTGGAGGCCTCCAGAACTTTTTTAATCAGGACAGGAGACATGTCAAATAAAAATAAAGGAGAGAGAGAAAGATGGCTGATACTGAAACCAAATAGGAGTTCTATGACACATACACCAGATAACAAAGAGTTCTGGATAATTTTAAAGCCTGAACAGAACAAAAAGCAAAACCAAACAAACAAACAAAACATTGGAAAGCACGTATTCACAGTAGAAAAATGAAAGGACACAATAATAATTTGTGAGAGAACTCGGAACAAAATTCCAAAATAAGCCCCAGAGAAATCTTCAACCAAAATTAAAGTAATATATTTATCATAAATGCCCCTGAAGAAGACCCATTGAATCCAAAAGGCACTGGATTTTTTAAGAAATACAAGATTTTGGACCATCACACAGCCCGTGGGACTTTGTTTCCTTTTATTCTTCTAATCTGAAAGCTTACACACTGTTCATTGGTTGCCCCAATAAATATACTTTAACATTGGTTGGGATCGGGAATTTCTCTGATCGCCAACGTCTCTATTTTGGAATTTTGTTCAAAGTGGAATAATTTACTCATATTGTCTCTGGTCCCCAGCGATAGCTGTCAATTTAACAATGGAGGATAAAAATAAGCATTTATTAAAAACTGGAAAAGGTTTTCCCGAATTGACCTATATCAGCTTCTTTTAAAATGTTCTAGTTTCTCCTGTCACTTTCCACCTTTGTCTTCAGCTTACTTTAATTTCTGTGAACTGAATTCAATATCTAAAACTAGTTTGCAAGCAATTAACTCCACAGTGATGAGAGGAAATGAGGGAGCTCCCTGTAGGTTCAAGCAAAAGCAAACTGCTGCAGCCTCTCCTAGCCTATGATCTTCCTCATTAACAACTTTTACCCTCTTAACCATACTCTGGTCTTGCTTGGCCACACATATCCCAGTTTTCATCTTTAAAATGTTGGAGGGTAATATTATTGGAGAATTAAATTGCAGGATGATGTAATGCTTTTAATATTGGACTAGGGCTCCAGGAGACCAGGGTTCAAATTCCCATCTTGGCCATTAAACCCACTGGGTGACCTTGGGCAACAGAAATTTCAGCCACAGAAGAAGGCAATAACAAACTTCCTCTGAATAATTTTTTCCCCAGAAAACCCTGTGATAGGGTTGCCTTAGAGTTGCCATAAGTAGGAAATGACAGCAACAACATTTCAGCAAAGAAGCTGGGCTTCCAATCTAATCTAAATCTTGCCTTTGGATGTTAGTGCAACCCAGAATAATTACTCCACACATTTACATTTAAATTACTGGCTAATGCATAGTCCTTCTTCCTCTCCCACTATGCCAGAAGTAAGCACCCTGAGAGGGTCAGTCTAACTGACCCAAGGGTGTCCCCTTAAGCCAGGGCATACTTAGCTCAGTTAGAAAAACAACAGCTGGGTGGAAAAGTGTGTGTGTAGCAAAACAGCTTCTGTAAGTTATTCACGAGGCCTGTACATGAGCAGATAAGATATGGTTTAGGCAGACCGCAAGAAACCAGAATGAATTGAAACAAGAGGAACAAAAGGTAATGCTTATGCTAGCAGGGAACTTAGCCAAGTTAGATATCAGAAGAAGAAGCCTGTTGCTGGACAAAAAGTAAGAAACTCTGCTTCTCTGCTTTGATTGGTTGAAAAAGTGTATAAAGGATCCGTGCAGACAAAGAAGGGTGTGACAGTTTTTTTTTTCACCGTTAGGTGGCTGTCTCCCCCGGCCGGTTAATAAACCTACCTTGGTTGGAATCAACAATTGGTCTGGTCTTTGTCTCCCGTACCTTCAATTCCCGGGATATGTTTGGGAATGCTTAATTCCCTTACAACCCAATAATCTGGTTCACCTTGCTTCTTTTGCAGCTCCTCATTAAAACTGAAAGAAATATCACTTGTGTGAATGTGTGCCTTCAAGACTCCCTTTGACTTATGGGGACCCATTAATTCAACAGGGTTTTCTTAGCCAAGGAACAGTCAGAGGTGATTTTGCCAGTTCCTTCCTCTGAAATATAGCCTACAGTTCCTGGTATTCCTTGGTGGTCTCCCACCCTAGTACTAACCAGCGTTGGTCTTCCTTAGCTTCCAAGATCAAGATAGGATTTGCTACCTTTAGGGTGCATACAACAATTGTGATAGTTATAGATGGACAGACTTAATGAAGCAAGCTTTTACATCTTACCTTTATTTCAAAGAGCACAAGGTAGTGTATACTGTATGATCTTTCCCATTTTTATTATCACAAGAATCCAGTGAGATGAATTAACCCAAGAGTGACCAGCAAAGATTCTCATAACCAAGCAAGGATTTGAAGTCTTTCCAGAATTATTATTACTCCAATAACAAACCCATTGGGTGACCTTGATCAAGTCACACTCTCTCAGCCTCTGGGGAAGGCAATGGCAAACCTCCGTTTAACAAATCTTGCCAAGAAAAACCCATGATAGGTCCCCCTTAGGGTCGCCTCAAGTCGGAAATGACTTGGAGGCACACAAAACCCACACACACAGCAGGAATCATGCAGCCCTGTGATGTTGGATTTCCAAGTCCTAGCAACCTTAGCCACATAACGTACAGAAGAATGCAGTCCAATAATATCTGGAGGGTCATAAAAATCCCACCCCGGATTACAATTTTTATTAATTTAGGGCTCGCCCAAACTTTATCTGAGGTTCAGTTCCTGACATTGACCTGTATCACATTGTACCACACACAGAGCTGTGCTACTTTCATAGTTATTTCTGGGATCCATGCCTGCTATTGAATTATAGTGCTATTATTTCACTTTAAATGCCATGGTTCTAGCCCAGAGGCCCCCAAACATTAAGGGATTTTGGACTCCAGCTCCCAGAATCCCAGACTATTGGCCAACATGGCTGAGGCTTCTGGCAGCTGAAGTGCAAAATCTCTTAAAGGGCACAGTTTGGGGGCCAATGTAAATTATGGAATACTTGTGGACAGCGCATGGTATAATGGCTTGAGTGTTGACTCTGAAGACCTGGGTTCGATTTCTGGTGGGGCCATGGAAGCCCACTGGCTGACAATCCTAGGATGGAACTATGGCAGTTAAAGTGTGGAAACACACAATGCTGCAGTTGTGTGGTTATCAATGGACCCTTGGTGTTTACAAACATTTAGTCATAAGCACTGTGTATAAAGAGAGAGTGTCCCTTTCTATTTCGGTTTTGCTTTACTGCGTTATTGACCAAGTAAGAGCTCTGAAGAAACCCAAAAGATTACCGTATTTACTATATACTGTGATGTTTTAGTTGGTGATGAAATATATGGAGAGAATCCTGATCAGATTTGATGATGATACAAAGATGGGGGGGGGGGTAGCTAACAGATAAACAGAACTCAAAAGGACCTTGATAAACTAGAAAACTGGGCTGAAATTGATAAAATGAGAGAACAGACAAATGCAAATGATGCATTTAGGCCACAAAAACCAAATGCACATGTACTTGGCTCGGCAGTACTACAAAGTAAAAGGACCTCGGGATTATGGTTGGTCATAAACTAAACATGAGCCAGCAATGTGATGCTGCACCAAAAATGGCAAACACTATCTGGGGTCCAAAACACACTGCAGAAATAATCCGGTTTGAGACCTTTTCAGCTGCCCTGGTTCAGTGACAGAGAATCTTAGGAACTGTAGTTTATTTTGGCGCCAGAGCTCTCAGACAGAGAAGGCTAAATGTCCCACAAAACTACAGTTCCCAGAATTCCATAGCACTGAGCCAGGGCAGTTAAAGCGGTGTCAAAGTAGATTATTCCTGCAGTGTGTATGCAGCCCAAGTCACATTTCTGTGTGTTAACTGTATATGTACGGGCCTGTATTAATTTTATATATATATATGTATATTCATATATATATATATATATATATATATAATATGTACATGCCTGTATTAATTTTATATATATGGATATTCATATATATATATATATATATATCCTGTATTAATTTTATTTATATCCATATCTATCTCTCTCTATATATGGATATTCATATATCTATCTATCTATATATATAATATATGTACATGCCTGTATTAACTTTATTTATATATATATATATGTATGTATGTATATATATCCATATGCAAAATAATTCCCCCTTTCTTCGTTTTAAGGAGCCAAAGCCACAGTGCCTTGAACAAGGGGGCCAGAGAGAAATGCAACTGCTCTGCCAGGAGTTTCCACTCCTCCTAAAGGAGCAGAAACCGGGCGGAAGTACTCTTTCCGTCCAGCTTCCAAAACGAGAAGTGGGCAGCAAACTCTCGCGATATTTCTCCCCTCGCAGCCGGGCGGAAGTATTCTTTCTTCTCGGCTTACAAACCGAGAAGTGGGAAGTAGTAGTAAGTATCGCGTTCTTTCCGGACGGGAACTTGGGGTGCTCTCGCGAGAACTCTCCCTCTTCCTTGGGCCGGCGCTGAAAGAGGTAGGTGCCTCCGGCCTGGGCCTAGTGGCGGCGAGGGGGTGGTTTTTCCGAAAGATCTCCGGTGATACCCAGCCCATCTGAGGGAACGAGGGCTCTCTGGACCGAGGGGCCCGGGATGCTCCCGATTAGCCGCCCCTCAGGGCCGGATGGCAGCCTGGGATCGGGATCAGGACCCTGGTAGTTCGGGCCCACTCCTCCCATTGGACTAACAGGGGCTCCATCCATTGAGAAGCGCTCAGTGCTGTGGGATTCTGGGAAATGTAGTTTCTTGTGGGCACAGAGCTCTCCTGACAGAGGAGGAGGCTGAATGAGGACCGTAGAACAAATGACAGTACTGGCCCATAGGGAATCATTGGAGGATACTTACCCATAGGGAAACATGGGATACTTGGCCAGTGATTCCCTATGGGCAAGTATTCCCCAATCCTTTTCAATGGATACACATTCTCTAATGTTTTCCTATGCGCAAGTATTTCCCAATGATTCTCTATGGACAAGTGTTCTCGAATGATTCTCTATGGGCAAGTATTCTCCAATGTTTTTATATGGGCAAATATTCCCCAACGATTCCCTATGGACAAGTATTTCCCAATGTTTTTCTATGGGCAAGTATTCCCCAGTGATTCTCTATGGGCAAGTATTCCCCAGTGATCCCTTAGGGACAAGTGTTCTCCAATGATTTCCTATGGACAAGTATTCCCCAATATTTCCCTATGGGCAAATATTCCCCAGTGATTCTCTATGGGAAAGTATTCTCCAGTGATTCCCTATGGATAATTATTCTCCAGTGGTTTCCTATGGACAAGAAATCCCCAATGATTCCCTATGGGCCAGTATTCCCCAATGTTTTTCTATGGGCCAGTATTCCCCAATGATTCCCTATGGGCAAGTGTTCCCCAATGATTCCCTATGGGTAAGTATTCCCCAATGATTCCCTATGGGCCAGTATTCCTCAATGTTTTTCTATGGGAAAGTATTCCCCAATCATTTTCTATGGGAAAGTATTCTCCAGTGTTTTTCTACGGGCAAGTATTCCAATGATTCCCTATGGACAAGTATTCCCCAATTATTTCCTATGGACAAGTATTCTACAATGTTTTTCTATGGGAAAGTATTCTCCAATATTTCCCTATGGTCAAATATTCCCCAATGGTTCCCTATGAGCAAGCATTCCCAATGATCCCTTAGGGACAAGTATTCCTCTATGGGCAAGTGTTCCCCAATATTTCCCCATGGGCAAGTATTCCCCAATGATTCCCTATGGGCAAGTATGGTTTCCCTATGATCAAGTACTGTCATTTGTTTTAATCCATCCCGGCTAAATGTCTCTGAATTACAGTGACCCTATTTCCTGGCAAGATTTGTTCAGAAGACGTTTGCCATTGCCTTCCCCTGAGGCTGAGAGATTGTGACTCACATCATTGGGTTTACATGGCTGAGCTGGAATTTGAACCCTGGTCTCCAGAGTCACTCAAACCACTTCGCCATGGCATCCATTTAAAGCAGTCTCAAACCGGATTATTTCTGCAGTGTGTTTTGGGTCCCAGATAGTGTTTGCCATTTTTTACGCAGCATCACATTGCTGGCTCATGTTCAGTTTATGACCGGCTAAAGTGGTGCCAAACCGGATTGTTTCTGCCTTGCGGATGTAGCCTACAGGTGAAGTGGCTTCTCTTGCACCAGTGGTGCAGCACATGGCTGCTGGGAATGGTGGCCATCTTCAGCAGTGTGTGTAACATGGTTTATGGAGTGGAGGTTGAGGCATCAGCAGCCCTTTGATTGAAACACTGGAGTATCATGAAACCCACTGGGTGACTTTGGGCGAGTCACACACTCTCAGCCTCAAGGGAAGGCAGTGGCAAACCTCCTCTGGACAAATCCGTGCCAAGATGACCCCATAATAGGCTTGCCTTGTTGTTGTTGTTGTTGTTGTTGTGTGCCTTCAGGTTGTTTCCCACTCATTTGACCCTAAGGGCAGGGTGACCAGATGTCCTCATGGTTACAAAGGAGGACAAGGCACTGGGAAATGTGGGACATTGCAAAATGAAAGCTAACAACACTCATAGAAATGTAAATCCATGCTTCTCATTCAGCTCAGAGTGGAGGATGCTTTGGAAGTCCTGGATGAGAAGGTTAAAATGGAAGTCAGGTCTTGGGAAAGGAGGATATCTGGTCACTCTGGCCTAAGGCAAACCTATCATAGGATTTCTTGGCAAATAAGCAGAGCTTTGGAAGGCTCTTGGAGCTGTATGTGTGTGTGTGTGTGTGTGACTTGAGGGCAGTTAACATAATACTCCAAATCAACTGACTTACAGCCACCCTATCATATCAAGATTCATTCAGAGGTGCTTTGACATTGCCATCCTCTGAGGCTGAGAGAGTGTGACTTGCCCAAGGTTACGCAGTTGGTTCCTGTGGCCAAGCGGGATTCGAACCTGGTTTCCAAGTGTCCTAGTCAAGCAGTGAAGCCGCTATGCCACGCTGGCCCTCCTAAGATTTGCCTTAGGGTCACCATAAATTGGAAACTATTTGAAGGCGCATAACAACAACAGCGACAACAAATTGTTTGCAGGTGTGAGGGACACCTGGCTCTCCTGATACTTCTCTACCGTCTTTAGAATCTACTATTAGTTCACAGTGTTGGCTAGAGCTGATGGGAGTTGGGAGTCCAATATTACAAAGACGGCCAGCCTCCTACCGCTGTTTAAGAGCTTAGAGGGACTCATCTAAGTCCAAAACATACTACAGAAATAATCCAGTTTTGGGAATTGTAGTTTATTGTAGCACCAGAACTTTCTGACAGAGAAGGCTAAATCTCTCACAAAACTAGTTTCCTGAATTGCTTAGCACTGAGCCAGGGCAGTTGAAGCGGTCTCAGACTGGATTATTTCTGCAGTGTGTTTTGGACCCTAGTTGCTTATGGGACTGTTATAGCCTTGGTAGGTACAGTTACTGTCCTCTGCTTAAGATGTGGGAGCTGCAGTTAAAAACAGCATGCTGCTTTCTCCTGTCTAGTAAACTCTTTGCCACACTGAGATACTGGTTTTAGAACTAGGTTCTAGTTCATATTGCACAGTTTGTATGTCATTTAGGGGCTAAACAGACAGGCAAAAAGAGGTGCTTTCAGGCTGGCTTGAAGACTGGGTGTTTAGATGACACATGCCTTGAAGCCATATGGCCATGAACACTTTCGCTGCCTTGGGAGCTGGTGGTGCGGTTGGTGGGGTTTCAATGTGGCTTTAGAAAATGCAGCTTCAAGCCACTTTTTTCCTGCCCATCTGTTTTGCCCCTATGTATGCATATTTAAATCAAAACTGTTGTAAGTCATCTCCTGCTATCAAGATTTTTTTCTTACTTGTGCTCTCCCATCGTAAGAGAAATCATTCTAACAGTCCCCTCAATACTTTGTTCCTTTTTGAATGCAGAAAGGCCATGTTTAGTTCCAGCGCAAAGATTGTGAAGCCCAATGGCGAAAAGCCAGATGAGTTTGAATCTGGCATCTCGCAGGTATGTACACTTTTCATCTGGCCATGTTGCCTTCTTTGCTTGTAGTCAGAGTCATGGTCCAAACAGGTAGACTGTTTAGGGACTGCCACTTTAATGTTTCCATGGCACAATCTCAACAGTGTTTGGATTGAAATAGGAACATTTAGTTTTCTTGTACATTTCAACAGGGTAATTTCTGGTTATGGTGCTCAAGAGTTTTATTCCAAAGGATTCCGAAAGTACCAAATTGGGGAAAGCTCTCCTAGTTCAACCTACTGAATATATAGTGGCAGTTAATATACTGATCAGAATAACGTAGAGATTCAGTATTACAGTATTCCACTTAAATAATTTTCACAGCCAGGTGTAAGTGTGGTTACTTGATTGTTTTATTATTATAATAATAATTGTATAATTTTATCCATCTTTTCTACTAAAATTGTGCTTATGGTGACTAATACGGCAGTGGCTTGGCTTTAGCACTGCTTTGTTAAAAGTAATATAATTTTCTTTTTACCTTTCTTTTCTCAAGGCTCTCTTGGAGCTGGAGATGAATTCTGACCTAAAGGCTCAGCTGAGGGAACTTAATATCACAGCAGCAAAGGTAGTTTAATCTATACTTCCCTGTGGTGCAGATTGTACTTGGGTTTGGAGGATGCACAATGTACATAATCTACCGTTTTGGTGT
This sequence comes from Urosaurus nigricauda, assembly GCA_034509955.1. Classification (NCBI taxonomy): domain Eukaryota; kingdom Metazoa; phylum Chordata; class Lepidosauria; order Squamata; family Phrynosomatidae; genus Urosaurus; species Urosaurus nigricauda. The sequence continues at coordinate 247,906,610 of JAOEGL010000001.1, forward strand.
TTGAGCTAATGTATAATACTTGATGTTTCTCTTAAAATGTCATGTTAGCAGAGAGGTACTGAAACTGCTGCAGGCTGAAATAGAGCCCAACATGGGCATCCAGTGAGGTTGCTCTCACTTGGCTCTGCCTAAGTGGCGTATGGGAACTTAGCTCCATTAGGGGCAATGATGTATAGTCCCATTCCACAATGTTGGAGAGCAAGTTTTCCCTTCTGGCTGAAAAGGCTGTTGAGGGGAGGCGTCCTGTATATTCCTACAACTTCTCAGTATTTATGGTTGCTGAGAAGACAAACCATGCAGGGCACATGCAATGAAACTCAGCTGCACGGGTTAATGAATTACATACTTTAATTTAATTATTTTTATTTATGTGGAAACCGGTAATGTATGTGTATACCACCCAGCCTAACATGATCTTGATGTCTGTAGGTTTTTAAAAGAAACACATTAAAGACTAGGTGTTTCCAGATACACGTACTTAGATTTAAGAATATTAAATGTATTGGCTAACATAGTATTGATATTTGGACCACCTCATGTAATAAAATGATAAAAATGGTGCATAAAATAACTTGATTGTTTCTGTTAGTCCATGCTTCAATCTAGCTGAATTTGATCAATTAAATGGTTGGTATTCCAAAGTGCTATGTCATAATGGGCAACTGTAGTAGATTTAGGGACCAGACGTCAGCCCCTGAAGCCTTCCAGATACTGTAAAGACTGCCAAATATTGGGGTGGGGGGATCAAAATGATTTGAAGTCTAAATAAGTTAAATACTCAAGAAACAGGGTACCTCTAGTTCATTATTAGAGCAGAAGGTCTGAGTTGAATGATCCTGTAGCAGACCGTGGAGATGAATTCTGCTAAAGACTGAAGTTGAGATGGAGCTACTTGCTTGTGGCAATAATATACAGCTTGTGGGAATAATATATGAAACATACTGCTTGTGGGAATAATATACGAAACACACTGCAGAAATAATCCAGTTTGAGACCTATTTAACTGCCCTGGCTCCGTGTTAGGGATTTCTGGGAACTGTAATTTTATGAAATATTTAGCTGCCTCTGTAGGAGAGCTCTGGTGCCACAATAAACCAAAATCCTCAGGCTTCCCTAGCTCTGAGCCAGGGCAGTTAAAGAGGTCTCGATTATTTCTACAGTGTGTTCTGGACCACAGACTAGCATTTGCAATAGCACTTAAAATCTGAAACTAAGCACATCCCAATTCTCTTCTTCATTAGGAAATTGAAGTGGGTGGCGGTAGAAAAGCCATCATCATATTTGTACCAGTCCCTCAGCTGAAATCCTTTCAGAAGATCCAGGTGCGGCTAGTTCGAGAACTGGAAAAAAAATTCAGTGGGAAGCATGTGGTGTTTATTGCCCAGGTAGGTAGTAGCTTGCCATTCCTACAGAACACATACATACTCAGCATTCACAGATGTAGAGCAATTAATCTGCTTGTGCAAGCTGTGTGAAATGGTAACATGGCTCTAGTCCCATGCATGCTTATCTGGTCACAAGTACTGTTCTGTTTGGTCTTCATGCCAAGCATATATGTTGTGCATAAGGCTTTTTAGTAGCTACCTTCAGGCTATGCTTCTCCAGTCTCATGCCTTTCCAAATGTCCTTCTGTCCGAAGTCACATTCCTTTTTGTTGAGACGGATTGTATGAAACTTTGCTTTAATCTGTATGGGTTCCCCCCATGCATTTTTAATATAGTCTATATTTAACTATACTTATTTGATTTATTTTTAGATGTTGTCATGAGGTGCAAGAGGGGTACAAATCTGATAAAAATATTTTTAAATTGCAATATTCTTACTTTAGGCCCGTGAGAGGTTAAATATTTTACATGTATCACTTTTTTCTTTTAAAAGCGAAGAATTTTGCCAAAGCCAACAAGAAAAAGCCGCACAAAAAACAAGCAAAAGCGTCCCAGGAGGTCAGTTCAAAGTTATATTCTTTTGTTGTTGATATGACACAGAAACACTTAAGTACATGTTAAAATCATATGGTAGTCTTTTCAATTCCATGGGCATGGATGTTTAAAGATTTGATGCTACAGAAACGCTTACTAGCAAAGAGGTTAATTGATACTTGTCAAATAGCAATCATAGATAGATCTTCAGTTCAGTGGTGGAGCTCTTGATTTAATCCATAACATCTTTTCTTGAAAGGATTTGGAGTAATGTTATTGAGAGAGGCATGAGACCATGGAAATCTCATAATAGGAATAAACAATACTGACTACTAGATGGAACATTGGTGCTCCACCACTGAACTAAGGATTTATCCATGATTGCTATTTGACAAGTATCAATACTGGTGTGCTCCTAAAACTAGAAATTCTTTGTTTTCTCAGGTCTGTGAGTTGTAGACATGGACACTTGAGCAAATTGAGTTTGTGTATCCTGTCATTTGCAGCAGCTGTTGCTGCGCTAGTAATTTACTAAACCATTAGGGAAGACCACTTTTAACTTTCTGTTTGTGTCACACCTGGCTTCTTATGTAATACTGATTTACCAAATTTCTTACACATGACAAGCTGAGGGCTAGGGGCAAAATCAGTACTGTAGCTATTTAGATGTTCAGGACTTGTGTGGAGGGTGTGTTATATAGTGTCCTTTGATCTTCCCTAGTAATGATAGCAAATGTACCAAACACATAGCTCTGTTTATTGAACATCTAACAAAAGGTTTTGGAAGGTTTTTACAAATCCAAAATTTCTAAACATGGCTTCCTCTTGGTTTATGAATCCTGGCTGGTTTAGGAACAATAAGTCAGGAATCCTGGTTTAAACAGCACTTCCATACTTCCAATTTCTAGCTAGTTTAGCTCCTCCTGTAACATTAAACCAGAATTCTGCAACTTTGGCATACATTTGTGTAAATATGGCTATACTCATCTATTATCGTTCGCGGACTTGGAGTTCACGATATCACTCCTTCACGGACAGCAGGTGGAGAGGGATAAAATGGCACGCAGGGAGCACACCACCATTGTAACCAACGGGGACTCGAATATTTGCGTTTTTCTGGATTCGCGGCAGGTCCAGAACAATATCCCCCCATGAATCAGGAAGGACAACTTTATATTGATTCTCATCCTAGAATTTAGCTTGTGATGTTATAAGTTCTGTCCTCCAAAGGGGACTGGTTTTACTGTGCTGTATTTAAGAAGCAGTTAATAAAAGTATTGTTGGCATTATTATCAGCTGTGGCTTTACAGCTTTCTGGGCACTGTACAATAGCTGTCAATGGTTTTGCTAAAACGTTACTTAGATCACTTGTAGACATGTTCCTTCTGAAAGAGAAAATGGTTACCAAACTGCCATATTGAATGTTTTTCTCTGTAAGACAATGGATAATGCAGTACGTAGTGCTTAGGGAATTTCACTGGGATTTGGGAAATGCAGACTTATGTCTCCACTGACCCAAGGAGTTCACTGGGATGGCCAGTCACTCTCTCAATCTGGCTTACTGTGTATACAGGGTTGTTAAGATGAAGTTGTGAAGTGGGGAGACATATACATTGCCATGAGCACCTTGGAGTGATGGGGTGGGGTATATAATGTACAGATAAATAAAAACAGGAAAAAAAAGAGGGTATCCTGGAGCCCCTTGCATGGAGTCTTGTTTGGTCAGTCAATAGCAATAGCAAGTACATTTCTATACTTCTTATCAGTGAACTAGCATTCCCTAAGCAGTTTACAATGTGTAAGCCAATTGCCCCCAACAAGCCAACTCTAAATTTCTATGATTCTATAAGCCAGGTACTCATTTTACTAACCTACAAAAGGATGGAAAGCTGAGTGGACCCGCCTGAGATTGAACTCACAACCTTGTGGCTGTGAATGGCTGTAGTACCTGCATTTAACCACTGTGCCACCAAGGCTTAGTTAACCTAATGGTTTTCTTCAGTAGAAGAGGAAGATAGTTTTTATTAGTAAAAAATATTTGAACTCTGTACTATGTTTCTGTGTAGCCGTACACTTACTGCAGTGCATGATGCCATTCTTGAAGACCTGGTTTTTCCCAGTGAAATTGTGGGCAAGAGAATCCGTGTAAAACTGGATGGCAGCCGACTCATAAAGGTCCACCTAGACAAAGCACAACAGAATAATGTTGAACACAAGGTAGGAGACAGTTGGGAGCAACATTACCTGTACTGAGGCATGCTTTATAGAGATTGGTTCAATGAAGGGTCCAACACTTCACCTGACTGAGCAAGCAGTCAAGTTTTCGTAAATGATTAGCAGAGACTTAAGTGCATTCTGGCTGCTCAAACTGTATTGGATATGTTTGATGGGGTGCTTGCCACTGTTACCTTTTTGGGTAGCTACAACCTGAGGATAAAACCAGAGAAGACTGTATGCTTTTATGGATATTTGGAAGTACCATTGCTGCCTTCGTGCTGATCCTGTTGTAAATTTGGAGTGGCAAGCATCCCTGTGAAGATTAGCAGTTAACTACTAAATGTGCATCTGGCTTGCTAGTGTATTGAAATAGTGTACCCATGAAAGCCCTGTGAAAAGTGGCAACATCCACTAAGAGTTGTGGAATAAAATGTTAGAAATGGGCAGAGCAGTAGTTCTCAATTTTTTTGAGAGGAGGCTGAAGGGCAAACGTGCTTCCTTCCCGGTGTCTCCCCAGCTGGGCTTTCTCTTGTGGAGGGAGCCTGACGGGGGAGAAGCTTGGCTGAAGGACCCCATTGCCCCATGTATAAGTCTACCCCAGGATTTTGGGGGCCATTTTGGGTCAAAAATTTCTCGACTTATAGTTGAGTATACAGTGGTCCCCCGCCTTATGAATCCCCCGGGTTACGAAAACCCCGGGATCCGAAGGCGGCGGGACCAGCATTGTATCCCCCGGGATCCGAAAGATCCCCTGGGATACGAACGAAAAAAAGCCGCGCGGCCCCTTTAAATGGCCGCACGGTCCATTCGCTAAAGTGGTCCCCCGGGAAACGAAAGCTTCCGGATTACGAAAGGTAATCCGGAACGGATTACCTTCGTAACCTGGGGGACCACTGTATACGGTACATATGATCATGGCTTGCAACTCACTCCTTTAACTGTATTGTTGCAGGCATGCTTAAATATTTTGCTAGTCTAAGTCCTGAGGCTGTTGTCCTCTTAATTTAAAGGTTCTTTTGTTTTTAATGAGAATGTAGCTTTCAGTGTTCTAGATTTGAAAGTACATTTTGGGGTTAGAGTTGCCTGTTTCTAAGTGTGCGCCCTGGCCATCTGGAAGAATGTTCCCCTGGCCCTGCATTACTTGCCCAGCTCTGCTTAAAGAGTTGATGGCAAGGAAGACTTCCGGAATCATGGCTTGCATTTTGAGGCTGCAATAGTCCATTCTTCCATCTTTTTTCATCATCTGCTGTTACAAGCCAAATTACACTTTCACTTTTCCTATTAACATGCACACTGTGGTTAACATAAAATGGTCATTTCAAGTTGAATACTAGAACTTGCAGACAGTGATATTGGTTATTTCATTTATAGACTCATGACAAGAGTTTTGAATGACAATGTAATATTTGTAATAATAATAATAATAATAATAGTTTATTTATAGCCCGCTCCTCTAATAAATACTCGGAGCGGGGTACAGCAGAATAAAAAGATACAGAGTAAAAACAACAATCACATCCCACCCCATCCACCCCCTTTAAAACTGAATTAAATCTAGACAGTTTAAAATTAACATAGTTAAAATTGGTCGGCAGTTATTAAAACAAAGTGCATTTTCATGAACAATCCGTGTGCAAGGCCGCATTAAATCGATTCAAGTAAGTATTAAGTAAAAGGAGCGCTAATAATTTCCAGTGCTGTTTATATTTTCAAAGCAGGGAGCAAGGGTTTCACTTATTCTCTCCTTCAGGGAAAGGCCTGCCGGAAAAGATGCGTCTTTAAAGCCTTTTTGAAACTAGCCAGTGATGTAATTAGACGCATCTCGTCCGGCAGGCCGTTCCAGAGCTTAGGGGCAGTAGCTGAAAAGGCCCTCTGAGAGGTCTGGGACAGCCTGGTTTTCATCGGCTGCAGTAGGTTCCTCCCAGAGGAACGAAGTGTGCGGGGCGGTTCATACGGGAAGAGGCGGTCCTTAAGGTAGGATGGGCCTGAGCCATGCAGGGCTTTAAAGGTTAGTACCAACACCTTGTACTGTGCCCGGAAACTAATGGGCAGCCAGTGGAGAGCTTTGAGCACTGGCGTTATATGCTCTCTTCTAGATGTTCCTGTGATAAGCCTGGCTGCCATATTCTGAACCAATTGAAGTTTCCGGGTTAGGCACAAGGGTAGCCCCATGTAGAGCGCGTTACAGAAATCCAGACGTGAGGTTACTAGAGCATGTACCACAGTCTCCAGGTCTTTCGTATCCAGGAAAGGGCGCAGCTGGCGTATCAGCCGAAGCTGATAGCAGGCGCTCCTGACTACCGCATTCACCTGGCTAGTCATGTGAAGCGAAGAGTCAAGGAGTACCCCCAGACTGCGAACTGAGTCCTTAGGGGAGAGTGTGACTCCGTCTAGGACTGGGGACTGTATTCCCAATCCAGGTTTCGGACCGGTAACTGTTAGTACCTCCGTTTTGTCTGGATTTAGTTTCAATCTGTTTTCCCTCATCCAATCCATTACCGCCGCAAGACAGTCATTAAGAGGGGAGGCGCCATCTGAAGACTGAGCCGATGATCTAGTCATGGAGAGGTATATCTGAGTGTCATCAGCGTACTGAAGACACTGAGCTCCATGCCTCCGAATGATCTCACCCAACGGCTTCATATAAATATGAAATAGCATCGGGGACAGGATGGCGCCCTGAGGGACGCCACAATTAAGCTCGATTTTGGAGGAGCAACTGTCCCCGAGCCTCACCCTTTGGGATCTGTCAGAGAGAAAGGATCGGAACCACTGAAGAGCAGTGCCTCCGATTCCTAACTCTCTCAACCGACCCAAAAGGATGGAATGATCTACAGTGTCAAAGGCCGCTGAGAGATCCAAGAGCACTAACAGGGTCACACTACCCCTGTCGATACTCAAGCGGAGGTCATCGGTCAGAGCAACCATGGCAGTCTCCACTCCATGTCCTGTCCTGAAGCCGGTTTGAAATGGATCGAAGTAATCGGCTTCATCCAAGACTGCTTGGAGTTGGGTGGCAACTGCCCTCTCGATGACCTTGCTTAAAAATGGAAGCAAGGACACTGGTCTATAGTTGTTTCTGTCCAGGGGGTCAAGGGAGGGCTTTTTCAGGATGGGCTTAACCGCCGCCTCCTTAAGACAGGATGGTAAAATGCCCTCCCTAAGGGACGCATTGATCGTATTCCGAAGAAATATTCTCAGTGCGTCTCCTCCCTGGACGACCAGCCATGATGGACAAGGATCGAGGGGGCAGGTTGTCTTCCGCATACTTCCAAGTAGCTTGTCCACGTCATCAGTACTTACAGATTGAAACTCATCCAGTAATGTGACAACAACGGAGTCGCTAGACACTTCACCTATAGGATCTGGAGAAAAGGTGGCGTCCAAGTCGGCTCTTATCCGAGAGATTTTATCTGCAAAGAAGGTGTTAAACGCATCACAGCAGGCCGTCGTAGGGTTAAGTAGGGGATTTGGTGCAGGGGGAACCTGCGTCAGCTCCCCTACCACCCTAAACAGTTCTGCTGGGCGAGACTCTGCAGACGCAATGCGTGCAGAGCAGAAAGATTTTCGCGCTGCACGCAGAGCCTCCCGATAGGCGCGAAGATGCTGCCTATAGCGAGTCTTGTCGGATAGGAGTCGAGTCTTCCGCCACTTGCGCTCTAGTCGTCGTCCAACCTGCTTCATCTCCCTGAGCTCTTCTGTATACCAGGGTTTGTGCTTTGGAGCGGGTTGGAGAGGACGCTCAGGGGCAATCGTGTCAATAGCCTTGGGAAGATCGGTATTTGAAGAACTTGCTGTCCTATTAAGATCACTGTTTTCCTATTTATACTTCATTGATTTCTGTCTCTCTTTGCAGGTAGAAACATTTTCTGGTGTCTACAAGAAGCTCACAGGCAAAGATGTTGTGTTTGAGTTTCCAGAATTTCAGCTGTAAAGTGCAAAATAATGACTGAATAAAAGAGTTAATTGTTCATATCTCTTACAAGTAATGTCTTCTTTGTTAATTAAACCACCATGAAAGAGTTGAATGCTACCTGTAGTGTTTGGCTGTTGAAAGTAAAGGCCTCAGATTTACAGCAGCCCAAGGTAGGTAACCTAAAATTCATGAAGACCATTACTTCTGTGGTATGATCAGTGTATAATGGAATAATTCGTTTATAAGCACTTCCCAAACAGCCAGATTAAAAAAATTCTGAGTTGTTAGCTGGCAGTGAATCTAAATAGATTCTTAAAAGCATTGCAAATCTGCCTTTCAGTTTGTTTCCCAAAATAGGAGAAAGGATTAAAACAGCAAGGTGCCACAAGACTCTTTGTGGGTCCCCTTCCTTTTTTTAAACATAGCTATCGCTATTGCAGTCATCACTTAGCTATATGTAGTTTAGACACATGCAAAACTTTGGGGTTTTAATTTTGGAAAAGGAGAATTAAAAGGTTTTGAATTTATCTAGTCATTTGTGAATGTGTGCCTTCAAGTTGCTTGTCAACTTACGGAGACCCCATGGATGTCATAGTGCGTTCTTAAGTAAGGAATATTCAGAGGTGGTTTGGCTAATTCCCTCCTCTGAAATATAGTCTACAGCATCTGGTAGTGGCAGTATCCCATCCAAGTACTATCCAGGGCTGATCCTGCTTAGCTTCCAAGATCAGACAGGATCTGGTCAGCCTTTAGCGTATTTAGGCCGTATAGCCATTAAGGCTCCCCACCAGTATTTCTGAAAGCAATTTAGCTGTTGCTAGTTACTTTGCTTATTATGAATGTAGTTTTAGTCTTCAGTAGTTTCAGCAATTTAATGGGAAATGAATTGTTCAGAAACAGTAGCATGAAGATTGCTGAAGTTGATGAAAGAGAAAGCATTTTCTTTAGTTGCACTTCTAAGGTACAAAGTGTGCCAACAACCTTGATTCTGAATTCTTTGAAATCAAGAGGTGATGACTTGCCAAAACTGCCTGGTGAACTGCAAGGATGAGCAGGGACTTTGCTTCCCATATCCTGTTTACTACATCACATCACTTCTGATGACTTTTGATAGTAGCCAGTTGTGCTAGGCAAATATTTGCAGAAGGATATTGATCTGTGTACCACTCTTTTTGTTGGACCTGTGACATATCCATGGATAGTAATTATAATGTAATAATAAATACACTGGGCCTTCTGTACCAGGGGGCTTGTTATCCGTGAGTTTGACCACCTGCGGTATCTGTGGAAGTACTATATATACTCATGTATACGTGTAGAAATTTGGGTCAAAAAATTGACCCAAAAACCTGAGTCGATTTATGCACGGGTCAATGTAAGTACTACATCTTAACTCTTATTTAAAAGAAGGAATCATCCCCTGATGAAAAGCAAGAGTATAATCTGTCCTGGAAGCACTGACCCCCCCCCTTTACTCTCTCATCCGTCCAGTCTTAAGAATAAGCAGTAAGAATCATGTCTGATGGACTTTAGGAAGTTATTTGACATTGTTTTGCTTTGCTTCATCCTTTAGATCCTTTCCTGTTTGCCCCCAAATTTTACCCTCGACTTATCCACGGGCCATAGCAAAATCCATAATTTTGACCCCAAAACTTGCCCTCGACTTATACATGAGGTCGACTTATAGTCGAGTATGTAGAGGTATATACATATACATTGCTGCCATTGAAAAATATGGGTTGTGATCATCTGCAATCTTTGACATCTGCAGGGGGCTCCAGAACCAAAGCTTTGCTGATAATGGAGGACTCCACTGTACTAATGTTTAAATTGATTCTCCAAGACAGTTTAGGCTGCACTCATACCCACTTATTTGGAACTAAGCCCCATTGAATCTGTTGAGTTCAATTTCTGAGTTCACATTCATTGTGCTATAATATTTTTAAGTGACTGTTTCCAGGGAGTTACATAGAGGGCTGTCTCTTGATGCAAGTTTATTTTTAAAAAATGCAGCATAAAACCAGTACATAGTTAAGTTCTGCATTACACAGATGTATTGAAAATAGTACATGCAGCTTATTTGTCGCTAGATATATGTTCCTGGACTAATTCTAATAGAATATTGGGAAACCAATATACTGCCTGCTTATCTTGTATGGCCAATTTCCCAGGAACTACTGAAGGCTGATCCCAGAGTTTTGGAATACCAGTGAGGCTTTGCTCTTTCTTTAATCAGCGCCAGATCCCTGCTTTTGAAACATTGCCAGCTGTTACTCAAAGTTCCTTCAGGCCCCAAACCAGTTGGCTATGTGACATTATGCAGAGAGGTATATCACTATTTAAGGAGTAAGAGCAAGTAATTGCTTTTGTGTGTGTAATTCATTGTACACCTCTTTTACGATGCATGTCTGAAATGTTTGTCAACAGCAGTACTCATTCCTTGTGTTTTCAGAGTTTCCAAGTAATCATCTAGAATTAGGAATTCTAAAAGTGTAGCCAAGATTATAAACTTGAAAGGTTGGACATGTTTGGGATATTTAAAAGCTTGTTGGATCGCCAACATTTCACTAACACTAGGTAACAACCCTTCTGTCTGTATGCCCAATTCCTGAGAGTGTGAACAGAGGTGAGCAGGATTTCAGTGTGCCTTCAGGACTGGTTATGGGACAGATGGTTTTGGTGGATGACCTACACCAAGAACTGGGTAAGGGAAGTGGATCCCTTTTTGTTCTGCTAGACCTCTGGGTGACTCAGTTTGATTGACCATGATATCCTTCTGGATGAGGGCACTGCTTTATGCTAGCTCCATCCTTTCCTGGAAGGCCCTTGGGATTCCTGTTCAGTGCTTTGGCCATTGGCCTGCACCAGTCCCACAAGGGTTCATTTTGCCCCTTAGGTTCTTTAACACAAACATGAAACTGCAGAGAGGTTTTCAGAGTTTTTATTTATCTGAGGAAGTTGTTTTGGTTGTAAAACAATGTTTGCCATCAGGAATGGATTAGATGAGATTGAATAAACTGAAGCAAGAAAAGGTGCTCATTGTGATTTAAAAGGCAGACTAGAGAATAGGCATCCAACCTTTTGCATTTGGGGTGTTACAGAGTCAGCTTTGAGCCTAGCCTTTAATGTCAGCCAGCATCTCATTTCTATGTGGCTCAATAGCTGTTGCTATTCCTGGAGTGTCTGATTTGGCCAGAGTGGTGCATGGTGGAGCAATATGAGCATTGGACAAGGATTCTGGGAGACCAGGGTTTAAATCCCTACTCAGCCAAGCAAACCCACTAGATGACCTTAGGCAAATCACACACCTCAGAGAAAAGCAAAGGCAAACTGGAGAAATCTGGCTGAGAAATCCCTGTGATAGGCTTACTTTAAGGTCACCATAAGTAAAAAATGAAGGCACACAACAACATTGTGGGGCTGCATTTGGCAGATGGCTGGGAAGAGCCAAAGAGTTGCAGCCAGACTGTTGATTGGGATTGGTTATGAAAAACACCAAATTTCCTTGGCACTACAGCTCCACTTACTTGTCTGTTTTCAGCCATTTATTAAAAGTGTGGGTTATGACCAATAAAGCTTCACATATCTTGGGTCTAGGCTATCTAAAGGGCATATTCTTAAGTCTTGCATCAGAAGCATGTCTTACAGGGGCATGGAACAACATGTTTGGTGGTTGCTTCTAGACTGTCACTCACTAAGGAAGAGACTGGACTGCCTTCTTCCACATCTTTTCATCAGCAAGTGAAGACAACTTCTTACTCTAACAGACTTCGGGGAGTTGTTTCATGTTATTTCTGGTTTTAATGTTTTACTTTTTCTATGCTGACTCCCAGTTATAGAGCAAAAGGCAGATAGGGTGGGGAATGATGACTCTCATGGATTCTAACATTTTTCAGTGTTGTTTCACCCTTTGTTTATGTAGGAACTTGCTGCATAGCTTCAGGATTTGTAGTTAACCATTCGACATGTTTCTTGGGCTTTTACTAAATATTCTGTGTGCCTTAGTTTTGAATGTGGAGCGACTACAAGGAATATGCTGTTGTGTCCTGTCAAGTGAGCCTGTGGTAGGGTTTGCTGGGATGGAAAGTGTGTGACTTGCCCAAGGTAATGTGGTGGGTTTCCATGACCGAGCAGGGAATTGAACCCTGGTCTCCAGAGCTGTAGTCCAGTGCTCAAACCACTACACTATGCTGGCTCTTGGGATTGCTATAGTTCAAACCAAAAGTCCCCACAACTGTTTTTTCCCCTCTGATTTTTGTTAAGGCTTTATTCTTTCCAGGAATGTTCTCTCTTCTAAGAATATAAAAGAACCTTGAACTTCTACTAGAGTCTTGCTTATTGTTAAAGGATTGTTTGGTCTTTTTCTCTCTAGAGCTAGCATGGTGTAGTGTTTAAGCATTGGACTATGACTCTGGGAGACCAGGGTTGGAATCCCCACTGAACCATGGAAACCCCCAGATGACCTTGAGCAAATCACACACTCTCAGCCTCAAAGGAAGGTCAGGGCAAACCACTTCTGAACAAATTTTAAGTAAACTCCATGGTAGAATCACCAGAAATGACTTGAAGGCATACAGTATTCCCCCCCCCCCTGCTGTCCACAGTGGGTGATCAAAGACCTTCAGTGTTTGGGTGTCTGAAATGGAAAAGGAAAGATACATGCATCATGAACTTGTCATCTTTCCCAGAACCATTGCCAAAAGAAACTCTTCAAATTCATCTTGCTGGTGTGTTTTTAGGCTTCCTCAGTGGGAACTGTCAAGAGGCATTTTTCAGTAAAACAAACATTTTATGTAATAAAAGGATCTTTTTCAGGATAGGGTCCTCATAAAGCTGATAGTTTTCATAAAACTCCAGTTATAAAATGGATCATAGGGTCATCTTGTAGTTAGATTGTGATAGTGTGATCTGCCTCAAATAATTCATAATCTAAAATCGAACATGAAAAGTTTATGATGTCATTGTGGGAAGTTTCTGATCTACTGAAGATTTTAATGAATCTTCTGGGAACACTGCTATTCTGAAGAACCCTGGAGCCCTTTACATAGTTATCCCTTGGTCCTAGCCTTTTAATAAAATCACTAGGCTCTACATCAAGAATCTGTAGCATGTAATTTGATCCTTGGCACATGGGAAGCCTCAGTAATCTTACAGTGTGGTCCTATGCCTTGGCCATTGTGTATCTCAAAAATCATGTTTTTGTGGCTACAATGGTACATTCACCCAGTAGATAATAGCAAATTGAAGTACTGTATGTTCCATAGTGGGGTGGAGGTTGTGTGACTTCTGAGTTGGATGCAGACCTGCTCAGGGAATCTCTATAGCTTGCAGGCACACCTCACACCAAGGGCACCCTATCTTAAATCACTTTGGGAATAATTTTGACTTGAAAACATTGGACCCCAAACAAATAAAGATGTCCCTAAGAAATTAAGAGTGACGGAACATGTCTATTTTTTGTCTGCCCTATCAACACTTTCTAATTTACTAGTTACATTGGAAAATCCTGGGCTCTTTGCTTTCTTCTTCCCACTCCCATTTTCTGAGACGAGTTAGGCCAAGGCTTGACATGTCATTGATGGGTGGTACACTGTACTGCAGTCTTCAGAAGCTAAGGACCAAAATAATCTCATCACATTCTGAACATCAAATAGAATTCTTGGCTGTTAGCATTTTCCAGAGTCCATTCCCAGTTCGTGTTGAGCATCCATAGGCTCTTTGTGATCTGTTGTAATTTATTTATTTACATTATTTATACCTTACCTATTAGCCAAAAAGGATCCCAGAATGGTTTACAAATTTGTTAATTTGACCATTCCCTTTCCTCAGATTTCCAATCCATAAAGATGGGGAAACAAGGACAAAGGGATGGCCATGTGGGAAGGGACTAAGTCCAGTAAATGCTGGCTGCTCTTCCCTCCCTCAGAGATCAGAGCAATGACCATTCATATGGAGGAGGCTCTTTCCTCAGCTGTTTGAAACAAGGCAGGATTGTACTGTGCCTGGCTACTCATCTGTGCCTCAGAGGTCAGAGCCACGATGGAGGGATTACAGAGAGACTCCCTTCCCTTGGAGTTTGACTGAGGCCCTTCTTGTATTTCTGAAGCTCAGTTTCCAAATAATGCACGTGCCTTCCAATAGATTTCCAGTTACTACTCCTACTACTCTGATGCAAATGATGGAACAATAAATATTGACACCACCTCTTACAAGGGAGAGCTGTGCTTTTGACTGTGTCTGCTGTTGCCACCAGCTACAAGAATCAAAGTTATCTTTTACATGGTTTCTTTCAAGATACGGGAATCTCTGTCTCATCCAGTGGTTCTCAAATCTTTTACCCTTTATATCTATGTGGACATCATGTGCCCCCTCCACTCAATGAATAAAAATATGAATAAAAATATTTTGTTTAGTGTGTGTACAGTATTTCATTTGCAGTTGGACCTCCTTATCTATGGATTCAACAATCCATGGCTTGAAAATATTCATTCTATGATTCCAGAAAGCAGTCCTTGAATTTGCCATTTTATACAAGGGAAACAATTTTATTATGCCCCTGTGTTTAATGGGACTTGAGCATCCACGGATTTTGGTATCCAGAGGGGGTCCTGGAACCAAACCTCAGCAGATACCAAGGGTTCATTGTATATTCATATTTTAACATTATATAAGGAAATAACATTCAAATTAGAAGAAATTTATTTCAATAAATTCAATATTTAATATGTGCAAATTTTACACCCATCATTTGGGAAGAGGAGGAGTGTGGGGGATCAGGATATACAGTACACCCCTTAAGCAACTTTAGTGTCCTCCCGAAGGGGTCCTACCCACAGTTTGAGAATCATTTCTCTAGCCACATCAAATGCCATTCAACGTATTCCTGTGGAGTTTTCTGTAATTCTGCATTACTCTTGTAAATGGGATCTCTCTATGCCTCTTAACAGCCCCACTGTTTTGTATGGAGCAGGATGGTATGAACAGATATTATATGGTATGAACAGATATGCACAATGATATGAATCAAATATTTTCTGAAGGGCAGGGAAAAGCAAGAGTACGGAGTACCCTGCTGCTTTTCTACGCCACTTGCAGCCTTCTCTTTGGAGCTGCTTTGCAGAGATTCCAGATGGGAAAAAGGGGAGCATACAAGGCAGGGTGGATGTCTAGCTCCATGCCTGCTTGAAGTGTGTTTGTCCCTAAGCCAACAGTTCAAAATCTTTCAGAGAGTCACACCTAACCACTTCCATATATTTCAGCAGATGTGAGGTGATAGACACCAGGTTTATACTTAATATAACTACTGCTGTGTTGCTTGTTTACCACCTTAACTGAGGATCACTTAACACCATTAAGGAAATCTCCAGACAACAGCTCCATAAATTAATCAAACAGAGCTCATTGACGTTTTCCAGTCTCCACTTTGAAACAAATTCCATCTCAGGCCTGCAGCAGTGGCTGGTGGCTGTCAATTCAGTGGGTCAATGAATCCGCTTCAGGTTTTACTCTGAACTTTAAAGGGACTACCCAAGTTGTTGAACCTATTTCTATAATAGGTTCAGCAGTTCCTTTAAGTTCAAACTAAAACCCAAAGTAGGTTCACCACCCTGTTGGCATAGGAGCCACTATGACTGGTCTGTATCATACTATAAGGTTTTTTTCCTTACGCTTAAGTCTGCATATATTTTTGAATGGTCAATTACCACTCAAATTCCAGTTTTTTATTTCTTCTGATCTCACTTTTTACAATCCCTTAGCACTATATGTGTTTGTATAGTTACTTAACATAATGTTTCATGCATCTGGTGAAATGGACTCTTAACTCATAAAGTTTTTGTTGCTCTGTGCCTTCAAGTCATTTCCCACTTATGGCAACCCTAAGGCAAAACTACCCTAAGGCAAAACTATCACAGGGTTTTCTTGGCAACTTTCTCCAGAAGGGATTTGCCATTGTCATCCTCTGAGACTGAGATTATCCGACGGGACGAAACATCCCTGTCCTGTCTTTTCCCCGTTCTTATAGAGCAATTGCAAGATTTTTATACGGCATTGCATTTATCCTGTCATTATCCTGTCCAGAAAGTGTGATTGACCACGACTGTGTGAAAGACTTTCAAACGATGTTGCACAGATCCCGTCATTGTCCCGTCATTGAAGCAGCATTGCCTGGCACTTTGCATTAATGGGAGTTTGCGTTAATGCAATGCTGCTTCAATGACGGGACAATAGCACTGCGATCTGAAAGCCTTTCACAGTGTCATGGTCAAAGACGGGATAAGAATGGGGGAGCGATCCTGTCCTTATCCCCTCTATGTATGATAATGTCCTGAGAGAGTGTGACTTGTCTAAGGTCACACAGTGGGTTTCCATGGTCAAACTGGGATTAGAACCTTTTTCCAGAGTCATAATCCAATGCTCAAACATTACGAGACATATGCCATAATAAATGTGTTACATAGTCTTTAACATGCCACAAAATAGTTCTTTGTTTCTCTCTCTTTTTCTTCTTACTGAAATTGTATGATGATGCCTTTGCAAACAAATATATATGGTTTCATTATAGTGAGGTGAACTATAAAGACCATGGGCCTTTTCACACTAAACAGTTATTGCACTATAATTCCATTAAATTGTCATGGGTGGCTCCTATGGGATTCTGGGATTTGTAGTTTGGTGGTGAGGTACTAGAGGAGCTTTCTAGCTAAGAATTCTAAATATTGTTCTCTAAACTGCATATCCTAGAATTCCACACAATGTTGCCAGAGCAGTTAACATGGAATCACAGTGTGAAATGTGAAAGAGTCTTCTCTGTGTTCACCTGTGATAGTGGTGTAGTCTCTTCATTTTACTGTATTTAAGAGGAGAGAGATGAAACAAGTGTGTGTATGTTGGGGAGAGTTGTTTTAAAACTTGTGTTTATCTACAGATCTAATAATAGTGTTCTGGGGTCAAATAATAGTTTTCCCAAATATTTCATGTTTTATTTTTAGATGGCCACAGCAAGAGTTTTCAGTACAATCCAGAGCTCCCAAGATAATTCACATGACGCACATATAAGCACACTGGGATATACAAGGGCATTTTTCATAGGATTTTCCCCAATAGTGGCCCCAGTAGTAGCATTAAAAATTCTTTTGCATGGAGGATAAAAAGATATACACTGGCTTGAGTCCTCCCAAGCATGATGGTAAAGTGCATAGGAAGAGCTGATAATCTATTTAAAAAAATAAAAAAAGGAGCTGATAATCTGTGTTTCCTTCTCATTTTAATTGCTTTGAGGATCAGCTATGATTTTTAAAAACAGGCTTATTATGGCATGAAAATAGAGTCTAAGTGACCGTTATTCCTCTCTGATGTTTTCTGGTGGCCATGCTAAATTTGATAACTTTTGCTATTTTTAAGATTCATTTGTAGGTGAATGCTATAACACATTTGCTTTGCCCCTGTGAGAGAGGGATAGTAACATGGGGCTAGTGTATTATGCACATTGTGGATTTTCAAACATTTGTATCAATGCTTAATTGTCTTCACTTTCCTTCACAAATTTGCATCTATTCTCTCTCCCTCCCTCTGTTCAAAACATGCAGCCATGAGAAGCCATGATATGTGCATCCTCACAGATACGTGTTGATACTCTGGTAAAAACCACAAATCCTTTTTCAGCAGAGTTTATGGAGTCTCCCCCTTTTTGACTTCCTCTGAATCACGTGTGGCCAGATTTCAGTCTATTCAGTTCAAACGAGGAATATTTTTATCACGTAGACAAGTCCTATGGATTAGAATGCAGATTTAGGACCTTATTACACACACTTTTGCTCCCGATCTGGGCAGGGGTAGGGACCTCAAAGGGGCCCCATGCCATTGCCCGGCACTAAGCCGTCCCCGATCAGGACTCAGGCACATGAATTTTGAAAGGAGGAAGCTTTCTGGTGAAGCAAAATCACATGGCTGAGCCGTGATCAGGGACGGCTTAGCACCGGGCAATGGCATGGAGCTGCCTTGAGGTCATGCAGCATGCGATAAAATGCATTTTCACTCGGCCATGCATGTCCTCTGCCTGTGCCCAGATTGGGAGCAAAAGTGCGTGCGATAAGGTCCTCAGTAATACTAAGGGTAGACCCATTGACATTGATAGGACTTCAATTAATGCAAATCTCACTAATTTCAATGAGTCAATTCTTTGTCAAATCATACAACATGTTATGCTATTCCTTTGACACACTTGTTCAGTAAATCTCCAAAGTGATATCCCTGGACTATGACTATCTGCTTTATCACACTAGGGGGCAAACAGGATTTAAACGAGAGTTAAACAAGAGTTAAACAGGAAATGTCCTATGATAAACATAGGGCATTTCCTGTTTAACTCACATTTCTCTTGTTTAAATCCTGTTTGCTCCTAGTGTGATAAAGCAGTATGACTTCACTTACTCCTCTTTCTAGCACTGGAAGGAGGTATGTAAATTAGCACTGCAGAAATAATCCAGTTGGACACTACTTCAACTGCCATGGCACAGTGCTATGGAATCCTGGGAATTGTTGTTTATTGTGGCATCCAAGCTCTTGGACAGAGAAGGCTAAATGTCTAATAAAAGTGCAGTTCGAGACTCCCATAGGATTGAGCCATGACAGTTCAAGTGTTGTCAAACTGGCTTATTTCTCCAGTGCGGATACAGCCTCAGTTAGAAAGCCTGTGTTCAATACCATGTGATACTCTTAAGAGGAGGAGACTGAGAAGAATGGGAGATGAAAAGACAAAGATTTGCACTTCAGCCAATTTGTCTCTTCTACTGTTCATCCTTGTCTTTACTGGAGAAAGCAGCATGGATATCCTTGCAGTGTGCCATAAAGAGTATGGTGATATCTGTATCAGCCTTTTTCTGGTGGACAGGAATAAATGATTTTCATATAGTCATGACTGTGGGAGAGTACATGAATGCTTCCCAACATGATTGGTTATCATACAGTTGCCCTGCCTTGGGCATGAGGTGTTGAGTTGTAATTGTATTTTAACTGTGTTTCCATCCTCCTCCGTTTTCTGCTTTTCTTCTCTCTCACTCACACATTTTCCCTCCAGTTAAGTAGGAAAAAGCAGAATAGCTTTCCATGTCTTTCAAATGGCAGAGATAGAAGCATACTATGACTGAGCTCTTCCATTCTGTAATAGAACACCTTGACAATGCAACTTGGGGTGCATCCACACCACACAATTATACTGCTTTGACACCATTATAATTGCCACAGCTCTGTCCTGTAGAAACCTAGAATTTCATAAGGTACTTAGACTTTTCCGCTGGAGAGCTCTGATGCTATGATTCAAAAGATTGTGCTAGAGAATTCTGACTCCCTCACCAAACTTCAAATCACAGCATTTCGTAGAACGCAGCTGTGAAAATCGAAGGAGTATCAAACTATTATAATTGCAGTATGGATACAGCCCTGTATCAGAGTGAGGAAAGGTAATGCAATAAACTACAATTGGCTTCTAATGGGAGCTGTAGATGTTTGCTTATATGAATCCTGAAACAACTATAGAAGAGCCACTCTACTCTTCAGGCAGAATACCATAGCAAGAATGGTATCGTGTTTGAGTGATAGACTAGGACTCCAGAAGATCAAGGTTCAGATTCCCACTCTGTCATGAAATCCATTGGATGACCTTGAGCAAGTCCCATTCTCTCAGCCTCTGAGGAAGGCAATGGCCACCCTCCTCTGAATAAAGCTTGCCAAGGAAAAAAAAACCCTATGATAGGTTCACCATACGCTGGAGTTGACTTGAAGTCACACAGTAAGATCAAAAGTGATAATGTCCTGGCTGTACCAGTTCAAATGTTGTTTGTCATGATCATATTAAAATGCACATGCATACACCAAGTCCTTGTGAGTAGTGAACCAAACAGAGGAGAGAGTTATGCTATGTCTTTTAACTGTACTAATTTCTCCTGGTACTGCTTTGCGAAGGAATAGTTAACACCCTGATCTGGATTAGAATTACATACCCTCCAACCATCCTGATTTGGCAGGCAATTAATCTTCTGTTGTCTCATCTTTTCAGCTGCTTTTAAAATGTCCCAGTTTCTGTGTCGTCGTCCTCTCATTCCCTCCCTTGTACTTTGCTTACTTCAGATGCTGCAAACTGTGTTCAAAGTGCAAGAGTTTTTTGCACTCAGTTAACTCAACAGTGGCGAGAGGAAAGGAGAGGGGGGCAAATTTTGCCTTTCCCAGTAGGCTCAGACTAAAGCAAACCGCTGCTGCTCATCCTAGGTCCTGTGTTCCTCCTCATTAATAACATTTGCCATCTTGACTACACACATCCCATTTCTCATCTGCTGAATATTGAAAGGTATGGAATCAATACGGTCTAGATGAATTTACCACTTGGGAGCGTGTGAGATGCAGAATGCATCCCTCTTGCATTAGAATTTGATGAGAACTTTGCCCAAACTGTTGTTAATTCTGAACAGCCGAACTGAAAGTTAAAGCAAGAAAGCTGTACCTTTGCTCTAGTAGTCACTAGAATCTACTGGGGTCCTGTTTATGTTACCAAAATAGGCCAGGCTTAAAACAGTTAACAGCCGGATTCTCTTCATGGGAAGGAGAGTTGTGAACAGAGAGGCATTCTGCATTCCCAAAAAAGTGCCTTGCCAAAAGAAGCAACTTACATCATGGGCTGCAGCAGAGTTCCCACACATTTAGTTCCTAATTACTGTCCGGCTGGACAGCTGAGCTGTTTCAAACAGGAAGCTGTTTATAGATAACGCTTCTGCAACTGTTGGGCCTGATTCGCTGGATGCTGAAGACAAGTCCGCTTCAAATTAAAAACCATCAGACTTTCGTAAATAGTCGCAATGAGGTTCACTTGTGTGGCATCTCTCCAGGCAGAGGCAGTGCTACAGAGTCTGTTTTTCCAGCCATCATAAAGGTAAGTGATAGTTCACAAGCTTTGGAAGAGCAGGTAGAGGGCAGGCTGGGGACTTGTGTAGTGGATCATGAGTTGTTAGTCACAACTACCTTTAGCTGTGACTAACAGCTGCAAGGTTTTTAAATGTGGAAGTTGGGTAGAAGGATTTACTGTTCAGAATAAGACTGAAACTGAGAAATTGGAAGTGTTACTTTGGGGGACTGTAACTCCCAGAATCCCCAACCAATGCAACCAGTGACCATGGGAATTGTACAAAATTGCCATGCCCTCACATTGCTGCCTGAAGCGAAATTCACCAGATACTGAAGGATGATGCATTATTTTTAAAATTAAAAATATATTAAACATTAGAACTGGCTTTCAAGTTTCCCCCCTTCTTCCAGGGTAATAATACAGTATATGGCTGTTTTCTAGTTTTAGTTCTGTCACTTTTAAACAGTACAAGCATTGCAGTGACTTTACAAAAGTATGCAGGTTGAGCATCCCTTACCTGGAAATCCAAAATACTTCAAAATCCAAAATGTGCACATGGATGGATGACACGTTTGCTTTCTGATGGTTCAATGTATGCAAAATTTGTTTCCTGCACAAAATTATTTAACATGTTTTATAAAATTACCTCCAGGCTATATGTATAATAATAATATATTTATTTGTATCTCGCCTCTCCCTGTGTTGGATCGAGGCGGGTAACAGCAAGTGGGGAACAATTTACAACAACAACAACAACAACGTTTTATAGGATTTATATGAAATAAATTTCATGTTTAGACTTGGGTCCCATCTCCAATATATCTTATTACGTATATTTTGTATATTATGTATATGCAGATACAGGCATTCCAAAATCTGAAAGAAAGAAAAAACCCAAAATATGAAACACTTCTGATCCCAAACATGTTAGATAAGGGATGCCCAATCTGTAGTTTACTGTCTTCTGTGGAGAATGTGAAGTGAGCATGGGGAAACGGATGAGTTGTCATACTTTGGAAACTGGGAATATGTTCTCACTCTCTCATGAACAGCAGCAGCAACAGCAAGAAAAACAACCCTACCCTCCCTTTCTGCTGCTAAAATGAAGACGTGACAGGATTGTTGTGTGGAAAGTTTCTGAGTACCATTAAGTTGTGAAGTAGTATTCAAAACAAATTTGTTGGTTTGGAATTCCTTAGTTCAAAGAAAAGCTTTTGTAAGTGGGTCTGGTTAGTGGACATCTGGGATTTAGCAAAAATGCAGCCCAGAAGCTGGAAATCTGCCCATTCCCAGTCACTTAAACTAGTCATGGGACCACTTGCTTGGCCACATGTATCCAAGTGTTCATCTTGAAATGCAGAAGGGTAAATTGAAAGTTGTCATTTTCTGCCACTGAGATGTCTGTTACCACTCCAGGTCAAGTATTTTAAGTGTTAGGCACTACTAGGTATTTAACAGTCTTAAATCCAATGCAGTAATCATCTCTCCATTCAATAATCTGCTCAATCTATATAACTGAAGGACATCAAAGCAGTCTTGAAAAAGTAATAGCACAGTTTTCCACACAAAAGATCCTTTGGCCAGGAACAAAAGATAAATAAACTTGTTCCAGTGCCAGAATATAAATCTGAAGGCATTCAAGGTTTCATCAAGAGCAAGCTGTCACACTGGTAGTGAAGTCCCTAAAATATGGGATTAGGGAATTGGACCTTCAAGATAAAAGCTTGGTGCTTTGAATCTTGGCACACTGACTCCTTCCCCATTCATCAAGATTTGTGTTTACATCTGTCAATTTGAATGGACTGAGCCAGGTCCCATCTTATCTCTGCATTTCCTGTCTTTTCTGTAATAATCTTCCCATTTGTCTTTTTGCCCCAGTTTTGGGTGCACAGATTTATCCTGTTTCTCTAGACATACTAAATCCTATTTCATTTTACAGTTACATTTAGTTGTCATTCTGTGGTGTTGTAAAGACCATTAGATACAGGCATCAAATACGTTTTACATTGTTCTCTCTTTTGTACTGTTGTCATAGGTGCACTTAGGTGGATGCTGGTTGTCCTTAAAAGATCATTTATACATGAACAGGCATCAGTAACAATAACAGATGCAAAATCTGCAGTATTTTTACATACCAATTTACAAATGTTGGCCTTTCTTGTTTGTTCTGGGCAGTGTATTGAAAATCCACTTACTTTCCTCTGAAAGGAAACACTGAAGATCATTCACATCTTTACATGTTAGGTTATCTGCGCAGTCACATTGTCTTAGCTTGACTATTTAACATCTTTCCCTAATCTTTTGGATATTCAAGCCATGTAAATGTTGAAATTTGAGGGTTGATTTTTTCTCACATGGGGAGGGGGATTTATCACGGAAGGAGGCATCACCTTGTTTAACTCCCTGTGATCCTCAATCCCTGTCTCAGTAGCCTGAGGGCAGGGATCCGTCTAATTTAAGATTGTATGTACAGCACTGTGTAAATTTACAGCGCTATATAAATAAAGGTATAATAATAATACAGGTATACTTCAGTTAACAAAGCATATCTGTTCCTGAACATTATGTCTTGAACAGAAAATTTGATGCCAGAGCAAAAATAACAATTTTTAAACCAAGATTTCAATATATGCACTTAGGAAATGAGGCAACCGAGTCAGGTAAGACTTGCATAAATAAATAAATATTTTTCATGCCTTCTAGAGACTACTTCAAATCTTATTTGCAAATGTATCCAGGGATGATTTTTAAAATTTTGCCAGCCTCCACTTTTCTTACAATTTCCATTTTTGATGACCATACTTAAAATATCAATGCTTTTTTGTAACATGCTGGTGGGGCAAGTGTATCTGCTTTCCCCTTTTCCCTTTGGGGCTGTCCGTACTGCAGAAACAATCCAGTTTGACCAGGAATTGTAGTTTTGTAAGACATGTAGCTTTCTCACTCAGAGAGTGAGAACAGCAAACTACAGTTCTCAGAATTCCGTAGCACTGAGCTATGGCAGTTAAAGTGGTATGGAACTGGATTATTTCTGCAGTGTGGATGCAGCCTTTGTTTTTCTGTTGAGGAAAACATTGTAAGGGATTCTGGGGGCAGCTATTGATTGTTCTGCTTCTGCCTGTAGCAGGCAGGCACACACAACTGCAATAGGATTAGCTACAGCAGAATACTGTTCTTTCTCAGCTCAAGATTTATTGTGTTGTTTACTGCAGATACCAGCTGCAACCCATCTCCAAAAATCTGTGTTTCTCCAGCCCTCCAATGCCAATGCTGCTAAAAAGCTTCCAGCTAGACAGAACATGAGAAAAGGAAGTCGGAGAAGATGTAAAGAGACTTTGTAAAAAGAAGCTTCTTTGTTATTGGCTTTAATTAAATGCATATCAGTTTTGAAAGGAGAGGAGCAGTAAAGAGAGTTCTGGCCCTCTCTCTTCAGCCAACTTAACCTCCATTCTCTTGCCATCTCTGAGGTTAGCGCCTTAACTCTAATGCATCAGGAAGGACATTTTGATCCACCAGAATAATGCTTTTGTTGCAAAATCAACACAGAACATGACCTGCAAAGTAGGTGTTATGTAACATTATCAGCTGCCTAATTGTAAATTGTGCACCCAAGTTTCAGCTATGTACAGTTGTTTTAGTTTTTTTACAGCTAAAACTGAGATGGTTTTTTTTTTTAAATTCCCAAGAAATCTACTGCTTTTTGACACTGGGATAAATTTTGTCCTTGGCGATGTAATCTATTGGAACATCAACAACAGAAATTTCCATCCATGCCATGATGCAGAGAAGTGGTTGCCATTAAAGCTGGCCCCATATGGAGGAATGGGGAGGACTGGAATTTTCCTTGGATCAGAAAACATAAGGCTCTATAGGGAGCCCTAAATCTAACTCTAGCCCTCAGTACTTTAGCATTCTCATGGGAGTCAGAAAATATCCCAAAATTCACTCTCTGTACACATGTGTTTTTTTTTAATAGGTTTGTTTTAAAATCTGGGTACATGAACATTTTCCTCCCCAGAGTTCTATCAAACAATTCTTTGTGGAGGATTGTTGCGGAGGCCATCAAGATTTAAATGTCTGTCTGTCTCTTTGTGTGCGTCTCTGTGTTTCAGTTTACTGGCGTGCCTTCTCATGCCCCCATGGCTTATTATGAGTTACTGTATTACATTTTTAAATTGGAGAAATTATTTTATCCTGGAAAGCAAAAAAGACAGCGAAAAAGCAATGGGTGTTCCGTCTTCTTGGAGCCCTCTCTCATGCATTTGTACTTGGAATCTCTTTCTAGACTGCTTTCTTTCCCCTCATTTGAACTCTCCCGGGGGTTTTGAAAATGCAAGTCAGGCCTCCCAAGGGGAGTTGTGAGCTGACCTCTCCCACCATATGCATTGACTGGCCTTGGGGACTGCTTGCCAGCCTTTTCCTTCCCATCTATGTGCTGATGGTCTGTCATCATGAGGCCCTCTTTTTCTCTTTTCCTTCCTTCCCTCATCTCTGTAACCTTTCCCTTCCATTTCATTGGTTTTGTGAATCTGGACTTCTTCTGGACAGAGGGCAAAAGTGGTATATTTCCAGTTCAGAGTATTGAATTTTTGCTTTGCAAAGACTCACTCTAATGAGATTGGAGAATCCTTTGGATTAGCTTTCCTGAAAAATTTATCAAATGACAGCAACATGCTATTGATAGCAACATGCTGTTAAATAATTCTTGTGTTTTCCCCACATATAGAAAATACACCTTTTGAAAATTATGCTGCAAAGGCACAATGGATTTGACTCTTGTTTTTGTACAAGGCTTGCGTACCTTTTGTGACTTTTGGAAGTTGTTGTAATTCCCATTAACTGTTTATTCTTTCTTTTCTTTAGGAGTAAGGGACAAACTCATTATGAGGAGTGATCTGGTTTTCATGGTCTCTGTAATTAGCCTTGCCTTCCTGTCTCTGTTAAGATCTGGATATGCTCAGCATATTGCGGATGAATCCTGTTCTGTGCAGATTCTGGTTCCAGGCCTCAAAGGTAAATGAATGAGTCTCTTTCTCCCTTTGACCAGTATAATCACACCCTTGCCCATGTGTGTACTCTGTTTGGGGTATATCCCCCACTCATAGTATATTCCAACAAGAATGGATTCCTGTGGTATGTTTAAAGACTGGCATATTTATTGTGGCATGGGCTTTTGTGCATTGCATGCATCTGGTGGTCATACTGTAGTTCACAAAAACTCATGCTATAATACTTTCATTTGTCTCTAACGTGGTGCATAAGATTCTGTCTGTGTCCTTTGCTGACATTAACCATTTTAAGATGTCTGGTGCAGCCCAGATTACCTATTATTATGTATTATAATCGTTATCATGGCTACTTAATTAATTAATTAATTAATTAATTGTTTTAACTCAGTGATTCCCAAACTTTGATCCTCCAGATGTTTTGGATTTCAGCTCCCCGAATCCTGACTTTTGGCCAAGCTGTCTTTGGCTCCTGGAAGTTGAAGTCCAAAACACCTGGACGACCAAAGTTTAGGAATCAATGTAATGAGTACAATGCATTGTGGGAAATGTGATATACAAATAAATGGCCTGTGATTATATAGCTTTGCTAATGAGGGAGTTCAGAAGTTTCTAAGCTCATGACAGTGAAACAGCAAACCATTAGAAACTACTTGCATGGCTTCTGATGGTTTAGGATGCTCTGAAAAGATCACTGCAGAATGTTTAGTGGGCACCCACTCACACCATAACCTTCAACATTTCATATATGTAAACTAGGACACATGAGACCAAGAAATATCAGAGTGTGGTCAATATGGCCAGAACTGTTAATAAGGAAGAACTCACAAGCTAGGAGAGCCTGCAGCTGTTTGCTTTTACCTGAGCTTAAAGGGAATGGCAAGATTCTTCCCTTCTTCTCCTCTCACCACTGCTGAGTTAAATGAGTGCAAACTACTGAGAAGAAGAGGAAAGTAGAAGGAGGAGAGAGAAACTGGGACAATTTAAAAGCAGCTGAAAAAGTGGGACAACACATTTTTCCTGCCAGTTTGGGATACTTGGAAGATATATCACACCATAGCTCTCAGAGTCATCCCTTTACCCAACTTCCATGTTGGTTTAGTTCTCAGACATTTCCTGCTAACCCAGTTGTTCCAAAATTAACAAGTGCAGAACACAGAATTTGGAGTGGGGTTGCCCAGAGGCTTTCTTCCTGACGTTTGTATTGGCTGGCTTGTACTCTGCTGTAGAATTACACATACTAACCACAGTGTTACCTTATCATGTGTTAAATGTTTGTTTGTTTGTTTGTTTTAATTTTAAACTTGCATCTTGTGTCTTTGAGATGTGGCGTTCTCATCAGCCACTCATCACACTTAGGTTCTCCACCAGATCCTGTGATTTAGACTTGTCCGTTGGTCTGAAGAAAAATATTTTAAAATTCTCTTACTTGGCCTCCTTTTGTGCTTTCAGTAACATGCATACAGCAGTATGCATAAATCAGCTAATAAAGATAACCACCTTATGATGAATATGGTGAATTAGGATCCCTTCTAATGTGTGGATATCAAGCTGTTGTTGAGGCACAGCTACATTTATCTGTGGTAGGACTAGTAATGTTTAAAATGTTATAAAGTAAAAGTGAGAATCTCTCTGAAACACACTTTTATACTTTCAGTCCTGGAGTGCTTTATTCTCCCAAGGGTTAACTCTGGCCATTCATCAATATATTGCCCCCGCCCCAATTCCTCATGTCCAAATAGTTTGTGGGAAGCCATGCCAGAATATTCCACTTCTGACCTTGAGATCAGTGTATTTAAAAGAAGGAAAAATGAAAGGGACAACTGGAGTTAATTAACATATTTGACACCAGATCACACCATCTGAAGAAGGATTATGGGTGAGTGGTTTTGTTGCTACAAAAAGGTCATTATCCCCTATTGCTCTTACACCAGTTGTTAAATATTAATGTGTTGGTATTCCAGCAAATTCCTGGAAATCCAGCAATACAAAATGTGTTGGTATTCCAGCAAATACATTTTTTTTACCAAATGTGTTTAATTTTATCCCCACCCTCACCCCTGTTATCATTACTGTATGCCATTGTTGCAATACTATTCTGGCTAGCTGTCATGTTGTTAACTTTTTTGCCATCTATCGTATGGCAATTCCACAGCCTTCTGAGTCTATCCTATGCAATGTGTAGTAAAGAAGTTCATACCCATAGAAACATCTTCTGTAGTTATCCTTGATGGGCTGTGTGTTTATTCCTGGACTCCTCTGTTCTTTCTCTTCTTTCTAGCCTTCACTTTATTTCTGACTTAATGGTAACCCTAAGGCAAACCTATCAGAGTTTTTTGGGGGGGGCAAAATTTGTTCAGAAGGGGGTTCTTGTTGCCTTCTTCTGAGGCTCGGAGAGTATGACTTTCCTAAAGTCACCCGGTGGGTTTCTGTGTTTGAGTAGGGAAGTGAACCCTATAGGGTTAAAAAAAAAACCCTACAGAATGGAACAGCTAGTTTGTGAACCTGCCAGCTCCAATCCAGCAAAAATCATAGCCTGATCCTCCTCATGTTTTTTTTTTTAAATCTGCTTCTTACTGGATCCAAAGGGAATTTATTCTCCAATTTCTCTCTCTCTGGCTTTTCTTCGCTAACGAAGATTCAGGAAGGACTCATCCCACGCTTACTACAAGCGCGTTGATGACTAAAAAGGCCGATCCGAGATAAACAAGTCCAGTTACAGAAAGCACAGCAGAAAGTCTCCTTGGGTGATGTTTCCAGGTTGTGGTTCTTTCTGTGTTGTCGTTTCTCTTCAAGACTCATTTGGCATGAGTTCTCAAAAGAGGCTGCAGCATTGTGGGTAGTTCGTCTCCATGCCTCCCGATGTGAGGACAGGGCAGACCATTGTTGGTAATCAATTTAGCCAAGCTTGAGAAGTTGTTTCAGGGAGTCCTTGTATCTCTTCTTTGGGGCGCCCCTCTTTCGCTGACCCATGGTGAGTTCACCGTAGAGTACTATTTTGGGGAGGCGGTGGTCCTCCATCCTCGAAACATGCCCTGCCTAGCGCAGCTGCGTTTTCAATAGCATGGCCTCAATGCTGGTGATCTCTGCTTGCTCCAGGACAGCAACATTTGTCACATAGTCAGTCCAGTGTATGTTTAGGATTGTGCGTAGACCGCGCTGATAAAAACGTTCGAGGAGTCGTAGATGTTGGCGATAGGTGACACATGTTTCAGACCCATAGAGGAGAATGGACAGTACAATGGCTCTGTATGCACTTATTCTCCATTAAGGCTCTTTAATCCTCTGCCCTCTTATCTGGAAGTAAGTCCCACTGAACTCAATTGGACTTACTTCTGTGTAGGAACATATTATATCACATTGTGAATGAATGGTAGGGCAGAAGCGTTGAGCATTCATGTTCTCCTTCTGGCCCTTAGGTGGGCATAAATGCTTGTGACCATGAACTCCACTTCCCTCCAAGTAAATGGGTTTAGAAGTATGACCTGATCCAAGGCATCTATATTTGAACCTGAAATTAAATTCCTGTTGTGTTTAATAAAATGTGATACCTTCTCTCCAATGAGCAGAGAATCTCAGACCTTCAAAACTCAAAAATGCTATTATCTGTAGACATACACTGAATATAAAAAAATGGCAACACTATGCTTCCCTGATGATGCCAAGGTAACCATCCACCAATCTGTCCTGCCCTCCAACCACCCCAATCCGTTCCACCCTATACTGGGCATTCCTGTTGGGGCTGTTTCCATGGACCTCCATAAGGATGTATGGGGGAATGCGAAAAGCACCTGGTGACTCCATAAGGGGGGGGGGGGCAACACTAATCTCCAAATATTTGCCTTTTGGCAGAAATGGGCTGTGTGGCATTCACCTGTATGCCTTCAAAATGCTGGAGATGGCACAAGTGGAGCAAGGTTTAGTGGAAGGAAAAGGGAGAGACCAGTCTTGTTGTTTTTCTTTAAATTAAATTCTAAATTTTGATTTTTTTAAAATTAAAAAACTGTTTTTTAAAAAAAAATCTTTAAAAAATCACATCTTAAGAAATTTTCACTTTAACTACATGAAATTGTACACATAAATACATTTGGGCTGTGCGTAGGATATGGTGTTTAAAGGTATAATTTTAATTTTGCTAGTTGTTTATGTCACAACTATTGCGATTGCATTCTGTGATGTATGGGAATTATGATTTATGAGTAACATTAGTATAAAAAAATGGCTAAGGGTTCTGTCTGCTGTGGTATGGAAGGAGATACCATGAGTTACTGACTTGGTGATGCCAATCCTAGTGACACCATTGGCTGCTTCTAAGGGTATGGGTGTCTTCTGCACATATACCTTATGTAGACATATACATATACCTTATGTACACTAATACATGCTTGCTTTCCCTCATAAGGGTTATGATTGTGAATACATTTGAGGACTTCTCAGAATTCTCCACTGCTCCATATTATACCCTGTGGGTATACCATGTTACATTTGGTGGTGCTTTAGGGTGTGTGTGAGACAGAGATGCCCAGGATGTGAACTGTTTTGTTTTTAAAACTGGTAACAGAATGGAAACTCTGAGCAAATACAACGGCTCTGTTTCAGGTGTTACTAGTCACAGTGTCATTGTTTGGATGAGTCGTTTGTGTTTCAGTGTTTTTCTGTGGGCATATGGTACTGGGATGTTGCTGATCTCCAGAAAGACAGGTTTGATGGAAACAGTAGATTATTATCTAAAATGTCATGTTCTGCATCCCATATTTCTATGAACTCTGGTCCTTTCCAGCATCCGATGAAGTTGTTCTGACAGTATGCTTGCTCTCACCAAGTATTCCTTCCCCGTTGATCACTAGTTCTTTCAGCCAGAATAGCTGTGGATTGTAAGCTTGAATGACGTGACCGTTTGAAATGTAACATTAATAATGGTGTGATGGTATGTATCATTTTTCCCTCCAATACAGGTTGAGTATCTCTTATCTAATAATCCGAAATATAAAATACTCTAAAATTCGAAACTTTTTTTTATCACTGACATAACACTTTGAGGCTTCAATTTTGAGATATTTATTTGGAATACAAGTAATGTAGTACATGCTGTATTTGCTGGGCTAGAGAGAGATTTGAGAGACACAAGGCTGGAGAGAAACCTAGTTGGAGAGAGACTCAAGGATCTGTGAAAGAATTGGAGGTGTGGATTTGCACCGAGCATTATTCCCATCATTTCACATGCAAATATCGTCTATCTTATGCAACTTGTATTCCAAAATTCAAAAAAATCACAGCTGCAAAACTCTTCAGGTCCCAAACATTTTGGATAAGGGATACTCAACCTGTATTATGTATCAGCTTCATTAGTGGTTTAAAACAGAGCTTGAAAAAAGTTAATTTCTTGGACTACAACTTCCAGAATCCCCAGATATCTGCTGGCCAAGCTGGCTGAAGGAAGGGCTCTGAATTTGTAATCCAAATGGATAAATTTTCCAAGATCTGGTTTAGAATACCATAGATCATGATATGCTTAAGTAGTAAGGTTACAGAAAACAATTCGTATTGTAATCAGCAGAACACACAGTACATGTACCTTGAAACTCAGCTCAGTGAGTTTCTTCACTGTGACTCAGGTAATTTGTCTGCATTTGCTCAACAATTTATCTCTGAATTTTACATTCCATGCGTTTTCAGAAATAAAGGGATTTTAGACAAAAAAGTAAAAATAAGGACTAACAGGCATGCCTCTGTATATTTGTGTAGATTCTGTAACACTAGTTCAAGTAGCTGCATGGTTATGATGATGTGGATGTCCTACAGATGAAGAGCCAGAGCCAAACTAATGGTTTTTGCTCAGTGGTTCTTTCCTTAGCTTTTTTTCCCCTCCTTTTCCATTATTCTTTTTTCTACTGCCAAACTGAAAATGTAAGTTCCTCAGAGCACAAACTTTTTTTTTAAAAAACCCCCAACGTATTTTAATCTTTTCCTTTCTAGAAAATCTGCCTTTTCTCATTTGTAAAAACTTTCCCCCACAACACCCGTGTGCACGGCTCTTTTCAAATGATAGATGCCCACGTAGAGATATTCTGTGGTGGCCATTGTGAAAAGACAGGACAGAGTGATGATGACACTGGCTTGTGTTGTAATTTTCACTGCAAATCTGTATGGTTACTTGAATGAGGAATTCAGCGTATTTTGTTTATTTGATCTTCCCAGGGGAAGCTGGAGAAAAGGGGGAGAAAGGTGTCCCAGGTCGCCCAGGACGAGTTGGCCCTCCAGGAGAAAAAGGTACATCTCCTAAAGATGTTATGTTTCCTGCTGTATTATATTCCTTATATTTCCTACTGATGTGGAGGCTTAATCATTTATATCAAGCTCTCTGAGAGGACCTTTCTGCATAGATGCTGTTGCTATGGCTGCAGAAGTAGGTTTGTAGGACTGTCAAATCCAACCTACTTCAGATTCTTGGCTTCCTAAAACAACAGCTTGGAAGAGCCTCACCATTTATTTGGGATTGTCTATTGGAGTATTCTGATGTGTTGATTGTGACTTGCAGCAAAAGGCATTAGAATACTTGAAGCATTTTGAACAGCTCTTTGTTTCTCCTGATGGTTTAACTTAGTTGAGCAGAAGTAGAGAGAAAATATATGCAGAGAGAGACAGAGAGATGAATAGTCTGATACTTCTTTGGCTCCCTCCAGACTGAAGAAATAATCTAGGTTGACACCATGTTAACTGCCCTGTCAATGCTGTGGATTTCAGGGAAATGTAGTTTTGTAAGCTACTTACCGGTAGCCTTCTCTGTCAGAGAACATGGGTGCCACAACAAACTACCATTCCCATAATTCCGTAGCATTAAGTCATGACAGTTAAAGTGGTTTAATCCTGGAATATTTCTGCAGTGTGGATGCATACATGAATGACAGAAAGACAGACTTGAATCTTTTGTACGCTCTCCTTAATTTTTGAGCTTTAGGCAGATAGGCTGCAGACTATCTATGCTCATCCAGTTAAGGTGCATACCATCCAAAACATGCCCAAGCTATTTGTCAACTGAGGTAGAAAATTGCAAAAGTGCTTTGCCCTGCTGGTAAAAATATATTAATAATAAATTCTGAAAGCTGACAATCTACTACCCTTTCATGATACTTAATATGAGAGCAGTGTTGGTAAGCCTGATAGTAGGGCCGGTGGCATTATAAAAAATGCTATAAAAATAAAAATATAAAAATTATAATAAAAATATAATAATTATAATATATTATAAAATATTATTTAAAAAGAGGCCATTCTCATTGTAGACAGAGAGAAAGAAATCTTAAGCAAAAGCTATTGTACACTATAAACCTTTTTATTTTAACCCCTTTTTCTTTATCCTCCTTCTGGTTTTTGAGCGCCAGAATCTCTTACTTGAGAAAGGTCTAGAAGGAGTCAATCATAACAACCAAAGAGCAAAATAAAACTAAACATAGAATTTGTGGTATCAGAGAAGCCTTCTTTAAATACACACACTAAATACATACACACACACAAATTAAAAATCTCTCAGTCATCATGGTAACAAAAATATTTTTAAGGAAACTGAAACAAAACAGTAGATTACGTCTGAAATCACAATTGTCAGATCAGGGCTATCACAAGGGTCAAAACCTGAGATTTCCCCTTGTGATGTCACAAGCAGCAAGGCTTACGAAACAAAGGGAAGCCTCTGATATAATGTTATTAAGGATCCTACCTTAGGACTTTTTCATATGAGCATAGCATGATGCTCCTGTCAGTGTCACACGATTTGGTGAAGATTTTCAGATGACGTTGCAATACTCCTGCCATTGTCCTGTGAACAAAAAGGAGCTTTCCAGCTGCTTTTCAATCATGGGAAATGAAATTCATTCTGGATTCAGATGGCTGTAGTGCAGGGTGACCAGACATCCTCATTTTCCAGGGCATGCCCTTCTGTTCAGGAAGACAATTTTCTGTCCAGGAAGAATTTCAACATGCCCTCCATTTGGAGCATGACTGAGAAACATTAATTTATATTAATGCTTTGTGCTTTTATTTTTCAATGTCTTACTTTTTTTAATGTACTAGATTGTCCTCCTTTGAGGCTAGGACATCTGGTCACCTTGCTGTAGTGCCATTTTCCCCAGCAGACCTAGCTCAGCTTGGTCTGGCTGCCCTTTAAATTTCTCACAATGCCCCTGAGGAACTTGCAGGTTAAGGGCAGAGTGCATCTGATTGTAGTCTTTTGCAGTTCTGAACGCAATGCAGTGTCAATACGCAATCACATAAATTCGTTGAACTAGCGAATTTACTCAATTCCGAACTGGCCTCACTTCCATTTCTTTCAAAATTGAGAGAAATTCCTCCCGTGTGATAAACTCCCATGATTGATGGTCAGGAATGCTGGAAGCTATCAAGTTTGGGAGAGACCAGTATACAGAAATAGTCTTAATGCAGGCATTTTATAATATGTGAAGCACCCTGACATAATCATAACATATTAAATGCCACACAGAAGGACATTGATGGAAAGCTCTATAAAGTATGAATTCTAGCTTTGCCATAAGTTAAACCTGGGGATAGAAGATAGGAAATTCTTGGAATGGGAAGGTCAGTGTGTGAGAAGATCATATTACTTGTGTTTTTTAAGGTTATGAGATAAGTGAAAATGGCCCACGGACTTCCTTTTGCGGGCTGCTGTTGCTAAATGTTCTGTATAATGTTTATAAGAAAGGGCATGAAGTCACAGAGAGCAAATTAATTGTGTTTATATAAATAAAGTTTCCCTGATGGGCTCGACACATGGCTGTTTAATTTCAAATACAGCTGCCTGCAACAACATAACTGAAGACTATCAGTAGAGGTCCAAGGGTTCAGTGTATTTCTTTGCCTTATTTCCAATGGCTCTTTATGCTGCCCTTCATTGAGCACTGGCAATCTACTAATGTCTTTCCATAGCAAATACTTCCTTCTTCAAAACTTCTTCTTTTCTTCCTTGTATCCAGTTAAAACTATTCTTTTGTTACTGTGAAACCTCAGCACAGAAGTGTGCAAGATAAAAAATAGCCAAATATCCAATAGCCAGACACTGGAAAATGTCACCCAATAGGTAGGTAGTTGGGCATATTTTGCCAATGATTGAATTTGTGTACTAGGTGAGCCAGGTTTATTTAGAGAGCTCTAGAAAGGTACACTTGTACATTGTCATATCCTATTTAAAGTGAGCAGAGGCTAGAGCTGTTTAGCTGATTTCTTAATTGATTTGTCATCTTTCCTGGAATATGCTGCCTAAGCCCAATAGGAGGTCTTCACTCTGTTTATATTTACAGAGGAATTATTACTACTTTGATGTTGTTTCAGTGAGCCCAGTCCAATTTTTTGTGTACTTTTAAATATCTTCATGATGTCATTTGAAACATGAGTTAACAGGTCAGGGGATTCTTGCTTTGCTTGTTTTTTTAAAGTTTGTCTTGGAAATAGTAAGTGAGTAAACAACTTTCTGCACTTGTAAACCCTTGCTTGTTTTTCCACTCCTCTCTTTTTCCTTACTGGGAAAAATTCAGTTAAATAGAAGGATTGCATCGTGCCTTCCAATTGCTAGTGTGAGCATGCTTTGATCAGGAAAATGCTCTCAGTGTGCAAACTTGAGATGTTTCCAAGAAACAGGAGAATTACAAGAAGAGTTCTTTAAATGCAGTCATTATGTTTCCATGATTGACCAAAACTTTAATTCAGGTAACCAGTAGGACTGATTTTTGTTATACTCAGCCGTAAGAGTAAAAATAATTATGTTAAGAACTTAAAGCCTATTTACAGTATAGAAAGAGCCTCTTTAATTATGTCAGTGTGTTTTGTGCTGAGAGATGCAGCATCCATTTTGTGACTGAAAACAGGCCTGGTGTTAGGGAATAGGTTCATCAGGCTTCTTTTGAAACTGCTGTTCACTGGCCTTTCCTCCCCTGTATAAATGAATCACTTGCCAAAATGAAGTATGAGGTGAACAAGTAAAGCCTTGCTGACTGCCCTAAGCAATAACTGGCTATCAAGCCTAGACTCTAATTAAATTATTCTTGTGTCTCCTTTTGTAGCTGTGAATGTGCCACTGCAAACCAAAACTAGCCTATGGAGTCAAAGGCTTTCATGGCCGGCATCCATAGTTTTTTGTGGAGCTTTCAGGCTATGTGGCCATGTTCTAGAAGAGTTCCTTTCTGACATTTCACCAGCATCTGTGGCTGGCATCTTCAGAGAATGATAGCCTGGAAAAAGGATTGGAGATATATATCCTGTGTGACCCTGGGAAGGAAGGAATAATTTGCAAATGTATTGTTCTGTTGCTAATGGCCAGTCCTGAAGGACAGCAAGGTCAAGACTCAACCTATGCAAATGAGAAACAGCCTAAGGCCAGGGGATTCCCAGCAGACAATGAGCACCAGTTAGCAGACATTAATCCTTGTTTGCATATCTTCCCACCCTGAGGACTGCCATTAGCAACAAAACAATACATTTGCAAATTACTCCTTCCTTCCCAGGGTCACACATGATACATATATCTCCAATGCTTTTTCCAGGCTATCATTCTCTGAAGATGCCAGCCACAGATGCTGGTGAAACGTCAGAAGGGAACTCTTCTAGAACATGGCCACATAGCTCAAAAGCTCCACAAAAAACTGCAAAACTAGTTTGCCACTTTGGTTTTCCTGGAGTTTTATCTCTTTGGACACTATGGCTGAGATCCTGTATCACAATCTACCTTTTGTAACTTTACGAATCTATAACCATGTTGCAGAAAGACAATGAAACCCAGTTAGTTAATTACAGAGATCTGTGCACCAGCAAGAGTTCTCTGTTGTGCAAGGGGCAGTTCTGATGTGTGTCTGGTAGTCCTGATGTGTATCAGGCACTTCAGAGGTACATCTGGTGCTCCTGTTGACACTTCCTAGCCTGTTTATGGAAGCACATTGGGGAGAACCCCTATGTGCCTTGGTGCCCATAATGTATTAGCACTCCACTGTTTTTCATAGTGCAGTGGACACCCATATATTGTAATGTCACAGCAGGCCCTAGGTGAATATGGACATTGTGAAATGACAGAGCTCAATTTTATGCACACTAAGGCCGTTTTCAAAGACATGAGCCCCAAGCAGAATGCCATCCTGTAGGTTTTCCCAGCACTTCATCCAAACCACAATTCCTGGGATTCTTGGAGAGAGCAATGACCATCGAAGAGATACATGCACTTATTTCTTCATAGTGTGATGGCGTGCTCTGAATCTTTATCTGCAGAATTATTATATGAAAGAAGTATTATGGTTAGACATTCTGTTGTTTCAACAATATGTACAGAGAAAGAGTCACAGAAGTTCTTAAGAATATAGAATTATTCTGCATTTTGAACACCAATTATCCTATAATTGAACAAGAAGAAACCTCACCTGCATTTCAGTGCTCCATGCCTTGCTACAAGGACCTTTTAAAGTTTTGCTGGCCCATGTGGTAGCCTTGCATGGGGTGATAGGTGATAATCAACCTGATTTTTTATGTGTGGCTGTGAGGTACGAACTCACAGTGTCAGTGTATTAATCTGTTGCTTCAGTTATCTTTTCTTAGAAGATTGTAGTTCCATCTTCCCTGCATTAATAAAGAGTATATGACAGTCTCAGATATGCCCTCTGGAAGATGTTACAAAATAATCATTGGATCTTTTCAAGAGAAAGTAAGGAAGTTTTAATGAGCTTTTCTTCCCTCCCAATTGTAATTACACTAGCAGAGATGTGACAAAATGAGACACTTAGAATAATAGAATCATAGAATCATGAGTTGCAAGAGACCACAAGGGCCATCCAGTCCAACCCTCTGCCATGCAGGAACTCTCCATTAAAGCATCCCCAGCAGATGGCCATCCAGCTTCTGCTTAAAGACCTCTAAGGAAGGAGACTCCACCACACTCCGAGGGAGTGTGTTCCACTGTCGAACAGCCCTTACTGTCAGGAAGTTTCTCCTAATGTTGAGGTGGAATCTCTTTTCCTGGAGCTTGCATCCATTGTTCAAAATGGACTTAAAATGGACTGGCTCAGACTTTTTAATGAAAAAGAGATATGTACAAATAGTTTGGTATAAACTGGATATAAATATTGCCAAGAATGCTTTCATAGTTCTTCATGTCTTTATTATTTGTCCAAGACTGAAGACTCAACTTCACTGACTGAATTGTGCAAAGCACTGGAACACACTCAGAGTGTGGTGGAGTCTTCTTCTTTGCAGGTTTTTAAACAGAGACGGGATGGCCATCTGTCAAGGGTGCTTTGATTTGTCTTCCTGCATGGTGGAATGGGGTTAGACTGGATGACCCTTGTGCTTTCTTCTGACTGTACTATTCTATAAGTCTCTGTGATTCTATGGGTTGGGAGTGAATCCCACTTAAATGCAAATTATTTACTTCTGAGTAGATATGTATCTATTTATATCCCCCTCCCTGCTCTTCAGGGAATTCAAGAGCCTTGCAACTACCACCGATAGGACCCCGTCTTCTGTCCCACCAGAGATGCCTGGGGGGGGGGTGGCACAACCGAGATGAGAGCCTCTCCCAGATACTGGAGAGCCCAAGCAGGCCTGTTTGGGAGAATACATAGACTAGACCCAGGCTGGTAGCCAGTGTAGTTTTTGTGACAAATGAATTATGAAACCCTGTAACCAGTTCTGGTCAACAGTCTAGCTGCATCTTTTTTGACCTGCTGAAGTTTCCAAACACCTTTGGCTAAAGTGTGTACAGTGAGCCCTCTGTATCCACAGATTCTTTATTCACAGATTCAAACATTCATGGCTTGAAAATGTTTTTTAAAAGTATAAATCCCAAATAGCAAACCTTGATTGTGCCATTTAATGTAAGGGACACCATTTTGCGATGCCATTGCAGTTAATGGGACTTGAGCATCCATGGATTTTGGTATCCACAGGGGTTCCTGGAACGAAACCCCAGTGGAGAACAAGGGCCCAATGTATTACTCTGGCCAGCTCAGACACATCATGGAACAGGCACATTTAGCTTACTAGCTTTAACTGTGCAAATGTACTCACAGCCACTGCCAGAGTCTGGGCATTTGGCCTCAGGGCTGAATGCAGAATTACACTAACAGAAAAACTGCATCTTTAGGGACACACCCAGCTTTATCCAGCCATAACTGTGCAATACAAGCCAAACTGCCATGCCGATAGCTCTTGTTTTGTTATTCTCCAGACTGGCATTCAGCATTTTCAACCAAAGGGACTACTGTCAAGGCCATCCAGGTTATTAGAACTGGTAGACAGTTTGGGGGCAGCCAGCACCCATTTGCTATCATCTCTCCCATGAGATTTGTGCTGTGAGATACCTAAAGTCAAACAAGACCTCCATGTGCTTAAGCTCTGGGTAGCTGTAGTAGCTGTTGGTTCTGATGGGTGCAACAGTCAAAAGGAAAATCCCATTCTAGGCTTCTTTCTGCACTACTTGCTCGCTTGCATTCTGCCGCTAAAAGAATTCTCCCTTTAACACCAGAGAGAAACAAGGCAGCTAGGATGGGAGTTCCTGGAATATGTCTGTAGCATCTGTCCCAACCAATACATCAGTTAATGAAGAAGATGTGTCGCTGGACTTTACTTTTCACAGAAACTTTGGTACCAGAGGTAGAAGTAACATGGAAATAACAGATAGGTTCCTATACTACAAAAAAGAAGAGCAGTTCAATAATCTTTTGGAAAATGCTTTATTCAAAACTAACATTATGTGCATGTGAAATGAAACAGCCAGATTAGGTAAGACTTGCATTGGTAAACAAAGATGTTTTGAATCTTTTACAGCCCACTTGTAAGCTTCTCCCAAAATGCAACCAGGGATGATTCCCTACCCCCCACCCCCAATAGCTTCTACTTTTCTCATGATTTCCATTTTGGGCCTTGAGCAGACAGGCCAGGAAAGCACAGGCTGAGGCATGCTATCCTGGTCCGGGTGCTCACCCTGGTTAGTTCCTGGGCTGGCATGAGGACAGGGTGTATGTTACATGCCTGTCCCTGTGCTGACCCAGGGACCCATTACCAGCATGGGCTCCATTATCTTTCTGCACCATTGCTCCTATTGCTTGTTGCTGCCTCTGATGTAGAAATAGGGTGTCTGGCTGCATCCACATGGCTAGGTGCCCCATTTTCATGTCAGACGTGGTGACTGGGGCTTCCCAATAGGAGCAATGGTGGAGAAAGGTGTAAAGAGCATGGGGAGGAGGGCTGTTTAAACAGCTGGGGTTTGATGTGGAGGTTCCAGGAAAACTCATGGCAACTTGGGGGTCAAATTGACCTGCATTTAGGGCTTGTTTATCCTGGGATTGGGTTGGATCCACCGGATCTGTGTCTGGTTGCCAGGATCCAGTCCTATCCGGACCCTAGGGTTTTGGCCTGTGTTGTCCAAACAGGGTGACGTGAAGCCAGAGGAGAAAAGGGCTTTTGGGCCTGTGTGGATAGCCCCTTGGTGGTGAAACTTATATATCTAAGCCTTTTCAACATGACATGGTAACAAATGTAGCAAGTTAATCTGCTTCCCCCTTTCTTTCTCTTTTGCTCTTCCCACATGCTCAGTAAGTGATTCTGGAGGCAGTTGTTTATTTTGCCTGTTGTACATAAGCATATACAGCTATAGTAGCATCACTAGAGTAGAATCTCATACTTCCTCACCTCAACTTTTATTACATTGTTTATTGCAGATATGCTGTTGCAGTCCAACACAGAAAGTCTGTTTTCTCCAGCCCAATTTCCCCATCCCCCTCAATGCCAATGCTTTAAAAAATCGTTTTTGCTAGACAGAAGAAAAGAAAGGTGCTGGGTGGGCTCCCTCCCACAAAAGCACTTTGTAAAAAGGAGTTTCTCTGTCAGAGGCTTTGTTAACAGGAGTGCCTGAATTGACCACAGTCATTTGAAGACTTCCAATCAACAGGAAACTTTTCTTGTGCTTCATGTGTAAACTCAGCTTATTTGTTCAGTATTTCTGATCTCTGACTCTCCACATTTTAAAAGGTATTTTCATGGGGCAAAACCTGGACATAAGAGAGAACAACTGATGGTTTTCATTCCTGAGCTCATTTGAAATGCTATAAAATAATAACATTTCTCAAAGCCACATTCAAAGAATGACAGGTGCAGAAGTGTCACATACAATACTTATGTCTGATCTGTGCTGTAACGTGCATATTTGTATCCTGTTCATTAAAAAATACTTGGGCAAGCAATGTTTTACAGGCTATTTTTGACACAGTTGTGTTATAAAATGTCACGTAGTGTTGCCATTAAAGCTGAAAAACCTGCTTGGTTCCCACTGCTATTTCTGTGGGATCTTTGGGAGGAAATTTCTGAGGATGCAGTGCACTGCTCATTAATATACACTTCACCTGCACAGCAAAAGAGAGAAAAAGATGAGCCATATTGCTGCATTGCTTATTGTCAGAAGTTGCATCATGCATCTTGCCTGCCATGGTTTTAAGTGATAATCTAGAATGGTTTAGTCATATTATAAGGTGCAATTGATTCAATTTGATATACTATACTGAGGAAAAATGATGGGATATGCAGTGGGGTTTGTCTGTGAGGAACTGTAGATTACATTTCTTTGTGCTGAAAGAGCCGAAAGAAGGGAGTTGTGCTTGGATCCAGACTACCCAAGATTATTTTCCAGTGAATGCAACAGAAGAAATAAGGAGGTGAGGGGGGAGGGTAATGGGAACTGAGAGGAATAAGGTTGTTTTCATTTTGTAATGAAAGAGAAAATAGTCTACCAATGGTTTGAAATTGTGTGTGTTATAATTATGTGTTCCTAACGCTTGCCGTTTAGTTCTGTCACAATCTGTCTGATCCAGTGACTCCCTTAGTTCAGAAATCCAGGCTTCAGTAGTAAAACTAACAAAATCTTTATTTGAAAACTGACAATCTACACCAGACACACTTGAAAGGAGAGAGCCTGGGTTTCATTGTCTTGCCCAGGCTATGCTGCTGCAGCTATTCACAGATGCAATCCCACTAAAATAAATCAATAAATAAATTTTATTTATATGCTGCCTCTCCACCAGGATTTACAAAGAAAACAAAGTAAAAAAACAAACAATAAAAATAATCCCAAAAATTGTCCCCTCCCACCTTAAACATATAAAATCCTCAATAATAATAATAATAATAATAATAAAGTACAATTAAAACATTATGATAATCATAAAATAATCAGAGGCAAGAGGAGACGGGAAGAAGGTTCAGTGTGACAGTCCATTTCGGAGGGCAACCAAGTGAACTATTCAGGAAAGGCCTGTCAGAAGAGGTCTGTTTTGACAGCTTTTTTGAAGGTGTCAAGGCTGATGATGGGACAGATCTCCTCTGACAGGCCATTCCATAATATGGGAGCAGCTGAAGAGAAGGTCCTCTGGGTGACCACAGCCAACCTGGTCTTCATCAGCTGCAGTAGATTTTTCCCAGAGGACCTCAGTGCGTGGGCTGGATTGTATGGAAGAAGGCGATCCCGCAAATAGGCACTACTGATCAGCATGGGAGTTTTTACTTACTTTGTCTCTAACCTGGGCTGGTTCACCCTTCCTTAGGCAACTTGGTTGCTCCTGGCTTCCTGGAGATCACCATATTGGTACTGAATTTAGTAAGGACACCTGATCAGCATAACCCACAACAGCCCAGAACTCTTGAGTTCAAGGAATCCACAGGATTATAGCCAGGTGTGGTAGCAGGCACCTGTAATCCCGCAACTGGGAGGCTGGGGCTGGTAGATTGCTTCAGATCAGGATGTCTCGGGTCCCAGGGGCTATGCTGAATGGCTGTTCGCACTAGGCTCGGCATTAGTATGGTGAGCCCTGGGAAGCCAGGGGGCACTAGCTTGCCTGGGGGATGGGGGAGAACTGGTCCAAGTCATAAATGGAGCAGGTTAAAACATCAGTGCTCAGTGCTGATCTGTGTTCCCTTGTTTCAAACATCTTGGGTATAAATCTCAAATCACTGAATAAAGGTTTTCTGAATTTTACCTATGAAGCTCAGACTTCTGAATTAAGGGAGTCATTGCACCTGACACCTACAGTCTGTAGAAGCATAGTTATCTCAGACCTCTTTTGTGAGGACATGACCTCTTCATTCCAATGGGGTTTAGAATCATAGAATCATAGAATCATAGAATCATAGAGTTGGAAGAGACCACAAGGGCCATCTAGTCCAACCCCCTGCCATGCAGGACGTCCAAATCAAAGCATCCCTGACAGATGACCATCCAGCCTCTGTTTAAAGGCTTCCAAGGAAGGAGACTCCACTACGCTCCGAGGGAGTGTGTTCCACTGTCGAACAGCCCTTACTGTCAGGAAGTTCCTCCTAATGTTGAGGTGGAATCTCTTTTCCTGCAATTTATATCCATTATTCTGCGTCCTAGTCTCTGCAGCAGCAGAAAACAAGCTTGCTCCCTCCTCAATATGACATCCCTTCAAATATTTAAACAGGGCTATCATATCACCTCTTAACCTTCTCTTCTCCAGGCTGAACATCCCCAGTTCCCTAAGGCGTTCCTCATAGGGCATGGTTTCCAGTCCCTTCACCATCTTAGTTGCCCTCCTTTGGACCTGCTCCATTTTCTCAACATCCTTTTTGAATTGTGGTGCCCAGAACTGGACACAGTATTCCAGGTGGGGCCTGACCAAAGCAGAATAGAGTGGCACTATTACTTCCCTTGATCTAGACACTATACTTCTATTGATGCAGCCTAAAATTGCATTGGCCTTTTTAGCTGCCGCATCGCACTGTTGACTCATGTTCAGCTTATGGTCTACTTGGACTCTTAGATCCCTTTCACACATATAAATCTCATTCAGCCAGGTGTCCCCCATCCTATATATGTGCATTTCATTTTTCTGCCCTAAGTGCAGAACCTTACATTTCTCTGTGTTGAATTTCATCTTGTTAGCATTGGCCCACCTTTCTAGTCTATTCAGGTCATTTTGAATTTTGATCCTGTCCTCTGGGGCATTAGCTACTCCTCCTAGTTTAGTGTCATCTGCAAATTTGATAAGTATGCTCCCAATTCTGTCATCCAAATCATTAATAAAGATGTTGAACAGCATTGGGCCCAGGACAGAACCCTGTGGGACCCCACTGGTCACTTCTCTCCAGGATGAAAAGGAGCCATTGTTGAGCACCCTTTGAGTTCGGCCAGTCAACCAATTACAAATCCATGTAACAGTTAACTTGTCTATCCCACATTTTGCAAGCTTATTTGCAAGAATGTCATGGGGAACCTTGTCAAAGGCCTTACTGAAATCGAGGTAAACTATATCCACAGCATTCCCTTCATCTACCAAGCTGGTAATTTTATCAAAAAAAGAGATCAGGTTCGTTTGGCATGACCTGTTTCTCTGAAACCCATGTTGGCTTTTTGTGATTATGGCATTGGCTTCTAAATGTTCACAGACTCTCTGCTTAATGATCTGCTCTAGAATCTTTCCTGGTATTGATGTCAGACTAACTGGACGATAATTGTTGGGATCCTATTTTTTTCCCTTTTTGAAGATGGGGACAACGTTTGCCCTCCTCCAGTCTTCTGGGACTTCTCCTGTTCTCCAGGAGTTCTCAAAGATTATTGCCAATGGCTCTGATATTACATTTGCCAGTTCTTTTAATACCCTTGGATGTAGTTCATCTGGTCCTGGAGATTTGTATTCATTTAGAGTAACCAGGTATTCCTGTACTGTCTCTTATTCTGTGCTGAAATTCCCCCACTCTGTCCCCTTCTTCACTGTCCTCAGGTTGAGCACATTTTGCCTTTTCTGAGAAGAAAAGGGTTTAGGCTAATTCTAACCTTTGGCAAATGTGTCTGTGTTATATTTCCCAGCACAAGACCATACAGTGAATTTGATTTGTTTTGTTCTACTTAAAATTTGGCTAACCTTCACTTTTTTCTCCCTGAAACACTCTTTTTAAAAAATAGGAATTGTAGGATATGGAAACTCAAATAACGGGGAAAATATC
The DNA here is from genome assembly GCA_034509955.1 of Urosaurus nigricauda. Taxonomy (NCBI): domain Eukaryota; kingdom Metazoa; phylum Chordata; class Lepidosauria; order Squamata; family Phrynosomatidae; genus Urosaurus; species Urosaurus nigricauda. The sequence continues at coordinate 247,951,562 of JAOEGL010000001.1, forward strand.
AAAAACATTATGTCCATTATGTGATTTCCCCCCCTATTTGGGCTACCATTTTCATCCCTCCCCCCCCCCCCTTTTTCTAAGGTAGCATGCAATGTCCAATATAGATGTATTGCTGCATCTCACCAAACTATAACTTCTCAATTGGGAGTCAGTTCCTTGGAAAACTCTCTTCCCAACCTTCCCTGTCTGATAATTTCTTTGTTACTGTCCTGTTTAACTGTGGTATAATGTTGCATTTGTACCAGCACTAACCATGATGATTGCTAATTAGGTTTTCTCTGATTATAAAATTATCATGTGTAAAGACAGAAATATGAATGGGAAATGCATCTGGGAGTATGCATAAATACATATATGTGTGTATGCATAAAATGTTTCTGTGTTTTAAATTTGTTTGCTTTTTTAATCTTATATTTTTCATTTTTTTCTAGGAGAAACAGGTGACAAAGGACAGAAAGGCAGCATAGGAAGACATGGAAAAATTGGCCCCATTGGTTCAAAAGGTATATTTTTCTGTACTATACAGGGAGTTTTAAATCTCTTGAATTTGATTTGTTGTAATAAAAAGTGATTTACATTTTTTTAAAGAAGTCAATTCTACTAACAACAACAACAAAATATTACAACAAAGCCTCAAGCCATTATGAAAAGATAAATATATCAATTTGCTCTCACTCTATGCAAGTTAGATTTTATAAGAGAAGCCCAGAGCCAGTTCTGCTGATGCCTGTGCTATTTTGGTTTAAAAATCTGGTAAATAAATAAGAAACTTTTTGATTTTCAGCCACCTGAATAGAATGATTATATAATCACCTGCCAATTCTGTTAAAACCACAGATAGCTCTTGTGTCAATGCTGGGCTAGTTTTAAACAAAGCTATATACTCATTAACACAGATGCATACTCTTAACTTATCAGACTAGATGAATCCCTGGCAGAAACGGGATTTAAAAGTAGACAAAATCCGCAAATGCAGGATGCTTTTCAGGTGATGTTTCTTCCCAAGAGCAATAACACAAAAATAAAGTGAATGGAAAGTCAACAAAAATGACACCTTTTTACTTTCAGGAACTTCCCAAAAGTAAAAAGGTGTTGTTTTTGTCGATTTCCCATTTGCTTTATTTTCATGTATTGCTATTTGTTCATCTGAAGAAAGTCCTACATTTGCGGGTTTTTTACTACTTTTAAAATCCCATTTCTGCGCGGGGTTCATTAAGTGTGTTAATACTCTAAAAGTGACAATTGTCAGAATGATACAGATTCACTGTAGTATTTTGGTCTGGTTCCAGATTATACCATTTGCAGGCATTTACAGCAAATATAAATGTTCCAAAGCTGAGGACCTGTGTTTGCCTTATGCATTCAAAATGTTAGCTCGTATCTGAGCAATGTTGTTATAAATGTACTATAAATTGTTAATGTTGCAATAGTAGTGACAACAACAAAAAAAAGCTGTAACCGCATTTATTATGGCATCAACCTATAATACTAGTAACTACAGAAAAGCCTTACCCATTTATTATGACCTCAGATTTCTTGGATTAAAACCCATTTTGTCAGCATTAAATGTCAACATCAGTCCCATGAAGAAAGTACAATATTGTAGTTTCCTGTTGCCGTTGCTGTGTGCCTGCAAGTCATTTCTGACTTATGGCAAGCCTGAGATGATTCTATTATGGTGTTTCCTGGAAAGATTTGTTCAAAAGGGGGTTTGCCCTTGCCTTCTTCAGAGGGCAAATTATATTGGGGTGGTTATGGGGTGGTGCCCAAGGTCACCCAATAGGTTTCCATGGATGAGAAGGGATTTGAACTTTGGTATCCAGAGCTGTAGTCCAGCTCTCAAACCACTACACCATGCTGGCCCTCAGACTGATGGGTTTTCCCTGAATCTAAGCTTGGTGTACTTGGATCCTGAAACATATTGGGGCTTTTTAGATTGGCAGGAAAGTGTGACATGAAGTTGCACTTTCCTTAATGCTTAGCTGCTAGACTGCAAGCTCCAGGTGTGCACTTAAAAGGTACAGGGCAGCTAGACTGAGGGGTTTGGGAACGACTTATCTGAGGTCTTTTCTGTGGCTCAGCAGCTACATGGGAAGCTCTCAGAACGCTACAAACACAGGCAGAGCAGCTACGTGGGCGGCAATGAACGCGGCTTTTAGCCGCGGTGAACCTTTAAAAAAATTTTTCCTTGCCGGCTGCGAACTGCGCAATTCCTCAATGCCCTGCAGGTGTAAAAGCTGGGGTTTATCCACAAAGTTTTTTAAAGCTCCACCCCTAATCCGAACCCTAGACATGCACAGTAGGGACTCTGGGATGCCGTTACTGTTATTCTACTGTGGATAACATGTCAATTCATTCACAAAATAAAAGGGTTCATTCATGATGCACCAGTGCAACGGCACAGTTTGAAAAGGCAGAGGAGCCGCAATGATAATTTGACGGATCCTCATAAGTATACATTTGTGCTGAGCAACTGCGCAGGTTTGCGAACTGCGCAAACGCAGTTACACCATACAGTCAAATTATCATTGCCGGCTGGGAACTGCGCAATTGCGCAGTTCGCAGCCGGCAGCCAGCAAACCTGCACAGTTGCGCAGGACAAATGTATACTTATGAGGAACCGTCAAATTATCATTGTGTTTCCTCCGCCTTTTTAAACTGTGCCGTTGCACTGGTGCATCATGAATGAACCCCTTTATTTTGTGAATGAATTGACATATTATCCACAGTAGAATAACAGTAACGGCATCCCAGAGTCCCTACTGCGCATGTCTAGGGTTCGGATTAGGAGTGGAGCTAGGGTTTGGGAGCTTTAAAAAACTTCGTGGATAAACCCCAGCTTTTACACCTGCAGGGCATTGAGCGTTTTAATTAGAAATGAAGTCCACACCACGCATGCTCCCAACCCACGATCCATTATGATCCGCACCTGTATTGCTGCCTTTAAATGGGCGCTTTAAAGAGACAGAGCCCCATTTAACCGTGCAACTACACCTTAGCCTTTAGATGCAATAGCAATGTTGCACCCTTTTTGAAAAAGTAGTGGGGAAATCAAACTACTTTTTAAAGGCGCTTCTTTTCCCTTAAAACTCCAAAATAGTGTTTTCATGGCACACTTTCCCTTTTTCTCATCTAAAGGCTGGGCTTTCATGCAGCCATCAACACACCTCTTTTTGCCAATCTAAAATGGGCCAGCTCCTTTTTAAAGCACTTCTTCTCCCTTAAAATGCCAAAATAGTGTTTTCATGGCACACTTTCCCTTTTTCTCATCTAAAGGCTGGGCTTTCATGCAGCCATCAACACACCTCTTTTTGCCAATCTAAAATGGGCCAGCTCCTTTTTAAAGCACTTCTTCTCCCTTAAAATGCCAAAATAGTGTTTTCATGGCACACTTTCTCTTTTTCTCATCTAAAGGCTGGGCTTTCATGCAGCCTTCAACACACCTCTTTTTGCCAATCTAAAATGGGCCATTGATGTTGGAGTTGGACATGTTAGTTTCATTAGGCATTACATTAATATCTAAAATTCAGATGCTGGCATGTTGCTTTTATATAGAAACAAGAGCTTTAACACTTTGCCAAGAAGCTTATCTTTTTTCCTCACTTTCTTAGGAGAAAAGGGAGATAATGGAGATGTTGGTCCACCTGGTCCTAATGGAGATCCAGGTAAACTGTATCAGCACTGGCTTTATTCTTTAACAGTTCATGACCATATTTATTTATTAACAGTGAAATTATAATTCTTATAAGCATGTATGAGAAAAGCAAAAAAAACCAAAAAACAAAAACAAAAACCCAGACATTTTAGCAACTTTCTACATACCAAAACTTTGGTGTAATAAACATTGGAATGAAACAGATGGGCAGGAAAAATTGGCTTGAAACTGCCTTTTCTGAAGCCACATTGAGACCCCACCAACCGCACAGCTGGCTCCCACGGCAGTTGGAAGTCTCATTGTCATGACCACATGACATGGCTTCAAGCCAGGAAGAAGTGGGGAAAAGCTGCTTCTTTTTCAAACAGCTTTTCTCTGCAAAAGGGCACTTTTCTGCTTGCTTCAAGGCGTGTGTCATCTAAACGCCACACCTACAAGCCAGCCTGAAAGCACCTCTTTTTGCCTATCTGTTTTGCCTCATTGGCCTGATCTAGATGGGCATGAAGAGGTGCCTTTAGGGCTGAAAAAGGTGTGAGTAGGGCTGGGGAGGGCACAGCGTTTAGACCCTCCCCAGCCCTACCGCGTATGGGTGCTGCCATTTAAAAATGGCTTCATCCATAGGGGTGCACCATAATGTCATGGCATGCGCAGCATTTAGAAATGCTGTGCGCACCATGACAACTTTGGCCACTGGAGGGAGCCAAGCACGCCCTTCCTGCAGCGCAAAAAAGGAGCTCAAAAACTGAGCTCCTATTTTGCGCTGGGTCCTTGGCGCGGCCTTTGAACAGCCGTACCAAAGACCCAGGGGGAAAGAGGCTGCAGCAGCGGCTTTTTTCTGCCCTCGCCAGAGCCGAGGGAAGCAGGGTGCAGTGGGTGCCCAGGGCGCCCACTGCACCCCGCTTTGAGACCATGGGGAAACGGCAGTTTGCTGCTTCCCCGCGTCCTCCAGAAGCGGTGGGATGGGGCTGCCAAGGCTGCCGGTGCAGCACCCTTGGCCCCATTTTGCGCTTCCTTGAGTGGCTACATACCGCCCCTTTTGGGTGGTCTGTACTGCCCCATTGAGTCCAAATTTAGAGAAAGTAGTTGGGACTGGAGATATAAATTTTTTAGAAATTTTGAAGCAACAAAAAAATCCCTCCCCATTATTCTTTTGGAAGGGTGAAATTGAATTTTAAAAAGAAAAATATGATATTAACACACTTTAAATATCATTTTTGTTACTTTAGGAGCATAAAATAATATAATTTGGTTTTGCATAAATTATCATGTTAGGTATATTTATTTAGTTTATTCAGGCAATTATTACAAATTGAATATACCTTTACAAATGTTCTATCACAGTGGAGCTGCCTGGTTATCAACTATAAGGAATACCTGAACTTTAAAGAACTCCTTTAGTTTTGCAGTTAATTGGGTGAAGGGGGAAAAAAAACAATAAAAATAGGAGAAATTAGCAACATTAGTAAAGCAAAGAAAATTCTTTTGTCTCCTCTACTTCTCCATAGTGTCAACCTGACATTAACCCACTCATTTCCATATCTATGAGAGGGTGCTGAAAAGTTCTTGGCCTGCCCAAGAAGACCTAGTGCCATGAAACTTACATGCTATTCTACATAACCACCCCAAAGTCCAACACACTTGGCACATCATTTCTCAAGTTGCTTTTAACCATTCCAAAATTATTTCTGATGTCTGGTCACTGAAATACTGCTCTGCTGCAGCTATAACCTCTGAATCATTCAAAAGTTTCCTTCCTTTTAAACTCTTTGTAAGGTTTGGAAACAGGGAATAGTCAGATGGAGCAAGATCTGGTGAGTTGGATGGATGATGTATGCACTCAAACCTCAAATTTATCAAAACATCCATTGTCTTGCCAGCTCTGTACATTGTCCTGAAAAGAGGGAACACGTTTCTGCAGGTTCCCTCACTTGTTTTTTCTTCATGTCGAGTTCATCCACCTGGAGTCACTTATTTTCTCCACACAATTTCTACCATGGATGGGATTACATGAATGTCGGTGTTAAGCCAGCTGTACATAGATATAATATGCAACAGCCATTTCTGTGATGCATTGGCCCCATAGCAGAAATTGTTGCTGTATACTATGGGCTTTATCAGCTTAGTTCAGATAGATTTATTGATGGGATTACTATGTGGGATGGATTACATAGGCAACTTTTAAACATGTTTTTACAAGCTTTCAGTCAGATCTGTGAGTTCATTACCTTCAGTGGAACATTGTAGAGGCTTGAGTGACAGGATAGAATAGATCAATAGGTCAAAGCTGTGAAATGTGCACTGATCTGGGCAGTGGGCAGCAAAAAATATAAGACTGTTGTGTGAATGCTTACATATGTACATGGGTACATGGATTTTGCAGGTATACCTTGTGAATGTGGCCAGCTACGGACAGCCATCGGTAAAATGGATAACCAAGTGACCCTTCTGACAACTGAGTTAAAGTTTATTAAAAAAGGTAAGAGTGTCCATGTAAACATTCTCCCCCTAATTTATAAACAATTGCAGATATAAACATCTTGCTTGCTTTGTAGTTGGTTGATTGTGTCTGTCCCATGTGGTGTGCACTGAGTTGGTTTATAGAAATGCGAGTGGTCACTTTTCAGCACTGCCCTCCCCCGCAGCTGTCGCTGGTGTGCGTGAGACGGATAATAAGACATACTTGCTGGTGAAAGAAGAGAAGCGGTACATGGACGCCCAGCTCTACTGCCAAGGAAGAGGAGGGACGCTGAGCATGCCCAAAGATGAGAGCACCAACAGCCTCATTGCTTCTTACATCAGCCAAGCTGGCCTCAGCCGAGTTTTCATTGGCATCAATGACCTTGAGAAGGAGGGCAGTTTTGTGTACTCAGACAGATCTCCTATGCAGACCTTCAACAAATGGAGCAGCGGTGAACCAAATAATGCTTATGACGAGGAGGACTGTGTGGAAATGATAGCCTCTGGGGGGTGGAATGATGTTGCCTGTCACATTACAATGAATTTTGTTTGTGAATTTGACAAAGAAAATGTGTAGCATTCATCCTTTCACTCTCCCCACTCTGTACATGAACTTACCATCAATGTTTTGTAGTCCGAATATGAACCTGATCAGTGCTCCATTTTTTAATCCCCTTTTGTGAAATTTAGTACAATGTTCAGGAGGTACTAACTTTAAAACAAACATCCTCAATTATGCTTGAGCGCAAAAATTTGTCAGCCACCAAGAAGAATAGTATTTGTTGTGTATGTAATGTTAATTTTGTGCAAATCCATGATACTAAAAATACTATCTCTCTGTGTGAAGAGAGACAAAGAAATATGCACACTGAACAAGATCCAGGTATAGCATGTCTCAAACTTCTCCAACCCATGTTGGGGGTGTACATGTGTGTCTTTTGGTGCACTATAACATTGGTTTATTTTGCTCACATTTGGCACTGCTGTGCTATATTCTGAAAGATCAGTTTTTAGTTGTCTGTTTGCATGGTGGAGAAGTGTGTCATGTGGCTGGCCTGTTGTGTGAAGTGTGCATGACATGTTGACACCCAATCACAAGGGTGTTCAATGCATCTAGTATTTCTCCCTTTAAAAATGAGAGATGGGCAGAGAATTACATGGCTGTAGTGTTGGTAGGAAGGACTGATTCATAGATGCATATATGTGACGGTTGGAAAGCCAATGGGCAGCCATTGGATATTGTGCTCAGCATTGTGCTGGGAGTTAGCATATCCAGGTTCTAGTCCCCACTGACCCATGAAAAAGCACTGGGTGACCTTAGGTGAGTCACACTCAGTTTGATCTAAATTATGAGGATAAACGTGGGGAAGAGAAGTGCCATGTGTCCTATCTTGAGCTCCTTGGATAAAACATAAGATATAAATGTATTTAGCAAGTAATAAAATGAAGGAAACATGCTCACTTCTCCATCAGCCAGCGAGGAATATCTTTGATCATCTGTAGCACAGTGGCTCAGCATGATCTTTTGCGAAGGTCTCCTTGGCAAGCCCCATTGAAATGAAGATCCCTGTTTTATTTCAAGAGGGCTTTGATGGAAGAACTTCTTGATGGAATATGTCACAAAAGCAGGTCAAAATCCTGATAGGAGTTGGCACATGTAAACATGAAATACATTAACAGCAGCAACACTTAGGAATTAATTAATGATCTTTTAACATTGTTAAGAAGGAGTACTGGCCCTTCTATCTACTCCAAAGCCTGGATTAATTACACTTCATTGATAAACCATTATAGTGATATTTTTAGTATATGATATTACTAATTGTACAGCTGTAAATATAATATGGGTATTTCAAATATCAGTATTTACCCTTTAGAAGGGAAGATCAGAATTAACATACATGATCTGCATGGTTGTAAAGAAATACAGCCATAATCTAATGCAGAGTTAAACATACACAAACCACTTGAAATCAGTAGGCTTTAAATTGCTTAACTCTAAATTAGATTATGACTTATTGGTGTTTGGATCCTTTGTAGAGATTAATGGAGATGTACAACTACAGTGGAGAGTTAAGTGTAGATTTTAGGATTTTATTTGTGAAAACATAGGGTTTTTCTTTTAACAACAATTGATATTGTTAATATTACATGCTCACACTGAAGTGCAATTTTATGCTGTTTCATAAATATAAAATGTCTTACAAAGAGCATTTATCTCTTTCTGTACAATTATAGTCTATTTTCTCAGGTCTTCCATTACATTTAAGAACAGCTATCTGCAAATGTGGGTATGCTATACAGAGCAGAGTTGCCTAAAATGGATTTAACTGATCATAATTTGGGAACAGAAGTGGAAAATGAAATCCAAGATTATTTACAGAAAGCATCAAGCCAACTTCCTGATTTTCTTATGTATTCTTAGTTTAAGATGGGATCTTAGCATTGTATTATTGTTTGATGACCAAAAAAAAGTTACTAATTTTCTCCAGTTTGAACTGATGACCTGTTCAGCTTTAAAGCAATCTCAGGAGCCCAGTCCTTCCATGAATTACACATGAATCCACTGTACTCAAGAGCATAAACAACTAGATGTCAAATGGCTACCCTAATTTTTATTGGATATTTGCAAGCTGTTGCTGTTAGATAAAAATTAAAGCAGTCTCTTCACTGTATTATTAAATGGAAAAAGCCATTGCTATACACTAACAGAAAAAATAGTTTAAAGCTTGTCCTCCAGTTTTCCAGTGTAGATACTGTATAGAGATGAATAGAAATGAAAAATCTCTCTACAATTATTAAGTGGAAGCAAGCTGACTTAATCAATTTAATGAATATTATCCATTCATCCCTCATGAGAATGAGGCTAGTGGTTATTACACATGTAGGTTGCCCATTTGTGAAGTTCTTAGTTTTAATTATGATTACTGAGACCTTAATCCTGCAAGAGTTGATCCAACTGATGTCTCTTCTAGTCCAGTTACAAATCAAACTGGTGCACAGAAAGTTGATGAAATTAAAATTGAATTTACATATTATTTCCCACTTCATCAACATAAATCCACCCAAAGTCAGATACAGATCCTAACCCTATGCATGGGGAATCAGTTTGAGTGACTTGTCAGGACTGCTAGTGCTACAATTAAACAGAGATAAGTATATTAATATGGGTGAACTGTAAGATTCAGTTTGGTGTGATAATACAAGTTAAACCTAGCTTGCTTTCTGCTTAATTCTGGAATAAACCTAACCCATTTCTTACCCACAAATAGTTATTGGCTTATAACTCTCCAGGAGTACAGGCAGCAGGTCACAATCAGAACCAAAAAGTTTCTAGTCTTGCCTATGCATAAGCTGTTTTAATAACTTGTTTAAAAAACATAAAACATTTCAATATTTGCTCTAGCCATTATATACTTCCATTTTAGGCTCACTATGCAATTTTGCTGGCTAGCGTGCTTCTTTGTAAATCTTTTTCTTTGTATAGGCATCCCATAGGTTTTGTGTAAAACCAAGCAATGCTTACATTTATTAGCAAGGTCACAGAAGGTTTGAGTCCTTTCCCATGGAGGTTTGTGGCTTTAAACATTGTGCTTTTTTTGCCTGGGAGAAGAAAATAAAATTAGGGCATGTAAAAAATAGTGACTGGTGCTGAATCCCAGAGCCTGGAAAAGTTAGCTTTTTTTGGCTTACAACTCCAGAATCCTCCAGCCAGTTTGGCCTTTGAGCATGCTGGGTAGGGTAGAAGGTCTGGGTTCCCAAAATCTGCTTTTCCAAGTTCTTCTCATAATGTTCTGAGGATAAATTCATACACTTCAATAATTCTAACTCATACATATACTTAATTCGTATTAATTCTTACTGAAGAAACATATTTGCTTTTAAGTTAGGGGTGGACATCATGCTGCCTTCTAAATCTTGTTGCACTGCAAGTAGCAGAAGTCCTAGGAGTTTATCAGACGAGAGGAATTTCTCTCAATTGTGAATGGAGCCAATTCGCAATTATGTGAATTTTCTAGTTTAGCGAATGTACGTGAAATCTGATTGTGTTCGGAATGCGTTCAGAATGACTTCCCATTGCCTGAAAATGACCCCCCATTGCCCGAAATTGCGTGAGATACTCTAATACGCAATTACATGAAACCCCATGATTGCATTTGGAATGACTTCCCTTTTGCCCGAAATTGCGTGAGATACACTCATTCACAATAATGTGAAACCCCATGATTGCATTTGGATTGCCATTGCATTATACCCCCAAATTCCGTCGTATGATAAACTCCCTAGAGAGCATAGCATAGGTTGAGAAATGCTGGGAATGACAGTATAACAAGAGCTGAAGAGCTGTCTGCTTCCTACTCCTGCTTTAAGTAAATGTACAAATACACAAAGTGCAGCTTATCTACATTAATTTCAATGGCACGTCTTAGATGTGCTTTGTCAAAGTAACATTCCAGTAGTTATGGCAAACAATGAGGAATATGACAAAAGGAGTATGACTTAAAACTGCCATTTGGTTTAGTTTCCTACTCATAACATAAGAAAACATAACACACTGTATTGTGTATTCAGTATTTGTTTCTTTACTATGACACTGCACAGTGACCTCTCTGTTAAAATTATGAAAGTGCACCAGGTAAAATTTAATACATGTGCTTTCATTAAGCTTCCAATTAGCACATGAATGCAAATGAATTTACAGCACTGCAATTATTAAGGGATTTTGTTTGTATCCATTTTTGCTCTCCGAAATAAAGTATTCCAGTGTCTGAAATTATTGCATCATTTTATGTTTAAGAAAATAAACCATTTTGTCTCAACACATTTCTTGCAAAAAATTTTCCTTGGTGTAAAAACAATAACATCTTGCCATTAATTCCCATACTTTAACATTACTAGAATTTAATGAGAATTCTAGAGGTGTCCTGGGAATTTAGCTTTCCGACATACTGTATACATTTTTAGCCTCTGGGATGTAGGGTGACTACACAGATTTATTTGGGTCTCTTCCAACTCTATGATTCTGTGGTTTTGTGGATAAATTAATGGAAGGACGTTTTTTGGTAAGTCCATCCCTAACTTCAATCACTCTGAAAAACCTTTCCAGATTTCTTCCCAATTTTGGAATGCTCCCCTACATCAGAACCCTTCCAATTCTCATCCCATTTCATTCATGAATGTCTCCTGACCTTTTGGGGAAGCTTTTTCGTGAGGGTTCGATTAGCTGGGGGAGGAGTGGATAGGAAGTGTTCGTTTTGTCAATTTAAATATAGCTTTGGATCTGAGGGCTTCTCCAGATGGCCAACAGTCCTGGTAAATGCTGGGCTATTATTTTCCTGGGTTGTATACTCACAGTGGTTGTTTCCATCCCTGAATCCCATCATACTGGTGTTGTGGCCTTTTTTTTTCTTTCTTGCTTGAAGAATAGTGTGGGTCACGTTCCTCCTTGGAAATGCAGATGAAATACCAAAATGTCAATGGAGACATAGGAATGTTCATATTCCCCTTTCAACACATCATCAATGGGACTGCCCAGGAATTACAGGAGGAACCAAGATAATCAAGATGGGTTGGGACTTTATCTCCGTCTGTACTGGAAAATCTCAGAAGAGGAGGAGGGTTTAAAAAGCTGTAAATCATCACCCTCAAATTCATAAATATTAGACAAAGGACCTTATCAGACGGGAGGAATTTCTCTTTATTGAGAATGGAGCCAATTGGAGCCAATTCGAATTCACATGAATTCGCTAGTTTAGTGAATTTACGTGAATTCCAGTTGCGTTCGGAATGCATTCAGAATGACTTCCCATTACCTGAAAATGACCTCCCATTGCCCGAAATTGTGTGAGATGCTTTAATTCGTAATAACATAAAACCCATGATTGCGTTTGGAATTACTTCCCTTTTGCCCGAAATTGCGTGAGATACTTTAATTCGCAATAATGTGAAATCCCATGATTGCATTCAGATTGCCATTAGATTATACTTCCAATTTCCAACGTCTGATAAGGTCCAAAGATAGGACACACAGCCAGATCTCCATATCTAAGGATTCTGCATGCACGGATTCCGCCATCCATGGCTTGAAAATATATTGATTTTTGGCCTTGATTTTGCCATTTTATATAATGGATATCATTTTACACCATTGTATATAGTGGGGGTTGAGCATCCATGGATTTTGGTATCCGTAAGGGGTCCTGGAACCAAAATCCAGCCAAAACCAAGGGCCAGTTGTACTATGTTTGAATGCTGAACACCCTCCGGATACCTACGGGTACTACTCCCACCAAATCATGAGGCTTTTGCCCAGAATGGATGTGCTCTAAGGCTATGACAGGAACTACGATTGATATAAACACATTGCCCACACTATGCACTGTCTGAAAAGCAATTGCCTGGTTAGCTGCACTGACATCTCAACTAAGGAAGGAAGCCATGGCTTGGGTTGTAGGCATCCACAGACACACAAAAAACACTGATTCCTCAAGATAGGGAGCAAGGAGAGTTGAACTGATACAGCCTCACTTTCGAAAAAACAGTTCCATGGCCCATCCTTGCTAATATTGTTTGTATCCTGTCGTAAGATGAGCTAGGCTATACAAGACAAAAGCCCTATCTGTTCACAGAATTGCCAACGAGTCTTTCCAATAGCCTGCATAGGTCTTTTGTAGTAGTAATCTACACTTTGAATTGTGTCTCAAAGCAAACCAGTAGACATACTCTCCAACAGTCCAGATTGGGCAGGGAGTTCACCCATTAAGAGCCCATCCATCCAGACTGGAAAATCCAAAAAGTAGCTGGATTTTGTTCCTGTCCTTTCTGATTTATTTATTTATTTTTACCTCTACATGATGTTTCCCCTCATTCTGAAGTATTCCCAGGGAACTCCCACTTATTCCCATTGCCTAAGTCAGTTTACATTGACCAGTATTTCCTGAAATGAAATGTATGTCTCCATGTATCCCTTATCCTAAGAGAGCTGCCACCAAGAAACACATCAGCTGTCCCCAGGAAAGCAGATTCATCAGAGACCAAGCAAGGGATACAGGAATGCTAGGGAAAAAAAAATGACCCCAATGCTTAACTACTGTAATAATGCTAAAGCATTATTAGAACCATAGAATCCTAGGAAATGATTGCACCCAGGAATCCCAGTGGAAGAGATGCAGGATCTAAAAGACAAAAATTGAGGTTATTGCATTTACCCGTGCCTGGGCTGTAGGCAGCCTGTATCCATGTGGGCAGTCCACCTGCAACCCAGACTTCTCCAACAGCCTTTTCAAGAATGGGAAAATCTCATTCTTGAAAAAGCTGCAGGAGAAGTCCGGGTTGCAGAAAGGCTGCCCGAGTGGATATGGGCTGCCTACAGCCGAGACACGGGTAAAAACACTAACATTTGTTTTCATCTTTTAGATCCCATGTCTCCCCCATTGGGATTCCTGGGTGCAATAATCTCCTTAGGCTGTATCTGCACTTTAGAAATAACCAGTTTGATACCACTTTAACTGCCATGGCTCAATGCTATGGAATTCTGGAAATGCAACAAAGCAAAACTCATATGTTGTAACCAAAGAACCACGGGAAGAATCAACCACATGAGAGAGAGAGAGGTGTCAATGTTGTATTAACCCTTTGGCTCACCAGAGCGACTAAGTACTGATATTCACAGGATGGCCATTTTGCTTTTTAAAGTTCCCTTTCATAGGTAATGTAGAAGATAGTTTTCCAGCATGTCCCCACAACAACTAATATGCAGTTGGCCCTCCTTATCCACAGATTATTTATCCACGGATTCAAGCAACCCAGGATTGAAAACATATATATATTTAAAAATATAAATTCCAAAAAGCAAACCTCAATTTTTGCCATTTTATATAAGGGATGCCATTTTACTGTGCCATTGTATATCATGGGACTTGAGCATCCATGGATTTCGGCATCCATGGGGAGTCCTGGAACCAAACCCCAGTGGATATCAAGAGCCCACGGTCCATGAAAAAGAGATGCAGGTATATAGTGGTGGACACTAACTGGATCTCTGCAGCCTGTGGCTATAACCCAGCGTATCTGCACTATGTGCCCCTGTGAATTAATATGGGACTGCTACCCTCAGGCTTCAAATCATAAAACCTGTCGCCCTGCATCATCCATCACACATGCTATGGACATGTCTACAATGTGAAGCAGCCCTGACTATTGCAAGAAAGATACACTCTGACTCCGCCATTCTTAACCTGGTGTCCTCCAGCCATGTTGCTGTGCTTCAGGGAATTGTATTCACATACAATTTGACGGCAGCAGGTTGGGGGAAGGCCAATCTAACTAGTTTAAGGTGTAGTTTAATAATCTGCATGTTACCATGCTGCCCTCTAGTGCTACACTCTAAGGAAACAAGTAGCTCTGCAACTCCTTTCCTGCAAGCACTGGGCTTGAACACCGAGTGACTGCTTTGGAATTTATTATCAATAGGATCAGCACTATGGTTGTCCGTTGCTGCTGCATGTACAAAGTTTCTGTTTTATTTGCATTTGTGTGTATGTGTGTGAATACTTGTGCACGTCAAGTATCAAAATGTATGCTTTATTTTGTATACTTCAGCCAGAATCCCTTTGGGCAGTTATGAATGTACAACCCAGAGTTATGCACTTGGGATTATTTTGTATTAACTCTTCCTATGTACATAAGGACTGTGAAAGTCCCCCAGTCTCCACTTATCAGGAATCAGCATCAATAGTGGTCTTTTCCTCTATTAATCAGGAAGCAGAAGACCAAGAATCCCACTCCTTGGGTGAGCAATCTCCAGCACAAGAGGGAATTGTGGTGGGGGTCTTGCTTCTTCCTGTCACTCCAGAGATCAGCCATGGAAGGAGTATGATCTTAAGTCAGCAGCTTTCCAATCAACCGTGGAATAGACCCCCATCAATTGCAGAGTCAAAAAATCTAAAAGTAGAAATTTCCCCCAAGATTTCATAAAATAATGCCACTTGTTAATTTTCTGTTCGTGACACCCTTGTTAAAGAAGAGGCAAGGACCTTGCTAGGGAAAAGAAATGGCAACTTTAAAGGGGCTTTCCTGTCTCAGGCATTACTTTAGGGAAACTAAGCCCGCAACACTAAATATATTTACTAGGAAATAAGGTCCATTGGGGATGGTGGGGCTTACCTCTGTGTAAATCTGTGTGGGGTTACGCTATAAACTATCCTATGCAGCTCAGCGATTTAAGAGGCAAACACACTCATCTCTGCACATTTGCTGGGGTTAAGGGCACAGGATCCCCGTGAATGTGGAAAAAACGCAAATAATAAAAACACTATGTTTTTACGAGGGGGTATCCAAAAGTTTTAAAGATCACCTTTTTAAAAAAATTGACAGAAAGTTTGTTTTGATTTGTAGTTGTTAACTTATCTCTACGTAGTCACTATCTTAGATTTATACATTTTTCCCAGCGTATCTTGGCCCTCCTAATACCTGATATTGTAGAAGTCTGCAGATTGCACCTTGCGAGGGGGTATCATAAAGTAATAATTATCACCTGGAAGTTATTATGGCATATTGATGAAATTTTGTCGGTGTCATCACTGGGCCCTAATGGCAAGTTGCTGAGAAAATCAGCTCATTGCGTCCTTTATTTTTGTGACTGGCTTTGCCAGAAGTGGCTAAAGTGTAAAATCTTCCTCAGGCACATTCTGCAGGCTTCTACAATATCAGGTATTCGGAGGGTCAAGATACGCTGGGGAAAATGTATAAATCTAGATAGTGACTATATAGAGATAAGTTAACAACTACAAATCAAAACAAACTTTCTGTCAATTTTTTTAAAAGGTGATCATTAAAACTTTTGGATACCCTCTTGTACCTGAGAAAACAGCTCTCTAGGAATCTCTAGTCCTCCAGTGTAACTCTGTGGTCAACATCTGCCAGACATTGATCATAGAATTGTGCTGAAGAAGCTACAAATGCCTAGTGGAGTGTTCTCTCTAAGAATCTCTAGGTCCTTCAATGTGACATTTGGTTAAAGTTGACCATAGAGTTGCACTGGGGGACCTAGATAATCCTAGAGAGAACATATTAATAAAACCCGTGAATAATCAAATCTGCAAAACTCAAAGCCGCAAATGTTGAGGAACAATTCATGTAAGGTTTACCATGTGAATATTGTAAATGTTTTCTGTAGTGAATGTTTATTTCAGAGGAATTCTGCCCTGGGCACTGAGCTGAAGATGCTGCCAAGCTGAACATGGTGCTGGTATTCAGTATGCTGTTCTGAGAGAGCTGGGCTAATAACTATAAGCAGTAAGTGTCTATTATTTTCCTAGCATTTTCAGGTTGCTTGGCTACTTTGAGAAAAAGTAATCTTCCATCAATTACACTGCAGTTCTATATCATGGTCTACCCTGCATAACTTTACAGATAATTAGCTATGTAGCAGAGATGCTGTGTACCCTCCTAGTGAATTGTGGAGATGTATTTCAGGGCACCAGCAAAAGTATCTTGAAGTGCATTGGGATCTACCATTTCATATCGGAAATTCCTAGCTGTTGCCTGGATGTGCATTAGTGTCCATTACTCGTTGCACATGGTCCTAATTGTGCAATGGTAATTCCACAGGCTCCTCGACGTAGTAATGACGTGGTAGCCCCTTGCTGAATTCAAACATTGTGAAACTGCTTACTTCTGTTTCCAGTAGGAGTAATCCACTTACCTAGATCTAAATCCCACACTGAAGTCCAGTCATTTCCCCCCTAATTTCCATTTTGATGTCAGCAACACCTATACCCTGTTTCCCCAAAAATAAGACAGGGTCTTATATTATTTTCTTATTTTCAGGTCTTATTTTTCCATGAAGAATTCACATTTATTGTTGAACAAAAAACATTTATTATATATTGTATATATATTTATATACAAAAACTTTGCTAGGTCTTACTTTCAGGGGAGGCCTTATATTTAGCAATTCAGCAAAACCTTTACTATTTCTTATTTTCTGAGGATGTCTTATTTTCGGGGAAACGGGGTATTTATTTTGAAACAGCATCACCAAACACTAACTGGAAATACTATGTGTACTATGAAGAAGATAAAGCAAGATATGGATGGGGAGTGGAGAATGAATAGGTTTGATGGATCTCATCACCCAAGACATCCCCCCCCCCCCCGTAGAGTTTGGAAAAATTCCATTTTGGTTGATAGTTCCCAAAGTTGCAGGATTCTAAGAGTTGTATGCCAAAAAATAACATTTTTCAAGTTCTGGGGCTAGCCCAATTTGTGCCTTCCACAGAAGGAGATATCTGCATATTACTGTATATTAAAATGTTTGGTCAAAGACGTTCAAGATTGCTGCATTACCAGTAGCATTGCCAGGTGAAACCCAAGACAGGGCTTCTGTACTTTGCGTTACTGAACAGAAGCCAAAATCTCATCAGGTGTTGCTTTTCAAGCAAGCTACACCTGCGAAATTTCTTCTCTGTGTGTGTGCACACATGTACACCTTCAAGTCACCTGTTGATTTATGGCAACCCTATCATTTCCACAGGCTTTTCTTAGGCAAGGAATACTCAGAAGTGGTTTTGCCAGATCCTTCCTCTGAAATACAGCCTACAGTACCTGCTATTCATTGGTAGTCTTCTGCACAGCCATTAAAAGTACAGGGACCCTGCCCTGATTTTCATCTGGCAACCCTAGCCTAACAATGTGGGAAGGGAAAAACAGATCTCTAAATCTCAGGGTGCAGTGAGCAAGGTTGCGGGTTAATTTATTTTCAGAAAGAATAAAAATATTTCTTGTCTTTTGCTGTCCTCTCTGCTGAGGACAGTTCAGCACTGAGTCACTGGTCGTGAGATTATGAGTGGTGTGTACGCATGAGTGCATGTACCATTAAAGTTCATTCCCACTGGCAGGTACTAATTCGGTGACTTATATGAGCTGCCTCTCTTGCAAGGCATTTGTGTTTGAGGTATTTTGAAGCAGTACAGAAATTCAGTCTGAGCTGTGTGATCCGCATGTGATTTAGCACTTAGGCTGCAGTCACTGCATGACAAATATGTGTGTGGCAATGCAGACATTCAGAATGAGAATGCTTTGAAGCTGAAGAAGCTCTGCATAAAATGTGAAAAGAAGAGCCAAAAAGAATCCCTGTTGTTCTCTTTCAAATAATATTTCTCTCTCTGTGTGTCCGTGCAATCCTGCCACCCACATTTTTTAACCTGTCCACCCCACTTTTTGTACTCCAGTGGCATGCTGTTATTGTGTGCCTTCAAGTAGTTCCCAACTTATGATGATCCTAAGGTGAACTTATCACATGGTTTTCTGTGACTGAGAGAATGTGATCTGCCCAAGGTCACTCAGAGGGTTTCCATGGCTGAGCTGGGATTCGAACACTTGACTTCATAAGGACTGGTGTTGTCACTGTTAACATATATGATTTGCACCTGTTCTGTCCCTTCAGAGGATTTGTTGGAGCACAAAATTATACATGCATGGCTTATTATCAAGAGTCTAATAAAAGAAATTAAAGGCAAACACTCAGTAGAAAGAGGAACTATTTTAAAACCCCATTCTTATGCAGCATTAAATATAATGCATTATTATGCATAGGTGTCTCCTTCAAAAGAAGAATTAAAAGGGAATCCAATATGATAAGCTGTTTAGTTTAGCTATTTTTCATTTAAAACAGGCAGTGGAGGATATAATTGGCTTGCTATTTGCTTCATCCAATGGTTGGATTTTTTTTTACCTCCAATTGCTCTTAGCCAGGTTCTGATGGCATTTTGTATGTGCTCATCATCTTGTTTTATTTCTATATTGCTCATGTGCCATTCATTTTATGGCACATTTGAACAGACAAAAGTATAACTGCATTTGTCTTCCCAGAGCTCTTGAATTTTTGTTCTCAGCCCATAAAATTCCTCGACACAATCACCGTCACTTTTATAAAGCATCCACCACTTAGAAGGAACATGAAAGTTTTTTTTTTTTTTAAAAAAATAGCATCTTAGGAGCTTATCCTATGAACAAATAAGCCTGTTTACCTCTTCCAACTTAAATTCAGGATATTGACAAATAGTTGAAGGTAATTTGTTTTCTTTATACCTTTTCCTACAAATTTAAATCACTTGAGCTTAACTTGTTCCAAGAGTTCTGAAAATGTGTTCCCAGGAACATCAGTAACGGTGGACAAATTTACCAGCAAAGTTTGGCCATCACAAAAAAATTGCACCACAGACACTTTGCTCCCTCCCACCACTAAGGAATCCCTCCCACCACCGGTGCACAAAATTATTTTGATATTTGAAGTCAAAAATCCCGCAAACACTTCTTCCTGGAAGTAAAAATACAACACAATTGAAATTACACAAGACTTTGCTTGACCTGTTACAACATCCAAGCTCATCCATTTGAGGTGACGTTTTCATTGTACTAATGCTGGAGTCAGTTGGGTCACTTCCAGAAATGTGCAGCTGTGCAAAGGTACACTAAGCATGTTATTGAGCATGCACTTTTATTTGTTACAATCCAGATTTGGCCCTGCAACTTTAAGTGCATCCAAGGTTCCCTTAATATTAAAGACATTGATTGAGGCCAACCAAATGTCCAAAACAACCATATAAATTTCTGTTATCTGTAAGTGAGGCCTGCAGCAAGAATGGAATAGAGAACTGGAATATCCAATTCTGACTAATCAATGGGTGTTAGTTTAAACATCTATAACTAATATGGCTATAGCTCTCCAACTGCATTTTATATAGCAGAAATTGCTCTTTCTGGTATTATGCTCACCACAATGTGGTCAAGAAAGGGCCTTCTAAATCAGTAAATTGTTGCTGATACAATACTACTAATGCTTCCTTAATTCATATGTTTTGGGAGGAAGTAATCCCATGAGTAAATTGGTTTTTGTGCATGTTCTTTTGCAATATTTACCTATTTCTTGGAAATTAACAAATGGCCAACAGAAGTGGATTTTTCACACCCTTTTGATTGCTAGAAGATTAACACTGTATTTCATTAATGGAAATATAATTTGTCTCCACCAGTGATTCAATGGATAGAAAATCTAACAACACCTGCAAAATTTGAAAGAATGCTAAATAGAAAATCATTTTGTGGGATTTTCCCAGGGTCTAAATTTTGTTTATCCACAGGATTTGGGCACCTTGCCTCCCGTGTGATAAGGTCGTAAGGTATGTTGAGAAGCTTTCAGCTAGGAGAAATGATAGCTATAAAGAGACAATTTATTAGAAATACAAAAATGTAGCAATACTGCCTCCTGTGCAATATTGAGGTGTGTGGAAAAGTGAGAGGTGCTGGGGAAAGTTTTTGACCACAAAATTTACCATTTTTTACAATGGGTTTGTGTGTGTGTAACCCTCCAAGGCTCCTGGCAACCAAGAGTGAAACTCTCAACTCCAGGCATATTCTGCTGTTGTTTCTGTAATAGCCCTCTCCTACCACAATTTCATAAAATACTTTTGTTCAACTATTTATTTATTTATTTATTTATTTATTGTGGAATCTATCTTATTTGTAACCTTGATCTTTAAAGAGAGGAGGTTTTTTCCCCCCTTGATGACAAAATCCATATTTTAAATCCTTTACTCCCAATAGGGCAAAACTTGCCACAATTAAAGTCTCTTCATTCTCCCACCCATGGAGAAATGCTTTCTTCTGACATGTCAGCAGCTGGGTTAAAATGTGTTCAGCTCAAAGAAATCATTTTTATCTGCAGCTGTTTGTACAAACCTGATTAAGACTAATGACATATTTGTATGTCTTTTTTGTTAACACAAATCAAGCAAACCATGGATTACTGGTCTATTGTAAAATATTTATGCCTGTCAAGCTGCTCCAATTTATGATGTTTTGTTTTGGATTTATGTAGTTTCTCCTGCTCTTTACTGATTTAAAAAAAACCCTTTAAATCTACAATATTATTTTTCTTGCGTTCCTGAGTTTTTTATTTTTGTTTTGCTGGGTATTACTTTTGAAGACAGTTTCTACTTTTGCTTTGTTGTCATGAATTGGTTGGTTCTATCTCCTCCATTTCTTGGCCTTTGACAAAACTAGTATGGCCTCCTTCTTTTTTTGAATTTTATTGCTCTTTGCAAGAAAAGAATGGCAGCATGGTTTGAGGCTATGGACTTTTTGCCATGCCAGGTTTTGGACCTTGGGAAATGCCTAGCCTCTATGTGAAATAGCAGGGCTGAGTTTCGTTTTTCAGCAGATGGGGTAAGGTGGGGATATAATTACTTACAAAATAATAGGGTTCTCTCCAAGATTGGGCCATGCTACAAGGGAAGGATAACTTTGTGGTTGCAGTGTTAATGATAGAAGATGCCTTCTGTTTCAGGCATGGTTCCAGGAACAAAGTTTGTGCAGCCAAAGATCAATGTACAAATATCTGTACCAAAATGTGTCATAAATGCCATTCATCTTGGAATGGATTAGGGTGATTTCAAATGTGCTCATTGAATCAAAATATTAATGAACTACATGAGTGAAAAGTGAAAATTTAATAAGAACTTTTTAAATGGAAAAAACCTGACTATTTTTTTCTGCATATTTGTTTGAGTAAGAAGAGCGGGGTGGATATTTGGAGAGAGGAAGATCTTTTACAGAATCAACAAAACTTAATGATTGTCTACTGGTTTTGCAATGTGCTTATTTTAGATTGAGGATTGTGAACCAACCTCTTTAAAACATTCACACACTTTCACACTGGAGAATCCTCAAAGCTGCTGAAAGGCAAAACTTGCAAAAAAGTAAGCTTAATTGATTTCAATCTATTTTTTCCTGAAATATTATGAAATGAAATGTTTTCTTGCAATGTTATGGGAAAGATATTTTAGACTGAATCACCAAGATTGTGTATCAGAATTGGTATATTGTTTCCTGCTTTGAGAGATTATTAAAATATCCTCTTCAATAATATCAAAGAATTTTCTTTCCAGTTTTGTTAACATGTCTACAAAACTATTGCTATGTATATATAGTGTTAGCTTCCACCGCCAAAATATTACTGTTTGTACTAATGTCTAGGTAGCATAATTAATTAAAGGATTACTTGGAATCTTTGGATATCTGAGTTGGTCAGTATTATTATTATTATTATTATTATTATTATTATTATTATTAGCCTCCCTTTATTTTTCTTTTTTTTTAAAAAAAAAAATGGGTGTTTGTTTTTTTTAATTGCAGCTGTAACTTTTAGAGGGAAATGATGGCTCACCACAAAGAAGAAAAGCCTGTTGCCTTACCTGACTTTCTACATCTGAATAACTTGGGATGTGAAACTATAGGAGGAAAGGTACATTCAGTGAAATTTGTTTAAACAAGCAAGGTTTAAAAATGCAGATAATGGTTAGCTTTGGTGGTTTTATAAAATGATTCTTTAAAGAAAAAGAATCCTGACACACATAAAAAGGAGCAATTGAACTGGGTGAATTTTATAATTCAATATTTAGTTAATGCTTTAATTATGCAGAATGAACTAAGATGGTTGCTGAACCAAAGTTTAAGATGGCTAAAATTTGGGCTAAGTGAAGGTCTTTAGAGAAATGCTGAACAAACAGGAGAAACAAGAAATTGTTTAGGTACAAGGTGCCCTGTTACATTGAGTAGAGGCACCATAGTGAAGTCAAAACATAAACGCCAGATAAGTAGAGTTGCAACTGTGAAATTATGTGTAAAGGTTAGTTACAGGGAAAGTAACTTTTTGTAGGGTTTTTAATTATTCATGCATTCATTTGTCTGATTGCTTGAGATTCATTTGTTTAGAGTTAAGATTGGCCAATAGAAAGCATTTTTGGAATGCACAAATCATTACACAATCATTTAATTATTTTATCTCTAATCTGCCCTTTATCAATAGAAATCAAGGTGTAGTACAGTCAGTAAGAGTACCTTTCATAGGTTAGTAAAATGATTTATTCAGAGTTAGTGAAATGATTTATTCATTTACTCCTTTCGTAGGTCAGTAAAAAGAATACCCAGCTTGTTGGGGGGCAATTGGTTTACGCATTGTAAATTGTAACTACTGAGGGAGTGCTAGGGTACTGATAAGCAGTATAAGCGGAAACAGGATGTGGAAAACAAATGGAATCATAGAATCATAGAGTTGGAAGAGACCACAAGGGCCATTCAGTCCAACCCCCCTGCCATGCAGGAACTCCCAATCAAAGTATCCCTGACAGATGGCCATCCAGCCTCTGCTTAAAGACCTCTAAGGAAGGAGACTCCACTACACTCCGAGGGTGTGTGTTCCACTGTCAAACAGCCCTTGCTGTCAGGAAGTTCCTCCTAATGTAGAGGTGGAATCTCTTTTCCTGCAATTTGCATCCATTGTTCCACATCGTAGTCTCTGGAGCAGCAGAAAATAAGCTTGCTCCCATATGACATCCCTTCAAATATTTAAACAGGGCTATCATATCACCTCTTAACTTTCTCTTCTCCAGGCTAAACATCCCCAGATTCCTATGGCGGTCCTCAGGGCCCAGGACAGAGCCCTGTGGGACCCCACTGGTCACTTCTTTCCAGGTTGAAATGCACATTAATAAGTCTAACTAAAATTAAATACTGTTATAGCTGTATATACTCCTGGTCTTTTATTGTTCTCCTCCTGAGTACAGCTTTCTATCTGCAAGAGGGTATGAGAATTCGGCATACAAAGCAGTGCAAATGGGAGTGCGAGGGATGATGTGCCACAGTAAAAGCTGGCCCTTATTTTGTTTATCTAGAATGTTGTATGTGAAATAAAATTGCTAGTGATTTGTAAGTTAGATTCTGTAAGTAAATTATAAATTTCTGTTAACAATTCATAATTCTAATTTATTTTATACAGGTTTTATTTGCAACAGATGACTTTTTTGCTCCAGCAGAAAATCTCTTAAAGGTAGGTAAAATGCATCTAGGGACACAATGACTTAGTGGTTAAGACACCAATTCTGATGATTGGAAGATCTGAAGGTTGGCACTTCGAGGACCGTGTGCTGCATGATGCTCCTATCACTAGTCCCAGCTTCTGTCAGCCTAGCAGTTCAAAAGCATGCAAATGCAAGTAGATAAATAGCTACCACTTCGGTAGGGAGGCAATAGTGTTTGGTGCAGTCTTGCAGGCCACATTACCACCAGAGCAGTCCTCGGACAATGCTCGCTCTTTGGCTTAGTAATGGAAATGAGCACCATTCCCTACAGTCGGTTATAACTAGACATTTTTTTTTAAAATGCATCTAGAACTTCTTTGGATTCTAACAAGTTTCTAACCAAGATTCTAACAGTGCACAATTAAGATATGTGTATGCCCTCCAACAATCCTGACTAATCCTCTGTTGTCTCACTTTTTCAGTTACTTTTAAAATGTCCCAGATTCTTTCTCCTCCTCCTTCTTTCCCCCTTTGACCCCAGCTTACTTCATTGCTGCAAAATTAGCTAAAAGTGCAAAAGTAGTTTGTACTCAATTCAACAGTGTGAAGAGGAGATAGGTGGATGGAACCTTTGTTTTAGGATCAGGTCAAAAGCAAACTGTTGCATCCTCTATGATCTTACATATCCTTCTTCCTTAATAACTTTTGCCATCTTGACCACATTCTGATGTTGCTTAGCTACACATGCCCAGTTTTCAAATATGAAATCATGGAGGGTATGTTACATATGTCCTCAAGCAGTGAGTAGTCAAAGGGCAGAGAGTAACTTCCTTTTGATAAGAGAATGCATTTGAAATTTAGAGTTCCCTAGCCGCGTGGCATAGTGGTTTGAGTGTTGGGCTATGACTCTGGAAATCAGGGTTTGATTTCCAGCTTGGCCCTGAAACCCATCGGATGACCTTGGGCAAGTCACATTCTCTCAGCCAATGGGAAATCTCTTCTGAACAAATCTTGCCAAGGAAACCCTGTGATAGGATCGCCTTAGGGTCGCAATAAGTCAGAAATGACTTGAAGGCACACAAGAACAACAATCCATGCCTTCAGTAGCCATGGGTGCTAAATGAGCACAGGGATCTCAACAGCATGCTACAGAAAAGCAGAATGCAATAAGCTGAAACCTTGTTAAATTGTTTGCTTATAACAGAAGTTGTTTTGATGGAGTGCTAGTTTTCAGGCATTTAGATTGTAATTTGTCTATTTAGAAACCAAGGCCAGTGTTTCACGCAGACCTATTCACGGAATATGGGAAGTGGAGGGATGGATGGGAAACCAGGAGAAAGCGGATTCCAGGTAAAGCACTCTTTTAGTAGCTAAGCCACAAATAAGAAGCAGAGGAGAATCTAGCTCTGGAAGGACTAAACTGAATCTATTGGCGTTTTCATTATCACATAATGGAGACCATTGGCCAGCAAAATTCAAAGAATCTTCCTAAACTATAGATATTAGTTGTTTATAGGATCAGTGTGCACACTGTAATTAACAGCTAATTTTCATATATAATTTCTTATTTAATCATATGTTTTCTTACAAGTAGTCAAATTAATGGACAAGTTAATGGAAGAAGGAACCCGAATCAGTAGTTTATATATTAGGAGATTCTTGCATTTAAAAGAGATGACAGTTAATAACTACTTAAATGAATTTTAAAAACTCTTTTATACTTTACATTATACCTTTACTTTCTGGATGCATTGCACTTCCACTTCCAGAAGCCCTAGCCAGTATGGGTCAGCAACCTTGAATTGCATAGCTGACTTGAATTCCATTTTGGGGGAAATGTGGGATATAAATCCAATAAATAAATAAGTTAAGCATTCTGGGAGCTGAAGCCCCAAATGTCTAGAAGGCCAAAATATAAGAAACAATTTGTGATAGATGCATGCAGAGTACAAAAATATTGCTCTTAAATTGCAAAATAGTGCTATTGAAATAGATGCAACTGCATATGAAGAGCAATTTAGATGGTTCTGTTAACTATTTCATGGTTGGTTGTGTTAAATATATCATCTGTGACTCTCCAGATGTTGTTGAAGTTTAATTCCTGTCAGCTCCCAACGGAATGGCTAGAGATGATCACTGTTCAAATGGTTATTAGTAAACCAACAGTACATACAACAAATGGTTTTGATTCATGTTACATTTGCTATGATATTTTGGGATGTATTTCATAGTTTGATTATTTTTCATTGTACCACATAAATCCATTTTATTTCACAAAAAGTAAAGAGATATTCAGGCACATTTCTCTGCATACACTGAGATTTCTTGTATGTTTGTGTCTTATCAGACTTGGCTATATTACCGTACTTTCACTTTTTCTCATTTCCAAACTTGCTCTAACTTAAGTGAGGACTAGCTTAGGTGCTGTCCTTTCAAATGTACCTATCTTTTTAAGGTCATGATTGGTGCATCATTCAGCTGGGAGTGCCAGGTATTATTTATGGGGTTGATGTGGACACATCTTATCTGGCTGGAAACTGCGCTCCTCAGATGTCTGTCCAAGCTGCATGCTTGAAGCCAGGTAACTAAGATCTTACAAACTTCGACATAGAGCAGAAGGCCTGTGATGCTTCATTCAAAAAGGAAAAGACTAATTGCTTGGGAACTGGGGTGCTTCCAGACAAGGATTGAAGTCCTGTATTAGAGGCTATGGTGTGTATCTTTACAATGCACAGCCATGCTAGTAAATTGCAATGATGCACAAGATGTCCTATTGTGCAGTGGGACACATTGTGCATTGGGACATATTGTGTATTGGAATAAATTGTGAATTGAGGCCATTGTCCAACAACCACACTGCTGGCTGCCCTTGTGAATTGGTCCTGAGGGCATAGCTATGCTTCCACTCCCCTGCTGAGAATATAAATGTTGTGCAATGGCCCAGTTCAGCTTTATGTGACCATAAATCATTTTACAATGATATAACTTCCCTATAGGATGCCAGCCATGGCTTTTATAATGCAGTCATTCTACCCATTCACAGAATATCACTGGGGAAGGAAGTCTAGGGAACTTATCACATTCACTTTTTTTTACCGTTTTGGGAATGGAAATGGGAATCTTGGGGCGTGTGTGAACGGATTTTACCACACATGCAAGCACCCACAAAAAGGTCCTGTTCTGGCACCCATCCCTGTTCAGTGCCGAGGAACGTTAAATGTTCTGGTCGGAAGACTTCCGTCCAGCCAAAATTGCACCTGCTGGCACTGAACAGGGATGGCTTGGGCACAGGTGCCGGAACGGGACCTTTTTGTGGACACTTGTGTGTGCAGCAAAATCCATTTACGTGCGCCCCCGAGAGTCCCATTTCCATCCCCAAAATGGTAAAAAAAAGTGAATGTGATAAGGTCCTAGATGTTTTCTACTTGTAACTCCCCTGTTTTTTCCCAATGCTTCTTCCATCCTTTTGAATTTCATAAATAATCTGTTAAGGAAGAAGAGATGGAAGAGCTGCACAGCATCTTTTGTGACTGTAGTTCTAGGAGTCCTTCTACTGGAAGTAATTCTCATGGGAAGAACTAGAAACTGTTCTTTAAGACAGGAGTGGGCAACTGTGGCCTTCTAGGTGTTTTTAATTTTAATATTCACTGTGGGCATGGAAAAGAAAATTAAGGAGGCTTTTTCAGGTCTAGTTGACAGATGTATGTAAACATAGAAAGTCTAGCCGCTGTTATAAACAGTGGAGATCAAGGTGCTATGATAATATTTAATTTACACTGAGATGGAAAAAGTGAGACCTGAAGGTCAAATGCAGCCCCAGCCTATTTCTTGGCTCTACACCCCCAATGCATGGAAAATGTTTTGATTTAAAAATAATATAATGACTGCTCCAATGCCCAAATCTCCCCTGCTCCATGGCTGGGAAATAGGTGAAGATAAAACATATTGTCATTTCCAGATTTCAGAGGCATTGTACGATGTGGCAGTAGAACAGAGGTGTGAAAAAATGGTCTTTGCATCAGTCCAGTCCAGTCCAGTCACCAACCCCTAAAGGGAGCAAACTGAGTATTTCCAGATATTGTTGAACTTCAGCTCTCAGCATTCCTCGCTATTGACTATGATAGTTTGGAGTAATGGGGGTTGTAGTACAGCAGCATCTGGAGGACCACATTGTAACAATCTCTGACACCATATCAGTGTGCAAATGTAAAAACATGACTGGACATGATATGAGGGATCTTTGAATGCATCTCTGATATCTTTTATTTTTTTGCTAAAAGTAGTCCTTGGGGCAGGCATGGAATTTGGATGGGGATTGTGCTGCAGGCTGGGGCTAGGGCTGGCAGGTATCCCTTGGTGTAAGGGCTGCCCCTTATTTGACAGCCAGAAATCTTGCCCCTTATAGGACTGGCAGCTAGGGCATTCAGGAGTTGATGTCTGAAACATCTAGAGAGCAAAACATTCCTCACCCCTGTTATATAACATTATCTTTTGGGAAGCAGATTTATTTAACAGTTGGATTGTGATAAACTTCTCTGTTAAATTTCTGTTTGGCATATTGTCTTTGCAGAGGAGATACCAGCACTGCCACCAAGAGGGAACAGAATAGGGACTGCATCTTCAGACGAAGAGTTGAAGGTTGCCAAGGAGGTACTGTGACCCCGGGAAGCAAAACATCTAGATCATGGCCCACTCTATGATTTTCATATTTTACATATTCATATGTAATTTATGAAACTGATGAGGCAGTAAGTCTTGGCTGTCCTCACTTAACTGGTGTGGTATTTAACAAAGTTGTGGCTTAGGTGTCCTTTGCTTACCAGTGATCAGGGGAAATGGAGAAGGGGTAGACATTTCAATTTGATTTCCTTTTGATTGGCAAAGTAACCAAGAAGATTTTAAATGTTTTTCCTCACCATTGGCAAATAATCCTTCTCCCTCCCCCCCAAACTGGGGGCTTGTCAGAAAAGCTTAGAAGAGAAAACTATGCATACTGCTTCCCACCCTGCCTTCTTTTGCAGCCAAGTAGCCCAGTTCCCAGGTCTCACCCACACACTCACTCATGCCTGGATATGTAAGTTAAAAACAACTTTCACTTCCTTAATCCTGGTCCTACTGTTCTTGCGGTTAAACTTCAGATTTGGTTAGTTGCTGGCAGATTAATTGCTACTTTGGCTGTTGGTTTTCATTTGCCAGTGATTAATTAAGTCAGTTCCAAATCAGGAAACTGCCTCCTGCCCCAGGAAACATAAGACTGTTTTGAACACAAGACTGTTTTCATGTCATTTTATATCTCTGAGGGGTGGATCTGTGTGTGCATGTGTACCAGGGTTGGGAAAACCCCTAGTTAGCCTCCCCCTAAAAATGCAAGCTTTTGGGTTTAAACTAGAGTGGTTGGTTGGGGGGGGGGGGGTTTGCATTAATGTTTTAATGAAAAAAATAGAATTCTGCTTATTATATTAATACTGTACTATGAAATGTTGTTTTATGCTTTAGAAAACTTGCTCAGCCATGTTCTAATGCTTTTTAACATTAACAATCCAGAGTTATTAAGCTTTGATATGATTTCCATCTTTAAAAAAAAAAAAACTGGGAATTTATACTGACAAATTGGTAGCCTATATATAGGAGTATAGGACAACACCAATGTAGGACTAAATCAGAAAATTAAATAGCAAAATGCTGTTCTGATGTTATGACCACTAGAAATAATTGTTTTTTGAAAAGTGCCCTTGCATTATAAAAGTGAGTAAAAAGAAGCAACTGACACTGGTCTAACAATGAACAACTGCTCATTTAAGCAGTTAAAATTAAAGTGTTTAAATTCATACAGTCATTGTCATTACAATAAGAGGGGTGGAAAACAGTAAAAATAGCCAGACTTTAAAAATGTATATGAATAATTATCTTTAAAAAACAAGTGTGTGAGGTGGTGGAGTTAGAAAGTCATTTGGTTTAAACCAGCCAAACCTAGTGTATGCCAAACTAGGAAAAGGGATGAGGATAATATCTTGGAGGAGGTGTTGGCGGACAGTCCCAAATGTTACGTGTGGCAAGCTTTTGGTGTGAATAAAGGCTGCAATGCCAGAAAGGTTTCCTAAAGTATGATAGGGAAGAGAGCAATCCCTCCTGCATAGCGTTTTTGGAACAGTCTCATGTGATAATAGTCCAAATATTTGTTTTTCAGATGAGATCAGATGAATGGACATTCCTGGTTCGCATGTCAGAAATAAAATCTGGAAACCTTGATATTGGCCACAACTATTTTTCTGTGACTTCAAAGGAAAGGTGGACTCACCTAAGACTCAATATATATCCAGGTAAGATCTATATAGTTTGTGCATCAGGAGACTTATTTGGTAGTTCTATTTCCACTCAGTCCTATCTATTAACAGCTAATGGCAACCTAAATGCAAATTGTAGGTTTATGGTTTTTTTTAACATACATCCCTGTAAATGTAGACATATAAGAACCTGTAAATGTCTATGAGCTAACATAAACTATTGGAATGACTGAACAAAAATTAACTCCTGCTACAGAACAAAGAGTGCAACTGACGAACTTGTAGTAAAAATGGGAACAAAATGGACATTTCTCAGCCCTTATGAAATTAATCTTGGGTGTCTATGGAAAGTGCCTGTACACTGACAGTTCCAGGAATAAATCAGCAACCCAGTGATGTTTGTCCCCTTTCAGTATTTTCATTCTTAGTCTAACCCTGCAGTTTCCTATAAAGCACAGCTATGTGCCACTGTCTGCAAGAGTGAGAACCAGCAAGTCAATATTTCAAGTTGGCATCCATTGGGGCCATTTGCCTTAGCACTGATGACTTTTAAAGCTAATGTTGATGTTCTGTAGCTGCAATATTGCAGTCCTTGGGCTTATTGACATAGGCAAGAGTGTACATTGGATGGCCCTGCCTTGCACATCTATTGCACATATTGTTGGCCCAGAGCACCAGCTTGGGTATTTTGATCCGCTGTGCTGCACACTCAGAGCTCAGTGCAACAATGGGTCCTTTTAGTTAATTGTGTATGTTGTGGGCTTAGGTGTATGTGTTTATGTTGAATTTATAATTGTGTCTAACATGTGTTTGTATTATATGTGTTTGGGTGGATATATTTGATAGTGGATGTCATGAGCTATGTGTCATGTGTTGATATCCAATAAAATATTATATATAATACAGTTGGCCCTCCTTATCCACCGATTTGAGCATACATGGCTTGAAAATATTCCCAAAAAGTAAAAATTCCAAATAAAAAACCTTAATCTTCCATTTTATATATGGGACACCATTTTGTTGTGCCATTATATTTAATGGGACTGGAGCATACACGGATTTTGTTATACACGGAGGGTCCTGGAACCAAACCCCAGCAGATAACAAGGGTCCACTGTATATTTTTAAAAAGAAGGAGAGGAGTCTTGGCACCACTGGTGCTGCTGCCACTTCTCTTTCCCAGCTGGCCAGAAACCCAATCAGATCCAGATGGGGCTCCTGTTTGTCAGCAGCACCCTCCCAGCAGCTGCAATGGGTAGAGTGTCACTCCCCCTCTGAGATATCACCTAGCACGGCCTGCACCACCTGCCATGAGGCATTTGAGACATAAAAGCAATAAAAGGGAGCAAACTTTTGTCTATTGTTAGGAACAAAGACAATTCCTTTGAGATCTATCCATATCTATCCTGTGTGAGGTTACAAGCCTCTTAGTAGGTGGAATACAGTGAGTATCTTAAGAAGGTGGTACTGGTACATCTGGAGACAAATGTAGGTGCTATAAAATGTAAAATGTGCCAGTGACAGCCAATTTCAAAATGGTTTTCTTAAGATGGAGGTGAAAATCTCAGAGAGTGGGTCCCAATCTATGTGGTCCCTCTATCGTAGACTCATAAGCTGGAAGTGACCTCAAGGGCCATCCAGTCCAATCCTCTGCCAAGTTACTTATAAGAGATGCGAACAATGAACGCTTTTACTCAGTCGTTATTTTGCACTTTGCAGCTGAAATTCTGGAAACTGAAACCCAACATCTTTGCCTGTGAGCTTCTTGTAGACACCAGAAAATGTTAGTTCAGGTTTCCCCGATGCAGCTGAATTCAGTATCTTCAGATCCAAAAGATAAATAGCCAAGGTAACTTTGTTGGCTATGCTATCATTGTCCCTACCCTCAATAATTATAACATCTGTGCTTTATACCATGTTTCCCTGAAAATAAGACAGTGACTTATATTAATTTTTACTCCCAAAGATGCACTAGGTCTTATTTTCAGGGGATGTCTTATTTTTCCACGAAGAATTCACATTTATTGTTTAACAAAAAAAATGGGCATGCTTCCAAACAAAAACTTTGCTAGGTCTTACTTTCGGGGGAGGCCTTATATTTAGCAATTCAGCAAAATCTCTACTAGGTCTTATTTTCAAAGGATGTCTTATTTTAGGGGAAATAGGGTAACTCAGTTTATAGACTTAATTTTAAAACATCACTATTAAATTATATAGGGGTGTGTATGTAAGTATTATTAAATAAAGCTGTGCAATCAGCCTTCCATATCCACTGGTTTTTTTTTTAATCAATGCATTCATGGCTTGAAAATGTTTTAAAAATATATACGTTCCAAACAACAAACCTTGATCTTGTCATTTTATATAGGGGACATCATTTTACTATGCTATTGTATTCAATGGAACTTGAGCATCCATGGATTTTGGTATCCTGGAACCAAACCCCAGCGGACACCAAGGTCTCACTCTAGTTTCTTTCTTTCCCTACCACAAATTAACAATTATTTTCCTCCTCTAGATGGCGGGATTTCACGTTTAAAAGTCTATGGCACAATGCTGAGAGACTGGTCACTTTCTGGCTTGAATGACCTCAGTGATTTGGTTGCAATGGTGAATGGAGGTATCTGTGTTGGATACAGTGATGCTCAGTTGGGTCACCCTCAAAATATCTTGGGTAAGAAAATATTGCATTTCCTTTATAGCTGTTGTTTGGTTTCATTTAATGCAATATGTATAATATGATATTGACCAATATCCTGGATCACATCAGTGGCACTTATATTTGGCTCCTGCTCCTGGGTAAACTTAAAAGAAATAGAAACTATACAAAATAGTGTTTGATGAATCTATCATTAAAAAGAACTACTAAGCAAGTAGGATACAGTGGTCCCCCGCCTTACGAATCCCCCGGGTTACAAAAACCCCGGGATCCGAAGGCGGCGGGACCGCCATTGTATCCCCCGGGATACGAAGGATCCCCCGGGATACGAAAAAAAGCGGGAAAAAAGCCGCACGGCCCCTTTAAATGGCTGCGCGGTCCGTCCGCGAAAGCGGTCCCCCGGGTAACGAAAGCTTCCGGGTTATGAAGGTAATCCCGGAACGGATTACCTTCATAACCCGGGAGACCAGTGTATATGAATTCAATGATGCTGTTGAGCTTGGCCTTTTTTTGGGAGGGGGGGGTCCAATTGATAGTTTTCTTGTTATTGCGTGCCTCACATGACTTCATGTTGTTTCTAACCTATGGCAACTCTGTGGCAAACCTATCATGGGGTTTTCTTGGCAAGATATATCCAGAGGGGGTTTGCCATTGCCATTCTCTGAGGCTGAGAGTGTGTGACATGTCCAGGGTCACCCAGTGGGTTTCCATAGCTGAG
Source organism: Urosaurus nigricauda (assembly GCA_034509955.1). Lineage (NCBI taxonomy): Eukaryota > Metazoa > Chordata > Lepidosauria > Squamata > Phrynosomatidae > Urosaurus > Urosaurus nigricauda. The sequence goes on from JAOEGL010000001.1 coordinate 247,985,196, forward strand.
CCGAATTTGAAACCTGGTCTCTGGTGTCATAATCTAATGTTCAAACCACTGCACCACATTGGCTCTCCAATAAAAGTTGCTTCTACATTTTATACATTGGTAAAGCAAGTCAAATTATTTTGGAAGTAATGTTTCAGATACATTGTTTCACACTGCCCATTTCTCCAAGGAATAAGGAATTTCAAGGAGCAGTTAGAAAAATCCAGGGAAATAAGGTATTAATGACTATCTATAATATGGATTAAAAAATACGTGCTGTTTGCTATACAAGAGCTGCAATAATTGATTTATGAATAAGTTTAATTAATAAACCGAAAATATTTTTAGCAACTAAAAACGTATTTGCAATTAATTGATCAACACATATATATAGAAAGGTATTTCCATTAAGATGTAGTCTGCTGTGACTAAAAATAAGGGTAGAGATCAAAAGAATTGTATCCTAGATAGTGGCATGGCTAGTTAAACCTTTGGCTCTCTTTCTTTGAGCAAGAAATCCATATGCCATATCACAAATTATTTGAAACTGCCTGAAATTTCCAAGAAATTTCATGGGCAGTTGGGGTTTTTTGTACTTCTTTTTGACATACAAACCAATTTAAATTTGAATTCAAATTCTGGTTAAAGAGAGAGCATTTCTTGGGAGGAGGGGAGGTATTGCTTTATCCCGTAGGCAAATATATGCCAATTTCATCCAATTAATCATAAACCAATTATTAAAACATATACAGTTGATTGTCTATGATGTATTTAAAGAATTAGTAATACTTCTTCCACAGAACTGGAAGAAATAATTGCTGATGGTTTATAGTTAAGGATGTTGAATTTCTCAGATATCACCTGCTTTTTGTAGGAATAGGAAGGCCAAAGTCCATGAAAGATGGATGGGAAACAAGAAGAAATTTGGAAAGACCCCCAGTTTTGAAAGTAAGATGAAATGAGTTCAAACACGTAATATCACATTTCTAAATACAATTCTTGCATAGCAGCATATTAGAAAGTAACAGAATGTGATTTTGGATGTTCCTTCTCTCTCTGTTACCTCTAGTTTCCTTGGGATGTCTCCAAGGATGAACGTACACCCTTATCCTCATCTATTGGAAATTGTCCAATAATTGTTTTATAGGCTGCTGCTAAGAGGAAGAAGGTGGTTGGAGAGCACTTGAGTAGTATTAGACCCCCACCTTTCGTCAAACAAAAAGTGACAGGTGCTCCGCCCCTTTTTGAGTCTTAGCCCCGCCCCCTGAGACTCTTAGCCCCTCCCCCTGGATATGTGGGTTCTAGATCTTGGGGGTGTCAATTTTGGGGGTTCTCCCTGGGGGGTTCTAGGTTTTGGGGTGTCAATGTTGGGAATGGGTTCTAGATTTGGGGGTGCTAACTTTGGGGGTTCCGGAGGAACCCCCAAATGTCGGCCATTTTGGTTTTTGGCCCAAGTTGTTTTGGGGGGTATGTGTGACCCCTCTCTGAACCCGGCTCCTCCCGCCCGACCAGTAGGAGAAGGTCCCGTCCCTACCTGATCGAGGTCGTGGCAGCGATCCGCGTCCGAAGCTGAGAATGGGCGGCCATTTTATTTGCGCCGACGAAACTTTTCGGGGTGCTTGTGACCCGGCTACGAACTTGTCTCTCCCTCCCGATGTGAACGCTTCAAAGGTCCGCCGCGATCTGAGCTAGGGGAAGGCGCGGCGTGCGCTTTGCTCCCCCACGCCCCGCCCATGGGGTCGTGGCTTCAAAATCGGCGTTGCTGATTGGCCGAAAGGTTTACGTAAACGACGCTGATTGGCTCAAATCCCCCGCACTTCCGACCCGTCCAATGCGGTTCAGGAGGAAGGAACAACGCCCATGCACAGTAGGGTATATGAGAAGGGGTCTCGGCTTCGTGACCGCTACCACTGCCCGCTACTGCTGCCTGCTACCGCTGCTTGCTACCGCTTGCTACGGCCTGCTACGGCTTTTGGGACGCCCTACCCGAAAAAATGCTGAATTTCGCAGAGACCGTGCCAGAGAGATCCCAACAAGCTCTGATGGAGACTCCTCCACCTTCTCCGGGGACTGAGGAGAGAGATGTTCAGAGAATGGAAAGACGGCTTGTGCCCCGGCTTCGAGACCTACAACGCCAGTATGAATCTATAACAAAATTGGTGCTTGAGGAGCGCATCTTTGGTTCTCCAGAACAACTGAAGGAACAGTTTGAAAAATGGGTTTCTGAAAAGCGGATAAGCTCACTGTCTGACGTATCATCGGATGCTGGCTTCCAGGAAGAGATCTCCAGCAGCGATGGAGAGGAAAGCCTGTACATGCCAATGGCCCCAATGAACCGTGAAGCGGAGGAAGAGGAGCCAATTTATGAAGATATGGCCCCGCTCAGCATGGTAAATATCCTAACAAGAAGGAATATGTGGTGTGTGTGTGTGTGTGTGTGTGTGTTCACATATATGATGAGCTATTGGGTATTTTCTTTTGTGTTTTTATGATAGAGAAAAGATGAAAAAGCTGCACAGGACATAACCGATGGGGACTCTAATACAGAAAAAGTAACAGAGATTTCCTCTACAAAGTGTTGCCTGACGTGTATCTGTGTAAATGTCACCAATTCTGAACCCGAAGAAGAAGAGATGAAATAGAGGCTTGCTTAATCTTCATGAAAAGATCAATAAAATAGTGTGTTGTGACCCTGTGTCTTTATTGGAGTATGTGCGGCGCTCAATATGGTTTCTCAGAATGATTTATTAAAAAAGATATATTATAATCCGGGGGGATCGGGTAGCTTTGGAGGAGTGGAAGCGCTCTTTCGAGAAGCTTCCAAGCACAGCAGTGTAACTAGAAACCATGTGAAAGAGTGGTTAAAGGATCAGGAAGCATATACTCTTCATAAACAGGCCAGAAAGAATTTCCAAAGAAATAAAACGGTTGTTTCTGATGTGGACGCCCAATGGCAAGCGGATCTGATGGACATGCAAAATCTACAAAAATACAATAGGGGTTATAAATATATTTTAACGGTAGTGGACATTTTGTCAAAATATGCTTGGGCGGTACCCTTGAAAGATAAGACGGGATCGGAGGTGTACAGAGGTTTCAAAATTATCTTTGGGGAAGGAAGGACCCCCCGCCATTTGCAAACCGACGCGGGTAAAGAATTTCTAAATAAAAAGGTGAAACAGCTGCTAAAGGAGCACGGGGTGCACCATTTTTCAACACATAGCGAAGTCAAGGCAGCAATAGTGGAAAGGTTCAATAGAACTTTAAAGTCACGAATGTGGAGATACTTTACAGCCAATAACACTTACAGGTATATTGACATATTGCCGGAACTTATAAAGAGTTATAACAGCAGCTTTCATAGAACCATTCAAGAAAGGCCTCGGGATGTGAATTCTTCCAACTCTCTGCAGGTCTGGAAAAGAGTTTACGGGCCCTATTTTCAAACGAAGGAGCAAAAAGAGGCCTTCAAAAAAGGAGATCATGTGAGGGTATCCAAAAGTAGGGGCCGTTTTGAAAAAAGTTATGAAGGGACGTATTCCCAGGAAATTTTCATAGTTGACGAGGTGCACAGAAGAGGAAAGAGGCCGGTTTACCAGCTAAAAGATTATGACGGCGAAGTGGTGTTGGGTGGTTTCTATCCCGAGGAATTACAAAAAGTGAACGACCCGCAGAATAGGAGCTACCAAATTGAAAAAATTATTTCCACAAGGTTCAGAAAAAAGAAAAAATATCACTTGGTGAAGTGGCTAGGGTGGCCTGATAAATTTAACAGCTGGGTAGCCGCTTCAGAGCTCGCGGATCCTGAACAGAAATCAAAGGGGCGGGAGAAATGAACGGCGGATTTTACATTACCCTGCCCAGTAATGCCTGTCTAGATGCCTATCCCCATAATACAAGTTCCAATTTCACGATACAGCTGGCTCAACCTTTAGATTTGCAAGGAGAATGGAAAGTGGGGTTAGCAGAGATACAGTACCCCAACAGCTGGTTCACGGTTACAGAACATCTGATGTTTCAGTTGTCCAAAGATTCAAAGAACTGGGAGTTTCAGTTGAAGAAAGGATATTACAAGGACATCTCCGATATCGTGAAAACCATGAATCATGCCATACAGTCACAAAAACCAAACCCTCCCGACGTGTATTTGTATTACGACCCGGTGACGGCCAAAGTGAACTTTAGAGGTCCTGATGTTTATGAGTTTTCACTAGCCGAGGAGCTATCCCGCATATTGGGTATATATAATACCCGTGGAAACCTAACAAAACCACGTCGCACAGCAGACATTACCGGAGGATTCAACTCGCTGTACCTGTACACGGATATTATAGAGCACCAGATTGTTGGGGATTTTTCGGTGCCGCTGCTGCGCTGCGTACCGGTCAGAGGGAAAAGTCACGAGTGTATCACCGTGATCTATGATAAGCCGAATTATATTCCCGTCAGTAAGAGCCACATTCACACGATTACCATTGAAATAAAGACTGACGTGAACAGACACGTACCATTTCGTGTTGGGAAGGTGATAGTGAGGCTGCACTTCCGACCCAGGAAAGCCTATCTTTAATTTAAAATGGTTGTGTTAAAAGACTACGGGGACGTCGATGCCTACAGGGCCTACTACAGGGCTCAGGCCGGACGAGGATTGCCCGGATTCATAGGGGCGCCTATGATGTATGGAGCGGGGTTGGGAGGGATATTTCGCGGGCTTTTTCGAAAAGCCGTTCCTTTTCTGAAGCAAGGGCTGGAATTGATGAAGCCGCATGTTAAGACGGCGGTGAACAACATTGCCGGGGACGTTGTGGGAAGAGTTATGAACAAAATGCATCGCCAGGAGGGTTCAGGCGTGGCCTACTTGAAAAGAAGGGGCGGAGTGAAGCGCAAGGCGTCTCAACAGCGTCAGGGGCCGCCGATGCCTTTAAAAAGGATGGTCGTGTGGCAAACAAAGATTCAGAAGCGACAGGCAGCGAAGAAGAAGAAATCTGCGCTGAAGAAAAAGGGCGGGACGAAAAGGAACAGCAGAGATATATTTTAAGATGGCATTCATTCACGGAACCTCTGAAGAATGCGCCAAGTCCGAATTGGATCTCTTTCAATTATCCCCAACCCAAACCAGCATCGAGAGCAGTATGTACATCGAGGTCCCGCCTTTGGCGGCCCTTTCCCCCAACGCGCCTCTGGATTTTTATATCACGGGAAACAGCGAAGACTACATCGATCTAAACAACACTCTTTTATACATCTGTTGTAAAATAACAAAAGAGGACGACTCCGATATCGACGACGACGCCCGGGTGGCCTTAATCAATTACCCCATAGCCTCTCTTTTTTCTCAACTTGACGTCACCCTGGGAGATCGGCTCATCACTCAGAGTAACAACTGCTACCCCTACAGAGCCATGATAGAACTGATTCTGAATTACAGCGGCGACACCCTGAGCACCCAGTTCACGGCGGGGGGCTTCCATAAAGATACCTCCGGACTGATGGAGCAAACTCTCCTCACAGATGCCGGAAACAGGGGATTTAGAGCTAGGGCGGCTCTAACAGCCGGCAGCCGCAAATGGGATCTGATGGGTCCTCTGCACAGTGATCTGTTCTTTCAGGATAAAATGTTGCTGAACGGTGTGGACGTGAAAATTAAACTCACCCGCAGCAAGGACGCATTTTGCCTGATGAGCGGTGCTGGAAATGAGAATTACAAACTGCACATTTTGAATGCCGCCCTGTTTGTGAAAAGGGTGAAAGTTTCACCGGGTGTCCGATTGGGGCACGCGGAAGCGCTGCTTACCGCTAACGCCAAGTACCCCATTGAGCGTGTGGGGATGAAGGTGTTCAGTATACCCGGAGGAAGCCTCGTATGCAACCAAGAAAACCTCTTCTTGGGACAGCTGCCTAAGCAGATCGTCATAGGCTTTGTCGACAACGCCGCTTTTAGCGGCAACTACACCCTAAATCCCTTCAATTTCAAACACTTCAATGTTAATTTCGTGGCCCTATACGTAGACGGGGTTCAAGTACCCTCTAAGCCCCTCCAACCCAATTATGCCGAGGAGCAGTGTGTGAGAGAGTTCATGCAGCTGGTACAAGTGACGGGAAAAGAAATGAAAGACCGGGCCCTTCTAATTAACCGTAATGAATTTTTAAACGGATATACCTTGTACGGTTTTGACCTGTGTCCGGGACAGAGTTGCACCGACCACTATTCCCTCATAAAAACGGGAAACCTCAGAGCCGAGATCCGGTTTGCTCAACCCCTGCCAAATACTATTAATATGATCCTGTATGGAGTGTTTGACAATGTGATTGAAATCAACCACAGCAGAAACATTCTCTTTGATTATATGTGAAGATGAACACAGGGCAGATATCGCAGTTGTTATATCGGAACAAGTCCTTTCTAGACGTATACCCCAGTGATTTGCTTCCAAAGAGATTCCTCGCCAAAAGGCCCGTGGGATTAGTGGTGAACACCCACCCTCACCATTTACCGGGACAACACTGGATCGCTATCCACCTGCCACTAGAGGGTCCGGGAGAATTTTTTGATTCCTACGGCATGGCCCCCGATGATCCTCGCCTTCCTAAGACCATCGCCAAGTTTTTAGAACACCAGACCGAAGAGACGGTGTTCCAGCAGAATCAGCTGCAGCACCCCCAAGCCGTGACCTGCGGGCACCACTGCGTTTTCTTTTTACAAAACCGAGCGAGGGGACTATCTTTTGACCAGATTTTAAAACTGTATTCTAACGATGTTTTGAAAAACGACCGGATGGTCATAAGGTTTGTCAGAGACAGAAAAGCCCAGCGGTGCCGGAAGCCTTACGACTTATTTCAACATGTTCAGACATGCTGCCCACGATGTAAAAACCGCTTGTAATCCTAATACAATAAAAGAGAGAGAACGATGTATGATTCAGCGTTGTTGCGTTTATTTATTTACACAGGTTAGAAAGTTAGCCATTCAGGTTTCTTAACGAATTCTCTCGGAGGGGTCTCAGGGATGGATTCCAGCTTTAACCAGGGAGGTCTCTTGAACTGCCTTTTGGGGTGGGAACGGGGTGTCTTTGGCAGTAAGGAGGGTATTTTCAAGTTCTCCACAATTTGTCTAACGTCCATATTTCCTACAAGAGAAGTGGGTATATTTAGCTCTGCCAGAGCTTTCAAAAAAATATCCCAGCCTTGGGGTTTTCTCTTATCGGGGATGGGATTAGAATGGGTGACGCCTCTGATCAAGTCGAGGATGTTGGAGCCGGGCATGGCTTTCCCTCTATACAGAAAGGTTCCTCGATCATCCCACGCAGAGATGTCTTTATGCTGACTTAATTTATTTAGCAGAAGCTCAGCATTTTTCCTGTAGCGGCCGTGAACACCTTCCAAAATCTCTTGAATGGAAGCATCCTTTTCATGAGGAGACGGCGGTGATGGTGGTGGTGGTGGTGGTGGTAGAAGGTATGGGAGAATGGGATTTTTCTCCATTTCACCCATCCTGTTTAAGGTTAGAAAGCGCTGCAGAACACCGGTGTAGAGCTTAGCCTTTTCATATTCAGACAGATCTGTCCTTAAGAGAATTTCTCTCATGTCCGAGTCCAGGCGTCTAACAGCGGCGTTTCTGATATTTTCTGGCTCTCCTCGCAAGGTTTCCAATTGTTTACTGGGAACCAGATACATTTTCTCAGCATATTCCATCCTTACTTTGTGAGGAGGCTGGTCAGGAGTGGGATCGCAAAACCGAGCAAAGGGCCGATGAAACCGCCGCTCTGTTCAATGAGGCGCTTTTTCTTTTTTAATGAGAGCTTTTTATCACTCAGCTGCTTTATGAAGGTCTTCTTCTTTTTCAGGACCTTAAACTGCCCAGGCTTTAAGGGCACGTTGCCTCTCAAAGTATTAAGGGCTATCTCGGCAATAGCGGCTATAAGACTCTCAGAGGCACCGCATAAAATAGCTCTTCTCTGCTTGGGCCCCGCTTTAATAAGGACTTTCAAGAGGGGCAAGTTTTTCTTTATATTGGCAGACATGCTGCTGCGGCTGCCAGGGACGGCTTAAAAGTTCGGTATATAGGAATCAGCGCCTTTTATAAGGGCCTGAAGGTTTTTTTGGAACATAGACTGCCGGAAGATCAGGAGGGAAAAGACCTGATCGCAATCTGTATGCCTCTGGTGTTGCCGCTTGTAAGTCGATGAGTAAATACTGATAGGGCCTTAGGGTGGCGTCATTAAAAGCATCTAAAAAGAAGGCTGTGTTTTTAGGATACATTTGGCGGGCCAGAATCGATATTTGCAACTTGTCTCTAGGGTTCTTGAAGAGAACTATATATTTAGCATTAAGACTGATTGTTCGGCCCTGCTTCCCGGAGCAAAATAAATTCTGAACGACATATATGATGCTCAGATTTTTATGATGACACAGCTTTGTAAAAGCCACCTGAACAGATTCATTTTCACAAGCTTTTTCCATTAAGTCATCCAGTATCACCAGATTAACTTTATTGGGTGGAAATAAAACAGAATCATCCAGAGTTTGAGGCAAATCCTCCACAAATCGAATAAAAGAATATTTAGACATCAGTTCGTTATACAAAGGCTGCCAGCATGAATAATACCATACAATATTATCGGGTTTGACAGAAAGCACATGATCAGCATACTGCAATACATTTTTAATAAAGTAACTTTTCCCACAATTGCTAGGCCCTGCCAAAATCATGGAGAAAGGATGCTGTAGACGGGTATCCATGATTTTCAATACCCGTACGGTACAGTTTTGAAATCGTCCACAATGACCCTTTTATCATAAACAACTCTTTGTGTTTTCCTGAGGGTCTTGGTTTCTATCAGAAATTGATTTTTGTTCCTAACAATCCCGCTTTGTTCCACCACTATCTCTCAAGGGGGCTGTCCGTCCCTTTTTGAGACATATGAAAAAACCAAATCTTTCAGGCTGTTAAAGGTGATCTTATCACTGTTTGCAGAATTCAGAGTGATTCCTTTAACCTTTATACACGCAGAGTTATCCGACAATCTGTAGGCATAGCTTTTTGGACCTACCGCTACGTACTCCGTTATCTGTTGATCTGGCGCTATCTCACTGGTTAATTCGCCTAAAAAGTCACCGGTCGGGAGGAGATAATCACCCGGCTTGCTCACAAAGATGACAGAATCCGTATCGTGATACAAACAGTTTTCCTGCAATTTATCGATCAGCCCATAAAGTTCTAAGCGGGCAAAACAAGTTGTAAAAATTGCAATGAACACATTGGTATTAGAAGGCGGCACTATCCTGTCTTTAGTATGCTTCCAACTTACACACACCGCCTCATCATCGATAAAATCAAAAGAGGATACTTCAAATTTCTCAGAAAACAAAAGCTGGAAGAGGTGGTCTGGGTCTCTCACAATTTCTGTGTTAGGGAGGTTTACTCTCTGAGCAAATTTACCCCACAGAGAATTTAAAAACAATTTAGCAATCTGCCTTTTGGCAGGATTTTTACGTATCTGCTCAGGATCGAGCTGTATGTCTTCCTTCTCATAATAAGACTGAATGTACCTGGTTTTATCCTCATCCGTCACACACCAGTCAGGATAGCCCGAAGCCTCTTGTTTTCTCCTGAGGTGCATTTTAATGTACTCTGAAAACAGAGTGTCAGATTTTTTTTCAAAATGCCAGACTTCAAAAATTTTCAACAATTTATAACCTTTTTTTAGAGCTAAGTTCAGTTCCGGAGTGCACCACACGCCTTCCAGCGCTCTCTGATGATCACCGTGAGAACACGGGTCTAACTGCCGGTTCTCCGCACATGTTTGGCACAGAGGAAACATTAGCTTACCTCCTATTTTTACGGGTAAAACGGGGAAATACAGCTTCCTAGGGGGTACCAGCCTCACTCTAGCCAAGCCAAAATAGTTTTCAAGATCTTCAAAATCATCATAGATGATTGTGGGGTGCCCAATCGGGTAAGCTTTCGTCTTATTGACAAAAGGGTATAGGCTGGTAAAGTCGTAATAATGAATTTGCTCTCCGGGCTGGGGTTTGTAATAGAGACAAATCGCATTCGTTCGGCCTCCGTAGAGAGCATCTCTGGGGGATAGGGGCTCTGGGAACCGGACGGCCGCAAGAAAGTTCTGAAGAGCGGGGTCTGATCTGATCATAGAAAACCATTCGTGTTCCCAAAGAACTCTAGCTTGAAAACCACATTTTTTCAAATACTGGAGCTTCCTCTGAGTAGCGTTGTAAAGAAACTCAAAAGAGGAGCCTGTCAAATCATTCCGATCTGAGGGACAATAGCATACAGGACAGCCGTGGAAAAAACATCCGAGATACTCAAAGGCTATTTTTTGGTTATTTACAACCGCGTAGCCATCTAGGAAGTAAGAGCCTACCTTTACTTCCCCGCCCTTTAAGGCGTGCCTTATCTGGATATTTTCCGCTTGTTCAAGGTAGGACAGCCACTGAATGGATGCCGTTGAGAAGCGTTTAACGCTGCCGTGGTAATCCCTACAGTCGGGGATAGCAATTGTTTCAGGTTGGAGAAAGCAAAACCTATACATTTTAAGACAGACGCTGGCTAAGGTGATGCTCTGGAACGGATCTATAGCCATGACTCGCTTTTTGTAATTTCCATCCCTATCTTCTACGAATTCCTCCGTTCTGGTCATAGAAATGATTTCATGCCTGTATCGGGTACAGGCCTCTTCCAGGATTTTAACATCCTGTTTACAATAATACTCCAATTCTTTTTGTAAATCAAAAGTCATGTTCTGGTTCTCCGCGTGCCACTTTAAAAATACCTCCTTCTCTTTAGGCTTCATTGCATCTACACCATAAAAATGGGGGGCCGGTAAGGGCCCTATGTAATCTTGGTTTGCGGCTGTGTTAAAAAAATGAGGGAAGAACCCTTTGGAACCTTCAAACCCTAGACAAGAGGGCAATTTTGCTAAAGCCATGGGTAGATGGTTAAGAGAGTCAATAAATTTAATTTTTAGACTTTTCAACATGACCGCTTGCAGTTTTCCTCCTTGAGTAATTAGTTCAGGATCCAGTTTCTCTCGAATAAGTTCTCGGACTATAAAATAGCTATCATAGCCTTTTGCATTATGCGCGATAAAAACAGAATTCCTGAATGCACTATTTTTTGTGATTGTCTTAATAAATTCTGAAACGCATGAGGGCCCCCTGAAAGTGAATTCTTTATTATGTAGGGCCCATTTCTTTTTACCTTCAAACTCGGGATGTGTTTCACACTTGAGTGTCCTAGCGTGAATAAAATTGGGAATATGAATTCCCGATTCTTGCATCGCTTCAAAATCATAAAAAACTAGCCTGGCATTCACTGTAGGTTTTTCAAGCTTCTGCATGAAGCAGAGATGATTTTCATCCCCTTTAAGGACAACTTTGCATATTCTACAACGCTTCCCTGGACAACGACCGGCGTGATCGGTTCCAACGAAGCTTTGACATCCCTTACACCATTCACGGGGGTGACAAAAGCCGTGTTGGGCCAATGCCTGATTCAAATGTTCATGCAGACAAACTTGCGATTTACAAAGAACCTTACAAATATCACAGTATCTCAATGGCCCCTTATCATAGTCACACTCTCTCCTTCTGCACGCCCGGCACATGTACAAACAGCGGTGATTTTTATCATATAAAGAATGGCAGAGATTGCAGTAATTTTTTTGGCCTATGAAAGCCCTTACATTTTTAATGCCATAAAAATGATTTTCATGGAAGAACATAAAGTAGGTTTTAGGATATCTAGGTTCCTCTGTTTTAAACAGAGACCATCCTTTTTCTCCCCAGGAAAGCACCTGAATATTAATTCTGAAATGACGTTCTACAGCGGGTAAATCTGAGAAAGCTACTTTTCTTTGAAAATCCCACCCCAGATCCATATGTAATTTTTGAGCACCAGCTAACAATTCAGCATCTGTACAATCCTCAGAATCCATAGCTCCCAATAATCCCCCGGCAAAACACAGATTATGTCCTACGCTGTTGAAATCTATTAAAAAGCGCCTCTTCTTGTCAACAATCATACTGGCAGGAATAGACTTCAGCAGCCTGCGATATCCTGCTCCGCGAGGCGCCCTGATCACACTGATAAAAAGCCTCAAACCCGAATCTATACAAATCTCGGCGTTGCTTTGCAATAGATTTTCAATATGATTGAGGAAGTGTTCCGCGTTAAATTCATCTCTTCCTCTCCTAAGAGAGAAAAGAGGATTTTGCAGAACCTGTGATTCCAACCTCATTTGGACCAGATCTCCATCGTCCAACTGACTCAGAAAACTATCAAACAGGGCTTGTAATGAAGTGTGTAACACCCGCACAGCTTCAGAGAACGAATCTATCTGATCTAGATTATGAAATCTAAATTCATGTGTATAAACGCTCCCACGGAACCTTGGAAAATGCCTTTCCCACACCCTGACATTTTCGATATAGACACTAGGGGGCGCCTCTTGAGGCATCAGGGAGTTGGCAGTGCTATGGGGGGGATCGTTGTTTTCAGAGGACTCAGCCGCCTCTCCCAGCCCTTGCCTATCCATGAGGTCAATATTATGGGGAGAGGGTGAGGCCTGCGGCACTGCCCCCCCATTCTCTCCCTCCTCCTCCTCCTCCTCCTCCTCCTCCGAGGAAGAGGGAAAATTGCCTCCCCATTGCAGAAAAGGCAGTTCCCTATTCCCTTCCTCCCATTGCAGAAAAGGCAGTTCCCTATTCCCTTCCTCCCATTGCATAGACACCGGGTTATCCTGGGGCCAGAGTTCAGAAAGGGCATCTTCACACCGTCTGTGGTGAGGGGCTGTGGCATGGGGGCATGCAGAACCCACATTTTCAAAAGAGGCTTTCTTGCCTTCCACATAGAACCTTTCAGGGCTGCTATGGGGGGGTGCAGAGAATGGCTCTGGTTCCTGATCAGAGGCTGCAGATGTGCTTTTTGCACTCTCAGACTCTGGAGAGGAATTAGGAAGTAGATTCCTTCCCCAATGGGGCTTGCTATTTCCCCGTAGAACCCCCTCCTCTGGAAGCCACAGAGGCCACTTATTAGGGAGGGGGTCAGGCCCCGCTATACATGATGATGGGGGGAGGGGCGGAGATTCCTCCCTCAATGAGGGAGGGAGTGGTCTGGGCTGCCTGTGGCCCTCCTCTGTGGCTGGGGGAGTGTGGTGGGGGCCCCCTTCATTCCCTTCCAAAAATGGGGAAAGCATGTGCCCATCAATGAGGCCTGAGCCCCCCTCATTAGAAGCCCACTCAGGGGGGCTGTCCCCTCCTCCTCCACTCTGTTTCGTCTCTGAAGAAGAGAAGGAGTGATGTATGGGCTCTAGGGAGAAATGGGAATCCAGAGGCAGCATGATGTTTTCTTGCCTTTGCTCAGAAGCAGCAATGAGAGCGACCTGTGGGGCTTCAGGGGGAGGGGTGTGTGCAGAGCCCCCCTTTGGGGAGTCTTCCATGATGATGTCACCAGCTATGCAGGATGGGGGAGGAGGAGGAGGTGTTCCCAAAATGGCTGTGAATGTGGAGGAAGGGAATGGAATCCCCACATTTCTGGGCTCCCTGGGGGCCTCTGGGACTGGTGAGGCTTGGCTGGGGATTTTTCTGGGGGATGCTGGAGGGTTGTTTCCTCCCTCTTCCAGGCAGGGAGGAAATGAGGATTCATGCTTTGTAATAGAGCCACCCCAACCCGCCGGCATTTCCCTAATCCCCCGCACTGCCCAGCGTTGGCCACAAGAGGTTGCTAGTGACTTATTTTCATTCTGAGTTCCCTCTTCTCCCAAAAATTGACAGCAAAAACACTTAAGACGTTTAATTTTTGACATGGCAGCATTTGCCTCCCCTTCAAAGCCCTCCCTTTTGGGATCCTCACAAATTAATTTTTTTATTTTTTCCAGATTTTCTCTCAAAGCCCCCACATTATTTTCATATTTTTCAATCTTTTTCATTCCCACATGATACATTTCAATTAAAGAGAGTTTAATACAGCCTGAAGTACCTTCCCCCACTTCTGTAGGCACATCAGGAACTTTTTCACCATCAGGAGATGGCCCCTCTTGCTTGTTGACTATTGGGGGCCCTATTGGTTTCTTGTCTTCCTTCGGTGTCGCGGCACGGGGATCTCGGAGACCGCTTCCACTTCTCCGGCCCGCCTGGTTGACGCTTGGAGAAACAGCTGGGTCGCCTCCATTAGCCTGGAGATTTTGAGCTTGAGGTTGAAAGGCTGGTGTTGTAGAAACAGCTGAACTCTCTGGTCTGACAGCCGTAGCAGACCCGCGCCTTTTCTTTAGGGATTGGGTCTCCTCTTCTCGGCTCATTCTGGGGTTTTTACCAGGAAATGGGCTGCCTCCTGTGAAATTAGGGCCATTTTCCTTTTTTTTCATGGAAGTATCTAAATGTTAATAATAATAATAATAAGCTGTACATGTGAACAAAAAGTTGATTCCCAACCCTAACAATAAAAGCGGCTTAAACTGGTCTTAATCTAGCAGTCTAACAGAACTTTCTAACAGAACTCATGTAAAAGCACTATTACTTTTATTAAGCCACAAAGATCTCTACATGCAGCAGCACACATATTGCAAACAGCATGTTGCAAACATCCTCCCGCAAAACACAAGGCCCCCCAACATAATTTATAATTCATACCTTGCCCAAAAGAAGACCATCTCTGATTTTGATTGGCATTGCTCTTCCCCACATTGAAATGGTTATTAGCCTGCCCTGCAAAATATTACAAAAAATAAAAGGAAAAAAGCATCAGCATGGGCCCTCACAGAAATTCCCCCAATAGAGACCCTTCCTACCAGAGGAAGTTTTTTTACCTTTTCCTGGAGTTCGGGGGCGCTGGCTTCCCTGGAATTGTAAAATATCTGTAGAATGTAGACTTTCAGCTGCATACAACGAATCAGTCAGATCTACCAGCTCAGCTAGATGGGGAAAATTCAGACATTTATTTTGTGGCCTTTCCCGTAGCCCCCTCTCCATCAACCCACAGAGAAATTAATAATCATTTACCATCAGAAAATTCGCCAAAAAAAGCCATTTCAAATTTTGAATTGGAATTCTTTCTGGAATAGAAAAAAATAACCCTTTCAGTCGTGGGGACCCTGGCCAGCAAGAATTCAGCATTTTAGACTCCAGCCATGAGGACGCAGGAGCCCCTTCCCTCCTTCAGCACCAGTATGTGGAGCATCAGGGTTAGGGTACAAAGTGGGTCCCTTCAACCTATATATATCAAATAAGACTCACCAGAGGTTAACGCAGCGTAGAGGAGCTCGTGATCCGCCTGAGAAAGCCGATGAACGACTGGGCCTAAACATGCGTTTTTATACTTTTTCCTCAAAAAATCCCGCCCCAAAACGCAACTTTCTATTGGTTCCCCTTAAATTTACAAATATTCTAAAGTTGTGATTGGCTTCGGTATGCTGACGTGATGATGACATGTTTTGCCCCTCCATCCCAAATGTGCCCGCCTATTCTCACTGGAAAGTGGGGTATTTATTTATTTATTTATTTGCAAACTCAGCACCATGCCCCCCCCATCCCATTTAACAAACCCAGAAAAAATATTACCCTATTTAGTTTTCATATTTAGTTTTATTTTAAAAATATTGGTTTGGCCCATAGCAGCTCTTGCTCATTATTAGCTGAAGCAATGGTTGCTAGGGAAAAAGGCTTTTAAATTCCCTTTTTAATCCAGCACTGCTTAATTGCTTTAATTTTTTGAGAATATTATTACCCCCATTAAATTCTTGTTTTAAAGCTTCAAATGAAGTTTTAAACCCTGGGTTTTCTCTCTTCCTTAAACAGTTCCCCTTTCCATTTCTCAAATTGGGGCCTGACCTGATTATGTATTTCTCTAGTTGTACCAGATGGTGGTGATTTCCCCTTTGTAAAATTTCTTCCTTAAACATTTCTCATAGCAAACCCCCCCCCCCTTCCAAAGGCAATGGATTTTCTATTGGAAAATCCTAAAAGCCTGAATCTTGTTTTTTTCATAATGTAACTTTCCCACTTCTCTCATTTAGACGGTATGCATGATGTTTTCCTATGGAATTTGTGAATGTAAACTTTTGAACTTAGCTGCTTGGGTTCTACATGAGGCCCCCCTTTCACTCACACACACACACACACACACACACACTTGTAGGGGACGGTTGTTTTCTTCAGTGCTGGCAACCCTCCCTGGGTGTGGGGGGACAACCGTAACCGTTATCTCCTGGTGGGGGATGATGATTGTGTTATCACTGACTAGCAGGTCTCTTGGGGCATGAGCTCCGTCACGTAGGAGCCCATCCCATCAACCCATCATCCTGCCTGTGTGTCTTTCTTCATCGCCACACACACACTGTTTTACAAAGAAGGAGAAAAGAGTTGTTTTAAACCTTTTATTTTAGTCTTCTTCATTTATTCCTTTTCAACACAGAGATCGCAAAAATTGAGATAATAGGTATATTTTAAACCATGGACTAGTTTCTCAGCATAGCGTAAATACACCTTATCTTTTTCTTTAATTAACATAGCCACCGTGTAGGAAGGAAATTTTGAACGTAAAATACGATTTTGTATTTTAGATGCCAGGCTCAGGTGATCCTTGTTTAATGAGAGACTATCTAGGGCCAGAGCCAGCGCAATTAACGTATGTAAAAACTTTCGCATATCGATCTTAGAACAGAGAGATTTTAAAACCCCATCCATATAGTTCCTGTCCCACGATAAACAGCAATGTGACATTTGATTTCCTTCATCAAATAAGCACCCTGGACAGTTTTCCTTTAAACGTTCGAATTTTGCATATTGAAGGATGGCGTAAAATAAAATTTTAACTAAAGAAGCCATCATCGCCGCTCTTTTCTTTGCCGGAATTAAGTGGCTCTCTTCTATTCCCAGGGCCAATGCTTTGTTGACTTGTTCATGGGCAAGGCCTTCACCGACTTGGTCTTCTGTCACATAACAGCTGCACAATTTTCCATCACCGGCCCCGCTGTCCTGAAAGATAATATTTAAAACTAATTTTAAAACCCTTTCATATAACATTTCATATGGCTGCTCCTCCTCCTTCCCACCTTCCCCCATCCTTTCATACACACCTCTTTCATCACCCTCTCTGATTCCGCAGCATGTTCGGCCTCCACACAGTCTGAATTGGTCTCCTCTGCTTCATTTGAAAACAGCTGCCTGATCACCTCAGAACCTTCCAGGGCATCTTTCCTTGCAACACAACGCTTTTTGACCGGGGGTGAATCCATACGCTGAAATGTTGTCTCAGGGGTCATCTCTGCGAAATTCAGCATTTTTCGGGTAGGGCGTCCCAAAAGCCGTAGCAGGCCGTAGCAAGCGGTAGCAGACGGTAGCGGGCAGCGCTAGCAAGCAGCGGTACCGTCCGCGAAGCCGAGACCCCTTCTCATATACCCTACTGCGCATGGGCGTTGTTCCTTCCGCCTGAACCGCATTGGACGGGTCGGAAGCGCTGGGGGATTTGAGCCAATCAGCGTCGTTTACGTAAACCTTTCGGCCAATCAGCGACGCCGATTTTGAAGCCATGACCCCATGGGCGGGGCGTGGGGGAGCAAAGCGCACGCCGCGCCTTCCCCTAGCTCAGATCGCGGCGGACCTCTGGAGCATTCACATCGTGAGGGAGAGACGGGTTCGTAGAGGGGTCACAAGCACCCCGAAAAGTTTCGTCGGCGCAAATAAAATGGCCGCCCGTTCTCATCTTCGGACGCGGATCGCTGCCACGCCCTCGATCAGGTAGGGACGGGACCTTCTCCTACTGGTCGGGCGGGAGGAGCCAGGTTCAGAGAGGGGTCACACATACCCCCAAAAACAACTTGGGCCAAAAACCAAAATGGCCGACCTTTGGGGGTTCCTCCGGAACCCCCAAAGTTAGCACCCCCAAATCTAGAACCCATTCCCAACATTTGACACCCCAAAACCTAGAACCCCCGGGGAACCCCCCAAAATTGACACCCCAAGATCTAGAACCCACATATCCAGGGGGAGGGGCTAAGAAGCTCAGGGGGCGGGGCTAAGACTCAAAAAGGGGCGGGGCACCTGTCACTTTTTGTTTGACGAAAGGTGGGGGTCTAATACTACTCACTTGCTTATCAGAAACTGGAGATGGCAGGGACTCAGTTTGGGATCCTCTTTCATGCAAAACATGTCCTGTAACACTGGTGTGCGAAGGCCATGTTTCTTGATTCAAAATGAACAGAAGAAAAATACTCTGCATATGGTCAGAGGTATTTTAATACTACTGATGAAAAATCATCTAGCCCCGATTCACACCACTTGATCTTTCTAGCCACTTATTGCAGCACTTTAGTATTGCACTGGATCAGTATCTTTTTGCTGGACAGAACACATCACATCTTATTCACTTTTTCCAGTGCATAAAAACAGTCCACAGGGCAAGTGAGCAACATATATGTTCGTGGGGACAGAGTGTGAGGGCAGGAGGATCAAACCAATGCAAACATAAATCTCTCTGTCCCCCTAGGGATCGGTATAGATATCCTCCATAAATGGATGCTGTGCCTGTTTTGGAAGCAAATAATACTCAAGATCTTGGAGGGGGCAGGGCAGTAGCTGAGATTTCTTTTATTCCTCTCCTCTTCCTTTGACTCTTAGGTCGATGACAAAGGGATGCTCCTTACTCCTGGAAGCGAGTGGGCAGTCTTTCGATTGGGCCATTCAGGTGTCTTAACACATATTGAAGTAGACACAACTTACTTTAAAGGTAAGAATCTTTTAAATCCTCTCCATTTTTAGAACTCTGTAAAATCTGTATTATGGTCCAATTTGTTTTCTAAAACTTAAGGGCAAACTTATTTTAGCCGGTGCTGTTCTGCTAATGAATATTCATAGAACTCATTATCTTAACATTTCTTTTGAAAGTATTACCTGTGCAGCAAGATCAACTGTATGTTTCCTTGCATGCAGTTTCACTGAATTCAGGGGAGTTTCCCCGTAAGTCAGTGTTTGCAGACGTTTTACAGTCTTACATGCCAATCTGGTACCTGTCTACTCACAAATAAGTCCTACTGGGTTAGGTTAGACATAATCCCAGGCAAGCAGGTAGAGCAAGGATGGACAACTTCCAAAGGTCCGTGGGTCACATATGCCCCTCATGACTTAGAAAGGCTGCATCTTCCATACATTACCCCTGCACCTTTTTTTCTAACTAAAAAACCCTTTTGTATTCTCTAGTGAATATGGGGTAGACAACTGAGCAATGTTTTAGCCTCCCCCACAAGGGTCAGGGCTGGTTAGTATTTGAAAGTGGGGCTGTCAAGGATTACCCGGTGATGTAGACTGCAAGTGACTTGAAGTCACATAGAAACAAGGTGTTTTAACCATTTCTCATTTGTAGCAAAATCTTCACACACTCCCTAGAAGGTTTGATAAGGGTTTTTTTTCAGTCCACTCCCAAAGGTGAAGATGTGGGGACAAAAATATTGCCTCAAAATGTGCTTGGAAGGGCCATACATGACCTGTCAGTTGTGAGGGGGTATCCAAAAGTTTTAATGATCACCTTAAAAAAACTACAAACTATCCTATGCAGCTCAGCGATTTAAGAGGCAAATACACTCATCTCTGCACATTTGCTGGGGTTAAGGGCACAGGATCCCCGTGAATGTGGAAAAAATGCAAATAATAAAAACACTATGTTTTTACGAGGGGGTATCCAAAAGTTTAAAAGTTCACCTTTTTAAAAAAATTAACAGAAAGTTTGTTTTGATTTGTAGTTGTTAAATTATCTCTATGTAGTCACTATCTAGATTTATACATTTTTCCCAGCGTATCTTGACCCTCCAAATACCTGATATTGTAGAAGCCTGCAGATTGCACCTTACGAGGGGGTATCGTAAAGTAATAATTATCACCCGATATTATGGCATATTGATGAAATTTTGTCAGTGTCATTATTGGTCCCTAAGTGCACGTTGCTGAGAAAATCAGCTCATTGTGTCCTTTATTTTTGTGACTGGCTTTGCCAGAAGTGACTAAACTGTAAAATCTTCATCAGGTGCAATCTGCAGACTTCTACAATATCAAGTATTCGGAGGGTCAAGATATGCTGGGAAAAATGTATAAATCTAGATAGTGACTACACAGAGATAAGTTAACAACTACAAATCAAAACAAACTTTCTGTCAATTTTTTTAAAAAGGTGATCATTAAAACTTTTGGATACCCCCTCGTACATTTTGCCCATGTTGATTTACAGAACTGCAACTCTAATTTATACGGAAAGAATCAATCACATTTGCACATCCTTTTTCTTTAAAAAAACTTATTAGGAAACTTTCCAGATGCTTTTAAACTTGAAGGATGTATTTTGAACATACAAGAAGAAAAAGACTGCATATCACAAAAATGGAAGGACAGTTGTAAATGGAAGATTTTGCTGCCTACAACAAAAGTAAGTATCTCTTGATCAATTCAAGAAGAATGCAACCATCTTTTAAATTCAGGCTTGATAACCCATAGCCCTCTAGATGTTGTTGGCTTCCAGTTTTCACTGCCCTCCATATTGGCAAGATTGATGGGAATTAAGAGTCTAGCAACATCTGTCAGTAGGAGAGGGCTCAGGCTTCCTATAATGTATTTCTGCAGAGAAACACTTCTAAAGAAGCTCTAATTTCCAGGGGGGAAAAGCTACAACTGTGCAACATCCATAGGGTTGCCAGGTGTCCCTCTTTATAAGAGATATCTCTTATCTGAGGCTCATAATCGTGTCCCTTGTGAGGCTGCCAGGAATCCCTTAGAAGGGATGTACCATGTTTGAGGGCTGGAAAGCTTTCCCTTTCATATAGATTGAATAAGATGTCAAAAATTCCCACATTTTGTGGGCCCTTTATAAATACAGAAATATGTGCCTCATGTAATTTATGAATTTGGATAATATGTTAATTTCACAGAGAAATATATGGTTGTTAACTAAAACCTGTACTTTCAGTTGGTATTTAGGTAGAACACAATATTGTTCATAGGTACTTTTTGTCTGTCAGCTTCGCATGTTATACATTTTGGCTGTCCCTTATTATTTTGAAAAGTTGGCAACACTAAACATCCATAATAGGAAAATGAATTTGAAGATTCAATGACATTTAAATAATTAAACATTATTTAAATGTTTTGAGTTTATCATGTCCTTCTCTCCTGCAGCTTAAACCCCACAAGAGACATTTTTTTGATGCCACCATCATAGAGGCACTGGATGTGTTTACTCACGTGAGACTTACTCTTGTCCCGGACGGAGGTATAAGTCGGATGCGTCTCTGGGGCTTTCCACGAGCTCTGTCAGATGAGAAGTAATAAAAATCTTCAAAGAAAAAGGGTCTGCAGCACTTAAATCACTGCTTTACAGAACTGAATGTGTTCATCTCTATGTTTTGAAGTATTCCCCTACGTTGTTGGTTCAAACATAATTTGTTTACAAACATCAGTTCTGTAGCTAGGTGAATAAAATCCATATTTGCTTATATAGGCTGTCTAATGAGGGAAGTTGTATCATTTGTTTAAGTTGTATTGTATTATTTGTTAAGAGATAACACATGCATCCATAAAGCATATGTAACATTAAGGGAGTCTTGGTGTGTAAGATCATTTGACAAAATACCTTGACATTAAAAAAAAGTTAGCATTGCTCATATCAGCGAAAAAGCTTATTTATAATTATATTTTTGATAGCATTGTACTGGGAAAATCAAAAAATATATATTCATACATAATGCTATATGTATATGAATTTGCAGACTGATTCTATTAATGTTCTGATGAAATTAATTCCTACTGAATTTGATAGGACTTATTTTGAATAAATGTATTTAGATTGAAAAGGTTTACAGATTGCCAATAGCCCCCCCCCCCCCCCGATCTTCCATTTTGCAGTTATTTAACCAAAACTTAGATTCCCAACAGGGACTTAAGATGTCCATCCTTGGGGTAAAAGTGTAAGCTTTGAGAGATGATGATGATGACGACAACAACAACAACAACAACAACAACAACAAAAACCATTACCACCATACTATAGATGGATTTATCAATACAATGTATTTTAATACCAGAAGCTATGAGCCCCAGTGAGAATTCAGACAATACTGAAATCTTTCATAGAACAATTATATGTGAATGTTGTGGCCATGCACACTAAAGGTCCACCGAAAAAGAATGGATGTTTTTCATGAACAGAAAGGATCAGATTCAATGGTCATCAGATGGTGCAGATGGAAAACTTTAATTAACAGATGTGTGACCCTATGCCTCTGTTGTAAGTTATCAGGACATTTATTGGACTGCAATAAAAGGTACACAGGTGGAGGAAACATGGACGCCATTTATCATGTTCCTCCATCTCTTTCTACTCCACTTTCCCTTCACTGAAAGAAAGCTGCTTCAAGTGACAAATAGGAAGAAGGCTAATAATTTAAAGCAATAACTTGAGCATGGAAAGGCTGAGCACTGAGTCAAGTTTATCATTAATTTGACTCATCAGACCCTCTAATGAAATTTCAGTGATAAAACCTGACAGAATTAGAAGAGGAAATAATAGGCTAGCCTACACCGTAAGCGTATTCTGCCAGTTGCTGAGGATTTTCACGTATTCCCATCCACAACCCTCAGTTGTTTTCACTTTCCTGCACATATTACCATCTGTTCATCCTCCCGCTGCCAAAAATGAGCAGCCATAGGAATCCATTGTATAATGCACAAGACCCTGTCTGCTGGAGGAGTGGGTGGGATGACTGGTTTGAGAGAAGTAAATGGAGGCAAGTTAGCAAGAACAGGTTAAACACACACTTTTTAACTACTACTCTTTGAGAAACAGTAGCTGCCCATTCCATGTTGCAAGGATAAAGCGTTGTCTCAGCTTTGAATAGAAGAACATACCAAAATGTGCAAACAGCTTCTTATATTTGAGGGAAAGAACTGAAGATGTGAATGTAGGACAAAGTGAAAATTTTAGTGTAGGACAAAGTGAAAACTTTAGATTCATCCATCCAAGCAGAGAGCTTTGACTGCTTAATTCTTACAAGTCTAGCTTTAAAGCCCTGTGTGTTCAGCCATGTTTGTGGCACTCCAATAGGGTTGCCACTTCCTTTTTCTGGCACACACCTCAATTATAACTCCTATATGGCAGGCAGGTAGAGTAGTATCTTCTATTCCTTGGGCCATAGAAGTTATGAGGCATTTTCATCCTGTAAAATTTGGGTGTGTGAGGAATCCAGTGGAGATCTAGTGGGCCACAAAAATGGCACAGATGGTCACCTGGGGTCAAATGGATCTCAATGTGAATGCAATGAGTCAGAGTTGACAGTGCTATGTAGAGTGGTCCAATGTTCTTATCTTGCCCTTGACGTTCTACCTTGTCTATTGGGCCATCATCTTTAGGTCTTACTATTTCTCTAATGATTTTCTAGACCAGTTCCTGCTGGAGAGAAGGAGGAGGAGAGCAGTTCTGGGTGGCTATTTTTAAGTGGGTGAGAGTTGAATTTTTGAAAACTCTTGG
Organism: Urosaurus nigricauda; assembly: GCA_034509955.1. Classification (NCBI taxonomy): domain Eukaryota; kingdom Metazoa; phylum Chordata; class Lepidosauria; order Squamata; family Phrynosomatidae; genus Urosaurus; species Urosaurus nigricauda. The sequence goes on from JAOEGL010000001.1 coordinate 248,008,693, forward strand.
GAGAGTGTGTTGTTGCTGGGGGGTGGAGCTTCTGTGAGTCACACCTGTGAGTCACTAGGGGTGGAGCTAGCAGTCTAGCTCTATATAACCCATCCCAGAGCCTTTCTAGATCTTTCTAGACCAGTTCGTGCTGGAGAGAAGGAGGGGGAGAACAGTTTTTTTTTATCATTAGCACTGTCTGTGGAAAAAGCCCAGGTCACCAGGGGTCTTTAACCTTGCTGTTTATTAGGGGATTTTTTTTTCCTGAGCGGGAAGCCCATAATCCTATTTCAGGGACTAACTAAGACTTCTCAGTATGGACACTGAGGGGACTGCCAGAGTCACCTGCAACACTTGTGGGATGTTTGTCTTCTTGCCTACCAATATGGGAAAATTCACATGCCCCAAATGCAAGCTGGTATCCCTCTTGGAGGAGAAAGTGAAGTAGCTGGAGGCCCACATAGCTACACTTCAACATATCAGGGAGCAAGAGGTTTTTCTGGACAGAACGGAATAAACGGTCATGGATGGGGACCACACAGAGGAAGTCACTATGGAGGAGACTGTCACTTCACGTACACAGGAGGAAAACAGCTGGAGGAATGTCACACACAGATGAAGGGAAACCAGTTCTGAGAGTTTGTAGCTACAGAATCGATTTCAAGCTCTGTCCCTTATCAAGGAGGATGATGAAAAGCAGCATGGACACACTTCAGGGACAGAGCAGGGGAGCCTAAGAGTTCCATCACAGGGAACAGTTGCTGCTAAGCCTCGGAGGAGGTGTGTGGTTGTGGTGGGGGACTCCTTGTTGAGGGGTACAGAAGGAGTGACAAGATGTCTAGGGAGGTGTGTTGTCTCCCTGGGGCAAAGATCCGTGATGTGACAGAGAGACTGACAAGACTGGTCAAACCTACTGACAAATATCCCTTCCTTTTGGTCCATGTGGGAACGAATGACACAGCAAGACACAGCCTTCAAAAGAAATAGAGGGGTATAACCTTTTTAAGAGAAACAGGCCAAACAGGAAAGGAGGAGGAATAGCATTATATGTCAGGGATACTGTCATGGCCAGCCAAGAGATGGAGTCAGAGGATCAGGAGGAGGACGTGGCTCCTCAGGAGCAAGAGGAGTTGGAGACTAGACCAGGTCCCAGTTATTTATTGTCAATTTAATTTACATGGAACAGTGATAAATAGGGATAATTAATTGAAAGGGAAGAACTGATTTGCATCACGACGTTAACCAGGGACAAATTAATCAAAAAGGAATATTGGGAGTGAACCAAGACAGAGTGCAAATCAATCAAAGAACTTGTGTAAGTGGTGATTGTAAAATGTTAGGTCTGTAATCTTGTGCACGCGTACTTGAAACAAGCTTCATTGAACATGAACATGAAACATGTGGAGACTATGGTTGTAGGTAGGGGGTGGGAATCATGTAGCTCTCAAGATGTTGCAGGATTGTAGCTTCCAGTACTGTTTCTCATTGGCTTTGCTGACTGAGGCTTCTGGGTGATGCCGTCCAACAACGTCTGGAGGGCCCCACAATTCTGACCCTTATTGCAGGTCTGCATTCAACCAAACTGAAAGGGTCCTTATGTCTCATTAGTTCCCGTAGGAGAGATAAGAAAAAGTTTAACTCTCTCCCATCAAGATCAATGGGACTACAATGTGTTCCTTATTTGTCTCAGCTTGGGTCCTTCATAATGGTATTATCCTCACAGGAGCTAGACTGTTCAGGAAATTAGGACTGAAACAGACATGTCCTGGTTCACTGAGCAGTTTGGCTATGAAATAATGTGTGAGTGTGTGTATGTGTGTAGAATCTGCTTTTGTAACTAAAGGGAGCATGTGGCAAATGGGGGCAAAATCTCCCAACCTCCCTCACCCTTTCCTTCCACCCTGTTTTGTCTGAAGACTCTCTCTGCAGCCAAATGCTGTGTGGTTATTTGGGGAACAAATTGGAGAACAGCACAGTGTTGGACTAAAAGGTTGGGAGAGGGAGCAGATTGTGTACAGATTCCCCGTGCACTCCAGTTTGTGAGAGAAAGATATTTCCTTGTCCACCTTTTATAGTGAAACTTAAACACAGCATGTATGCATACATATCATTTGAGCCTTAGTAGTACAGTCGGCCCTCCGGATCCACACATTTTTTATCTATGGATTCAATCATCCACAGCTTGAAATGTATTTTTAAAAATATGAATTCCAAAAAGCAAACCTTGATTTTGCCATTTTATATAAGAGGCATAATTTTACTAAGCCATTGTATTTAATGGGTCCTGAGCATCTACAGATTTTGGTATCCATGGAGGTCCTGGAACCAAACCCCAGAGGATACTAAGAACTCACTGTAATTTGTTTACATGGAATTTAAAAAAAACAGACCAAAAATAGAGAGAGATGGGTTGCCAGCAGAGAGAAAGCAAGTGAGGGGATATTTCTTTTCCTGTGTGGAAAAGACCCAGCATACCAGAAGCACAAGTATTGGGGGTCAGAGAGACTTTTTCTTTAGGCTGGGTGTTCAAGGCATGCGTTGGGGGCAGAGCTGAGCTGAGGAAGAGCTATTAAATCCATCCCTGAGCCAGTGTTCAGGATATTAATCCAATTCTGTCATGCCTGCCAGTCGAAGGAAGTGTGTTAAAGCATGGCAGACACTTGATTAATGAGGTTATCGAGAGGCCAAGGTTGACATTATGAGGCTTCACGTTACACCCAAGCTTCCTCACTCTCTGGGGATAGAACAGTAAAAAGAAAGGGGATATTCACTGTGGAAATAGAAACAAAGATGAGTAATGTGTTATTGCATCCTTAGCGCCATTCAGATCTATAAAAGGATTCCTACAAAGCAGGAAACGGGAGAATAAGACACTTCTCCAAATGTGTGCAGTGTGGTTTTTCAAAAATATCAACTTAACGCTCCTGCAATGTAAATGGAAAACGCTAATGTTGCATTATAACCAGCCTCTGATAACAGAGAAGTTACTGCCATTCTTCAGAACAAGGCTAGACATGCACAGTTATAGCAGCACTGAAGCGAGGAGCACAAATTGCTTATATTGTGTGATTGATCAGTTCATAGATTGGAATTAAATTGTGTTTTCCAAACAATTTGCTGGGTCAGTGCATAGGAGTTCAGGATGGCGCCTGCCATAAGTCTCACTGATGAAGTGCCACACAAAGAAAACATCACCACAGAGCACAATAAGCAGACACAGCAGCACCAATCCTTAGCATCAATGTGACAATAACAAATGGCATATTTTCAACTTGATATTAATCTGTGCTACTAATGTGGAAAAGAGCTTTACTGTTGATATAACTGGGTTGTTGCTGCTGTTTTTCTAATAGTGTGTGAACCAATCTTGACTGAAATTTCACAACACTTCAGTGGCTAATACTGGAGAGTCTGAAGCACAGAACTCTGGGTATCCTTAATATATTGAACATCAGGGCAAGAGGCCTATGGTCATCGTGGCATGATCTTTCACACAATATTAAGAGAACGGGAGCAGCCACCAACAGGGAGGAGCTCCATTTATGGCACCATCACCACTAGCAACCTTCAACAAAGATTGGGCTTTTGGTTGAACAAGTGGAATCTGCAACAAAAAGTTGAAATGTGGAGTGTTCCCATTCATCTGTGCCCTTCATTTCACTCTCTTTTAAATATCCTGCATTGTAAATCATCTCACAAAACATGCCCTCCAGATTTGGTGTAAATCTGCCCAGCCATTTTTGAGGACCTTAGGGAGACACCTTGCTAGATTAGACCCATCTCCCTAAGTAGATTTCATGTGCACCAGGCACCCTATATTGTAAATCAAACCATCCCCACATACACTCTAAATCCATCCAGCTGTTTTTAAAGAAATTAGTAAGGTACCCTAGCAGGGACCTTCTGCCATGAAAAAACTGGGTTTTGTGAATACCACATGTTTTGAATTAGGCCATCCCAACACAGCCTCTGAATTTGGTGGAAATCCATCCAGCTGTTTTCATGTATCGCAGTAACAAACAGACAGAAACTTAATTTTTTTGCATGGATTCTCACATCAGTAAAAGTTCTGAAATATTTCAGTGTGTCATTTTTTTTAAAATCAAGGCACAAATCCTAAGACCATTCAGACCAATAAGGTGCCTTGCCCCCAATAGAGTAGACCTACAGGAGCTTGGGAAGCCAATGCTTAGGTAAGTTCCATTACTTCAATGGGCTTACTCTAGAGGAAAATAACAATTACATTTAGAACCAAAAGAGTTAATCAGCTTGAGCTTATCCACAGTCTCATAAGCTAATATTGTGCAGACCAGAACACTGGAAATTTTGCTGACTTAGCTGTTATTTTAATTACTCTATTTAAAAAAAATAAATAAAAACGAGCCAGTAAACCACTCTAGGTAAAGTGCACTTCAGTGGTCAATCTACATGCCCCCTTCTCCCACCAGTGCTGACTTTGAAATTAATTAAGGAATAAACCTAGATCAATAGCCAACCTAACTAGAAAATTGTATTACATACATTGATTCTTTACTCATGTGGCAATAGACTAATTCTGTAAATAAGGAGACAAATTCCCACGTCCAGATAGTAGGTATTATGTGGTAATATAATTATAGATAAATAATATATCAGCAGAAAAGATAAGCATCAATATAAACACAAGCTGTGGGTTAGTTTCTAAAAAATCTCCAGACCCCCTGTCATGTTCCACGGCTGAGAGAAGGCCATTACACAATAAAAGCCTTGTCTGAAGCTGCCCAGAAATTCTCTGTGTAAAACTTTCCCCAGCAAAGTCCAGCAGTGCCAGCAGAAGCCACATCTTGTCAAATTCCTTCTTAAGAGCAACGCCGATTCCCCTCTCATTGCCTGCGATCTGGTCATGGCAAACTTGCACATGAATATTTTGCTTCTCTTTGGATCGTTTGCAACTTTCATTTCAGGGATGAAAGTGTGTGATCCAAATGCATTTATCATTTCCCTTTCATCTGTTGTTTAATTATTTAAAAGGCACACTAGTATACACACACATACACACCACATACACACATATGTAAGAAGAGTTCCTGTGTCAGTAATGCTCTTTCATTCTATACAGTTCTTTCCAGTGATGCCTCATCCCACAATGCACACCCTTTTGTGCCCTCTTAATGCTCTGCCTTTGTCTCATCAGTCATCACTAGTCACTTTGACCACATCCTCAATGAAAGCAGGCCTCTGTGTTTCCATTTTTTAAAATTGCCTTTCTTATGTCCTTCCATATGTCTGAAAGTTCTAATATCTTCCGCAGCCCTATATCTAATACATGCCATGTGATCTCATTCCTATTATTAATAATTATCTGAACATCAATTGCAAAAGAAATAGAGATAATAAACCGCCTTGCTGATTTACACATCTTGGATTCAATGGCCATGTAATGTGACCTTGGCATTTTGAAATTTAGTTTGCGTTTTCTTACTATAAATTCTAAAATTAAATTCATTATTTAGGTTATTATCTAGAAATATTGTAAGTGTATAGAAATGCCATCATTGTTCATTAAAATAGTTGTTTCACTGATAAAAGCAGAGGGAGATGTCCACAAAATTGTCCACGTCTTAAAAATATCAGTGCTTAATAACATATTTGTATTATGGTGCACTGAGACTCATGGAAGTGAATTTTGGTCCATGAGAGGAGAAAACAATATGTTCCATTGTTTCCTACACCCCTCGCTTCCTTGACCAATGAACGTTCCTCCTCTTCACAAAAAGTGAAGAATGCAGTGAATTCAGTCTCCTGGTAAAGCAGAGCTAAAGTAGAGTGTCAAACTAGATGATACAATGAGCGTGCGTTTAGATAAAATGCTCCTTCAATAGTTGAAAAACCCATGTTTGTTATAGCACATGCTTGCCCCCCTGTATATTTTGCATTTGGTGTGCTTTATTTTTTATTCAATGTACCAGATATCCTGTATTGTTACATAAACACATGATCATATTTGTGCCTAAATGGAATGAATGTAAGCTTACGGAATTATTTTTCTACTTGCACAGGTAACACTTTTAAAGAGGGCACACTTTATTAAAGGCAGGTGACTACACACATGAGTCTAAAATGAAGTTGGATAATTTTTTCCCCAAGAAGCTTTTTAATAGCTGCCCATTAGAGGGCATCAAAGTATTATACAAGAAACACATTTGTTAAAGCAGTATTGTGATTCTCGATTCTTGGTGTATGATTCAACCAGAACTAAGCACAAGACCCTTTTATTTACATCAAAAAGTTTTTGCCTATGTTTTTATCTCTGATAGTGAGCATTCCTAAATGTTAAAAAAAGGTAAAAGTGGAACTTTTTTATTTATTTGGGTTTGTGGTAGTCCTAAAATAATTTTTATAATAAAAGTATTGATTTGCCCTTATAAAAATGCAACCTTTCTTGGGCAAACAGCCATGAGGGTTGTGGCATTCTTTTTAAATGACATCAGTCTTTCATTTTTACCAGGTATAGGGTTGCGCTAATCTTAAAAATGCTCTCTTGAGGAAGTTGCACTATTAACTCGGGGAGCTGAGAGCCTTTTGGGACGAGAGCGAGGCCTCCTTGGCACACCAAGTATGTTCCATCATTCTTCAGCTACGAGGGTGTTTTGCTATAGTTTTTAGTATCCATCAAAAGGAGAAAAGAGCAGGAATTTTACTGAGAAGTAAAAAGCACCGATGGTATAGTGTTTTCCCCCAAGAGTGCTCAGAGCCTTCTGCACATGGGATTCTGCACAGAAGCAGGAAAATAATTACAATTATGATGAGTTAACCCTTGTACACTGGACTATTTTTTAAAGACTGCATTGAGATAGTTTGGAGAATTTTCTTACCGCGCTAGATTCCCGTGTACTGTGGGTTATCTTTATACTTACAGTACAGGTAATATTTCATGTCCTTTTTCCAGAACCCATTACTGGTTCATGGACAAGGTCCAGGCAGGCCTTGCCGGGGAAAATATGATCAGGGAGCCCACACCAAAAAGGCCGTTCTTTTTGTCATTACTCTCTGTCGCAGTTGGAGGAGAAGAGCCTCAGGTATTTATTACACAATACAGCCAGGCTAAACATCTCTCCCTTTCACTGTGGTCTTCTTCTAGTGTGATGTTGACCTTAATACTTAAATTGTTGTTGCTGTGTGCCTTCAAGTTGAACAACCCTCCATTTTCAAGCTCAGTTTTCTTTCCTTGGGCTGTTCCAGTCTGGGGTCTATGAAAAAACAATGAAATTCAGATAGCATCCTTGGAATATAATTCTCCCCTGATGAACCTTGTTTTAAGCCTAAATAACCTCAGTGGGGTATGTATGGAAACTGATTTCAGGCAATACCTATCCTCAAAGGCTACTTGCCTCCCCCATGGTTCCCCACCCACCCAACCACCACTGGGTATTCACTTTTCTTAATGTTAATGATCTACTGAAAGGCTTCCCATGTGTTTCAGTCTATGGAAAACAGGCTCTTTATCAAACACTTTTTCCCCCTGTTCTCTGGGAAACAGGACTTCCGATGGATTTTGGTGGAGATGGCGAAACAGAAGGCAGAAGGCAGAGAGGGCACAGTGACTAAATGGAAAGGAAAGAGGAAAACAGGATTGCAATACAGCCCCACCCTCCAGCATCTGTTCATTCTTTGCACTGGGATGACAATGGTTATTTCCCATTATGCTGACAACACCTGAATTCAAACTAACAGTGCAGTGGGAACAGATGCGTGCCCTGCCAGGGTTGGGAAGAAGGGCCCTTTTATTGCTAAGTTTGAATAATCAAAAAAGAGGATTAAAAGAACTACTGCAAGCTTTGATTTCAACCTTTATGGACCCTCCCATGCAAGCAAAGAAAAACATTTCAGAGGGACTTTTTAAAAATAAAATAAAATAGATGAAACTGTTTTCAATAGAGACAGAGGAGTTCCTGGGTATGAATCTTTTTCAGGATTTTGCCAGGCACTAAAATTCATGGGGTTGCCATAAGTCAGGACAGGCAGCTTTAAAGTACATACACAGTCATTCATTAAATTATGCAGCATTCTGTTTTAGCATTTCTAAACACTGAAATCTCAAAGCAACAGAATTTCTCTTTTTTAAAAATAATATTTTATTAACAATTATATCTTTAAAAAACTAGTAGGATCTCTGTTTTGGGTGTATGTGTCCTAGCTCACATGAGAATGTCTGTCCACAAGTGTACACACGTACATGTACACAGACTGAAGGTAGCATCCTGTTAGTGGCTTATAGAGGCATAAGTCCACCTTATGCTTGAGCATGTCTTTTTCTTCTTCTTGTTGCAGAGGGTGGCATTCTCTTCTAACCAAAGCCCCACATTCTGGACTTAACACTGAACTACTGCAGCTCTCCCCGCATAACTATGGGGAGGGGGTGATTCAGACAACATCTGGCTAAGCCTCTGTAGCCAGATACAGAGTGATTATATCATCCTCTGAGACTTCTGCAGGATCCTAGCAGATTTCAGCAGATGAAATATTCAGTCTGGCTATGGGAACACAGCCAGGCATCTCCTCGACTCTCCACCAGCCAAGAAATGGGCCTGTGGTGGTGTGGCCTGCAACAATTCAGGTGAGTCCAGTGGACAGCTGTAGTGTAGTTCTGCATGTGAAACTATTACGCTACACTCTGTTGCACTGGATCTCAGTCACAGACTGGCACATGTGCTAAAATTGTTTATAATGCTCTTCTTTTTTTCAGAAATAAGTATATGACCTTGCTCATTGACGAAGGATGTGAGATGTTAAACCAGATTTGGATTATAGAATGGGGCCAGGGGCACACATGATAGAATATTTCTCCATACAAAAATAAATATAAATACAGCCAGCCCTCTGTATCCACAGATTTTTTATCCAAGCATTCAAGCGCCCACAGTTTGAAAATATTTTTAAAATGTATAAATTCCCAAAAGCAAACTTTCGTTTTGCCATTTTCTATAAGGGACAGCATTTTACTATGCCAATGTATTTAACGGGACTAGAGCCTCCACAGATTTTGTTAACCACAGGGGCTCCTGGAACCAAACCTCAGTAGATACCAAGGGCCCATTATACTGCGGATTACCTTGAATACCCTGAATTTCAATGAGCTCACCACTGTAAACCAGTGGTCAACCATCTGATGTCAGATATCCCTATACCAAAGTCTGCTGCTCCTCAAACAGGAGACTTGTATTCTGCCACTTGAAGACTTACCAGTGTAGCAGAATCTGCCAGAACTGGCATCATCTCTTGCAACCCAGGGTCAGCGCCATGTAATGATGAAGCAGCAGAGGACAACTGTGGAGGAATTTGGGATGATGCCTAAATCAGTGTGTCCATGATGTGAACCGAAAATAACCCAATTCACTAACTCAATTATTTAAATTATTTCGTTATTAAGGGAGGATGTTGTTTCCCCTCATCTCTTACCTGTGGGTTTCCCCTAGCATTGGCTTGGTCCCTGTGAGAACAGAATGCTGAAACAAATGGCATTTGATGTGATCCAGGAATGTTCTTGCTATGAAGTTAGCTGAAGTTATTATACTGACAGCTGTATATAATATTTACCTGAAGACTCTAGGAGGCATTTAATGTTGCCTTAGCTTGAAGACCACCAGAGAAGAGAATATGTCTGGAAAAAGAACACATATTAAGTTATTTCATTCTTACAGGGGAGATTCCGGTGGTCATATGTTTGTAAACCATTTGCTATTTTCAGTTCACAGCCATGGAAACAAAAAGTCTGAAAGGAATCCCAGAGATCAAAATGTTTGTGAATCTTCATCTCAAAAGTAGCTCCATGAGGTGAGCTATACATTTTTTAACTTTTGAGCATAGGTTCTGGGTGACCTTGGGCAGGTCACACTCTCTTAGCCTCAAGGGAAGGCCATGGCAAACCTCCTCTGTATCTTGTCAAGAAAACTCTATGATAGGATCACCTTAGAGTTGCCATAAGTCGACCCTAAGGCAAACCAAGTGATCTTAGCAGGTTACACCACCCAAAATCTCTGAACTAACCCATGCTGGCTGAGAGATTCCAGGAGCTATAGTTCAAAGAAGTCATTTGTCCAAGTTCCACTTTTGAGCAGGGCCAAGTGGGATGCTTCTGTTGCTGCCCTCTTACTATGTGTGTGTGTTGTGTGTCTTCAAGTCTATTTCAGTTATGATGATGTTAAGTCGAACCTCTTATGGGGTTTTCTTGGCAAGATTTGTTCAGAGAAGGTTTGTCATTGCCTTCCCCTGAGGCTGAGAGAGTGTGACTTACCCAAGGCCACCCATGGTTGAGCCGGAATTGAACTCTGGTCTCGAGAGTCATAGTCTAATGCTCAAGCTACTGCCCCACGCTAGGCTCCCCCTTGACAGGACAAGGCCACTCTCATTCTGCAGGGGATAACAAAACCAAAATAAAAAAATTACAATGCCCTGTAGTTGATCATATTTACTATATACCTTCACAAGCAACATTACTTCTCCTTGCTGCCAAAAGCCTGCATTAGGATGTATTTTCTTATTAAGGAACGGAAGTCTCTTCTGCCATGCACAGCTGCTCACCAAGACATTAACTGACTCCCGGCATATTATTTTCAAAATGCACTCTAAAAATAAGAGCCGTTCTGTGGCCAGCAACATGGCAATTAACAAATGTCTTGGGCTTGATATAGCATTAAAACCCAACAAGCAGAGTTCCTCATTGATGTCTATAAGCTCCTTTTTCCTGGCAAAGAAATGTCTCAGGCCCATTCAAGATTCAGTCCCCATTTCATCATAATAAGCCAAGATTTTGGGGGGGGGGGGGGGGAGTTAGCTTTTTTGGACTAAAATTCCCATGTTCTTTTGGGGTGGGAGGTCTGGGAGGTGTAGATTTTCCCTGAACTCATTGGACTTACTACCAAATAGGTATATGTAGATTTGGGCTATAAAATACATGCCAGGGCGAGACGGTACTTTCTCCTTTAAAAGCCAAACAGATACTGTACCTCCCTGAACTAGCCAATGGGAGGACAAAATCAATGCACAACAGTTAGTATACAAAATTAAATAATTAAATAGGGGCTGGTGTCCAGTGTTGCAGTGACCCATTTGTATCCTCCACATTTGCAGGTTTGACCTTTGCGGATTGGATTATTCACGGATTATTTGCGGCTGTCACCACTGAGGCCCTGTGCCATTTTTAATAGGGACCGAAAGCCTTGCAAGGCTGAGAGACTGTGAACAAGGCTTGTAAGTCAATTTTACAAATGAGATAGGGCTGCAGCAGAGGCAGCAGCAAGTCCTGCCAGCCCCCCCCCCCCCATTTCTATCTTGCAAAGGAACTCTGCTTCCTAGAAGGCATCCATGGTCCGTTGAATCTGTAGACAGTCCTTTTTGTGTATGTCAAATGTGGTTTGGGGAGTCCTAGAGTTTATTTGAGAGCCAAGGTGGCGTACTGGTTTGAGAGCAGGACTATGACTCTGGAGACCAGGGTTTGAATCCCACCTCAGCAATATGAAACCCATTGGGTGGCCTTGGGCAAGTCACACTCTCTCAACCTCAGAGGATGGCAATGGCAAACCCCCTCTGAAGAAACTTGCCAAGAAAACCCTGTGATGGGGTCACCATAAGTCTGAAATGACTTGAAGGCATACCACCACCACCATCACAATAACAACAGCAACGAAGACCTTATTTGCAATTTTCCCCACATTTGTGGGATCCTGTGCCCCCAGGTTGCCCAGATGTCATAACCACAAAAGAGGACAAGGCAACTCAAATTGCAGAACATTCCAGAAGAATGTAGGGCATCACAGAATAAAAGCTAGAAACACTAATATAATTATAAATTCATACCATATGGTTTATTTACAGCTATATTGCATAAACCATATGATGAACGTATATTTGTTAAAATGCCTTGTTGGCTTGCAATAGACTTCTAGAACTCTGAGCAAGACAAACACTTAAAATTACTAGTAACAAATGCAGCTACCCCAGGCTGTGCAGAGTTTATCAGTTAGTTCCAGGACTTTTGTACTTCTTGTCTGGATGCCTAAAAAGCAGGAACAACTTTGTGCTATCTAGCGTTTTTACTGTTTGTGTACAGTACTTCTATATGGGCTCTCAGGGTAGTATAAGATTGTTGTTGTTGTTGTTGTTGTTGTTGTTTGCCTTCAAGTCATTTCCAAATTACAGCGACCCTCTCAAATTACAGCGACCCTCTCATGGGGGTTTCTTGGCAAGATTTGTCAGAGGTTTGCCATTGCCATCCTCTAAGCTTGAGAGAGTGTGACTTGCCTAAGATCACCCAGTGGGTTTCCATGGCCAAGTTTGGATTTGGCCTCTCTAGAGTTGTAGTCCAACACTCAAATCACTACGCCATGCTGGCTATACAAAGTATTGTTGTTGTTTTTTTAAAAAAAGAAACACAGTTCAACTATATTAAAACAACAGCAATAAAATGCACAAGAATTTAGCAACATCAGCTCCTTTAACCAGAAATGCCTCCACTATACAGCAAAAAGCAAGCAGAAAAGAAGCAAGCCTGGTCATCCCAGAGGAGGGAATTCCAAATACAGGGTGCTATCACTGAAAAAGTCAGGTCTTGTATTTTCATTAACCTGAGCCTGATGTGGTGATGAAACATTGAATGAAGATTATAAAGCATATGGAAGAAGAGGGGATGTATTTCAGAAATGCTAGCCCCACAATAAATGGGAAGATGAGTGCAACGAGTATACGTTTCTGCATATTCCAAGACTACCATCAGACTTCAGCTGACACAGAATTAAAAAATGGAAGCAAATCTGGCCAAACATCTAAATCTGACTTTAAAACACCTCAATAAAACAAATGTCTCTCAGAGGGGTTTTAGATATTCTATGAGGCTAACAAGGTGTTTTGTTTCTTTAAAGAACAAAACCCACAACAGACAGTACACAGAATGACAGGAAGTACATTTTCTACCTAAGGCAGCCGGTGCAAAAATAGCAGAAGAACTTGCTATACATCAGACACAGTTATTTCTCATTCATTTTTCACATCGTGCAGTTTGCCCTTCAGGCAGAGACGGATAGGATTTTTGTGAAAGTTTAGGAGGAGAGGAAAAGAGCATCACTAAGTCGGGCATGGCAATTGAATGCTAGAGGTGCTAACAACAGCACTCCTTGACTCTCCTGGAGATTAGGATGCTCCCCGATAAAGAAAGAAACCCAGCCAATGGCTGATGTGATTTCTTCATTTTTCAAATGCCTAGAGTAGAAACTTGTCAAAATAAAGGCTGGATTTGTTCTTATATGGCAAGGCTGATCCACAGTGATATTATCACTGAGCTGGAAAGCAGAAAATCTAGTTAGTGGTCCCTGCCAAATCATGAATCAGTTAGAAAATAATGGCTTGAGGTATGCTCCTTTTTTCCATTCTCTGATATTTCTCGCTGCTGAACAACCCAAACAATTGCTCATAATTAAGCTGATTGGAGGACCAGACGCTGGAAGGAAATATTTCTGCTGGCTACAATCCCAATGCGCCTCATTGTACTGGATATAGTACCATTACATCAGTTCCTTCCATGACAGAAAGGAAGGCTCATATTCACAGAACAAAAGATACAGTTCCTACAAGGGGAAATGGTTTTTGCCATTTGTCGCTTCTTTGGGCCCTTTCTGATTTATCCATTTATTTCTACATGGTCATGAGATTCAACCCTCACAAATTAGACCACAAAAGCCGAGGCTTCAGCGTTGGCTGTGAGATTTTGTTGTTGTAGTGTGCCTTCAAGCTGTTTCCAACTTATGGTGACCCTTAGGTGGCCCTATCATGGGGTTTTTTGCAAGTTTGTTTAGAAGGGGCTTGCCATAGCCATCTGAGGGTACTGTTTCATTTCTCAGATTTGTTGTCATTCCTGTTGGCAGCAACAGTAGAATTAGCAGAATCTGGACTACTTTTATGGGCAATTTTGAAATAACTTGCAACAAGAGCCACTGAAATGAGAATGTACATCTCCATGCAACCTGTGGTACTTGGAATAGATTACATTCCCATTTTGAATACTGATTGTATCCATAACGCATGGACCATGTCAGATGGAGGGGAGATCTGTAAACAGAAGATCCCTGCCATGTGCAGATCCATGAGAAGGTGGCATCCATTTTATAATGCAAATACCCAAAGGATGTCCAGTACAAGCTATTGCACATTTCTCCTTTACTTGTTTGGAGAAGGAATGAGCATTTTTGCTCTCCTTTTCCATCTTTGGCCAGGGCTCAAGTTCTTGCTGAGGCGAGAACTGACCCCTTCGGGCTATCTACTTTTTCATTTTACACTCCAAAATAAATTTCCGAAGTCTCTATTATTTTTCTGCTTGGCTCCTTCAGCTGCCTTTGTGTGTCCTTGAGCAAGCATCTGATTTATATCATTGCCCTTTGAAGCACAGTATAACTATGGGTTGCCCACATCACATCTCGGACTCTTGGCAGTCTGTGCCAAAGTTTTTCCATATGACCTTATTTGGATGTGGCTCAGTCAAACTTTTCCCATCCTTGTTTTTAATGCAAGATTTCTGAAGCGGAGGGAGGAAACATTCCGTGCAGCTGTAACTTCCACCCTCGAAATCTGAAGCCGCACAGTGAGGTGGCTTAGTGCCATAGAGAGAGAAATGAAGAGAGAAACGCCTTCATTTGTTTACTAAGAGGAGGGAAGAAGCAGGGTTTCATTCATTGATCCCCTCATGCTATACTCCCCCTCTCTGAATTTCAAGGGTCAAATATGCCAAAGCTCCCTCAGCTGCCTGCCCTGCAGAGAAGAACACAATACCAGATTGGGCAGGGCTGTCTTGAAATGTGGAATCCTTTCATGACAATAGGAAGGCCAGCATCCTTCTATCTTTTTGTTTTGGTTCTTCTCCCAGATCTGAACATGGTGAAGGGCTTCAAGTGTGTCAGGAAGGCTAAAGAATTATACAGGCATACCTCAGTTAACAAACCCACTGATAAAAAAGCTCCCTTTTAGAATGATATAGCCATGTTAGTCTGTAGAATCAGTATGTACAGAGATCTTGTAGCACCTTTGAGACCAACTGAAAGAAATAAGTTGGTAGTATGAGCTTTCATAGACTTCAGATACTTCCTCACATGCATCTGAAGAAGTAGACCTATGCCTATGAAAGTAGAATTAGGCAGAATCTGGACTACTTTCATGGGCAATTTTGAAATAACTATGAAAGCCCTGACCCATATATTGTTGTATTAACCCCAGTCTTGCAACAAGAGCCACTGAAATGAGAATAGATTACATTCACATTTTGAATACTGATTGTATCTATAACACATGAACCATGTCAGATGGAGGGGATATCTGCAAACAGAAGATCCCTGCCATGTGCAGATCCCTGCTTCTTCCTGGCTTGAAGCTATGTCATGTGGTGATGACATGAGACTCCATATGCCTTGGGAGCTGGCGGTGCGGTTGGTGGGGTTTCAATGTGGCTTCAGAAAAGGCAGCTTCAAGCCACTTTTTCCTGCCCATCTGTTTTGCCCTACTGTATGTTAACAATAGCTCTGTTAACAGTTATAATAAAAAAGTAACTTTTCCAAACTCCACTTGGTCATTGAATCTCTGTCTTAAAATCTCTGTTATTTCAATGCGTCTACTGTAGGCATGATTAAGTATGGATCCAACCCAATGTCTTAACCTCCTCGCTTTGCAAGCTGCCCTGGCATATTTTTATATGCTATTGTTTTATGTTACTGTTTTATTGATATATAATCCTCCTTTGGTTTTACTGTTTTGTTTTTGCTTTTATTGTAACTTTTTAACCATGTATGTATTGTGTTGTGTTGTGCACCGCCCTGATCGTTGGAAGGGCAGTATACAAATAAAGTATTATTATTATTATTATTATTATTATATTAACATATCATCAAGCAAGTTTCTCGTTCTATTCCTGTTTCATTCTAAACACCAAAACTGGGAGAAATTCCTTTTTTGGACTACAACTCTCAAAATCTTCAGTTACAAGATGTGTATATGTATCTTCTTCAGGCTCTGCTAAAACCTTCGCAAGAGTCTTGAGCAAGTAGGAGAGTTTTCTAGCAGAAGGCTTGGGGGGCAGGATTTGGGGAGGGGGGTATTATTTCTTTATACAAAATCTGTGTGTGAAAAAGCTTCCAACTCCCTGAAGGTTAACCAAACAAAACAGAACATTGTATCCAAACAAGTGTAGCTAACAAAATGCCATCTGGCACGCTCCTGGGAATGATGGCTATGCAAATGGCACTGTCAGCAGATGGTGTTTCCACCCCTTCTCCCCAACCCCTCGACCTAAAGCGATGTCCTTCTATTCATGTGACCCCTGAGATTTGTGTGCCACAGTCCTGTTTCTTTCATTGGAGTTATTCCAACACACCGTGAGTTTTAGAAATAAACCCTACTCCATCCTTGTTAACATTTTCCTGAGTCACTGAGGACAACTTCACCTAAACATGGTCCTGTCCTAACCACAGCATTGCCAAATCCAAACACACGCACAGAGAGAGACACAAAACTGAAGGGAAAATGAAAATGGTCTGTGCTGTGAATGCATGACATTTCTTTTGTACTCGGGAGGAAAAGTTCAGTCTTCTGAGTTGGATTATTTTTCCTGTCATCAGAATGCTGAATGCCAAGTATAAAACAACCCATGCACCAACTATTTATAGCTATGTTGGGAAAATGCAGGGTTCTGAGTTTTTAGACATGAGACCAGATATATACTCATGTTTCACACTGAAAAAATAAAATTACTGCTTCCTAGTAGCCTATATATCAGAGCAGAAATAGTTGATTCAAAGAACAAATGGACTGCTTGCTTAACAAAGTTTGGCTAATCCATGTTCTAGTCCTAAACCAGTGTCTGTTAAAAGCTACAGCAAGCACTCCAGTTTGGTTGGAACTGGCTGTATTCGTTTACATTTTTTTTATTTTTCACATGTCACTGTCATGTCATGCTTTACACATGACAATAAACAGGCCACTGTCATGTCATGCTTTACGCATGGCAATAAACAGAATTTTTAAAGAATACTTTCAAAAGCTATTTCTGTTTCCAGAACCAGACAAGGCTGGATCAAGAAAACATGAACTCAGAAGTCTTGAAAGAAGTGCTGATGCTTTCAGATGTCCTATTTGCCAGTCATTTTTAAACATATACCCTGCAGCTGGATTTTGCGAAAATAGCCATATGTAATCATGAGGCCCTGCAAATGAAAATCAAATTCAGGTCTTTTCCACCATGAAAACAGAGCTGAGCTTATTACACTCATGTTTGCTGAAAGCATAAAGAACCATCAAAGCATTTCTGAGGTAAACCAAGACTGTCTAAGAGGGTACCCACATTCAGAAGTCTGCAGTTTTCTAGTAATTTGCCAGCCCTCACTTTGAAATAGCTAGAGATCATGTCCTAGCAAATGCTTTACATTTGTACTTTTTCTCCGTGTCAAGGCAATCTTAAAGAACAATCTTCAGCAATGTGGGCCCGTTTTAGACGGGCAAAAAGGGGCGCGATTAGGGCTAAAAAGCCCGTCTTTAGGGTTAGGGAGGGCGTAACGTTTACACCCTCCCTAACCCTAAAGCGTATGGACGCCGCCATTTAGATGGCGGCGTCAATACGGAGGCGCCGCAAAGGCGTCATCATGTGTGCAGCATTTTGACACGCTGCGCACGTTATGACGTTTTTGTGGCACGGGAGGGCGCCAATCGCGCCCTTCCCGCGCCGCAAAAAAAGAGCTCCATCGCGGAGCTCTTTTCTTGCGGCGGGTCTTTGCCGCGGCCTTTAAATGGCCGCGGCAAAGACCCAGGGAGAAAGGGGCCGTGGCGGTGGCCCCTTCCTCCCTTCAGCCCCGCCGAGGGAAGCGGGGTGCAGTTTGCCGGTTCCCTGCAGCCTCCAAAAGCGGCGGGATGAGGCCTCGGGGCTGCCCATGCGGCAGCCTAGGCCTCATCCCGCCGCTGAAAGGGGCGAGTATGGACCGCCCCTTTTGGGCGGTCTAAAAAGCCCCCTGATGTTTAAAGTTAATGCTAGTCAGCTGCTTTCTTTAGCAGTGCAATGTTTTGCTGTATTATAAACTTTTTCTTGGTGAAGATCTGTTTAAGAACCACCTCAATTCTAATGCTCTTTCAACAATTTAAAATGATGCCCACTATGTTCTAAAGATACACTACTAATGTAAGCACCCCATGTCCTTAATCAGGGCTGCTTGCTTTCCTTTATAAAAGAGGATTAAATTATATCTTCTCAGATAGTACAATTATTTTATGGCAAGGATATAGCTGCTTTTGACTTACAGCCATGACCGTTCAGTTTGGACTCACTCACTCTTAGTGATCTCAGAGGGTTGGAAGGGACTTTTAAAAAGCCAGACGGATCAAACAAATCCTTTACGATTAACAGCATGTGTCACCACCAGACACTGTCATTTCTTTTGCCATGAAGAAAATCTCTGCAGAAGAAAACACCCTTACAGTACATTGTGCGAAGTCTATCACAAGTGTTTTTCATACATATTCAAATGCATCCATGTTCAATGGTTGAGGCTATGCATTACAAAGAAAAGGATTTCTTTTAGGATTTCTACATGAAACGAGGGAGAGAGCTTCTGTTCCTTTTAAAGTTGTGTAGCACAGGGGATTTTGGCAGGTGTTGCTTTCCAACATCTGCTGAAATCCCATCTCCTACAAAACCATCAAAGGGAAAAGAGCCCTGTCCCTCAGTACACCTTGCAATGCTAACTCCCTTATTAGAAAACTGTAATGTATGAAGCATCCGGTTTCCTATGAGGAAAGATTATATCTAAGCCATTATTTCACAGAGCTCTGTACTGGAAAAAGAGACTGCGTAGTCATTCAATTCATGCTTCATTAAGAACTAAGGAACCACTCCACTAATCCTTCAGAGGAGTACAGTGGGAAATAATAATCATATCAAGGCCCCTCATCTTTTTCTAGGGAGTCTGAAACTGTAGGCAGCTGCACAGAACAACCTTGACAAAAACAATAGTGTCATTCTAAGTGTACCAAGTTCATCAACAGTTCAGGAATGACAAACAACCATCTGCTTGGTGGGAATTATTGCTTGTTATTTTGCTTCAGGCCAAAATCCAAATTGAGAAACAAATCTCTAAATTTGAACATACGTCCTGCCAAAGAAATGTTTTTAAATGCACATCAGTGATGAAAATATACTCAATAAACAGAAACAATTTATTGTGTTAAGGGGGATGATCAGTTTTTGAAACCTACGTTCTCAAACACGTTAAGCATTAGCTAAATGGAATTGTGTGTAATTTGTTATCATCTAAATGCAGACTGTTGTGAGCGCCATTATTGCCAAGATTTGGGTTTAACTTTTGTAGGGAATGTGATTTAGGGCCAAATCCAAATGATATTTCTAACTAAAGTAGACCCATTGGTTCAATAGTGGTTCTAAGGCTGATTTTCCAAGTTCTCATAGATTCCATGGGTCTACTAATTGCTATTGGGGCCTTCAAGTCACTTCTGACTTATGGTGACCCTAAGGGAAACCTATCAGTGTATTCTTGGCAAGATTTGTTCAGAGGTTTCCCATTGCCTTCTCCTGAGAGCAAAACTTGCCAAAGGTCACCCAGTAGGTTTCAAGGCCGAACAGGGAATCACACCCAGGACTCCAGACCATTATTCCATGCTGGGTCTGTACTAGTTGCTAATAACTGGATTTATGATTTAAAATCCTGCTCTGTGGTGGTTCTGATTACCATGTATAAAAATGAGAAACCACTACTTTGCTTTCTCTGGACGTGAAAATGAATGATTCACTGAAGAAGAGAGATGATTTTCACTGATTCCTTCTTCCTGTGCCACTTACCATGATGTTCTAGATCCTCAGCTCTCTAGGTCACTCTTTTGGGAGAGAAAGTGCAGTAGTAGAAAGGGAGAATGGGGGAGAATCAATGTCCAACCTCCTGCATTAATAAAAATTGGTGTTACATTGTCCATTCTCCAGTCTTCTGGTACAGAGGGTGTTCGAAGCTTGTTACATATTTTAGTTAGAAAGAGCTGCAGTTTCACTTCTGAATTAAGAACCCTTGTATGGGTAGCATCTGGACTCCATGATTTGATTTCAATCGATGAGTGAGGCCTCAAACTTCCTCTGTTTTCAGTATGAAGTACATTCTCCTTGTATCTTCAGCCGTGATGTCAGGAGAACTCATTCATATTACCTGCGGACAGCTTATCCTCATTTAGGACTCTTTTAATTAATTATCCAATGAGCTAACTGCTTCTCTGTCTGGCTTTCTGCACCTGTTTTAAAATTTTTCTCTAGGAATTATTTTATCTCTGATTATGAGCTTCTTTTACACTGATTGTTAGATATATTGGTGATCTCTCGGACTTTATAAGTAGGGCCAATGCAGTATGGAGACATTTGACACTGATGACTTTTCCTTTCAAGTTCCTTTTAATCAGTTCCTTCATTTTAAGAGATGTTTCCTCTTTTGAAGTCAGACAGGAGTGTTGGATTCTCCAACATTTTCCCATTCACATATAAATTTGACAACAGTGTTGTCATTGTTTCCAACCAGTTCAGCCACACTCATATCTTGCAGCAGGTGTTGGGTTGTACCACTTACAATTAATTGCTTCCCATATAGGGGCCATGCCCACTGGTTTATAAACCAGATTATTGGTTTTCAGGAATTGAATTATAACATCTCGTTTCCATTTGAACGCACATTCGATCCTGATTACAGGAACATCGTTTCCATTGGAATTCAGGTTCGATCCCCATTTGATCGGTTTAACTTGAGATAACCTGAATCTGGGAGGGGGGAACCCGGGTTAATTTGATACCACTTTCCGAGCAGTTCTTTCGCCAGGGACTAGATCTGATTCGGGGTAAATTAATGGGAATGACAAGGGTATCTGATTTGAGTATTTTGGGATGGGAGGGCCAATGTTAAAGGGACTGGCCTGGGGGTGTCACTCGCTTTGTTCTCTTTCCTTGTATTCCCAGCGCCATTTATCCCAGTTCACGTAACCTTTCCTTGATGGAGCAGGAAGCGACATCATCTATCACTTGTGTTTTTATTTTATTTTTTATTTTGTGATAGAGCACAAAAGCGCAAAACTGCCAAAGCGACAGATCGGCTTCTCGTCCATTTGCATTGCTGTTCTTGAGCCAGGCTTGTTGGGTCCAAATAGGTGGTATTTGGGTTCAAATAGGCAAAAGACCCATGAGGGAGACATGGCATCTATTCGGAAGCAAAAAGGAGCAGGAAAAGAGACATAGCATCGGGCTGGAAAGGGGGCAAAAGACCCAAGAGGGAGACATGGCATCTATTCGGAAGCAAAAAGGAGCAGGAAGAGAGACAAAGCATAGGGCAGAGGGAGGGTGTTTTGTTTTGTTTGAGGCTGAGAGTGTGTGACTTGGCTTCCATGGCTCTGTTGGTATTTGAACCCTGGGCTCCAGACTCAAACGACTATGCCACACCGGCTCTTATGGGGACCCTTTCATGGCATGTTTTCTTGGCATGTTTCCTGGGGGGGGGGGTTATCATGGTCATCTTCTGAGGCTGAGAGAGTGTGCCTTCCATATAGGTATATGTATCTGTGTGTATATGTATACACACACATGCAATTGATACATATACACATATAATCCAGCTTGAGACTGCTTTAACTGCCTTGGCTCATTGCTAAGGAATTCTGGGAACTGCAGTTTTGTGAGACATTTAGCCTTCTCTGTCACAATGAGCAATGGGGCCATAATAAACTACCATTCCCAGGATTCCCTAGCACTGAGCTATAGCAGTTAATCCGATCTCAAAATGTATTATTATTATTTCCAAAGAAGTGAGGTTTTTTTAAATTTGAGCTGTTGATCAAGTGCTTAGGCACGATTAGACGCCACTGTGACGTCTAATTGCCTAAGCGCTTGATCAACAGCTCAAATGGAAAAAATTTTTTGGAAAAAACGGTTCCACAAAGGTAATGGGAATGGGGGGCAAAATAAATCCACTTCAAAATACACTGGAGACAAGTGAATGGGAATGAAAAATGAGCTTTTAAAAATCTAATCATTATGCTCCACTTGGTAATGGGAACGATAGTCATGATTCGAATACGATTCGATTCTACAAATCGAAGTGGACTCGCAGCAAAATAAGTCAATGTATATGCCCAGTGGGAACACCCCCATAGTTGATTTCATGAGCACCTATTTTGGGATCAAGCCACTTGGAGTTCTTGAAATCTTGCCTCTTTGTTATAATCATACATACATTTATCCCAAATAAGGGTGATTAAACCATTCATTTTAAAATTATTTCCTTTAGTTGTCTCCCTGATTTCATTCTCCATTCCAAGATTATGTTGAACATTTTGATATGGAGAGGGTGGGAATAATAGCATGTCTCTAGGACTAAGGTAACTTTAGGTGTCTGGTATTGTCAGTAGCAATGATTCTGTGGAGTCAGTTCCTTTTAAGGTTTCTAGCATTGCTAATACAATGTCCTCCCAAATGTACAATGGCACACAACTATCAGTAAACCTTTGGTCCTATCGCGTTCATATCCTGAGATGACTACTTACCATTGGTTCTTTCTTTTCACCAGGCTTCTGTGATGCTCAGTGTAGCTTTGTTTTCCCTTAAAATCAACCACACACCCATTTTGGCTCAGATGGTGTCTTTTTCAGACAACTTGCTGAAAACTAGGACTAGAAAGGGCAGCTATTTAAGAACTAGACAAGATTCTAAAGTGCAAAGACTTAACACTGAATATTAAAATTTGGATTGTTCAAATCATTGTATCCCCCATCACCATGTATGAATGTGAGAGTTGGACGGTAAAGAAAGCAAACAGGAAGAAAATCAACTCATTTGAGATGTGATGCAGGAGAAGAGTGCCAAGGATACCGTGGATGGCCAAAAGGACAAACAATTGGATCCTAGAACAGAATAGGCCTGAACTCTCCCAGGATGACAGGAAGGTGAAATTGAGGTTTTTGTATTTTGGGCACACCATGAGAAGAGAAGACTCATTAGAAAAGCAACGATGCTAGGAAAGGTGGAGGACAGCAGAAAAAGAGGAAGACTGAAAGCCAGATGGCTGGATTCAATTAGGGAGGTCACAACCTTGAACTTGCAGGACCTGTGCAGAGAGGTAGAGGATAGGCAGTCTTGGAGATGTCCCCATGAGTCGAGGTTGGCTCCAATGCAGCTAACATACATATATTCCACTTAAAATACAAAACCTCTTTAATTGACTGTTGTGTTTTATGACTTGCTCATGACCTGTTTCCATCTTGTCCTTATTTAAGAAATAAGAAATATTTTCACTTTTGTCTCTTGGGGATGACTCAGCTTGAAGCAAATGCTTCCCAGATCCTGCTTGCTTTCCCTTGATGCAGCATTTAAAAGCTGCTCTGCCATCCTTTTCTAATGTTACTTACCCATCCTATTTCAAATGGAACCTGTCACTTTGCATAGGTCTATTTTGTGTCAATTATCTGTCCCAGTGACTAACAAATCTACAGTCTTGTCTCCATCATCATCTCACACATGCATTGGAGCTTAACCACTTTGCCAGTATAGATGACACTGCGTGTGGAACAGGTAGCATTTTAGAGGAAACTGGTTTGGAAGCCTGGGCTTTCCACACCCTTTCTAACAATCAAAATTTGTTTCTAGGATCTCATAAGATTTTCCCAGATCATTGCTGCCAACAATAACAAGCATTATTAGACAATGTGCAATGTTCCCAGTCTTCACACTAAGTGGGTAATTCTCTAATCTTCAAGCCCACCACAAACCAACTGATATGCAACTTAAGCTGTTTTAAACCAATCTACATTTCTAATGATGGAATCATCCACTACTACAAGCCCCCCAATTACTGGAAGTATATCTTCAATGTATGAGGTATCTGTTCATCTATTAAGGGATAGAACCTTTCTGAAGAATCATTTCATTCTCCCTTAAAGTGTTGCTAACCTGCTTCTCCAAGATCTTCCTTCTCCTTGACTGTAGAAGAGATGTCATGTTGGGAGTCTACATGCTTCAAGGCCAAGTCCACTAACATGGTCTTCTCTCAGTTTCTCCAGGTCAGCTACTTTGGTTTTAAGGGAACAAACCTGTTCCCTGATGCACCAATCACTTAGCATTCTTTTATATGTGGCACAACAGTATGAAGTTGTTATAGAAAGGCAGGAATAGCATATTGTATCATCAGATATGTAAACGTTGTTTTATTAAAGGAATACAGTAATTGCTTGAAACGTGGTGGAGAATGGGGAAAGAAATTACAATGAAGTTCATTCTGAAAGTAATGGTCTGGAACTTTCAGGTTTCATAATACTGTAAACATGACATAAAACATGTATCTCCCTGGGATATAAGGAATACAATAGCAACAAAGAGAAGGGACAAGATTTATTTTATAGAGTTTCTTCTTTTCTTTTTGCAAGCAGAACTGCTTTGATATAAAATGAGTCCAATGATATAGTGCTATTGCTCACTCAAGCAAACGAAAATCTCACATTGACATGAATGCAGATTATACTGTCAATCTGATGCAAGTGTAATAATTCTATTACTGTATCCAGATTGTGTCTGCCCTCTTTTAAAGCAATGGCACAGATAATGCTGCAACATATTGGAGTACTGTAGTACTGGCAAGTGCTCATTAAATAGCTTTCTCAGTGAATTCTCAGGAAGATTCTGTTTGATTAACTGCAAAGTGAACCATGTCTTCTGTTCTTTAGTGTCCCTGCTACACTCCTTGCAGGCTCTATTCTGCTAGCTAGAAATGCATAATTATGCCTTGTGTCTTTTTTCAGTTTTATTAAGACAACATTATGAGGTATCCTTTACTGTTAAAGAAGAAGTGACAGGCTTTGTTGACTTAGGACGCAAAGACTTAACTGTACATTCAGTAATTGCTTTTAGTGATCTCTCTACATGTTACTGCAAACAACCGTTAGTTTACATTAAAAAAACCCTCTCTGTTCACATAGGATATGGCATAAACAAATGAACAAAAACTGACAAAAATTATACACATAATATAAACAAGACAAATACACAAATAAGGCCATCTGCAAAATTAAAAATCCAACTCTTGTAATATTTCACAATAATTTCTACAGGATATTTTACATCTTACAAACTTAAATATTTAATGCAGGGTCGGGGGGGGGGGGGAGAGGAACCTGGTGAGCCAATCACATTATCTCTTGGAGGTCTTTTCCAATTTGCTGGCAGGTGATCTTCTTTGTGGAGTTGGAATTTTGGAAGGCTTGCCAGACGCTGACCGAGAATTTGGCCGTGGCGTTGGTCTGATTGGGACATGAACAGTCTCTGACACGTCTGAGCACACAGACTGGATTTCTGAAATGTCAAAGTCCGATGCGTCACTGCCTCGGCGGCTGCTTGCTCTACTCCCTGCCTTGCTTCCTGCTCGACTTCCAGGTCTGCTTGGTGTTTTTTTGGTGTCTGCTAAAGGAGAGGGAAAAAGATCCACAACTGTTACAAGTGAGATGGGAGAATAAAGAGTGCTGCTTTTGAGCAGGCTTCCCCACATGTATCTAAATGCAAGTGGTATCCTCAATAGTTTCACAGTTGTTCCCATGGGCTTCTCAAGGTCTGCTTGAGTAAGGGTTGCTCCATTTACTAAAATGCCCAGGGTGTTTGGACCACACCCCTTGGGCACAGCAAACATTCTGCAAATTAGAGAAGAAAATGGGACAGCCAACCATACATGTGCACAGCCCTTGCATGCACAGTATGCTGCTGGGAGCAGAATGCTCAACTGTTTGAAATAATTTATTTCCATTTATCAGTATTATGGATCATTATTAGAACTCCTTCTACCAGTCACTTCTGCCTCTGGTATCCAGAAAAATACACAATACATATATCAATATGAACTTCTAACTTTGCATCCTGCATTCATTTTAGCTCTAGAAAGAATCTGAAGTTGAACAGGGACAATGTTTTGCTAAAGTGCAGGATCTTCTATGTATAAGAATCCCAAAGGAGACTATCCCATGTAATTTAGATTGCATTGTGTTACAAGGAAACTGCCAGCATGGTGAGTGTTACTCAGTGGGCAAAGTATAAAGGGCTGAAACTTAAATGAATCCAATGATACAGTGTTACTGCTACAAAAGTTATGAAAGGAAAAGTTGGGTTGTGAAGTTCATGTGCATTTTCAAAGGCACTAAAAATATCCTAGTGAAACATCCCTAGCAGTGTAGTCACACTGAGAAAATACTGTTTGATCACAGGCGTCACTTCCTGGTATCAACATATTTATTCATGGCAATCCATTTTTCAATTTATTTGCATGAGGTAGGTGTTTCCTAGGAACTTCATTCCACGGCTTCTAGCACTCACCTGCAAAATGTGCCCTGACTCGTGTAGCTGCTGTTGAAATTAGGCCGCTGTCTTCTCCAGAGTGGAAACCCTTCCCTGACAAATATCCTGGCAATCTAAGTTTACTCCCCTGTATTGGAGTTCCCTGTAGGACACAAGAATAACAGAATGAAACAAATGCATTAAAATTATCTACTGAACAGAGCTGAATGTATTTCTTTTGAACATGTAAGGCAAAGAAAAAGCTATGTCTCAAAGAGATCACATAGGACTTTTAGTAATCAGTTGAAAACAGAACCAAACAGTAATAATATACAGCACATATAACACACTATACTTTTCATAGATGTAGCTGTCTCTTCTCTCCCTGTTGCTTTCCAGCTTTCAGCTTCTAATAGACAAACACTGGTTTTGCCCATGCAACTCAGCAAGGGGCCAGGTAAATTTACGGCATTTTAGAAAAAAGCATACTAGTCTAACATTTCAAGAGGAACATACCTGCCAATGTTGCATCTGAGGAAGTGAACTCTAATCCATTCAATTTTACTCCACAATAAATTGCTCATTCCCTAAGATGCCACAAGACTCTATTTTATTTTTCTGCAAAACACTAACACAGCTACCTCCCTGGAACATACACACATGGATTCTTGCTTTTGCTTTCATTTGTCAACTGGGCCAATTTGCAAATTTGCCTAAATGTACAATCCTATCCATATAATTTCACTGAGCATGCCTACGGCCTTAAGTCATATTTAAACCTACTGAAATCAATGGAACTTATGTTAACTCATTACTAACTTAACTTGTTACTAATGTAAGCCCCACTGATTTCCTCACTGATAATTTATAAAAAACAACAGTTCTGTTCTAATTATAACTAGATCCAATGCATGAGCAGCAATCTTAATAAGTTCAAATAGGCTCATTTTCAGTGAGTAAAACATGGGAATCATATGACATGTATTTCAGGCCCACTGGGCAATCAAAAAGCAAAACAAGTCTGAGAAAGCCTGGCACAGACGCTGCTGAGAAATGACACTTTCTACAAAGAGATTGGAGCATTATGTTCGAAGCCCTCTTCACTTAGTGCACATATTTTAAATCAACAAGCAAAGTGATGTGTCCATTCCAGAATGAGAGTAACTCCTTTGACAGACTAATATTTAGTCATCAAGGCAATACAGCAAGGTTGTGGTGACCTGTGGCCTTCCAAATGCTGTTGGGCTACAGGGCACTTCATTCCTGGACATTGATAATGCTGGATGGCCACATGGGAACTGTACTTCAACAACCTTTGGAGGAATTCAAAGATATAGCCATGTTAGTCTGTAGAATCAATACGTAGAGAGATCTAAGTGAAAGAAAGAAGTTGGCAGCATGAGCTTTCGTAAACTTCAGTCTACTTCCTTAGATGCATTTGGTGGAGTGGAAGCCAGGCACACACACACATACGGTATGTGAGAATGTCAATTCAAATTACAAATACTTTGTGTGTGGAAAAAAGTTGCAGGTCCAGTTTTAATGATGGTCGTTAGTGCACAAAGGCATAGGAAACTGGTCTTTGTGCTGTCTGTAGGTGAGTAAAGGTCTGCCACCAAGAGCCCTTGTAACCTCCAAACCTCAAACAGGTACTCACCTACAGGATGACACACAACACAGATGGCAGCACAGGTACTAAGACTTGCCACAAACCAAGATGCCAACTCTGCCCACACATTTATCCAGGAAATGTTATCACAAGACCTAATGATTTCACCCACAATATTAGGGGGGCCTTCACGTGCTTAACCTCCAATGTGATCTATGCTGTACTGTGTCAGCAATGCCCTTCAGCACTCTACGCTGGGCAAACAGGCCAGTCCCTGCGCCAGAGAATAAATGGACATAAGTCAGACATTAGAAGACAAAAACCAGTGGCAGAACATTCAGTCTCCCTGGGCATTCCATCTCAGACCTCAGAAAAGCAGTCATTGAAGAAAAGAAGTACAAAGGTAGATTGGAAAGAGAAACAGCAGAACTGGAATTCATCTACAAACTACAGTCCCTCAGCAATGCATTGAACATAGACAATGGTTTCTTGACATACTACACGCACTTCAACACTATCTGACCCCATCCTCATGGGGGTGCCTACATTCATCTATTCCCCTCACCACAGGCTAGTCCCATTGCAAAACTAGATCTGCCACTTCATCTCCATGCACAAGACCCAGTTTCCTATGCCTTTGTGCACTAACAACCATAGTTAAAATTGGGCCTACAATTTCAATTCCATACACAAAGGATTTGAAATTTGAATTGACATCCTCACATACCAATGGCCTATATATTTCTGTGTCTGGCTTCCACTCTACCAAATACATCTGAGGAAGTAGACTCAAGTCTACAAAAATTAATGCCACCAATTTCTTTCTTTCAATTAGTCTCAAAGGTGCTATAAGATCTCTCTATGTACAACCTCTGGAGGGTAACACTTTCCCCATCTTTACTATGTGAATACACTGCAGCCCGGGGGGGGGGGGGATCAAACTTATGGCTAGTATCTCTAATAAATGCCTAACTTTTCTTTTTTTCCAGTGCCTCCCTCACTTTGCATTTAGTTATCAGTTGAAGGACTGGAAAAAGGTTAGATGATGTTGGCAATACCATAGTTATGCAAAAGAAATATATGTAATCAATCAATAATCAACACCATACAAAAATTTGTGAAGTTAGTTTTATAAAAAGCCAGAAGGAATGCATTAGAAATTTGCATTTTCTATTTTTTTGCTCAATAACAACAGTATTTTCTGTGCTCACAATGAAGTGATCTATTATATGATTTCATCTATATGAAAAGAAAAATCCACTGATTCAAATTAAACTTTTTTATGAAATCAAATAAAACTATGGTCTCAAACAGACAGCCCAAAAGGGCCCCCATTGGGCCAATATGAGGGTGGGGCATTCACATGACGCACACACTCCTGGATCGTTTGGAGGCTGTGTGGAGGCCACACTGGGGCCACCAAACATGACCTAAAACTGACCGCAAAAGAAGCATTTTCTTACCAATCCTTTTTGAGGTCCATTCAGGACTGTGGCAGCCCGTGCCCTTGAGATTGTGGCGTCTGGTTGCCACAAGAGCATGGCAATTGGGGCAGGAGCGGACTCTGGCCATTCCTACTGCTCCATTTGCTTCGCCCCTATATTGAATGCATTTAGGGTTTCAGTATTCCTTTGTTGTGTATCGACAAGATTAGAAACTCTTTTTTGATAATATGAGTTTATCAACTTTTGGGTTGATAAAGTGAATTGATAAATTTATGGCTTAGTCTCTTTTCCACCTTGGTATCCACTGGAGTTAGATTCCAAGACCCACAGTGGATAATAAAATCCATGGATGCTGAAGTTTCATAAAATACTACCAGAGAACTGATGTTGACTTTCTTTCATTACACAATCCTGCATGTTTGTACCATGAAGATGAAAAGATTATTTTTTAGGTTTTCCTAAATCTACATAACTTCTTTCTGCTGAAGTCTTTGGACTTGTTTTTAGTTCACTGTGGTAAAGCAGTGAGCAGTCTCTGGTGGAGTAAACAGTACCTTCCTAAGCTCTTCTGGCTCACAATGGCAGAATGCTATGGCAGAAAATGGAGAGATGAGCTTTCCTTGAATTTTTCCTCCATTTGATGCTAGTGGGAATGGAAATCACTACACCAGTTCCAAGGCTTCTGCAAGTTTTTGTTTAGCTCCTTTGGAGTGTGTCAGAAGATCAACAGGGTTTGGATTCTATTGATCTACAGCCTTGGTAAATTCTCTCACACACCTCCAGAAAATATTTTCCATATTTTACCATGGATGAAATAGTGTACACTAACAAAACTTGCTGCTAGTGTACCTGAGGTTGCCAAAGGCATATGTGTTCCCCTGCCAGCAGGAATCCTCTCTGCTGGTGGAGCAGCACTTCTTTAACAGCCCTTTGGAGCTCCGCTGGTAATTTGTCTGATTGCAAGCTAAGATGTTCTTATTTTGGCTTTGTACATTAGTGTCATTTCCTATCACAAGCCCTAGGCTTTAATTTTTCTTGACAGGCAGAAAAATAAGCAAGTGCCATAAACCAGCCAAAGCCGAGTGTGCACAAGTTACAATTTCAATGTAGTTAACTATGTATAAGACTGTATTATAAATAAAGCCTACTAACCATGTACAACTGGAGTAATTAAGGACCGGATCACTGTTTCTAAAAGCCTGTTTCCTGGTAAATTGGAGTCATGGCATTTAGACACCACATGTCCTCAAGATGCCTTGAAGCTACCCGCCTGCCCAGAGGTGGGTAGCTTCATGACAATTCGGTGGCATAGCATTTACATGCCATGTGCCGCTAGAACATAATGAAGTTGTCACGGGCTGCAGTGGAACAGGAAAAGCAGGCTTTTTGCAGGCCAAAAAAGAAGCAGATATTTGCCACTCTTTTTTCAGCCAGCTTCAAAGGCAGATTGGGGCTATGGCATGTGTTTGCTGTGGCCCCAATCCATCTTCGGAAGGGGCAGCTTCAAGCTACCCCTTTCACCTGTCTGTTTCGCCCCCTAATTTTAATATGGGAACTTCAGAATTCCTGTATTTCAAGTACAATTGGGAGGTAGCAGGATGTAATTTATAATTCACTATTTAGCTCAAGGAAGCTAGGCAATTGTTATATAACATATATATGTATCTGAGATTCCACGGTTACTGAGTTGTTTACCATACTGACTGTGAGTATTCATAGTTAAAACATGCTGAAACAAGATAGGAGTCAGACATACTTGAAATGATCCATCATTTTACAGGCTTAAGAAGAGAGAAAATAAAATTGGTGGAGAGAAGAAAAACAAAGAGAGTGCATTAATGTGTAAGGTACAGCAGAGCTGGACAAGGAACTGTAGTGACTGTTAGGTAAGAGGATAGTTTTAGTGCAGGACATGATGTTAGACTTAGAATATCCATCCATTACTGTACCTCTGTGGATGAGACTTGATATTCAGAGCACTCTGGTGGTTTACATGGTGATGACGTTTTGCTGTTTATCAACCATGGTTTACCATAGTTGCGTGTTAAATGATGGGGTGTCTGTATGAAACAATGGCAAATCACAAGTATGAAGAACAGTTGATGGAAAATAATGCCATGGAGAGGAATAATCAGATTATGGAGACTGAATCTCACAGTAAAAGCCAAAAACAAAAGACATCAAAATAAGGCAGGAATAATGGACAATAAGCATTCTATATGGAAGAAGATGAAGTGTGCTTTTTTAAATGCAGTGGAAGGGGACTTGTTTAAAAAGTTTGTTCTGCATTCTAATTAGCTTACATGTTTTTTTCCAGTCTTGCATGACCGCTGCAATTATACGGGGAGGGGGAACAATAGAAAAAAAACTTTTGTTAGCGTTCTTTCAAAAATAAAAGAATTAAACTTTACCCTTGGGTACCGAAAATTATTTTGGGATAGCAATATGTAAAAATTGGAGCAAGCTTATATTGATATTTTAAAACACCAAGTGCCTTCCCCCATGTCATACCTTCGGTGTGCTAGCAGCAACAGCTGGTGCTGGTGCTCCATGTGCAGGAGGATTTGACACAGAGGTGGATCTGTTGGGTGAAGCACCCCTTGAAGAAGGTCGTGATCTGCGTCCTCTTGGTCGAAAGGCAGCCATGCTTTGGCTAGCTCCATCTGCCAAAATGAACTTTTCACGAAGCTCCATGTTTGTCCTGCCTTTTGCTAAAACAAGTAAAAGAGATCAGTTGAGAAGTCTCATTATTTCCCTCTCTCCTCTCCCATGCCATTGGCCTTGCCTAGCCTCAACAAACAGGCCAAACAAACCAAACACATTAGTGAGTAATGCATTTGTTTCAGACAAAAACCATTCATTTCAGGAATATGCGTATCTAAAATTTTATGCCAGCAAAGATGAATCGCTATTGACATGAATCAGCAAAATGGAATGGCTCGACATGCTACTTGGTTACCAATGCACAGACACAACTTGAAGACCCATTTGACTAACGCTACTGCTGCTCAGATGATTCAGAAAAAGATGCTGGCTATGATGAGTAAACTCTAAGAGAAAAGCATAAACCATATTAATTCTAAACTATGAAGAAATGCAGTTTGGCAACATGCGATGAAAAACAGAAACTCCCAAACTATAAAGAAGTGACTGGATGCTGGGCACAGACACACGCAGATAGAGCGAACTGTCCACAGGGATCAAATGTGTGAATATGTTAGCTTTTGGTGTTCTCTGTATTAATGAACAGTTGTTTTTGAGACACTCTCTTCAAGTGTGTCAAAGGAAATTTAAGAGGCAAGCTCTCAAGCACCAGCCAGTGCAGCATGTGTTAAGCTAAAAAATGTGGTATGTGAAGCATTTTGTTAAATATATAGTTATATATATATCTACATATATATAAAGTAGCAGAGTAGGAAAGAAATGGAAAAGAAAGTAGTAACAGGAGAGACAAAGAGAGGGGTTTGCCAACCTATAGTAGGCTGAGTGGTAATTGAAGAGTTTGATTCCGAACGTAACATTTTACTCCCATGATGATGAACTAGAAAAAATGACACAGGATATGGGTCATATTAAAAGAAAACTGTTAGCAGGAGAAGAAATCAATTACAGCATTCGCATATGCAAGAGATTCAAAGCTGCAGGCCAAGAGACAGATCTTAAGTGATAAAAAAGGTTATTCCTAACTGTTCCTAAGAAAAACCATGTTCTCTTAAGCAAAAGAACACACTTCTAATATAATCTCAGTTGCAGTTAGTCCCAAATTCGTCAATGAAAAATGGTTTCTCTGCCAACATTTAAATAAAAAAGATGTGAGTGAAACAAACAATGCCATCTTGAGATTTTTAAAGTTGCATGAAATGAGCACACACCACACACCTTAACAGTATTTGAACAGAATGGAATGTAGCCATCATTAAAAGCAACTCCACCAATACCACCACACCCTAAGAGATAGTGTGTCATTCACATTTTACCTCAATTGGCCCACACAGGAAGAACTGGTGAAGAACACCACAGTCATGGTTCCCTTCCTTTAAAGAGCTTTCTCTAAAAAGCTATGCTGTCCTTTGAAAACACCAAATGCATCTTCTGATGAACGCATGTTTTATAAACTACCACCAAATTTTGTGTGCGTATGTTATGTGTTTGTTGTCTGAAAATGAGAAAGAGTGTAACCATGTCCCTTATTTTTTGAAAACCCAATGTCTTCAATGCCGATGTTTGTGTAATGTAATACCTCTATGACAATTAGAAATATTATTATCTTTCCCCACAAGCTACTTGAACGTAAGATTGGCAAATACTGATTTCCTTGCTTACATCTAAAACAGTATATCACAATATACATATAAAAAGCAACTATTTATATAATGACCTATTTAGAGATTCTTTTAGTATATCAACATACAGAAAACATGCATTTTCTCTGACCATGATTTCATTTTTGTAGCACATTATTGCTATAACAAAGTCTAATTTTTTAAATGATTACTTTCATCTCAACATAGGCTTTAGGTAGCAGCTACAGGAAGGAACTGTCATTAACCAACTTTTTATTAAGTCATAGAAGAGAAGCCATTTATTCTCATTCATGATATTATTTTAGGAGTTAATTATAATCAGTTTCATACTTTCTGAATGCTACTTATATTCTGCTACACTCTTGCAAATGGAATATAAGACACAGTAATGAAATTAGCTAGATTTTCAATGCAGAATTTATAACTGTCTTTGTATATTGTGGCTTCAGTACAACAGGAAAGTAAACCACGATTCAAAGAACATGCAATTAAAACAGAACTGAAACAGCTTTTTCATGGAAGGAACACAAATCAATTTTTTCCTCAATACCACTTATAACTTTTACTCATATTTCCATTTGTTATGCAACTGGAATCTTACTTGTAGTATATTTTGAACTGTATCTGATAAAATAATGGATGAACTTGATAGAATTAACCTAATTAAATATACAGTTCCATGAAACATTTATAGTGCCACAATTGTATATCTTTCTGCCTGAGGCCAGAATTCAGGATGGGACATCTGCATGACTATGAAGATTTTCACAATGGTGCTTACTGTGAGTTAAGTGCCGGTAAAGCTCTGGTAAAACGTCCCTGAAGCACAAAGGTGTGAAAGCCGGTCACACTTCTGAAACGTGAAGTGTCCCCTTGCCTCTACTGTCCTTGAATCGTTAGTGGAGCAGCATTCTCTATTAATGGGAAGTTTGCATTAATAGGAAATGGCTGCTCCGCAAATGATTCAAGGACAGCAGAGGGAAGGGGACGCTTTACTGACATTTCAGAAGCGCAACCAGTTTTCACACCCTCACACTACAGGGACGTTTTACCGGCATTTCTGGCACTTAACCCATGGTAAGCACTGGCATGAAAATCTTGTGTGTCCTTTACATGTTCAGATGCCATTTTTGAGGCCTGCTGGAGTTGGTATTCCCATTCTTCTCCATGCAGCACCCAAAGCCCTCTTCTGATGAGCAGGCAGAATCAGAGAACTTGGCACCCCTCTTGCCAGATGCACAATGATTACAGATGCACTGAGACCTCCTCATGAATTTTAGGGCTGATGTCGTCATTATGCGTCTGGCTAGGGAGAGACTAGCCAGGCGCTCTTCTGATTATGGCTGCTTATGTTGAAGCACAGAATGAGTGTATGAGGTGGCTTCATTGCTTTCAAGTAAGTCAGGAGAGGTATATGGGGCAGCATAATTAAGGTCCACATGCAGATCTTTATGCATGATCTGCATGTGAGGAAATGATGAACTGAAGCCAATACGTGCAGCATCCTATTCAGAATTCACAGTATTTTAATGACAGATAAGGAATAATGTTCTCTGTAGATACTTTTTGCTTCCTAGAAGTGAACATTTTTTTCACCTAATGCTGTAACGTTCCTTAACACCGTTCAACTCAATTCTCAGAATAAAAATGTGTAAAGCCTATTTATTATTTCACTTATAAGATCTCCTGCTTTACTTACCATTCCCTTGAACATCCTTATTTTCTTAGCTGGGCTAATCAATTTTCTTGCATTGGGGGTTTCCTTCCATAAAGGAAGGAAAAGTGCCTGGAAATCCAACCACTGAGTCATTACACTATCCCAGGTTGCAAACGAGGAGCTTGAAACTAGGGATGTAAATCCAGCCAGCATTGTCAAAGATGAGCCCATGGTCGTGTGACCAATATGACTAAACGCCAAGGCGCATGGAATGCTGTTATCTCCCACCAAAGTGGTATCTATTTATCTACGTGCACTTTTACATGCTTTCGACCTGCTAGATTGGGAGAAGCTGTGACAGGAGCTCACTCCATCACAAGGCACTTGGGTCTCGAACTGCCAATCTGCTGACCTTGTGGTTGCCAGAGTTGGCATCTTAACCGATGAGCCACCGTGTCCACTGTACTTTGCACAAATAATATTTCTAAGCAGAAACAAAATAGTGTGGTAATTTTTCCTCTTGCACAAGACTAAGAGAAAAATTATTTTAGTTGACAGAGTTTTCAACAGGTGACAAAATTGCTTACACTCTTTACATTCCTTCTTGAAACACTGTGGCCTTCTTGAAACACTGGTCTGCTGCCAGCACCTCTGGTTTCTCCCTTTAGTCCCCCACCTCAAATCTTGAGGCTTTTCTATCTCTCTGTTACACAGGTTGAGTAGCACTATCACATTGCTCATCTACACTGGAGGAAAACCCAGAAACTAAACCTGGAGAAGTCCCTACCTCAATGCCTCTAGAGGGGTCTTATTTGTCCTGAGCGTAGAATGGGGCATGTGCTGGGGTACTGATACTAGCTCCCTGAGTGGCCACTTGAAAGGCTTTGGCAAGTCTTGCGAGGCCAGCTGGCCATTGCGAGACTTGTGGTGTGATCTGGGACACAGATCACAGCAAAATCTCCTAAAACAGGGAGTCTTGTGAGATTTCAGGTGGGATTTGTAGGTCTTCAAATAGGCTTGTACACGTGGCTCCTGGCATTTGGAACTGGGCTATCAATGTGACCCATCTCCACCCACCCTTGTTTTGCATTTATGTTCTAACCATTTCTCCAGGTTTCAGCTGGTCACCTCTGGGGGGCCAGGAGTGAATTTTCCTACGTTATTGGAGCATGGGGTTTTTCACCTTCCCTGGGGTATTGGGGATTTTTAGTCCTGTTATATGTGGTGTAGTTGAATTTGGTGGATACAATTTGGCCTATGGTTTAACTGTGGTCTCGTGTTCCTTCACCTGAAGGTGCATTTACTTCAGTCACATTTGAGCAAATTATTTTGAGGGCATTACAGGTGATTTATGACTACTTATGACCATGTATGATTTATTTATGCTCTCATTATAATTGATTTTGTTTATACTTTGACTGATTTATTATTGATTTTATGTTGGCATTATGATTGATTTATGATCCATTTATGATTGCTTTATGTATGCCTTATGATTGATTTATGATAACATTTATGATCAATTTATGATGACATTTATGATTGATTTATGAATACTGTATAAGCACTAAAGTTGTGGCCATATTTTTTAACCCTATGACATGGTGCCTAGCTCCTAATCTGTCAAGGCACAAATCCTCACAAGCAGTTTTGATAAAGTCATTCCCCATCTCCCTCCAAGGCCTGCCCACCACTACTTGAATATACATTATGATCTCTTTCAATCATATACGAAGGTAGGGTTTCTCTCTGGTATGGGATGTGGAACTGGCAGGGTTAAGATTTCTGTCCCCCTGAGTCAAGTGCCAGACTGTTCAATTAAAAATCTGGTAGCAGCATTTTTACTGAGTGCACTTGTCTGAACTATGTAGCCCATGCAGAGTCACTGCTGCCACAAGAGAACAGGTTCAACCAAGGGAAAGGCAGGGTAGCCAAAAGTTATAATGGCAGACACAGACATTATTCTCACATTGTCTTCCCTAATCATTTTGTTTTCCCAATAACAGAACCCAACTGCAATTTTAGCTCATCAGGAACAGGTGAGAAACTGGATCAATTTGCATTAAAATGCAAACTTATTTTCACACTTCCGTAAACAGAAACTAGACTGTGTTTAGGTCTTGAAGTCAAACTTTAAGTACTGTGTACTAAATGCATATACTGGATAGGTTTAATTAAAATGTGTATGTCTGAAACAGTACATACAAAAATATACACATTTTGAAGAGCATGCATGAAAATCTCCATATTTTGAAAACAGAACTAGGAAATACATACAGATTTTCAATTGAACGGCAATAATAGTTGGCAATCCCATGTGGAAACAGAATGGAGTATATCAGACAAAGGAAAAATGAAAACCTGAGTGAAACTGAACTTGCCAGATTCATCAATCCCTACCAGCAAGAGGAGAAACAGGGTTTTGCTACTTGGCTTCTTCTTCTGTCTCCACCCAGATGCCAGCATTTTTGAAAAATTAAACAAGCAATCCTAACAAGAAGAGGTTTTCAACCCCAGCTTTAAATGTATTTTGCATCTGATATTTAAAAAAAAATCAAAATGACACTCCTCCTCTGAGAATTTATTTTAGTGACAAAAATCACCAGGATGGTGTCAGGCAGATGGCACCAAATTTGGAAATTGCATCTCAAATGGATTGCTTCATTTCAGTTCTTGTTAAACCAGCCCTGTACAATTTTATACCACTGTAACACAAACTGCAGCTAGAGCTAAGGTCCTGAAAGGTCCTTTACTAATATGGCCTGCTCTAGCAAATTATCTATCACACCCCTTACTGGACCAGAATCATTAGCGGAGCTAAGTTACAGGCCCTTACACCTTTATCTTTTCACAATGAGTCTGATTACACATTAGACTCACTGCAAGAATGGCTCCACTATGCTCTCTGCTCCCTTGCCTTCCAAGCTCCTAGGGAAAATTAGCTGCAAAGAACTGTGAAAACCAAAATAAACAATGGCAGAGAAAGACACCCAAGAGTTTCTCCTTCCCTACATGTACGATTTCTGTCTCTCAGACTCTTGGTGAGAAAGCTGATGAAATTCAAATGGTCAGATTTTTAAATGGTGAGGGTAAAATAGCTATAATTTAACTGTTTAACTATGTCGTCCTTTAAAATGTTAAGATGTATAAGCAGAACACTGTAAGTGAATCAGTGTTCAACTAAGCTAGGGATTTACAGAGTTGACATTTCAGTGTTCCGCCCTTTCCTACTCCATTAATCTAGGACAACAGATGTATATACCATTAGTGAGCTTGATGGTCATATCTGAAGGCACCTTTCAACATACCTCTGCAAGGATCATTTTTCACTAAGAACTCATCTAGTGCCATCCATCCACCTCCAACTCGAACCATTACAGTGCTCCGCAGAATACGGACAAGACGAAGTTGCTGGGAGTCACCAAACTGCGAGAAGAAAGAAAAAACATGCTAAACATATACTCTAAGCTACAAACAGCAATGCACATTCCAAGCCAAGTGGTTAAAATTAGCCACATACAGAATGCTCCAAAATCATTAGTAGAAAAATCACAGAAGATGTTTTCATTATGCATACAGTCAAGTGTTTCCCCCCCAAGTTGAGTACAGCTGCATTAACCCCAAAGGTAGCAATAAGATATGTAGGCATAAAAGGGCAAGTGGAATGAATGACTAGGCTGCTAGCTTTAATTTAACACTGAATTCATGTGAGTCATATGATTGTTTTCAAGATTGTTTCAAAGGAGAGAAATTAGCAATGTACCACATGGGTTATTGTATCAGTGGACATGTTCCTTCACTATTAAAACTTTCACTGAGCTATCCCTGAAGAGGTAATAAGAAGATTTCCAAAGAAATATGAATTAGAAGTTATCTTAAGAAAAAGAAATAATGAACTCTTATTAACACCATATAAAGAAGATACAAAAATAGCTTTCTTAAGTGATATTGTTGAGGCACTTAAAAGTGTTTTTTACATTCTTGCCTTCTGAAAAGCCTCCCCTTGAAGTAGTGTGTCTGAAAGCTTCTCAAGACAAATGTTGTATAGTGTAACAAATACATAGTTGAGGATTTTTGTGGGTTTTTTGGGCCATGGGGCTGTGTTCTAGAAGAATTTTTTCCTTATAGCCTGAAAAACCCACAAAAACTATGGATGCCGGCCATGAAAGCCTTCAACTTCACATATAGTTGAGGGATTCAGACATCTATGTTATGGTTGAATTTCCCAAGACAGAACTACTATATTTTGTGTAGTCTGTCTGTTTTCTTACCAGTTATTTGCATTGCTACAGGCAGTGTGACAGATTATCTGTTGAACATTATTTTACATATACATTTTAATGTGTTTGGAAGCAGACCTATCTTTAGAATACACCCATTAAAACCAAAGGGACAAGTTAGACTAACTCAAGAGCCATTGATTTTAGTCAATCTAAACTGCAAATTGTTCCAAGTCAACGTCTACTTTATCTTTTAATTCCTGTAAAAATATAATTCAAGAATGATTCATGGCCTTTGTAGTATTATAGCATGTAATCATAAATCAAATGGCATCTGAAGGCAGTACTTGCTCCTTCTTCAATGCTAGACCCCACCCCCTCTATTATTACTCTCCTTATTTGGAGAATGCCAGACAGTATCCATGCTATCAGAAACCCTGATTTTCTAGTTAATTCTATCCTGTGGGAAGCCTCCACATA
This sequence comes from Urosaurus nigricauda, assembly GCA_034509955.1. Taxonomy (NCBI): domain Eukaryota; kingdom Metazoa; phylum Chordata; class Lepidosauria; order Squamata; family Phrynosomatidae; genus Urosaurus; species Urosaurus nigricauda. Next base: position 248,048,734 of record JAOEGL010000001.1, read on the forward strand.
CAGCAGAGGCTCTCCTCTTCAGACTACCACTCTCCATCTGAAGAGAGTGACACTGGGGAAGGGAGTATTTGGGGGTGTTGAGGGAGTAACAGATCTACTCTGATCCCTTTCTTCACTCATTCAATTAACCCTAACCTGAATAGGGCCTGTTTTGGTCTCTTTGTGTGGTCTATGTACAGGGAAAGCATTAGCCAGACTCTATAAATAGAACATGCATTCCAGACCATTATCACATTTAGACAGTTCAACACACATTTCCTTTTTCCATACTGGACTGATGGTTGGTTTTGATTTTACAGCAGTTAAGAGCAGGAGGGTGGGCGACGATTAAGGATGGAGCCTTTAGCCAAAATTTCTACATGCTTGTAAAAGTAGCACTTAAGAGCATTCCTTCCAAGTGTACACAGGTGTACACACAGACACACAAAATAGGAAGGCCCCTCAACACAGATGAAGGTCAGTGATTAATAAAATTGGGGGGAAGGGAATAAATGAAAACAAATTGATATTTTAAATCTTTTGCATAACTTGCTGGTGATCTGAGCACTCATTAAACCTGCTGTCTTGTATAATGGCAGTCTTAGCACCACTAAGTTTTATGGGCCAAAATTTACTTTTCTTGACCCACACAGCAATATAGTTAGACCTTTGTATTCATGGGTGATCCATTCTGGACCCTCTGCACAGGTACCAAAAAATGTGGGACCTCAAGTCCCATTGTCCCTAATGGTGGCATGACATGCGTGTGCCCAATAGCATGGCCAAGTGCATGCACTGCCATTGGGGCCAACAGGGCTTGCTGTATGTGGATGCTTAAATTTGCGGATGGCAAGCCTGCGGATAACAAAGCCCCACTGAACATACATTTGGACAATCATTAATAAGCTGAAATATAAAAGCATTGTGCTTCATACAGGCAGGCCCTTTCCCTCCCTTTTTGGTATGCCACAATTAATTTCATAAGTCTTCAGTTAGTCCTCCTTTCCCATCATGTCCATACTGGAAAATTATGTTTGTTAAGTATGGACCAAGTCATGTAAACTAACTTTAAGCTGGTTTAAGATCCAGCTTTATTTTGAAACTTGTAAACAGACTTTCCTAGCTTACAGTTATGTTTATTTAAGAATTTCTTATTTATTACAGTACAACTTGTCACAATGGGAAGTGGAAAGGGGTCGCAGAGGCCTAGATGCATGGGAGAAAAGGTTTGTGCGTATTTCATCTTACTGAGCCTAGATATGATTGTCTGAATTAGACCAATTGGGAAGGTCCTTCAAAATGTAATATATGAATGCCCACAAGAATTTCTTTGTTACTTTATATACACACAGTTCAAAACTACTTTTTCTGACATAACGCTCTGGTCTCTGCACCAGAAAAACATGAAGTGATTCTAAGAATTCCAAATTAATTTATTATTGCAATATATACTACAATTGCAATGTGTTATGAATCAAACCAAAATTCTGGTTATCTACAGTACTCTGGTGATCTACACTGTTATTGCTACTCTCCCTCCAGGTAAGAGAGGGGACAATGATAGAGCCAGGGGAGAAAGAATGAGAAAAGCCACGCTTGGCTTCACCTTTTACTTCATGGGCTAAAGTAAAAATACAGTGTAGATCACAAGGTTGCAATCCTTCAACCCCCACCTATTTTGTTGTTGTCAACCTAATCCATCACTATCTGTTGCCCAAATGCAGTTACAGGCAGGATCTAATGACTTTAAGATGTTTAAGGGTAATTTAGGGCTTCTTCATTTGGATTACTTTGATATGAAAGGCAAGCTCCTTCACTGAGGTACATACAGAGAGTCCTCCACATAAATCAAACTGGAGTAAAGTGCAGAATTTTATTTTTGAAATAAGCAATGTTAACTGAGCATGGCTTGCCCAGTAAATATTTTACAATCAAATAATATAACTGACTTTAATTCTTAATATAATTTACTGAGGTACCGCTTAAGCAAAAGGGGAAAGCATATTACTTTTGAGAACCAAATAATAGGAAAGCATATAAGGTTAACTAATCCAGAATAGCATATTAGAAGTAAGAAAAAATGCATGTTTCAAACATGCATCATATGAAATCATGTAAAGAAGTACAAAGTGGCTTTACAAGGGAGAACTTTCTTCTCCACTTAATAAGGTTTTATGCTGCAGTAACTGTTTTTCAAGTGAAGACCTTTGGAAAATGTCTTCTGTTTGATATGGTTCTTGCTGAATTATTCTGGTAAACTTTAGCCAAGGAATTTAGAATGAAGACATGTGGCCTATTGGGCTAAATCCAGTTGTTCACTGAATCAATGGGACTGACTTAAGGGTTGACTTAACAAACCCTATTAATTCAAGGGGTCGGCTCTGGCTGGAGCTAACACGATTTAACAGGGCATATCATGCATTCAGGTAAGGTCAAAAATCCATTTGACTGCTCATCATACCATTTACTTACTAAATTTCAACGGAAATGCCTGTTCAAGCTAAATTCCCATAACCTTATGTGCAGGTACTATGACCACTTAGATTGGTGGAAGGAAGAAATGACTTTCTGCCTTCCTCTTCTGGCTTTAAGTAGTGATATACCATTCTTCACCCTTCCCTCAAACAAGCCTCACCAATGTGCCAAGGAGAACCTGATAGAGAAACATCCTTACCCCATCCCTCATCTCACCAATATACCGAAGGAAGGTTTAGAATCACCCCCTTTTTCATTACTATGCATTATTATGCATACCATTTCCCATGCCTCTCCCTTTTCTGAACCTGCCAATTTCACCCAAAATGGAATCAACGCCTCCTCTTGTATTACATGATACAGTTATAGAAAAGGATGGTAAGTCATTGTACATCCGGGATGCAGCCTGTAGCCCCTTGTTGTTGTCTGCCTTCAATTTGTTTCTGACAATGGAAACCCAAAGGTGAACCTGTCATGGGGTTTTCTTGGAAAGATTGGGTTAGACGGGGTTGCCTTTGTTTTCCTCTGAGGCTGAGAGAGTATGACTTTCCATGGCTGAGTGAAGAGATTTGAACCCTGGTCTCTGGGGTCATAGTCCAACACTCAGACCACTACACCATGCTGGATCTCTGCTGTAGCCCTATGCAGGTGTAAATAAAATGTGTTTATTCGACATGAAAAAAGGAGGGCCATGCTAGCCTTGCCCCTTCTGTCTTCTATGTCTTCTATGCATGAAGGACAAGAGTATGAAGAGATGAAACTCTGCCACTAGTGAAAGCTTTCCCCATAACTCTGGTTTTCCTCAGTTTCAAATAACATGGAGAGCCTCCATAGATAACAGGGACTGCTCTTCAGGCTGACACCCTCCAAGTATTCAGGGTGGGGGATATAACAATAAGGAGTTTAGGGCTAGCATTCTCCTCCTGCATGCATGCAGGATAAAAGCCAATTTCCTAATGCCTGAATTGGGCTTGAATTGTGTCCAACAGCATGATTACTTTTTTTGGCAGGGCGGGGAATGGAAATACAATTTGTATATTTAGTTTTTACCCAACTGTCTTGTTCTTTTTCCAAAGGTTTAAAGTGGTATGGTGGTAGAATGCCTAACAGTGGCATGCAGCATAAAAACCTAAAGGATCCCTGATATACTGATAATAGCAAGATCTACATGAAGAGTGTCTAAAGGCATTTGCACTGCCAACTCTTGTAGCCTATTATCTGGTTCCCTTAAAAGTAATCTCATTAATGAGGCAGCAACAGGCACAAAAGCAGTTCCCAAGACAAGGGAGCCTGTTAAGCATTTCCAGAGAGGCACCACAGCTGACCAACAATGAATTAGCTCAGGGTGAAAGGATAGGGAAAGAAAAGCCACTGCAAGCTGCAACAATGATTCAAAGAATACTAGGAACTCCATAACACATTCCACTGTTTATACCTGATTTCCCAGGAAGAACTGACAAGAGATGGAAAATAGGAAAAAGACATAATTAGTGTAACAGCAAAGCTTATACATGACTCTTGAAACATACTATAATAACAGACTCATATGGCACATAGTTGAGAGATGGGCAGGTAAACTCAGATGTCTAGGACAGAGGCCTAAGTCCTGCGGAACTCTTCTATTGCTTTGCTACATCATCTCCTTCAGAAAAACTGTGATAAGGAAGTGGTACCTCTGCAACTTGGCAGACTGCTCTTGATACTTGTTTTGCTTTGCTTTAAGGACAACCAGCACATTGCCTAGCTAGACAAAGGGAAAATATGCTTCTAGTGAAAACAAAAAGACAATTATAGCAATGACATCATATATCGTCTTCAAATATTATGGAAGTATATAACCCCGGGGTACACAAGGATTATATGTTGAGAGGCTGTTAAAATTGAACTATCATCAATTTATTGGAATTTTCAATAAAAGGAAGGTTCATTTGGAAGTTCTTAAATTGCCAATAAGAAAAAATGTTCCCTTATGATTTCAGTGGCACAGAATTTCCAAATATACAAAGTTGATCAAAAATGTAATGTGGTTCAATTTTTAGATGCTGGGGAAAAACCATAAAGTAACACTATATTAATTTAAATCAAATGCTCAGATATTTTTTTTCTTTTTTCAGAGTATCTGAGATACTGACATAGCATATGAGTATGTTGTCTATACTTACCCTGTACTTGTTGTCACCAATCTGTTCCACCTGGAATCGCTTTGCACATTTACATTTTGCTACCTGCCTGGTAACCTGTCAAAATGAACATCATAATCAGAATATTTCTTACCAATATCCAGAATTGGCCAATGATGGAATGGAGAAGAGACTCTTAAAATGCCATGCAATTCCAATGGATATTACTGACAACAAAACGAGGAGAAGAATACCTCATCTTCAATTTTATCTGCATCCGTCAGAGGCTTGTATGCATCCTTGTTTGGATGAAGTGCTGCTACAAATTCATAATAGTCAATATATCCATCACCATCCCTGTCAAAGATATCTGCTACTGCACTCATTTCCAATCGACTAGTAGGAAATTCTGTAGACCGAAAAACAAAACAAAAACCCAAGAACTTTAGGACTACTGGTTTCCGAAAGGAGACTTGTAGGCCATCTTGTTCAACCCTTTGCTTCATGCAGGAAATCTACAGCAGATAGTTTTTCAGCGTCTGCATAAAGAGCTTCAGTGACAGATTGCTCACCACTGATTTCGGGCACTGGTTCCATTGTGGAACTGCACAACTGAAACGTGTTCTCCTTTTACTTAAGGCTGTAACATCCTGCTTGCAGGACATGTTTTTGACTTCTTATATGTTACATTCAATTATCTGAAGAGTGCTATTGTGTTACTCTTCCCACTCAGTCTTTTCTTCTTTACAAACTCTACTTCCAAAGAGAATAAAAAAATGCAAACATCTGCATGGAATAATTTGTATGTACAGAATTAAACTTTAGTTTTAAAACTTACTTGAAGAAAGAATACCATCAATAAATTCCTGTCTTGTTATCTTTCCATCTTGATCTTTATCAATCCTCCTAAAGAAGTCCATTACTCGAGATTTCTTATGGTTCATCCAGCGCATATACTTTTTCCTCCAAATATCAAAATCAAAGTTGGCAAATTCTCTCAGCTTTTTTTAAAAAAAAAATGACATAAAGAAAACATTATTTTGAAGCTAAATTGTCTCACAAACATACATAATCATTATAGTAAGATTCAGGATAGATGCTAATGTTGCTTCTCTATGAATGTGACATGTGTCCCTGAAAGCATAGTCTTTTCATTCCCACTCCTGGGCAACATTTATTTTTCATTCCCATGTGAGCCTGAACTATGGTTTGTTTTTGTTTTTTTATAAATGTTCTTTATTATTTAAAAAAACAACAACTATGGTTTTAATATTCCGTGTCTACAGAATCTTAATTTCCATCTTAACCAGGATCTGAAACCAAGGTTTAAATTGACTCGCAAATCATAATTAAGACATCACCTGGTAGGCATTAATCACAGCTATTCTTAAATCATGACAATACTTGAGTGGGAGACCACCAGTGAATACCAAGTGCTGAAGGCTGTATTTCAGATGAAGGAACTGGCAAAACCATCACTGAGTATTCCTTGGCTCAGAGAACTTAATGAAATTAATGGGGTCACCATGAGTCTACAGGCAACTCAAAGGCACACACCCACATAATACTGGCAAAGAAAGGAAAGGTTGGGGGGGGGGCTTGTTCCAAAAACAGTAAGGAGTGGAGGAAAAAAGTACATGGTTGATTTTAGGCCCCATTTTGCATTAAGTTTCTCCTACTTTCTACTTAGGACTGTTTCAGTTTGCAGTTAACCATCTGTAAGTGTGGATTCGATGCAGATTGGGTAGTTATCAACAATTCAACTACAAATCCTCCTTCCACCCACTATGCATGTGGAGTAGTGTTGCATGTTTAAAATGAACCACATTCATATTTATTAATTTATTAATTAATTAATATTAATACAGGGGAGATGTTCCTATTACAATACTTAGTACGCTGAACTGCATGCAACCCCACAACCTGGGCAGTTGAATATATGAAGCAGTACATAAGTGTGTGCTAAAACATGAGTATCTGTTGATTTTATGAAATAATTATGAATTATTTAATATTCCTACTAATAGGCGTAATTTTCCAAGAACAAGTTACAGGGTTTCATCCTTCTTGCAAAATATGCATTACAAATATGAAAACTGTATTTTTATCACATTACCCAATATGCATATTACAGTGTGCCCTTGCTATCTGTGGGGGATCTGGAACAGATAGTAAAAAATGTGGGACCTTAAGTCCCATTCTTCTCAATGGGCACGCACTCCTGCTCGCACTGCTGCATGCGTGCATGCCCACTGAGAAAGCCAGGGCTTGCTGTCCAAGGAAGCTCAAACCACAGATGGCAAGCCTGTGCTTGGCACGGGCACACTATACTGGCAACAGTGGTTGTCTTTGTGTGGTAGAACAGGTGGTTGGGACATTCCTCCACCACACAGTGAACATTATGTGCTGGTCAATGTTTGCTGAGGTCTGCTGATGCAATTTTTCTTCCTCAAAAATATAGAGAGTTCCATAAGCAGGGCTCTGTGATAGAGCACTGGTATGCACCATTTCCTTGGTGGATGGAAAAGTAATTTACCTGTCACTCAAAAAGAAGAACCAAGAGTTAGTTATAAGGTTCATAGTTACTGTTGACTGTTTACTGACCTCTTCTAATCGGTCTAAAGCGTCATTAAGCTTCCTTCGTCTCTCCAGGGCCAGAAGCCAGACTTGCTGCCATTTGCTAACTAAGAGGTTTACCCGTGGATTCTTGGTTTCAATCTGGGTCTGTGCACCTGAAGGATACATGCTTGGTGTTGGAGAACGCTTTCCTATGGAAATAAGGTGGATGTGGGGAGATATTAATTTTGCTGTCTTCTGCTTTTCAGAACATTTCAAAGTAAGAATAATTCAATATGTTTATTTGTTTCAAAATTTGGTTCTTTGAAAGGATGGCAAATCTCACTTTTTCCTAGTCCTGATGCATGTTGAGAACAATAAAATAGTTTTTTTTGCCTCAAAACACTTGGGAATTCCCCCCTCCCCTATAATGATGGGAAACAAAGTAGCTTTTCCATGAAAGCTGTGCATAACTGTAGTTTTCTGGAAGCTACATAGCTTTTCCTGAGAACTGTTCAGCATTTGGTATGGAAAGCAATGTTTTCAGTTAGCCACATGTGTTTTTATGATTGCTGGGCTTTTTATGTACTAAACAGCAAATCTGAGCAACAAAAATGCTGCACAGAAACAGCAATAATGCAGAACAAAACCACGTGCCTATTTTTTTGTGCAAATTTGATGGATTTTGAGTAACATTTTGTTATGCAAAATAAAACATTCTGCTTTCTACTTTAAAAAAGCAATGTTCCACAAACAAAGTTCCACAAGAAAAATGTTGGGCAAAATCCAGGACAACAAAACCATGTGTGTATGCAGTTTCAGTTGCCTAAGAGCCAATGCAGACCAGCAGTTTGTGCTGGCCTGTGGCTGAAGTTAGGGCATAGCATTTGTACACTTCATGCCCTAATCCCGCCCCCAAGAAGCCCTTTTGGCACGCCCCGGTCCACACGTTGTGCGCCATGATGACACCCCTTCAGTGATGCATCCACATGATGCAGCACTAAAGGGGTGTCATAAAGCCACGCCACCATGGCTATGGCGCCCCTTGGAGGGTGCAAAAAGGAGCCACTTTCTGCGGCTTCTTTTTGCGCTCTCCGGAGGCCAGATTGGGGATGCAGCATGTAGTTGTACTGATCTGGCCAGTACAGGGGCGACTGTACAGCCCAAAAGTTTCTTTGCTGGCTGCATAACATTGGGATTGTGCAACTTTTAAATTGGCAAAATCCACAATTTCAAATGCTTTGTTATGTTTTTTGTATAGGGGGTATAATGTCCAGTTTAGTTTTGCATTTTCTGTACTTTTCTCAAATATATAACAAAAAACAATGTAAGCATGTGAGGGTTTTCCCCCCACAGGAACATATGTAATACACAGTAAAAAAGACTGTGAGTGTAGGATTTCTCTGTGCACAGCTGCCCAGTTTCTCAAAAACTAAGTTGTTCTGGAGACAAAAAAAGTGTCCACATTTTGTGTTCCATTTTTTTCTGCCTAAGTTTTTCACGGCATTGGGAACTTCAAATTTTAGCCCAGTCTGGAAACTGACAAATGTCAATTCCATCCCTACTTCTGTGAATAAGGAGGAAGAGACTGGCATGAGTACTGTGCATCCAGGTACCACAGCTCAGGAAAGCAGATTGGGCCTTAGGGGCACAAGCTGCTGATTTCTAGTAAATCCTCCTTACTTCTTAAATGACAGAAGGAAAGGGGGATAAACAATCAGTCAGTGACTGTATGTAATGTTCCCCATTCTCCTTGACAAGATAATTACTTACTTCCTCCTCTCCCTTTATCCAGCACAGGAATATGAGACTGGATTGGACCAGATTCAGCTGTTTTCCTTTTATGTGTTTTAGTAACCTTGTCCACATCAGGCTGTTTTCTGGTCATTTCCTCCATAAATGTCTGGAATTAAATAGAGGTTGCTTTGACTAACAGTGCATAATAATAATTAGTGATATACACATGGAAACAATGGACAACACACAGAACCTATGCTTCCTACACTGCTTTTTTTCCTAATATGTACATCAGTATCTGTATGAGATGTAGTGTATCATTTATAATAAGAGGTAGCCTACATGGTTATCTTGTTTGGTATGATCTGGATGACAAGGCAAGCAAGAAGCTTCCTGATCCACATATTTATGTTAAAATTGAATATCCTTGGATTTCATTATTCAAATGATACAAAGTTATTATTTTGTCTGCAAAATATATTAGTTTCATGTCACAAAGCATCATGGTGAAATCTGCCTAATATGTTGACTTACGAATAAAATTTCTTTATAAAGAGAATAGATGCTCTGAGAACTGCTCTAAGGGCCAATGTACAATGTAATGTACAAAACAGATGGTTGTAATGTCCTAATCTCTGGTGTATTCGTTTTGTTTGTTTGTTTATTGTCTGGTGTCTGTTCTAAGGTAACAAACAATTCTACTGTTAAAATGTGCACTGGTTTGCCATCTGCAAAAATAAGATTTTAAAAAAAATATAGCTATAAATTCATTTCAAAGGACAGGTTATTCTCCTTTGCTTTTGTCATTCTTAGCTTTGACTGCAGCAATGGAACAATAAGGACTACAGAAATATAAAATTATAGACTCCATGAACTAAAACTCATGTGAACACTGCAGATTTTAAATATTATCTCAAACTATCTGTCCTAAAATGTTCACAGGCTGAAAATAAACTTCACTGCTGAGAGACTATGATCTATCCAGGGTTCCCTTACCTGATGCTCAGCTATGAGTGCTTTGACATCATCAATCTCCTGAGGAATGGCCTCCTTATCTTTTTCAGTGAGAGTTGTCTCTGCCCACTGCAGCCAGGACAATAATGCTTCTAACAACTCCTGATTAGCGATAAGTGCAGCCAAGGCTCCTGCCAATCTCTGCTGATGTTGCTTTGCCCACGCTAATACCTTGAAATGAAAAACAGTATACTACAATTTCCACATCACCCAAAGCTTTTGCATTCCATCGCTGTCTTGTAAACAAATTTGGCTTCATTATCAAAGGGTTGACAAGCAATTACATTGTGGAACTATACAACACGTACTCCAGAAAAGAAAGTAAGATAACCAACAGAAAAGTCATTGACCCATAACCAACTGCTAATCTCAACTAGAGTAGACCCACTGAATCAACAGGCTTTACATAACTGCTGACTTAACATTCAGATATTGAGTCAATGTGTTTATTCTGGTTGGACTTAGCAATAATATTTAGGCTTTTGCCTTTTGACTGCCAGTCAAAAGTGTTGTATATCATTGTTGAGATGGTGTATTTAATATGCAATTATTTTTAAAAAGTTTTTAGTTAATGACTTTTGGTTATGGTGTACACATTAGGCGTTTCCATCAAGGCATCTCTCATAATTCTGTGCTTAAGTGTGGTGTACATCACTTATATTCTATACTCCATTATTATTAACATCCTATTGTACTAGATGGAATCAGATAAGGATTTGCCAAAGGATGTGATGACTGAGGATTGCTGATACTATGTCTTGAAGACTATAAACGCAGCATAATAAAAGTAATATATGCATAGTTTCTAGGAAACTTTCCCAATGTTCATTTGGATGTGTGTATTTTCTGAGGTTAAAATGTTTTAAGAGACATCCACATCTTGAAATGTTAACAACCAAAACAGCCATATTATCAGATATATTTTTTCCCAATTAGCCAAAATGTTTGCACTAAAACTCTTTTTAATAAAGATCATTAGTACATAACAGCTATTCCTTACTGGTGACAGAGTTCTTTGTCATAATATTACTACACTCTTTCAAAATGCCTCTTTAGTTGAGAGAACAAGAAACTGTCCTTGACCATCAAGTGACATGGAACCTGATTTACTCCCCTTTCCTTTCTTATAACCGTAAGTATGAAAAACGAGTTAAAAAAAAGAACCAGTGTGGGCATGTTAAACATTTTGCTCTATATAGCTGGATAATTTCCTCACAGCAGAACAGCCTTGCTAATTGCCACTCATGTTCCAAGCTGTCAAAGACTGATTATTACCACAGGGAACTGCTTGAGTTAGACTGACCTCTTCAAACCTTGCTCGGATTATTGTTATCCAGTGCTTAATAGTAGTGATGGAGTCTGGGTGGCAGATAGCCAGGATGGTTTCTCCCATACCTGTGGCTTTATTTAGCTCAGCCTTTTTTTCATCCAGTTTCTTCATGAATTCCTAAGGTAGAAACAGTAATTTCAGTTAGGTACTGGCAAGGGTTCAAGGGGAAAATTCATATAACTTCAGACATGGCTGGGTAAGTCAGAGAGAAAAAAATGCCTACAATCAATCATTCATTGCCTAAGCAGACTGTATCACAGGGAATCATAGGGAAGGAGCAAAAATAAAGCAACAGAGTTAATTTAGAAGAAAAGTAGGCATTTTTAAAATAAAGAAAATGACTGCATATTGAGGGGAAAAGTTTGTTAGAGCAGGGTACATAAACTGTTTCCCAGAGACTGCATGGTTGCCCACTGTGGCCAGGCAATGTCCCAACCAGGTTTCCAAGATACTACAGATTGGTGAACAGGGAAATAATCCTTTCAGCACTCTCCCAGTCATGAACTAAGTTGAGGACAGGCAGCTGGAGAGACCCCCTAGGCTCCTACCACAATTGCTTGTCTCAAGGTGCCCCATGACAGGAGGAGTGTTGCAGATTCATTTCCAGGTGCCCTAATCTCCAGCTCCTTGGAAGCCCTTTGGTTGGTGTTACCTGGCTGAAAAGGCAGGGTTTGGGGATCATAAAATAAATTGATAAGTTGATAACAATCATAAAATATGACTCCCAAAAGTTACAAAATCATAACTCTAGTTTACGATCTCATAACTGCTGAACAGAATGCCAGCTGTAAATTCTAACACAGAAAAAATGTTTCTTGTTTATACCACAACTCTCACAATTTGTAGCCAACATGACAGGAGACATAAAGGCTGAAAGATTCAAATAGTTTTAGTCCCCAAAAGTAACTTTTCCAAATTCTGCTCTTAAAATATTGACATATTTCTACGTATAACTGTGTCTGTATGTGTTTATCTAGACACTTGCAGTTCTGGGTGGTTTTATTTTTTTACACATACTGGTAGTAAAACAATACCTCACAAAAGCAGGGTAAGAAATTTAAAGTGCTGCTACAGAAGAAGATAAGGTTGTTCTTATCCATTTTTTCCACAAGAAAGAAAAGGCAGTGCTACTCTGACATTATGTGATAAATTTGGAATTAGATAAAAGTATCTTTGAAGACTTTCCAAACTATAAATTGTGTTAGAATGCATTTTATTACATATCTTCTCCAGTTTATAATTCTTCCAAAAAAGATAGTTTACATTTTAGAAATGACTGTTATAGTTTTTTTTGTGCAAATGTTTAGGAATGGGCTTTCTGCAGGATAGGGAATGGCATATCTGTGTGTGTGCACTAGTATATGCATGTGCATTTGACATGTCTTTGGTGAAACGCCAAAGAAGCCAGTTCCTAAGAAATGAAAGTAAAAAGATGTACTCCCATCACCAGTGCCAATATAACTTCTGGCAACCGTACCATGATGCCACTGTGTAGAGTAACAAAGACATAAAGAATAGCCAGGGGGGAAATGTGGTGATAGGAGAAGAGCCACACAAAAACTGGTTAGCTCATAGTATACACTGTTACAAAATGAGAGGGACATGGGAACCTAATAAGAAAAATCCAGCTGGGTTGGTTCCAGAATTTGTTTCCTGTGCATGGAAAGGCTCATGGAGTACTATCACTGGCAAACTGAAGATAGTACCAACCTTCAAAGATGTCCCCCTCAGCCAGTAAATAGCCTCCCATCTTCTCTAGAGGGTTGGATGGCTTTTGGAACACAGGTATTAGGAGCCATAGGGGAATTTAGGAATTGATAAAACTGCCCTTGACTTATCTCCAATTCTACTAGTGTGAGAGAAGCCCTAGGACTCTATCACACGAGGGACTTAGCATGCGGTAATCGTAGCCCAAATCTCTAACACACAGTTCTGTCCTAAGTCAGTGTAAACAGCTAATGACCTGTCCTTTCATGATATCTTGGTTCTCATTCACTCCAATTATCCCAAGATACAAAACAACCTTTGAGATATGCATCCCAATTCTCAATATCTTGGGAAGAAGTTTTATTTTCAGTCATCCCTCAACATTTGCGGCTTTGACACTTGTGGTTTTGATTATTCAGGAGGTCAAGGTTGCTGAGCATGTACTCCTCCTCCTCATCCCTCCTGGGCTTTTCCCCTGGGGAAGAAAAAAGCCTAGGAGGGAGAAGCTGGGAAGGCTGCGCATGCCAATTCCGCCCCTTTCTAGGATGGAGAGCTGCCTCTTTCCCCAAGCAGCTCCCTACCTTGGGAAGGAGTTTGGGGGAAATAACCCCCCACCTTTTTCCAGGATGGAGAGCAGCCTCTTTCCCAAAGCAGCTCTCTACCTTGGGATGAGGATTGGGGAAAGTGAACACATCCTCCTTCCTGCTGTTCCAAGGCTTCAGAGAACTCCCCAGAGAATGTGCGCTCCTCTGCCCTTCCAGCACCTCAAAGAGCTTGCTAGAGCTGTTTGAGGCTTTGGAAGGGAGGTGGGGATGCACACACGTGTCGTGCACTGGTCTAACCTTCCCTGCTTTATTTGTGAATTTTAACTTTTGTGGGTGAACTTGTGCCCTAACCCTGATGAATGTCAAGAGTCAACTGTATCTCATTTAAAATTATATAAAAGAAGAAGACCACATTACAGATGAACTGATCCAATCGAAGAAAGCACAGCTGTGAGTTTGCAAGACCTTAAGCAAAGCTGTTGATGGCTAATGTTCATGGGTATTTCTGTTTTCTAGGTTCAAAACATAAGCCTATTCTAGATTGGCAAAAAGAAGTGTGTTCATGGCTGCATGAAACTCTAGCCTTTAGATGAGAAAAAGGGAAAGTGTGCCATGAAAACTCTTTTTTTGTGTTTTAGGGGAGAAGAAGCGCCTTTAAAAAGGTGCTGATTTTCCCAGCTTCTTTTTTAAAAACTGTGGAACAGCACAGTTCCATCTAAAGGCTGCGGTGCAGCTGCTAAGCATTAAGGAAAAGGCAACTTCATGTCACACTTTCCTGCCAATCTAGAAAGCCCTATACTGCAGAAGTAATCCAGTTTAAGACTACTTTAACTGCCCCGGCTCAGTGCTAGATAATCCTAAGAACAGTAGTTTATTGTGGCAGCAGAACTCTCTGACAGAGATGGCTAAATGTCTCACAAAATTACAATTCCCAGAATTCCCTAACTTGCAGCCAGGGCAGTTAAAGCAGTCTCAAACTGGATTATTTCTGCAGTGTGTTTTGGACCACAGTATCACCATAAATCAAACTTCACTTGGCAACACATAAAAATAACAAATCTCTCCAATGCAAAGCCACCTTAGGTCTCATACTGTAACATTTTTGACTCCAAGGGCCACATTTGATGGTGCAAGTGCATGGCTATACATCTCTGCCAGTCTCTTTCCACTCGCCTGCCATGTGGTGGGGCATGCGGTGTCACACTGGCATGGGGGTGGAGTCAGCGCATGTGTCATGTGGACATCATGACCCCATTCCACCCCAATGCCAGCTGTTAGTCCTCCAGTACAGTGTTATATATTCAAGAAACAGCATTTTGTGTGCAGAAAATATTATTTACTGCACTGAAAATACTGTCTCTTGATGAACGCTGTTTTCGCACAAAATAACCATGTGCAGTTTTTGTGTAGAAGTCCCAAACTGTGAAGATTCTAATCAGTCTTAGGGTGTATCTACACTGAAGAAATAATGTAATTTTACAACACTTTAAATGCTGTAGCTCCAAATGATTAAATCCTGGGATGTGTAGTTTTACAAAGTTTCTGTCAAAAATTGCTGGTGCTTCACAAAACTACAAATTCCATGATTCTGTGGGATGGATCAACGGGAGTTAAAGTTGTGTCAAACTGTATAATTTCTACAGTGCAAAGGCACCATAAGATTCTTCCTGTCAATTATTTCTTGACACTCAAGAAACACATTTTTCAGCCATTTAAAAAATATTTCAAATATTCTTTCCATCCATTCTAGGATGTGGTCTATGTCAAGATTGCAAGTAATATGGTGGATTCCACTTAGTCTAATTATTACAGCTCTGTGGATATCATTAAGTCTATTGTGGATTTGGAAGCAATTTAACTTTTAGGTATTCTTCCTCATTCATTTTTTAGTTGTACATTGAGAACATCACAGTTTAATTTGCTCAAGACATCAATCTGTAGAACGGTTCTGCTGCATAAACCCTCATTCTAAGAAAGAAAACTGATTCTCACTGCCAGATACTAATAGGCCACAAACAGCTGAAGCTTAATCCTGTGTTTTTGTAGTTCTAGTATTTAGAGACAACATTGTCTTAATTATCTTACTCACCCTATGCTGATCTATTAATGCACGCAGAGCCTCCTCATCGTCTGGTAGGACACCATGGAAACGAAGGGCCTGTTCAGCCTCAGCCAGCCATTCCAGCAATACATGGACAACAGAGTGAAATTCCTCAGCCTGTATAAATGAAAGGGGGGGGGGGGATACATGCTCTAAAAGGGATCTGGACTGGAAAAAAACAGTGTTGAATTCCTCCCACGAACAATGAACTTGTGCCCAGACTGGCAGAGCCATTTATCATCTAGCAATGAAGGCATATTAACTTTCCATTAAGGTTGATATACAGCACCTCATGATCAGGTCTGTAAAAATGCCATACACTTCTCTTTTAAAAATGGAAGAAAGTCAAAGGACCTTTTTGTAAATGCTTTAAAATATATGATGGATGGAATATGGGAAAGCTGTAATAAGGCCAACTCAACTGCACACTGCTAAATTACAAAAGAGGTACTTTAATCTATTAGCTGTGCTAATGAATGATGTCAATTACTTCAGGGGGAAAAGTTAACTGATGTTGTGTTGAGATATGAGCTTCTCAGTTGGAAAGCTGGAATTATGGAGTTGTCATTTCTGGTGACAGGCGACATCTTCAATTTATTGGTATCCTGCAATGGTAGTTGGACAAATTGGTTTCATAAATGGCTTCAGAGGAATGGCTGGAATAATCCAAACTAATTCTAAGTAGTGCAATATGTATATACTTTCACACGATTACTGGGGATAACAAATGAACAATGCCCATGATGATCCAGCCACATCTGAGCCAGCTGTTTTAGTAAGAAAACTGTGTCACAATTATTCCAAGCAGTCACACATATCAATCTATTCTATACACAAAGGGAAAATGAAAATGAAATGGAAACACAAAGCAGGCCCTTCTTGCCTCCTTTCTTGCTGTGACATAAGTGATACCTTTCAAATACACTAGAAATTCCCATGCAGATGGGCATCTGACTGAATTCAGTGCATCTTCTTTGTTTTACCTGGTGGAGGGCTTGTTCCAGCCGTGTTTGTTTCGAGACAGATAGTGCACACACTGTATCCCACCGAGTGCCAAGCTCCTGCATTTGGACTTTTACCCAGGAGGAATCATCACGACTGCCTTCTATCAGTTCACGAGCAGAGCGTTTCAGAGCCTGGACACTGCTCGTTCTCTTCCCCAGTTCCTTCTGGAAGCCCTGAGCAACAAAGGGAAATTGGGCTGTTTTGTTGAACTGTATTTATTGACTCATGTGTAGCAAAGCTACTGCAAACATGAAGAAAGTTCTTCATCATGATTCTTCAGAGAAACCAATCCTAAACTGTACGTTATTTTGCTTTGCACTGTACAGTAATTGTCAACATTTTTATCTCCAACTAGTTCAGTTCATTCAGTGCTTGCTACTCTGTTATATTTTTTTTTAATTCTGGCTTAATTCTTAATGAATAGTGCATATGTGCATTCTGAGAGAAAATTATCTTAACAGTGTCATGAGAAAACCATGGTGTATGTGATGGAAGTGAGTGCATCATCCTCAAAGTTTCAGTGCTCTTTCACTTTCTCTCTAGTGTAGCTGCTAGAAGTCTGGAAGTTTTCCTTTTCTAAAATAAATAAATAAATAAAATCACAACTTGCAGTACCATCCAAACCAAAATAAAGCTAATTTATAACTATGGTTTGTTTGAAACAAGTCAATTTCAACCTCTTATGAGGACCTGTATTTAGTTTCAACAAACTATAATTAATATAAATGATATCCTAGGCTACTTCCACACTGCAGAAATAATCCAGTTTGACACCAGTTTAACTGCCAGAACTCTGGTGCCATAACAAACTACAATTCCCAGAATTCCATAGCAATAAACCATGGCAGTTAAAGTGGTATCAAACTGGATTATTTCTGCAGTGCAGATGCAGCCTCAGAGTTCAGAGAGACCAATGAACCATGATTAATCAAATCTGAAAGCTTCCAATCTCTTCCTCATGGCAGCCCTGGAGAAGCAAGGAGACAGTCTCTGTACCTGGGAGTGAGAAGAAAGCTTCATTCTCATAATGATAAATTATGTTTTATTGTAATATCTCAGTGCCTCTTTTAGATATTTTTTTAAAAATCCTTCACACCTTGACTAGCAAACCTTAGGCTTACAGGGATCTTAAAATCCATACATGTTTTGCAAAGGTGGCTTCTCATGTTCCTCCTCTGTCCCCAGCCAACTCTTCCCTGTATTCTAAACTCTTTCTTGCCCTACTACACCCTCTTCCAGAGGTTAGTGTATCTTTTAAAAAATTGGGGCAATCCTTGTGGATGGTAGAACATATTTTCATTTGAGTTCCTGCATCTATAATAAACGGATTAAAGGCAAGAGTTGAGACAAGTCAATGTAAATGCTATTGCCCACAGCTTTAGTGGCCGTGTTTCAGAAAAATATCAGTGCATTTTTAAATCTTCAAGGCACCAAGTTAAAATGTCCATAAAGCAAGAGATTACAAAGCAACATTCATATGTTATGTTCTCTGAACAGGCCACCCTCAGATGCTTGTGAAATGTCAGGAATAAACTCTTCCAGAACACGACCACATAGCCTGAAAAACCCACAAAAATCTATTCACATGTTACTTTGTACATAGGTTTAAGGACATGTTCCTTCCTTGCAAATTTTAAATGCCATATTTGAAATGTTTACACCTCAATTTGTAGTTTATAATCCATTAAGTGGGCTCATGATTCCTGGTTAACATTACAAATTGACCCAACAGACTTTCAATCAAAACATTTCGATAAGGCTAATTTAAAATAATACAAAAATGATGTAATTTTGTTGCCATTACTTTGTGATTATCTATTAAATTCATCACTAAGTCAATGTCTCCATGCACAGGCTGATCCTCGGCCAGCTGTGGTTCCACTTTGTAAAGCCAATCTATAAGAGCTTGAAGAGCATCAGTAAATTGTCCAGAAAACAGCAGGGCTTCTTCCAGTTTGTTTTGTCTGAAAGAGGAAAATAGTGGAGGAAAAGATACAATTATAGATATAGATATTTTTAATTTATTGTTATACTATTATTCATAATGAAACTGCAGTGCCAATAGATAGACAGAACCACAATTTGTTATGTTTGTACTTTTAACAGTTTTAAAATCAACTGTTAAAAGCACACACATGACAAATTGTACTTTTATTAATGTATGGAATAGCAGTACCTCTGTTTAGGCAAAAATGGTGGTTTGTGGGCCACTGGCCACTAGTCCATGGTGAGTGAATAACTACCAATCTTTCAATCTGAGGCAGTTTAATAAGCAGTACTCTACTGTATGCAAACCAGGTCCTGGAGTACTAACAAACTTACCACAGCTTATCCAACCCCCTCAATTAAAACCATTCTAACACTATAATCAGAGCTTGGAAAAGTTAGAATCATAGAATTGTAGAGTTGGAAGACAGCACAAGGGTCATCCAGTCCAACACCCTGCCATGCAGGAATTCTCAATCAAAGAATCCCCATCAGATGGCCATCCAGTCTCTTTTTGAAGACCTCTAAGGAAGGAGACTCCACTACACTCCAAGGAAGTGTGTTCCACTGTCAAACAGCCCTTACTGTCAGGAAGTTCCTCCTGATGTTGAGGTGGAATCTCTTTTCCTGTAGCTTGCATCCATTGTTCTGAGTCCTAGTATCTGCAGCAACAGAAAACATGCTTTTTGGACTGCAACTTCCAGAATCATCCACCTGACATGGCCGGGTGGAATCCCCTTGAGGAAGTCTAGAAGTTGTAGTCCAAAAAGCAACTTTTCCAACTCAGAACTTGCAGAGTCCCAGCACTTTTTAAGCACTCTTTTTTACCACAACACTTGCCCCAACATTCCTGCTGTTACAGGTGTCACCAGCCAGCTTCACCTTTCTACTACTACTACTACTACTACTATTTATTTATACCCTGCTCTTCAGCCCTAAAGGTGATCAGAGCGGCTAGGAGCTCCCCTGTCCAACCCCAAGGCTATATTTCCTTCCAGTTTGCCAACCATCTGTGCTAGTATATCATCCTTTAGTATAAGCACAAACAATTATGCCTGCTGGAATTTTTAAAGTTCTTTGGCACTGTTTTCCTTTGCTTCATTCTTTAGATCCTTTGTTATATGCTCCTAAGTTTTATACTCGATTTATCCATGGGTCATATCAAAATCCATAATTTTTGACCCAGAACCTGTCCCTGACTTATACATGACGCTCAGGAAGAAGTCCATTCACTTCACAGCTTCCAAGATAGGCCTCTATGCTATCTCAGAGATTTGGGCTGAGCAAGAGTAGATCTTTGCATCTTGCTGCATAAATAACATACTGACTTTGCAGATTATTTAAACTATGAATCTCTGGAGAAAGGCAGGACAAACAAACAAAATTTAATAAATAAATAAACAAACAAACACTTCAAAAGATGTTTGTGTGAACCAAGAACTCTTTAATCAAAGTGGTTTCTTATAAGACTAGTCTGACCAGGAACATATACTAATGACCCATTAGGGAAAAAGAAATCAATTTCCCTAGCTACGGGCTTATGGGACATCTTTTACATAAGAATTGGGGCTTTTGGTTTTACCTTTCTACAGATTTTCCACATACTGTATCCCATTTGTCTCTAAGTTCACTCAGCATATCATCCAGCTTCAGATTGTCATCAGCAAGAGTAGTTTTTTCTTTTAAAGAACGTCCACTTCTGTTTGTAGTATCGTACACAGAATGTTTGGCTCCAAGAGCTTTTTGGAACTCCTGTGTAAGATGGGAGGAAAAATACAATATGAATCACATACATATTTTAAAATACTAAACTTAATCTGTGCTATTTGAAGCCAACCAGAGTGGCTAATATTTTTAAATATTTTGCAAGGAAATCTCACTAAAAAGTGCTGCGATATTTGAATCACAGAATCTACTGACATTTACTCCTGAACATAACTTGTGTCAATGAAATTACCAATGAAAGGACTATCTATTAACTTTGAGAAATTAAAACACATTATGGAAAAGATATGGTTGAAGGCTCCTGTTCCTCAACTTGGCATGACAGCCCATCAGTTTGAGCTGCCTTCTAGAAAGCAATTATACCAAATCATTTGCATTCAAATCCATAACATAATTAGGTCAATTTTTTTTCTGATAAGCCTAACACTTCTCCTTAACTGACATGCAATATTGCAATGGAAATGGTTATTCTGGAAATGGTTAATCGTGCAAAGGAGCATGATTAACTTCAGGACACAACAACAACAAAAACCATGGATGCTGTGTTAAAGAAGGCATTAACCTCCACTCAATGTGAAGATTGCAATCAAGACCTTTTCAGTAGCTTTGAGAGATGAATAATATTTAAACAAAATGGTTAAGTTTTATGTTTAGGTGTTCTGTCAAAGGCAGAGAGAATGAGGAATATACAAAATTACGTTGGATCACCCATGAAATAATGAAAACATTTTCTTTTCATCGTGGGAAATCTTGTTCCCCAAAAGAGGCTTTTCTGTCAAAAGAGTATTTGATTCAGAATACTTCACTAGAAACTGCACTGCAGCTTTTGTCTTGGAGTCACTAATAAGCACAAAGAACCCATGTTTTCTCAGGGGGAAATACACAAAAGAGAGACAGCTGTGTCATCATTCCTGTACTGATGTTTAGCTTAGTTTAGCTGATATTGTGAATGTGGATGCAATTTCTAATCCAGAAGGAGTCAGCATCTCTGAAATTGATTCTCAAATGGATTCATAAATCTTCTAAGGATCATGCTCATGCTCAGTCTACAAATACATAATGATGCAAATCATACTGACAATATTTCAGCTCTGTGCCTCAGAATTTTCCTTTATTTTTCCTAGACTAGAACAACAATAGTGTTTCTTTCCCTCTGTGATAAACATAACAGAAAAGCATTTCAAGTTCCACTGACTTCAACAGAAAAGAGTTACATATATCTCATTACTTTAGAGGAATTGAAAGTGCTGAGTTTTTCTGGATTGTACTCCATGTGAACGTTTATATGTTTGAAATGTTTGAATATTGCTGAACTGCTTTCTCGTCTCAAGAAGCCTTTTTGATAAGAGATGGAGTTTCACAATAATAATAAAACAAAACATCTGCCATACAAAAATTGGACAACACCAGATTTCTCTTCATTAATTTTTCAGGGGACATATTATGTCTAATTATTCTCTAAAACGAGACTCACAAGAATTTGTAGCTAGTTTGGTCCAAAACAACAACTCTATCAGTGGTATGCATGTAAAATAAATTGAGGTATACCAGTAATGAGGTCCATATTTCCTAAGCCCTATTAATCTTCCTAAATCATTGAAGAAGGGCAAAAATGAAATGCATGACCTAATATTCATTCTTACTACCCTGGCTTCTAAATATAACATGGGTGGGGGAGATAAATATTTATCTTATTTTTTGGCAATACATTATAAATAGGAACAAGTGGTCATAAAAAAATTGTTTTTCTTTTTCTTTTTGGCAGTGATAAACCAGCCAAGACCAAAGTCAAGTAATCCCACTTATCATAACACAGTCTAATTTATAACGTTAGTTTAAGGTATCAAAAACACTGTCATTGGTCCTCACTTCATAAAAGGGAGGTTGAAATAAACATAAGGCATGAAGTAAAATAAAATATAAACCATTGAAATAACTTGCTAAAGGAATTAGGATTTTCTAATGATGATTGCAATTATAAATGTGTTGAAATATTTTATTAGATTAAGGATCGAAACAGACGGGCAGGAAAGAGTGGCTTCTGGCTACTTTGGGAGTGGAGTGTGCAGATGACGCATGCCACTGGTAGTGGCCAGCTCTGGGACTGTGGTTTCTGGTTGCCATGGTCCCACACTGATCAGGGGCCAATTGGGGTGGGATCTTTGCTCCAAGCTGCTGATCTGTTTCGCCCCCAAGTTACATGGATAAATATGTTTGTGTTTCAAAACTCTGACAATCTTTTGTGTGAACTAGTGCAAAATGATCTCAGGTGCCTAAATTAAAGACAAACTGTTTTGATTACAATATATGTTGTCACAACTGCACACAACACATTAGGACTTCTCTAGATTACCAGTTCAAAGTACACCCTTAGAGACTGTGAAGAATCCCTTTGTCAATTAAACCTTAGCATCAAGATATGCTTAAGACTTAAGGCAACAACTGGAGACTATCTGTTCATGGTTTTTGTCTATATGCGTACAAAAACAGCACATGAACTCAGTCCAAAGGATGGGGGGAAAACCTCCTAAATGCTCAGGTGTGTGGTAGCCATTCTGAAGAACTTCTAAAAAACAATCAACTGACAATGATGATAAGAAAATATTTCTTTCTTGCTACACTGCTCAGTCCATCTTGATGCCAAACAACATATTCCACATGGAAAATATCCTGAAGGCATCAGACAGGGAAGAACTGTTTGTTCTCCAGGGAAACAGGCAGATGTTTTTTGAGCTGCCATCTTGGCAACCACACATGTGCTGCTAAAGAAAGCTTATGGAAGCATTTGCCACTACATAATACATATGTCTCTTGAAGAAGTTGACTCTGGCCCACAAAATAATTGCTCTGGTGAACCTAGAGACTGAAATGGGGCAGCTTAAGTCCCAGAAAGAAGCTCAAAAACCTTCCTGAGCTCTTTCTGAGAAACACTAGACTCTGATGGAGAGTTGTGCTTTGCATGTTGAAGGCTCCAAAGTCCATTCCAGCTGGTTCCACATGAGATTCAGAATAGCCTGAGACCAAAAGGAGCCTCAGCTTGTCAGTGGGACCCCTAGGGCTATATGCAAATCCCAGTAACGTTTGGGGACCACTGAGACACTCACACCACACTTTTTCTGACAAAGACAATGCTGAATGATGTTTCCTAGAAGGCTCCAGGAGCAGCAATTCACTTTTAAAATAGGCTATAATGTCCTTCTCCACTATTCATCATAAAAGAAACTTGGTTTTCAAAACAAGATGAAGAGAAGGAGATACTTCCTTCCCTTTTTGGCTTTTCTTTCCTCTTTTCTGTCATTTCTGCAGGACCTCAGAACATTGATCCTCTGAACTCACAGACATTGCCTCCCCCCAGGTGGAGATCATATTAAACTAGATGAATCAATAGTTTGGCTCAGTTGAAGGCAACTTCCTACACCCTCCAAAACAGTTCATTAGTGGACAGGCTGGCAATATTAATCACAGATAAAATGACAACTAGCTTTGAGAAGGACTGGCCAAAAGTAACAGAATTATGAATAAAGAAATGGTGTGAAACATAGACTATAAACTTTGAGAAATACTAAAAGATAAAACAGACACAGATAGATAGGTAGATAGATAGATAAGATTTAGATGTATGTTAAGAAAAAACAGAATAGATAAGTAAGTAGAAGGAACATTGTGAGAAAAGTAATAATTGGGTGTATTTAAAAAGGACATCTAAAATCCACTTTGTGATGGGGGAAGTTAAATTGAGAGAATTGTTATATGTTGTCCTTTTAAAAAAAGTTTTTCTATATATATTTCTATATGTGTGTGTGTATATTTTATTGTTGTTTAAATTTGATTGTTTAGTGTTTTTCAGATTAATAAGCATGATTTATAAAAATAGTTCATTAGTTTTTTATCATTTGCCAGAGAAGTGTAAGACTACTTCACAGAAATATGTGGGAAGCATTCAAAGCTAACTGAAAGATCTTAACAGTAAATTATAATTATGTATGTTTTGACCGACTAGTTGTCAGAATCGTAAAGGTAGCTGCTCTCTATGTAAGCACCTCATCTCAGTCAACATTGTAGAAGATACAAAAAGCAAACATTGGAGAAGCCAAGGAAAAAAAGCATTAAGAAAAAGGCATTTTAAAAAGGCATCAAATGATGTGCTGTAAGTTGATCTGACAGTCAGCACACTAAGACTACTGGGCAGACACAAATAAGAGCAGTCCTTGAAGTTCAGCATGCTGGTAATTTTGCAAAGCAGATCAAGAAAGCAGTCTGTCTCTGTTCACAGTATGCTCTTTTCCCTGGGGCTATAGAGAAAAGACTCAGGTTTTAAAGGTGACTTTTCTTCTGCATATAATCAGATTTATGGAAAGGAGTGTGACAGTGGGGAAATCTTGACAGGAAACGTCTCTCCTTTCCTATCCCTGTGTTTTTGACATATTCATTTATTTAATTCATTTCAAATTGTGAGTGGTACTGGAGTATCATTTCACTAAACTGATTAAGACTTTCCCAAACTACACAGCTGCCTCTCTTTTTTGAGTGACACTAATTTTTAAAGGCAATTTACACAACTTCTAAGCATCATGAATAAAAAAGGATTGGGTTCATTGAAATTCTAAAGGGTTCTATGAACTAGGCAAGACGATTGCAGAAAGAAAATGTTTAGTGTCATTTCATTTTATGGATAATCTTTCTGCTTTCTATGATTCTTCATCATTATGCCTTTACCTTTCACATGCAATTTTACCTCTTAATAAAACAAGACCCTGCAGAGAAACATCCCAGCTTCTATTTATGTTACAACCCAGAAAACAGCAGTATTTGAACTGATGTTGGCAAACATTCCAACCTACTGACCACTGAATTCATCTCCTCCTGCTAATTACACAGTGCTAGGCTTCCTTGATTTTTGATTGGACAGCCTCTACATTCCATTACTAGTTAATCACCTTATGCTGAGCGAGCTGCATCTTAATTTTGTCTGGATCATTTGCAATTTCAAGCTCTGCATCCAAAGTCTTTTCTGATTCATCTAGCCACTCCGTAAGTTTGTTCCAAGCTTCATGGAACTGTGAAAAAAACATACCATGATTTTTCACTTGCATTCACTAAAAGTTATAAATACTGCATTCAAAACATTAAAAATACACTTGAAAATATTAAATATGAAACAGTATTCAAAGTCAGACTAGGACTGGCCTAACTTAATGTTGGAAGTTATCAACTCTTACGTTCACTTCTGTGTTGCAAAATATTTTATAATAAATATCTAATCTTCCAGATAGGTCAATAAAGTCAGACCTCCTTATCCATGGATTTTTTAACCATGGATTCAAGCATCCACAGTTTGAAAATAGTCTAAAAAATGACCAACTCCAAATAGGAAACCTTGGTGTTTTTTTAAATATAAGGGACACCATTTTACTATGCCATTATATTTAATGGGACTTGAGTATCTACAGATTCTTTTTTATCCACAGGGGGGTCCTGGAACCAAACCCCAGTGGATACCAAGCACCCACTGTATAATACACAAGTACCTGGTGTGGACATGATGCTTTTAATAGTAGGTTGCCAAACAATTTGTATCTGATGGCAATTTAAATGCAGGACTCTTATATTCCATGCAGATCTCTTGTCTCATTGAGATGATTCTTACAGGTGATAATGTATGATCCTTATGCAGAAAGAGTACAACCTCAATTTTAAATAAAATTGTTTGTTTAAAAATTCTACAACTGACATTTACACACTATGGGACACATATATACACCAGGAGAAAGCAACTTTCTCTTCAATGTATCTTACTTTTCATTCTGAAAAAGCAGAAAGAATTCCACTTCCATCAGAAAGCGGTGCACTAATCTAAGTATGGATGAGTGTGCAACTAGATATAACATGAAGAAATCACCAGTAAATCTCTAGCTATAAGCAGTGTCCTCCTGCACGCTTGGAAAATAAAGTCTATATCTTTAAAACAGAAATATACAGGGCCAGACTAAAGAAAACAGCTGTTCTGTCTCAGCACAGCTAAACCTGATGCACTCAAATTCCAATTTCATTTTTTAAAAAATTAAATATATCATATACAGTAATTCATTTAAATGTGGTTTGATTACAGTACATATACCCTTGAGTTGTTATAAAACATCTGCCAAGTTACCTGCTTGGCACGCTTTCTTGCATCATCCAAAGCTCTTCCTCTTTCCACTAACCGCTGAACCACTTTCTCCCACCTACTCTGGACACTGATCAGCAGATTTTTAATGAGAACAACATCCTGTTTCTGGCTGAAATATTTCAAATGTGTTCCAGTTTTGTCAAGCTCAATAATCTGGTCACGATGGGCATTCACTTCATTAGCAAAGACCTTCCGAAAGAAAGAAATTAATATTTAAAATTTACAGTCCTCTAGCATGTAGAAATATATATGTATCCAATAAATTACATGATTGTCTACTTTATTGGTCAGAGAAACAATAATATGTTGCTGAGAAGCTATAAAGTGTCTTTGGGTTTTAGTGTTACTGGCTTGCTTGTTTTAGCTATTAATACAAGTAGGCCGTAAGTGGAAGGAGAAAGTTATGCATCTAGTACCATTTATTTTCATACCTTGTGTTCATCAATTTGAAACAAGACAGTATCCAAGATTAGACTTGGCCGAGAAGCCACTGTCAAGGTTTGCTCAGCTTGAGTAAGCCAGTTGATGAAGTCTTGCAGTGAATTGTGGAATTCCATTGCCAAACTGAGGGCTTCTTCCAATTTGACCTGCAGAAACACAACATAATTCAGCAGCAGTGGAGGTTTACAGAGTAGTAAACCATGTTGTGGTTGAACATAATTTAAAAGAGGGCCACTGTTTGGGGGGCCTCTTCCTCCCACACCCTTTATTTTTTCTAGGTTAATGGCAATATGCTCTAGACTCAAACATCTTAAAGATATATCGGAGGGGGAGGAGAAAGAGAACAACAAGAAAAACAACACAGGAGAGATCATACTGGGACTAAGGAGGCAGAAGAAGATACAGATTTCTACAAATTGAAGAGGCTCTGAAATCAGCACTAACAAGTATTCAGACTGGAACACAACAGGAACATACATGGGTTTTTCAGCATTGATTCTGCTTCTTGGATTGTGAGCATATTCACTAATGAATGAGTTAAAATGCCATTCTGTCTTTGTAGTTTGCTACACTAGAGGGCTGATCCAGATGCAAAATGAAGGTCCTGTTATGACATTTACTAGCTAGCAAGAGTATTTGTGCAGAGGAGCAGCAGGCATATCTGGTCTCCTCCACCAAACAGATAATGTCTCAAATGGAAGAAAAATACTAAAAATCAGGGGTCAAAACAGGCTGTCTAGTGAATTATCTGCATGGAGGATGGGAAGAGATATACTCACTCCGCCACTCTGCCAAGATTCTTACTGGCCCAGTTAATGTCTGAATCATGTCCGAAACCACTGAAGAGATCCATTAATTTACATTACATGAGAAATGAGAGTACAAATGCTCTTTCCCTCCAAGAATAGCTTCATTTGTATATTTATTCACTTTTGTTTTTTATGAAAACATCACAATTCAGCTGCTTTGAGGCTTAATATATAGTCTGACTCAGATTAAACTATTTAGCTCAGTTTGGAGTAATTTCAAAAAGACTGTCCACCTCCATGGAAACGTGCGATTATGAGTAAAATGTTTTTGCCATATTATGAGATCAACTCTCAAAGGACTCAATAGAGGCCTTATCATTTTAAACTTTTAAGAACTGCTATGTTCATTTCAAGGCTGATGGGATGATGATCTCACTGGAGAGAGAAGATCAAGATATTACTCGGATATTTAACCTATGCATTACAAATGTTTTCATTTACAGACTTTGGTCTACTGCCATCCAGTATAATGATCTGCCTTTCCATGTCAAAATTGGTGTACAACATATCCCACTTAATCTGGACAGATCCCTAAAGATACCAGGATATTCTTCACTAACAACAACATTTACAACTGCAGAAAAAATTCCAATGTTCATACTATGACATACCTTTCTTTCACTTAGTTTTGTTTCTACTGATTCCCATTTTTCTTTAAGATTGTTTATGTCTTGTTCAACATTTGTTTCAACAGACTCTGGACAGCTTGCAAGCATCTGTAAACCCTTTTGCATCAGACATTTGTATGTTTCCTCTTTAGCTTCAAAGGCAGCACAGAGTTCCTAAACAAAGGGGAGGAGGGGAATATCCAAAAACATGAACACATGGATGTTAAATCAAAAAATTTTGTCTTTACAAATGTCACCTTTACCTATAAAAAGCAAGAAGAATAGGAACTTAATCTGTCTATGTAGTTAGTGGAATTGAATAATAATGAGCCATTGTGCAAAGTCACTAGATGTCATGGAGAACGTGCACATCAAGTAACAGTATGCAATTTAAGCACTGCCTGATCAATATCAATTAATATAGAAAAAAAATCTAATTAACCAAGTATCTTAAACAGTCTTTTTAACACCTCTTCCATGATGCTGCAGAACATTTCAGCCTGCAAATACTAAGTCAAAACTTAAGAACATATAAACCCACATACACCTTGCAATCCATTTTGCCAAGAATATGAAGTGGCAATCTCAGTTGGTGGGGATAGTTCACACAAAGTCATGTATACCGGGGGGGGGGGGGGTGTTATTTCTGGAAACGAGTGGGGCCAAAAGGCCCATGAAACACAAGGGGAATAATAGACTAGGAATTACTCACTTATCCAAAAAGTTATTTTAAAAACATTCCCAAACAAACAAACAAAACCAATCTTTTTAGAGGTTTTCTGTGTATAGTATATCTATGGTGCACCTTTGTATATGAAATTATTCACACTTTTCAACCTTATTTTTTAAGCAACCCTCAAGGTTAATGTGGATGACTGGACTTGCAACCAAAATTGTAGGAACCCAACAGCACACTTTTTATTACCTTCATAACCTCCCCTCCCCCCCAGCCCCAACCCACCATCACATTAAGACATTCTGCAATTTCACATCTGTGATCTACAGACAAGAGTCAAATTCTAGGGGATGGCATGTACTACTTCCAGGTGCATGCTATTGTATCTTAGTTCCCCTTCATAAGGTCTCCTTTCCAGTAACTACCAAAGGGCCTATGTAATAAGGGACTTTTAGAAAGTGAGAGACAGCCTAGTAATACTTCTGATTTGTTAGCTGTATGTCTTTCATTGCAGGCTATTTGACTATGCCCTTAATTTTCTAGGTGAAAATATTCAGTTTGCCAAATTCCCAGTGATTATATAACATCTAAAGGAAAGGCAAAACCACACAGTAGACTGTGAAGTAAAAAAGATAAAGGTATTCCCTGTTGACAAGGTTGTCAATTCGTGTCTGATCATAGGGGGCTGTGCTCATCTCCATTACTTAGCCGAAGAGCCAGTGTTGTCAGAGATTACTCTTATGATTATGTGGCCAGCATGATTGCACAGAACACTGTTTACCTTCCTACTGGAGTGGTACCTATTTATCTACTTGCATTTGCATACTTGTATTTATCTACTTGCATTTGCACTGCTAGGTTGGCAGAAGCTGGGACCTGAGCCTCAAACTGCCAATCTGCTGATCTTGCAATCAACAGTCAGCGTCTTAACCACTTGAGCCACCACTCAAGTCAAGTTACTTGACACATTTTAATTTATGCCTATTATATTCAGTTGTTATGTGTCATCAAATGAGACACCTCCATGTGTAGATAAGCCTATCTAGGTAATATGCATCTAGACTGCGATATAAAGGGTTTTGTTTTGGATATGGCTTGCTTATTTATGACAAACTGAGATTAAAAATGACCTCTCTCAAGAAGAGGTATTCCCTCCCACATCTCAGTGTTTCCTCCTTGTGGCTCAGATGTAGGCTACAATATTGTAGTGAATACGAGAAATAGACATGCTGCTGGTTCAGAATAGCAGGTTAAAGGTGCTACCTGATGGCTCCTTACTAGCAGTATTGATCAAAAAACATGGTGTAGATATTCCATCTTTCCCTCCTTTATTTCTTTTAGAGGGGGAGGGATGTGGTAAGAAAAAGAAGAGAACAACAATGGTGGGAAAAGATGGGAGGGTTAGAAATGAAAGACGCTATTATATTGTCTATAAAATTATGTGTTTGAGACAGAGCAACTGCACAAAAAAGGCCTGATTTGGAAGCACTCATATTCCATGACACAGGCAACATTTAATGAGATTTTGGCTCTGTACTGAGATTTCTGCTTCATTAAGACATTGAAAAGAAAAGAAGAATACAACTGTGCTTTCTGGCATGTTGAACAGAGCAGATTCTTTGTCTCTTTGTATTGGTAATAGGAGTTATGTGATGGTGAGCCAGGAAATAGTAAAGGACAATGGTGAAAGTTCTGTGTTCCTTGGCTAGCTTTTTCTTTCCATTTAAAAAAGAATAAACTTTGCTGTTTCAAAGGTTATTGGACAAGGCAACAAACTCTCTACTTTGAAGCTGTGGGTAATTTTCAAAAATTATTTAAAATTTAAAATTACAAAAGAAACTTGAATTTTTTTCCTAGACTTTAGTTGAATAATAGAGCCACCAAAATATCCTTACTTTTTTTCTCTCCCTGTAAAATAATGCTGAGGATAGCTCTGTTGTACACATGTACCATTCAATCAGTTTTGTAACATGGTAATTTGGGGGGGGGGGGAGGCAGGGAGGAGAGAGAATCTTCTCATTAAATGACCTTACATGCATTTCACTGCATAAAAATTGCAAATGTTTCACTACGAATGACCGCAAATGTTTTGTTTTCAAATTAGGACCATCTGTGATATTAAGATCCTTACCATATGGGTATTCAGCTGCTCTCTTGCAGTCTCTGGTAAACCACCAACAGGCTTTGATGCCAAAAGCTGACGTTCGGTTTCTGTCAGCCATTGTTGCAGATCTTCAACTTCACCGTGGAAACCTTGAGCCTAAATGAAATATTACCACAGCATTTCAGAACACATTTCAATGCTTTTTATTTGCTACATCAGTTAAGGGGCTGCAAAAGTTGATTGAATTAAATCAGACTTAAGTTCTCCAGACACTAGCGAACTGCTATTCCCACAATTCCTGAACACACACCAGTCTGGCAGCATCTGATGGGAATGGTGTCAGACAAGATCTGCACGGAAAAAGGTTTTCCAGCCTTGACTTAAGAGTATGATACTTCACCAGGGACACAATTAAGCCAAAGTGAAGTATTTCTGAGCCCCACTTCTTTCAAAAGCAGGAGGCAAAATACATCCTTAACAGTAGGGACAACAGGACTTTTAAGAGCTTAACTTTGGCTGGAATGTGTCCAAATCACTATATTCAATGCAATCCATTCTTTTGCTCAGTTTTTCATACACACCTGGATCAAAGCACTGTCCAGTTGTTGCTTCCTTTTTTCTGTTTTTTCCAAGATATTTTGCCATCGTTGATTCAGAAGTTCCAGCTTGCTTTGCAGATTGCTTGCTTCTTCAACAGCACTTGATTGAATCAGATCATTTCCTGCCTTCTTAACAGTTTCCACTGTGGATTGGTGAGCTAAGACATCATTTTGTAGCACCTGCAGTTGAAAGTATATTTTTAAAACCACTGATTTCATGCAGGACAATTGTCTGAAGTAGCCCATCCTTTCAACAAAATTATATTCAGAAATAATATACATTTCAGGATTTTCCTAAGAGGATGAACTAAAAATACATTGAAAACTATCAACTCTTTTCACCCAGTTTCAGAAGGTCTTACTTATCCAGAAGAAGGTAAACGGCTGGGTCTGATTGCTATTTGCATGGGAGAATACTAGTGAATACCAGGGATCTCAAAGTGGAGCTAGGAAAGACTCCAGCCCCAAACCCAGGAAAGCTACTACCAGCCAGAGCTGATAAAACTAGGCTGGCCTATTTTAACCTTTAGAAAGTTTTATTAGGGAAACTAAAGCTTTACTAGGGAAACAGATGCCATTTTCTTTTATTTTCTAATGATTTCCTTTAAATCAATGGCTATTGCTTGCCAACTTCCTGATGTTTCTTATCATCAAAGAGGAAACTCTTTTCTGTGATCTCTTTTTAGCATGGAAGACTGAATATTCAGGATGAACATGTCACTGTGTTTGTTGAACTCTTTTTTTATCTGTCATTTATGAAGTCAGAATATTATGTGGCAGTTCAACAAGATGATTTTTAAAAATAAATAATATAGCCTGAACCCTTTCTGAATCTAAAGAACAATGAAAACAGTCATTCTTTTGCATCAGCAACCATGGTTTCTTAAACACAAATCCTTGGCTGGAGTTCTTAGAAACCATTTTTTAAGATGTACATGTTATTTGTAAAAATATTGCCCAAAAGGGATCCAAATACATCAGAATAGTGAGCTGCAGAACCATCCAGTTACATACATGATGCTTGGCCAATTCTATTTCAATAGCCTTGGGGTCACCACCCACAGGTTTTTGATCATTCAACAGGTCTTCTGTATGTGTCATCCATGTCAGCAACTCATCCAGGGCATGCTGGAATTGCCCCAAAGCTAACAAAGCACCTTCCAGCTTGTGCTGTAATAAAAAAGGAAAATGGAAATTCTTACGATATGTTAACACATGTTTAGTCCAGCGAAACCTCAAATTAATGATCTGAATAAAGAGATGCTATCCAAGCATTATATGTCATACATCTGCAAGCAGTGATATTATCTGGAAGTGACATTAGAAAGAGCTTCCATGAAAAGCACAGCTTATAACATCCATAACTGACTAAGGTTGCATTGCAATTTTTATTTTTAAGGATTATAAAACATTTATCCTTTTATTGTCACAGGAAGGCTGGTTTGAGAGCTGGTAACTTGCCCAAGACGGCCTAGTTGCCTTTCTGGTTTAGGGGAGGTGTGGTCAATTTCTGCAGATCCAGGGGCTATCTTTTTGCTCCTGGACCCTTCAACAGCAGCATGGACTACTAAACAAGCCAGAAACTAAAAAGAAACTAGAAATGATCACAAGATCAAAATGCTACCACATAGTTAGCAGACTTGTAGGACTCTCAGGCTGAGGGTCATTGTGAAAATAAAATTCACAGAGGCAGATGATCTTCAGACATGTTGAATATAGAATGGTAATTTCAGAATTCATTTTTTAAAAAATTGTTCATGAGATTGTATAATAGGATATGGGATTGTGATGTTATTGTGGGAAGGAGATGTGCTACAAGTTTGTATCAGGCCCTTCCAATTGATGCTAAGGCCTATCCGTTTCATAAAAATGAATAAAACAGCATGTTCTTTATGCTTTTAGGTTAT
The DNA here is from genome assembly GCA_034509955.1 of Urosaurus nigricauda. Taxonomy (NCBI): domain Eukaryota; kingdom Metazoa; phylum Chordata; class Lepidosauria; order Squamata; family Phrynosomatidae; genus Urosaurus; species Urosaurus nigricauda. Next base: position 248,082,327 of record JAOEGL010000001.1, read on the forward strand.
CATTAGTTGTAAACCATGGAGGTTATGCTATTAATAATTGCATAGGTATGTTTTTGCAACACATAAAGGGACACTGCTATTTACAATACATTTGTATAAAAATTTCTGCCTACCTGACGGCTAACGATTTTATCCTCCAGACTTTCCCACAAAAGCTTAAGTTCAGACAAAGGATCTTGTACTGTATGCTTATCACTCTCCTCGGTCACCTTCTTCAGTAACAGCTCAGCCTGGTGATTCAGTCGTTCCATTTCTATCTGTTGCTGATAGGCTTCTTTCTTAAATTGCTGTTGAAAAACAGAAAGGAGAATATCACTCAGAAAAGATCACTATGTTCTCTCTTTATTACCACAGTGGCCTGGAAGTCATCTAAGGTTTGATCTACACTTTCCTTGAACAGAGGTTTACTTCAGGGAGGGTCCTACTTGTAGAAGGAGTGGGGGAGACAATTTCTGCTTCCTCTTGAAGCACCTCTGTTGTTCCTGAAAATCTGTTCTGGACAGTGCAGAGGAATCAGCCAAAAGTGGAATCAGCCCAAAAATCATTCCACAGCTTTCGTCCCATGGAAACCTTGAATAAAGCCAAAAGCCTTCCACAGACAGGTTCCACTACTCTGGAAACACCTATAGTATTCTCCTAAATCAGATCACCTCTTTACTGCGGAAAAGAGGCATGGGGTATGAAGGAGAATTTGGAGGGGGGAACCTCATAGGAAAGTTTTCCTCTGATGTTAATTCCATGAGTGAAAAAGAAAATCTGCATATTTGTATACCTGCGTGAACTTGGAATCCTAATGACAAAAATCATATAACAATTACACTTTATCAAGAGACATTTCTTCAAATATCTATAAGGCACTTTTGCAGAAGACTCTCAAACTTGTTCACATAGAGAACCACAAGCCACACATTTCGGGTTAGAGGAGCAAGGGATCTACTTGAACATCAGGAGTTTGGCCTCTTGAAGATCCAAGGAGGAAAGTTTCTTTGAGCATCTCCCTCTTCAGTACAGTCTGTGGGCATTGTTGTTGTTAACTGCCTGTGAGTCAACCATGATTCATGGTGACCCTGTGGATGAGGCATCTCCAGGTCTTCCTCTGCTCTGCTTAAGTATTGTAGATTCATGCATGTGGCCTGCCTAACTGAGTATAGCCATCTGGTGTGCGATCTTTCTCTCTACTACCGTCAACCTTTCCCAGCATTACTTTCTTAGTTGTGCCTTCTCATGATGGGGCTAAAACACAACCACTTCAATTTAATTATCTTGGCTTCTAGAGGTAGTACAGGTTTGATCTGTTCAAGGACCCATTTGTTTGTCTTTTTGGGCTGTCCATAGTATCTTCAGCACTCTTCTCCAGCACCACATCTCAAATAAGGGGCTAAACAGACAGGCAAAAGGAAGTGCTTTCAGACTGGCTGGAAGGCATGTCATTTAGATGACACATGCCTTGAAGCCAGCAGGAAAGTGCCCTCTAGGTGCCTTATGCAGAGAAAACCCATTTCAAAAAGAAGCAGCTTTTTCCCGCTTCTTCCTGGCTTGAAGCCATGTCATGTGGTCATGACATGAGTACTCCAGATGCCTTGGGAGCTGGCAGTGCGGTTGGTGGGGTTTCAACGTGGCTTTAGAAAAGGAAGCTTCAAGACACTTTTTCTTGCCCATCTGTTTTGCCCCTGAGTTTAATTTTTTTAAACTGCTTTTATCACTGTCCAGCACTTATATGCATACATAGTGGTGGGGAATACCATGGTTTGGATGATTCTAAATTTAGTGCTCAGTTGACTATCTTTGCTCTTAAGATCTTGTCTAGTTCCTTCATCATTGTCCTTCCCATTCCTAGTCTTCTTCTTATCTCTTGACTGTAGTCTCCATTCTGATCAATGTTTGATCCAAGGTAAGTAAAATCTTTAACTATTTCAATTTCCTCATTGTTTGAGCTGAAATTATGTAGGTATGTTTTAGTCATTATTTTTGTTTTCTTTATGTTCAGCAGCAATCCTGCCTTTGCACTTTCTTCTTTGACCTTTCTCTGTAATTGTTCCAAGTCAAGGATGGTTTACGTTAGTAATATGGTGTCATCTGCATATTTTAGATTGTTGGTGTTCCATCTTCCTCCTATCTTCACTCCTCCTCCTTCTAAGTATTTGTATGATGTTTTCTGTATACAAGTTGAACAAGTAGGGTGATAAAATGCAGCCTTGCCTGATCCTCTTGCCAATTGGGAACCATTCTGTTTCTCCATATTCTTTTCTAACAGTGGCCTCTTGTCCTGAGTATAGATTTCTTATCAGAACTATCAAATGTAGTGGGACTCCTTTTTTTTTTTTTAGAGTATTCCATAGTTTTTTGTGATAAATGCAGTCAAAGACTTTGCTATAGTCTATAAAACACATGCTGCTTTTCTTTTGGAATTTCTTGGTACCCTCCATTAGCCACTGAATGCTTGCAATACGGTGCCTAGTGCCTCTTTCTGAACCCTGCTTGCATCTCTGGGATTGTTCTCTCCTATGTGACTACAGTCTGTTTTGCAGTATTTTAAGCATAATTATGCTTGGGTGGGAAATTAATGCTATGGCCCTTTAGTTACTGGAGCCTTTTGTGTCTCCTTTTTTGTGTGTGTGTGGATGGTGATGCATATTGGCCTGATCTAGATTGGCAAAAAGAGGTGTGTTCATGGCTGCATGAAAGTGTAGCCTTTAGATGAGAAAAAGGGAAAGTGTGCCATGAAAACACTTTTTTTTGAGTTTTAGGGGAGAAGAAGTGCCTTTAAAAAGGTTATGCTTTTCCCAGCTTCTTTTTTAAAAACGGCGAAACAGCGCAGCTGCATCTAAAGGCTGCGGTGTAGCTGCTAAGCATTAAGCAAACGGCAACTTCATGTCACACTTTCCTGCCAATCTAGAAAGCCCCACAGTTTTCAGTCTGTTGGACAGCATTTTGCTTTCAATATCTGTTGGCATATTTTAGCCCCCCAAACAATTTCTGAAACTTTCCAGCTTCGACCTGTTAACTTAAATCTCCTCCTGTGCAGCTGCACATCTTTGGACAATGACACACAGTGGTTCGACAAAATTTCAATAGAGGAGAAGAGACAAATGCAAAAATACATTTCTCCCTCTTGCTCTTTCCCAGTAGGCTGCCATGATATATTGCTATCACCACACCACACCAATTTTAATGATCTTCAAACCCTGCATTCAATTCTAAAGTAATGCTGTAATCCCAATTTCAATGTGATACCACTGCAGAGAGAAAGATTTAAGTATTGGTTAGTAAAAATTTCCAGTTAATTTTTGTAACTTGTCTACCTCTGCCTCTGCACTTACAAAACCAGAACTGGAATGGAGCATTTAGTCTAATCCTGTGCCCTAAAACAGGATATCCTATACCATCTCTGCTTCCTATGTAATAAACACAATAGCATCCAGGTATTATGAACAAAATGAGTCATATTCCTCTTCCAAATTTGTTTTTAGAGTTGGCTGGGGATATTTGCTTCCTAGCTCAGTGAACTTAGTGGAAATTATTTAAGTGATCTCTGACTATTTAAGAACAATCCATGTTATCAAAAATGACAAACTTTGCAGAAACTTGCACACATTTTAAAAAGGAAGCTGAATGCCATAAAAATAACTGATGCAGTAAGGAAAAATTGACCTTTTTAAAATCCTCACAACTAACCTTTAGGGGAAATTGATGTCATATTACTTTCAGACTTATATAGTGTGTAAGTTTAAAATGACATGTTCATATGGAAATAATTTACTTTTATTACATAGTGAAAGCAAAATTACTCTGAACACTATCCTTCACAGATAAGTAAGTGAGCATTTCATACCTTCAGTTCTTCTGTTTGTTGTTTTACTGTTTCTAGATCTGTTCCAACTGGTGACATTGAAGCCAATTTACTGCCTGCGATATCCACCCAGTCAAATATCGCCTGTAAAATAGGAGATTAAATTAATACAGTATAATTAGACATAACAGTAAAGAAAAACACTGTATTATTGGCATCATGTCTATTCATTAGTAACCTGTACTGACTTCTAGGGACATTTGGGCAGAACTGTAGTCTCAATATTTCCTAAAATCAGAGGGATTAGTAGAAATTTAGAATCTGCATTGGATTCTTCCTAGATAACAACATTTCACAATATTTTCTGAAATGAAGGGTAACTATGGGCAAATATTTTTCTTTTAACTGAAACTATATTTGCTGTTTCAAAACATAAACTTTTTTCACATTAAATGCCTCAGTAATGACCTGTGAACTATGAGGAATTAAGAATCACCTAGTTGTGTTCACAGTTCAAGTATTCTGTTTGGCAGCAGGTATTTCATTTCAGAGCATATATACAGTACACATGAATATCCATATATCAAAATCACATCTTAAAAAAAGTTTGCCAGCTTAGTCCCAAGGGGGAAGGTGTCCCACCTCTCTCTGAAATATGCACCATCTATGCAAATGTTTTCTGGATGGCACATTGGGAGATAATGCAGGACCAAGACTAAAACAATAATGGCTTTTAGATTAAGAGATGTGACCAACAACAACAAAAAAAAATGAACACTGAAAAAGGCAGACTCATATTGCCCAGACCCAAAATAAAATGCTAAAACCACATATCCATGACTTGGACAAATTCTTAGATGGTGAAACTATGGGACAAAAAATGATGCCTTTTAACACTTGCCTGGCCCACTTGAAATCCCCCCCTCAACCACTTGCAAACTACAACGACCCTCCCCCACTACCATTGAGTTATTCAGTAATAAAAACCACTCCTCTGTTACTGAGATTAAAAAGAATACTTTATTATCTATTGCTACTTCAGCAGATATATTTAGGAATTTTCATGGAACAACGTGATAATCAGCACAGATCAGCAAAATGCTTCCGGATTTTAAACAAATCTAATGGTAAGTCTTCTGTCTTTATAAATACTGTCTTTGACCGAAGTCCTGACACAGATCATTTTAATAAAACAGTATCAGGAATGGGGGAAAAGAACCTTTATGGCAGTAAGTACTTAGGTCCAAAACACACTGCAAAATTATCCAGTTTGAGACCACTTTAACTGCCCTGGCTCAGTACTAGGGTATTCTAGGAACTGTAGTTTTGTGTGACACCAGCACTCTCAAGCAGAGAAGGCTAAATGTCTCACAAAACTACAGTTCCCAGAATTCCCTAGCATTGAGCCAGGGCAGTTAAAGCAGTCTCGAACGAGATTATTTCTGTAGTGTTTTGGACTTTTGTGACTGATAGATCTCAAAAGTAACCTTTTGGTATATTAAATACAATTTTGTAGTTAAATTGCATAGCAAATTTTAAAAGGAGACAGCTACTTTACAAACCCAGTGTACCTAAATTATAACTTTTAGCTGCTTTAATAGGTGGTTAGGAAGGTAGGAGCCATATAATATAAAAATACTTATTTAATAGGTATGCTTCTATTGCAGACAAATTACATGTTAACTAACATGGCATATTCTCCAGTTAAAATATATGGAAACTATATTTTATAAGCCATTAGCTAAGATCTTTTAGTCTTAAAGTCACCAGCTCATATTTAGTCTGAATTAAATGCATTCTGGGGACTGAATCCTTTCAACAAGACTTTCCTTCATTCACTGACATGCAAAGCTACACCAGATTTAATAACAAACTATGGTTTGTCATTATATGAATGAGCTGCTACAACATCATGCACTTCTTTTTTGCCTTCCTTCACTTCATCCATAAGGGGAAGACATTTTAAACATTTGTTTTCAATTTGTAACAAAACAAACTCTTTATCCATATATGGAAAACTCTTGTTTGTGAAAACTGTAATCATTTAACAAACTAGGATATCAAATTACAATCAAGACGGATGACACAAATCTTGAAAGAAAACAATACTTTCCTCATGGACTTTCCTCATGTATGGAGAATTGAGAAGGATGTGTGAGGCTGACTTACCTCAATTTGTGTACATAATGACAAACCATGGTTTGTCTAAACAAGAGTATGCCATGACTATATATGAAGTTGTAAATAAAACCAGTTTTAACTTACACTTGTAGGTTCTATGTTTCACCTAAAAATTCTCCTTTTTCATCTTACATTTATTATGGAAAATGAGATTTGTATTGGGGTTGGGGGGGGGAGTTCAGAAAGGGTTTCTTTGAATTGGGCTCTCATCTAAATCAAAACACACACACCTTTAAGAGAAGTAAATTATGCCAGGATATCCAGTCATAATATGGAATATAATGCAGGTTTGTCCATAAAATGCATATACATAACATTGGTTGGCTTAATTCCTAATTTACTTTCTTATATGGTTTTTAGATTTTTAATTGCCACATCCCAACTTAACACTATTTGAAAAAATAGCACCAATAATATCAACAGAATAAAATACTTGCTAACACCAAATTAAAATAATTATATTATTAAGAGCAGGCCCAAATGGCAAGACTCTAAAGTGTTCACAGCTTAGAATTTTGTCCAAAAACATCCCCCTGTGAGTCACCATCATACAGATTTGGTCATAAATTGGACAAATAACTTTTTTGATTACAACTTCCAGAATCTCTCACTCAGTAGTCGTACTCACAAAAGGTAATTTTCTCAATGTCTGCATTTGGAACACCATTACAAACAATTAGGATTCTGTTGGAAAATAATCTTAGAAATCAGGGAGTGTAGAAACTGAAATAGGACATTTTTCTGCAGTATATCAAGCTTTAAATATTTAGAACATTTTAAATTTTTTTGATCAACAATAAATATTTACAATATATATTGTCAATCGTCTCAGCAATCCTTGACTAACTAGAGAGCTGCTCGTATAAAAACCCTAGTAAAATAATATTAAGAAACCTTTATAATTTTAAAATATTAAAATAGTCTTACCTGTAACCCATCTTGATACTGAACAGCAGCCTGCATGGCTTCCTCAAGCTTGTCAACACGCTCCTTCCATGATTTATTTAAAGCATCCCAAGCAGAATTTAGCTACATTTTAAATAGAGATCCAGTTTAGTTTAAGATTAGAAAGAAATGTTTATAAGCTATAAGTTAAAAGCCAAAATGGCCTCCTTAAGATGCAAAAATTATGCAAGAATTTGGAGGCCACACCACTTGAAGAGGTATAACAACAACAACAACACAGGTGGTGGGATACACACCTGTGTTGTTGTTGTTGTTGTTATACCTCTTCAAGTCATTTCCAACTTACAGTGACCCTAAAGTGAACCTATCATAGGGTTTTTTTTTTTTTTTTTTGCAAGCTTTGTTCAGAGGCGTTTTTCCTTTCTTCCTCTGAGGCTGAGTGAGTATGACTTGAGAGTATGACTGAGAGAGTATGACTCAGTGGGTTTCCATGAAATGGGGATTCAAACCCTGGTCTCCAGAGTTGTAGCACAGTACTCAAACCACTACATCTCTAAAGCATGATGGCTCCCTTGCATGTACTAAAAAACCCAAGTTTGCTTCCTCTTAGCTTCACCTAAAAAAGTCCTATGCCCAAGATAGCACAATATTATCTCCAGCTGGAAAATATAACACTTGGATAGCTGGACCACTGTTATGTGTCTCAGTGTAAGTCATTTTTATATGTTCACTCTGCTAATAAAAGTGACCAAAAATGGAGTTGTTAAATAAGATTTTATTTCCAGAAAACCTAGGACCTATTCAGATGACAGTGACATCTAGAACCTGGATGCATGGCATGACTGGGAGCAGATGGCAAGCTTACACACAAGTGGATACATACGAATGTATGTGTGTATGTGTATGTATGTGTGTCTGAGAAAGTGAGGTGGCCTTGTCCACATTTTATTCTGGTCCCAGCTGCTTTTCCTTTAGCCACAAGGTAATGGCCCATAGGCTGAAAAATGTTCCTCACCTCTAAAAGCATGCAGCCTTAGCTACTTGTTTGAAAAATCTTGGATTTCTTTCCCAAATTGTTCCTTCACAATTTCAGAAATCTCTCATGCATCTGCTTCCAGCACGATGATTAAGGAGGATATAGCTTTCCCCATGGTACTAGGACATTGCTAAAAGGACAGGTTGCTTACCTGTATTTCTTCGAGTGGTCATCTGCGAATACATACAAATGGGTTCTTCTGAGCCTGCGCAGTTGAATTCAGAACTTTCTGGAATCACTGGGCAAAGTAGAGCTTGCCACTTTCTTTGCAACTTTTTGGCGGCATATCCGCCCCTCCTCTATATAAACCCAGTTCCCGCTCTTTTCCCCAGTTCCGAATTTTTCCGCCGCAAAGAGCAGAACCAATCATGAGCAGGACACTGAGGGGAGGAAAGGCGGGATTTGTATGTATTCGCAGATGACCACTCAAAGAAATACTGTTACAGGTAAGCAGCCTGTCCTTCTTCTTCATGGTCTCTGCAAATCATACAAATGGGTTAGACTAGCAAGCTTAAGTAAGTGGCGAAGGGAGTGTCATGACAACAGGTGTAAGTTGAACCAAAGAACATTTATTGGTCCATAATAAAGATTGTCAAAGTGAACTAAAACCTTTGTATGTTCTTTATTTTTAACATAGAAAATAAGCAACAATACCAGAACACATGCTCAACAGAGCAGAAATATAACCCAATTACTCAAAGAGTAAAACATAGTCATGGTGCATAAATTGGAACAGTAAGAAATACCATAACCGCACCCAGGCCTGGATGCAATGCAAGATCAAATGTACAGCCAAGCTGTCACATGAAAGAGAAATAGGCCAAACCATAACAGTGCAGTTAAACAAGTGCAAAGCAAATAATGCAATAGGTCATATAAAACATGTCATGGTAAAACATGACATGGTAATAACAGTGGTACAGCAATCAATGTAAAGCAGACAGCAACACTGCCCTGCCAAAGGCTGCCTCAGTCCTTGCTCTGGTGTTCAACTGATAATGTTTTATAAAAGTCATTGGTTGGGACCAGACAGCAGCCTTACAGACATCCTCCAGTGGGACCCCAGTCAGAAAAGCGGAGGATGTCGCTACCACCCTAGTTGCATGTGCCCTGACCCTGGAAGGGAGAGTTTTACCCGACAGAGGTGGATGGTACCGGCCACCCATTTGGAAAACCTCTGAGAAGTCACAGGTAGTCCCTTCTTTGGCTCTGAGTAACACTGGAACAGAGTGACTCGAACCCAAAGTTCTGTCCAAATAGAAGGCCAAAGCCCTCCGAACGTCCAAAGAGTGCAAAGGACGCTCGGTATCAGTGGTCAGGTTCAGGGCCAGGGTCGGGAGCACAATGTCTTGGCAAATGTGGAAAGCAGACACTACCTTAGGCAAAAAGGTAATGTCGGTGTGGAACCTAAGGAAAGACTGGTCCCTCCGTAAGGCATAAAGCTTGCCTGCACGGCGGGCAGAAGTGATGGCTACAAGAAAGGCTGTCTTCCAAATTACCAGCCTCAGGTTAGCAGTAGCCATGGGTTCAAAGGGCTTGGCACCAAGACAAGACAAAACAACCTCAAGGCTCCAAGCCAGTGCCGGTACCGAGGCCGGCGGGTGAAGGTTGTTAAAGCCCTTCAAGAACCCCTTTACCAGAGGGTCCTTGAAAAAGGAAGGTTTCCCTTGAAACTGAAAATGTGAACAAATAGAAGAAGGTTAAACTTGCTGGAGTTAAGGCACAACCCCGATTCCACCAGTGTCATGAGGAACTCCAAGACGACTGGTGTCGATACCTTGGAAGGCGAGAGGTTTCTCAAATCCAGGAACCGAAGAAACCTCTTCCACTTACAGGCATAGGACCTCTTGTTAGCCGGCTTCTGGGCTGCCAGGATCACTCGTTGCACTGAAGCAGGAAGGTCTGCTAAGGCCAAAGTCTCCACGCCACCGGCGGCAGGTCGTCGATGTCCAGATGCCGAACTTGACCCTCCTGGGGAGGGAGCAGATCGGGCCTCGGCTCAAACCTCAGGAACCGGTTCCGGGACAGGAGAAGCAGGGACGGAAACCACGGTTGCCTGGGCCACCAAGGGGTGATCAGAATGGCGTCCACTTGGTCCCTGGACATCTTGGAGACGACCCTCGTGATGAGTGGGAACGGCGGGAAGGCGTAGAGGAATTCCCCGGTCCAGCTGTGGAGGAAGGCATCCCCCAGGGTGCGTCGGGACCGATCCTGGGAGCAGAACTGGATGCAGTGGGAGTTGGTCTCCGACGCAAACAGGTCGATCCGAGGAGTGGATCCGAGGCTGGTAGAACCTGTGGACAGGATGGGGTCTCTCCTGTTTGGCTTCGGTATCGAGTGGCGACGGTACTGAACCCTCTTCCTCCAGGTCCCCTTCCTCCGAGTCCGAGCTGGCCTCCAGACACAACACCGAGCTGGAAGGGGAATAAGCCGTTTGGGTAGCAGCGTCTCCTCTCGGAGCCTCCTCCTCTCAGGCCTGAGAGGTCACCCTCACCTCTTTGGAGATCGTGACTGAGACATCCAATGGGCGCCAGCGTTTGCCCGGAGGTCTATCGAGGGTGGATGGGTCGACAGCCACAAAGTACCTCCCTGTGTTGCTGTCATAATAGTATTCCCTCTCCTTGTCGTCCGAGTCCGCCATCAGGGTCGGGGACCTCTGTGACCTCTGGCTCCGCTGGGGGGAGCATTGGGCAGGCGTGAGGCTGGGAGGAATGGAACTGTCATGGCAAGGCGGGACCTGGAGAGGCTGGGCCTGAGGCGACACCTCCCTCGGTACAGAGGGAGTTGGTACGGAGGCCGGTCTCCCTGTGGCTGGAATCTGCTTTGGTGTCAAAGCACGTGGCAGCTCGGATCCCATGTCAGAGTCGGAGTGGGCTTTTTTACGGAGGGATTCACCCTCAGAGGAATGCTTTTTCCTGAGGGACTCACCCTCGGAGGAATGCTTCCTCTTGGCAGAGGCTTTGGAGCTGGTCTCCTTAACAGAGGAAGAGCCATCTGCGGAGCCCTGAGTAGGAACTTTAGCCTTCTTACCCCAACTCTCATCCCTGCGGTCCTTGCCCGATTTGGGCTTGTCCTTTCCCTCCTTCCTGGAGGACCTGGACTTATCACCCGCCTTCTTGTCCGATTTCTCGGCAGGGTGAGCCTCTGTCTCCCGGGGGGACTTGGAGGCAGGACCAGCAGGGGAACCAGAAGTCGCCTTTTCCATAGACATCTTAGAGGATGGAACCGTAGCCTTGGAGGTCAAGACTGGAATGGAGGTCGATGGAAGGATCTCCTGTGGGGCCAAAGCTCGATCCAGCAGATAGGACTTTAAGCGGGAAGCCCGGTTCTTCTTTGCCTAGCCGAAGATCCAATACCAAAGTAAAACAAGCTGAGTGATTCCAACACTGTTCTTTTCGAGTAGCCTACGCGGCGGGGAAAAAGGAACTGGGGAAAAGAGCGGGAACTGGGCTTATACAGAGGAGGGGCGGAGCTATCGCCAAAAAGTTGCAAAGAAAGTTGCAAGCTCTGCTTTGCCCAGTGATTCCAGAAAGTTCCGCATTCGACTGCGCAGGCGCAGAAGAACCCATTTGTATGATTTGCAGAGACCATGAAGAAGAAATATGGATTATTTCAAGTATTAGCACAAAATGCTTCCAAGTTTTCTTCAATTTCTGGAAAATATCTGGAAAGTTGCAGAATCAAACTAAAAGCCAGTGGTTATTTTTGCAGTTGACTCTTAGGAGAATCATGACCCGAAACAGACGGGCCAAATAACCGCAGCAGGGCCACACCGGTGCTGTTCATGCCAGGGCCATGGTGACTGCATGTTCCTGGCCCCAATCCAGGCCACCACTGTGGTCCTGAATGGGCCACTGAAAAGGAGTGGATTTTTCCACTCCTTTTTGGCCTGGTTATTTTCTGAAGAGTCGGCGTCAGCACGGTTTCCCACTGCGTTCGGAGTGTTCATCATCTAAACACTATGATCTGAATGCGGTGGGAAACTGCATCATTTTGCTCGTCTTTTTTGGGTCCTCGTTTTTGTGGAAGCTTTAAACTTAGGTCAATAACACACCACAAAAATAATCCAGTTTGAGACCACTTTAACTGCCCTGGCTCAGTGCTAGAAAATTCTGGGAACTGTAGTTTTGTGAGTCATTTACTCTTCTCTGTCAGAGCTCTGCTGCCTCTATAAAGTATAATTCCAAGGATTCCCTAGCACTGAGCGAGAGCAGTCAAAGCAGTCTGAAACTGGATTATTTCTGCAGTGTGCTTTGGACCTTAGGTGCCATATGTCAGTTTCCCACCCACCTCCCTTTCTATGTTCTTTACAGGAGCATAAAACACCAAACATTTATATGACTCATACCTCATCTATGCTCTTCTTGACTAAGGGTTTGTCAGGTTCTCCACATGCTGCTATGAGTTCAGAGCCAAGGTTCACAACTGCATCTAGTTCTTCCTGTAATCCATCTATCTCTTCTTTGATAGTCTGAAACAAGAAAAATATCAAGCTTTGCATGTTATGACATCCAGGATTAGAATGCTAAATTATTCTGCACAAATACTATTTACTTCCTGTGGGTGTTTAATCTGTACAGTATGAAGATTGTGAATATGCAGATCTTAGCTCAGTTATAGAAAAAAAGGTCCTTCTGGCCTGGTGCAAAGAGAAAACTATTAAAGAGCAGATCTCTGCTCACCTCACCGGGCAGAAGGTTGCTGTAGCAGCAAAGGCAATTTCTTAATCTTGCCTTACATATTCATATGCTCATAAAAACCATTTTTATTTTTAGTTAGCATACACTATAACTTACTAAAGGATGTCATAATGTTTAAGTAAATACAATCTTGATAATAACATTGAATTAAAAAGATAAATGGGATTTGACATTTCTGAAGCATAATCACAAAACAGAGAGAGATTAGATTAAGGGGGTTCTACTGTGGTCGTCTCCTCTTCCTTCTCTTACCGTATTCATTTATATCCCACCATTCTCTGAATAAAGGGAATCAAAGTGGCTTACAAATGATTAAAACCAGTCTAAGTCAAAACACACACAAAAACATTAGTTCAAAATATAAATATTGTTGTGTGCCTCAAATCATTTCTCACTTACGGTGCATGTAAGGCAAACCAGATTATTTTTAAATTGTGAATTTTGAATGATGAATTTTAAATGTAGATTTAAAATTGTATGTGTATATCTTGTCCTTTTAAAATCATATATATGTCCTTTTAAATTGATGTATATTTTACCTGATGTGTTTTAACTGATGTGGTGTGTCTGTTAGTTGTTCTTCCCTGCCTCGATCCATGTAAGACAGGTAAGAACTAATAATGATAATAGTAATAGTAGTAGTAGTAGTAGTAGTAATAATAATAATAATAATAATAATAATACTAACACTGTGTTTTCTGGGCTGAAGAGTATGTGACTTGCTCAAGTTCACACAGTGGGTTTCCATGGCAAACTGAGGAATCAAACTCTATCTCCAGAATTGTAGCCCAGTGCTCATAACACTATACCATATTTGAAGTTATTTTTAAAAAAACAATCTATCCATAGCGTTAAAACCATTTAAAATTCATTAAAAGACAATATTAAAAATCAACAAAGAAGTATATTATACCATTCAGAGCCCACCACAGTCAATTCAGAAAAGGAATGGAATAGGAATATTTTTATTTTCCAGTGGAAGCCGAGCAAGGAGGGAATCATCTTACTGCCCCGCCCCTGGGGGAAAGGAGTTTCAAATCCTGGGAGTATCCACAGAGAAGGCCCTCTTCCTTTCTCCCACTACAAGTGTCTGAAAAAGCAATGGGACAGAGAGAAGGGCCTCTCTCGAAACCCTTAGAGCCAGGGCAGACACATAAAGTGGGATGTGGTTCTTAAAAACAAGCCTGGACCTGAGCCATATAGGGCTTTGTATGCCATTCTGTAAGATGTTTTCAAAAATGGTCCAACGACACTTACCTCTGCTGCTTCCTGCTGTTGTTTTACCACTGAAGGATCAATCCCAGCTCCTTCGAGTTCTCTGATAAAATCCTGAGTGTCTTTAATAGTCGCTACAAGTGCCATGTGATCACACCAGAACTTCTCTGCTAATTCCATGGCATCAAGCAGTTTGGCTTCCCTTTCCTCAGCTAGGGTATGGATGTCTTCCCAGACAAAGACCATTTGATCCAGTTTATCTTGGACCACTAGGCAGCAAAATATAACAGACAGTTACACATGCATCAAAATCAAAATCTGATTCTATGGAGTCAATGAAAGTGAATTTTAAGACACTCTAAAAGTGGCCACTTCAAATATCACACTAATAATTACTAAATATAAATCTATCAGAATGTTTAGGCAAGTTCCATGACTCTCACCAGAAGGAGCTAACACAAATTACTGGTTGGCTTCTTCCTTTTTTCCATTATTCCATTATTTTGTTTACTGCAATCACAAAGGGGCATGTTCAGTCTGATAAACTCCATTACCTTTAGCAGAAATATCTTTATCCGCTCCTTCTGAACGTGCAATCATTTCCTCTCCACGCTGTTTGAGTGTTTCATACACAGGCTGAAGTTTTTCTAGGTCTACAGCCACATTCTTATTTTCACTGATCTGTTCTTTAATCTTCTCAACCTCTGCTGAGATTGAAGGTGGTTGCCTCAGACGTTCAACGATGCGGTCCAGGCTCTCAGTGGTTGAATCTATCTTGTCATGGAACTAGGAAGATAAATTGGTGAAGGGATGGGAGGGGAGGAAATGGGTGAGTGAGAGGTTAAGAGAAAGATCTAAAAGAAGTTGGATCAAGCCAGTTTTTAAAAGAGTTATTGATGAATAAGCATGCGTAGTACAAGGACATTTTAGATATCTTTATTCAAAAATAACCAAAAAACCTTAGTATAAGCAGTTTTTTTAAGGTAACAGGTTGCGTTGTCATTCTCAAATGGCTACAATGTATATTTATGATGCAAAAGAATTCTCTGTTAGTTCAAGCAGCGTATGTTGAGGGCCCTTCATGCTTATTGGCCCAGGTGTTTAGGTCAAACAAAGGGCCTCATAACACAGGCCAATTTAATTTACTCTTGTTATCTCCCTCTCCTCTCCTACATTAAAAAGTTTCTTGGACATGATTCCATAAAGGGGGTGTGTTCTTTGTATTAAGCAAAAATGTTTAATGCAATGTCTTGTTTAAAAAGAGAGAGAGAGAGGGAACAAACTATGGTCTAAATATGCAGAATCAGAGTACAATGAGATCCTGATTTTATCCTCAAAATTGTCCTTTAATTTAGTTTGGGCTGAGAGCCCAAATCTGGACTCTCAGCCCTACCTAAATTAAAGGACAGTTTTAAAGATAAAATCAGGGTCTCACTGTACTCTGATTCTGCAAAATATAAAGCATAGTTCATTTTCATTTTCATTCTCTCTCTCTCTTCATTTTAAGTCCAACATGTTGTACCACTATGCTATACAGGCTCTTTGTAGAGGATATTGTCTTAAAAAAATTTCATTTTAAAACATGAGGGTAAAATTCACATGTTTTCCTTAGAAATGTGTGTCCTTATACCTGGACAGATAAGAAAAACAAACCTATCACAGTGACTTGAGTGTTGACATAGCAGGGAGTGACTTGCCTTCCTGACAGGCCCAGTATGAACCTTGAGTATATTGATATAAGATAACAAGATTCTTCAGGGGGAGTCTAGTTGTTGTTCTTACAAATAATGTTACCTGGGTAGACTGTGAAATGGCTTCATCCAGTGCCTGTGCTCGCTTTTTGACATCTTCTTTAATCTCGGTGTAAAGGGCATCAGCTGCTATATATTTCTCTTGGATTGAAAAACCTTCCCGTGGGCTTAGTTCCAGGAGCTGAGGTCCAGTTTTGTTCATCTTATCTATGTGAGGCTTGTGCTCAGCAATCAACTCTCGTAGTTGCTAGAGTAAAGTAAAACAAGTATCAGCATTTTAGCAGCATTTTGACACATTCTAGCTCTTTGCACATGCAACAGAATCAGCTGGCAAGGAAGTCTAAACAATTACCTTTCACATGTTAAGGTTCATTGGGTTTTGGCACAGGCCTAAAAGTGACTGATCTCCTTTCAGTTCTTAATAAGTGGTATACAGTATCTTTCTAGAAAACTAGAAAAGTTGGGACTCAGATTTTCAAAAATACAGCGTACAACTGTGAATTGCATGCCATCTGAAGCACAGCATTTTCTGTAAACTTGAAAAATACTAGATGATCCTGTATATTGTATATGATCCTTATATAGCTTCAGATGTTTGACTTGCTTGTTGGTTATTCATGTACTAGCAAGCTATTTATAGCTGTATTTAAATAATTTGGCAACTTTTACAATACTGTTACTTAATAAATCTTTTAGAATGCTGGATCACTGGCCAAATGCTTTTTATTAGTTGTCTTATGTTAATCTGCCTTCTGTCTACAATTTCTAAACTCTGTTCTTTTCAGTATCTTGACTGGCTAATACACTGATTTTAACTGTAAACATTTGGAACACACATCTAAGCAATTTAACTCTTGTTTGCATCAAACTTAAAAACACAGAAAGGATAAATTATGAATGATTTGGTTATTGTTAACTATTATCATTCCCTTTCTGGTTTTGAGAAAGGCTTACACACATGCCTAACCATGATTTCATAGCTATTTCTTTGGCCTCCCAAGAACAATCACAAACCAAGGGCTGAAACAGATGGTCCTTTTGGGCCACCTTCCGGGTGGATTGGGAGTGCACCATTTACACGCTGCATGATCCCAAGCTGCTCGGAAGCCACCCAGAAGCCACCAGGCCAATTTCATGGGGGCGGCATCATGACGCTTCGAAGGTGTGGCATTTACACACTGCACACTGCCGCAGCATCATGAAGTCAGCTTCCTGTTCCAGTGAGGGCAGCAAAGCTGGCTTTTTGCCACCTGAAAATGGAATGGCTCTTTGCTGGTCCTTTTTCGGGCAGTTTCAAGATTGGGGATGTGGAGTATGATTGCTGCAGCCCCCAATCCGGCTTTGTCTATTTTGCATCTATGATTATGTTACAGTTTGAATTGATAACAAAAAGTAATACATTTAAGCTGGGCAGTTCTAACATTTTATTTTCATTTGAGCATTCAAGTATTTTAATTTGTTTTTTATAATTAATATCCCTGCATGCTTACCCGATGTTCTTCTTGCTGTTGCTTTAGAGTTTCATACTCAAGAGCTGGTGCTGGAAGTTGTGAGATTACCATTTTTGTTTCAGTTAACCATGGCCAAATCTCTTCATAAGTTTCCCAGAATTGGCTAACTAGAGAGTGAGCCCGTTCTAGCTGCAGGTTCCTCTTAGAGTTCATCTGACACAGCATATCATATTTATGCATGAGGCTTTCCAGTTTCTTCTGTTCAACAAATAACAGCATTTATCAATTTTTGAAGGTAGTTATAAGATTTATAAGATATCATATGTGACTGATGCTAATCTGACACTAACTAAAATTTTCTTAATAATAATGCTGAAAATAGGTGCTATCAGGAGAATTGTAATTTGGCACACCATTTTTCATTGACAGCATTCAGTGTTTTAAGACAGAAACATAGGCCATAACTATTGTTACTAAGTAAAACGGACTGTATAACTTTCTTTCACACACATTGCATGTGCATGCTCACATGTGCATGTGTGTTATTTTAGTGTGGAGAGGGGAAATTTCAGCCCTCCAGATGGTTTGGAGTGCTACTCCCAAAATCCCTTATTGGTGAAGCTTGCTGGAGCTTTTGAGATTTAAATTCCAAAAGAGCTGAAGTGCCAAGAGCGCCCCAATCTTGCAGAACAGAACCCCTGGAGGAATAAGTGTGGAGGAATAAGTCTACCAAATAGTCAAAATGGGGTAAACAAAAATATAACCCAAAATTCTGCTTCTCTCAAGATGAAGGCAAGGCAGAAGAGCCATGGATAGCATATGATACAGGTATAAGACAAGTGAACAGATTCTGTTACTGGGTCTGGAGAACACACTGGAAATACCCTGGGTTGTATCCACACTTACAGAAACAGCCCATGTATTGGCAAACTGGATCAACTCAAAGGAAGGAATTTCCTAAGAACACCTATTTTTACATTTTCATTCCATTATGTGAACTGTCCAAGCAGAATTGGAAATAGCTGTAGGGAGACCTACATTTCTCAATCATGCTTCATAAACAGGATAAATATTTCAAGTTTTTATTTATTTAATGTTATTTTTTAAAACTCAGGTCTCAGGGGGACAAACCTATACATTCTAGGGAATGATGATCTAATAAATAAAATATAAAAGAAAGCCCTTATCATAGGATTTATGAAAAAGGTTTTATTTCTCAAAGTAGCTTAAAGTATTTTGGCCTAAAAATATTTGGATGGCCTTTTTTTCAGGGAAAAGCAATTCCCTGCAGGTTGACTGTCAAATTCCTTTTCCCAAGGAAGGTCACATAAATATTTCATGCCCAAAAAACATGGGGCAAATTTGAGAAATAAATCCATATTTATACATCCTGAGACTCAGTGTCTGTTTTACATCAGTTTCCTCCAAAACTACCACCAAAAGCACAGCACACTCTATAATCTCAATATGGACATATTCCTTCAGTAGCAGTAGCAATAGCAGCACCAATAGCTAACAACCACCACATCCTCACATACATAGTAAAAGAGAGCGAGAGGAGGACAAGGGGATCCCCTCCTCTGGTGAGCCAAAAGTATTAGATACAGCTGGTTAAACTTCTTGTTGGAGCATGTGGACTGGTAACTACTAATTACTTATGCATAAAAAGGAGGGAGGGAAGGAGGGAGGGAGGGAAGGAGGGAGGGAGAAAAAGAAATGTGAAAGCACCTTTAAATCTGTTTTTTTTTTCTTTTCTCACAAGCTTTTGTGGATATAAACCCACTTCTTTGGATGCAGTACAGAATAATAATAAATGTTCAGGTATAAAGCATATTTGCACAGTTGTGGGAGTGTAAATTACTACTTTGTATCCAAGATGGCTGAAATGTTCTGCAACTGGCTTTGGGGTTTTGATTAGAAATGTCAGATTTGTGTCCATTAATCTTCTTGTGTAGAGACTGTCCTGCTTGTCCAATATAAAGTGTATAGGAGCACTGCTGGCATTTCCACCTTCCTGGGCACAGAGTAAGTGATTTACAGGTTATGGTCCTTGAACAAGGATATTACAAAGGAAAGCTAGAAAGAGAAACTGCTGAGTTAAATTATATTCACAAAACCCAATCCATTAGTAGAGGTATGAACAAAGACAAGGGTAAGCATGGCACACTACATATATTAATACAAGAGCCTTCACTACTGAATGTGTAGCAGAAGGAATCTTCTCAGAGACAATTCTGAACACTGGAAAACTGACTTTTGGCAACCAGACTTATTGCTTGCCCACATCAACACTTTCAAATCTGTAAGGATCTGAAAGACCTCATCACTTTACACAGCCCTTTGAAAATTCAGGTTGAGGGTCACAGCTACCATCCCATTCCCACGACTGTGTAAATATGCTTTATATATCAGAATTTATTATCATTCTGTACTGCATGCAAAGAAGTGGATTTACATCCACAAAAGCTCATGGGAAAATAAAAACCAGTTTAGGTGTTGCTATTTTCCTTTTTTTCTCCCCCCTCCTCCTTTTAGGCTGCAGGAGACTAACATGGTTACTTCCTTGATAATTACTTATATACATTAAAAATCATTATTACACAAATCCAAGTAATATCTTATTACCTTCATTATTTGTTTTTCCTCTTCTGTACAGGTCTTCATAATCTCATCTCCAGATGCAACAAGTTCTTCTATTGTGTCTTTGTGTTTCAAAATCTCCATGGTAAATGCCTAATCAAATAAGGGGGGAAAATCTGGTATTATGAATATTGGAGGCACAGAGCCAAAGCATGTACTGTAATGGTCTAAAAATTAAATTACAGTAGGAAAAGTAATAGGTATTGATTAATACATGACAGGCAACATCACATTTGTTTACCTTTTGAACTTGTAGCTGAGCAGTGGTCTGCTCACGTTCAAGCCTAATATCATCCAGAGACATCAGTTTCTTTTCTGTTTCATCAACCCAGGCTAATTCAGTATCAGTTGCTTGATCAAACTAAAAAAGAAAGAAAGAAGACCTTTCAACAACAACAACAACAACAACAATAATAAATATAACTTCTTAAATATTGACACATATTCATTTTTTAAAGAAAAGCAAAATCAGATTTGCTGATACATTTTAGTTCAGCATTTGTATGCTGAAGTCTCCCTCTTAAACTGAAGAATAAGGACTTCCAGATCCACCAGCAAAACCTTCTAGTATTAGTGCTAGTTGAAGACAAATTCTATGCTGAATGAATCACTGGTCTAATTGAACATAAGACAGTTTCTTATAATCTCTGGACAGTTTATTTTTACTTGAATAAATATCAAGGCTCTCACAATAACTTCTTAAAATTAAAATCATCTTATTCCAGAGGTGTTGCAAAGAGGAGGCAGAAAGGGTCACACCTGCATTATAGTTTAAACTCAAGCCAGATATCACTTTCAAAACTATTACCAGACATCAAAGGTAACATTAACACAGGTTTTCTCCCAGCACCTCCTGCCCTTGCCCATCTCTAAGATTATTTTCCACCCTCAGTGTAGGAGTTAATCTGTACCAGTGCCTTTAAAGTCAACAGGCAACAGTGTAGGAATTAGTCTTCAGACTTGACAAAAGCATAATGGTAGTCCATTTTTGTCAATACAAGTCAGAGGTAGCTCAGTATTTGTGTTTAAGTGACAGAAGGTCAGTCCAAGACACAAAGTAGTTCTGAAAATATTTTCTTTTCAAAGCCCCTTGGTAGATTTCTTTCATTCATGATCACCCACTTCAGGCACTCTCTATGAATACAAACAAGCTGAAGTGAAGAGTAGTGGGGAACCCCAGGCACTGGGGTCGATTCCTTCCATAATTCCAGGCCAGCCCATTGGGCTTCCCCAAGGAGCCCTGCCCACTTCACCATCACATCTCAGTGGGTTCCCAGATTTTCTCAAATGTTTAGCTATGGGGGTGGGAGGGGGAATGGATGCATTGCTCAACAGTAAGAATTCTTCCCCCACATGAAATTTTCAGTCCCTAAATCTCTAGCATTGCTAGGACAGAAGAAGAAACAGGCACAGCTCCACCATGCCTAGCCCCAGAGATAAAGGAAAAGCTCTCCTTCCATTCCAACCGCTACCACCCTGGCCTTGGAGGAAGAGGAGAAGGGACAGGCACAGTTCCACCATGCCTAGCCCCACAGATAAATGAAAGGCTCTCCCTCCATCTTAACTGCTACCACCCTGGCTTTGGAGAAAGAGAAGAACCAGCAATATCTGCTGGACTTGGTCCCCTTCCTCATTGCCATTCCCTTCTCCTTTTGTGTCATGTCTTTTTTGATTGTAAACCTGAGTACAGGGAACTGTCAAATTAGTAATTTGTAAACCACTCTGAGAACCTTTCTGGCTGAAGAGTGGGGTATAAACACTCTAAATAAATAAATAAATAAATACGTTCATTTTAAGAGAAGAGAAGAAGGTTACCAAGGGAATATGAACACAGTAAACAGAAGAGTTCTAAATGTGAACGGTTTTCAGTGAGTCACTCTATGCAATGCTAGAAATTTGGGGTCTGGAGGAAAATTTCATTAAAGTGGAAAGGATTCTTAATGATTTTGGCCCCATACCCCAGGTACACCTCTGAACTTTGGATATCCCCCCCCCCATTCTAAAAGGTTGGGAGGACCCTCTCCAAAGACGTAGCTATGAGCAGTAACCCCTTCTAACTACATGTGCTTGTATTTTTGGTTGCACATTTTTACCTTTGGCCCAGCCTACCAGTAGAAAAGCTACCCTCTCTGCTTGGAAGCTCTCTGCCTTCAGTGCAGCCCTCAGGATGAAAGAAGAAAACAGTTCCCTAATCACTGACTCAGTGGTTTTCCCCACTAGCCTTGCAAGCCCACAATCCACGTAGATGGAAGCAAAGTGTGAAGAGGAGGAACCTACAATATGTATGAAGGCTCCCATTGTAATTTTGAAACCTGGGCACAGCACACAATAGATCACAGGCTAAAGCATATGCACACAGAGCAGGATCCCTTCTTCAGGCTTCCCTACAGCATGCATAGATGGCAGTGGGGTTAGTCTTCTCGGGTATGTGTTGGATCCAGTTGAGTAGAGAACAAGTATGTCTGTTATTAGTGTTCGAATCATATGAAAATGTGTTTCTCCCCAAATTATCAGTCTATCAGAATAGTCCTGGCTGAACTGAGAACTTTGTATAAAGCAGGTATGGGCAAAGAGCAACCCATGGACCGCTTGTGCCCCCATGGCTATTTTTGTGGTTCCCAGGGCCCACCAGGGGACGTAATGCCCTCTAAGTATTTGACAGGGTTCTGCTCCCCCTGTCCAATTAAAGTTCAGGAAAGTCCTTTTTAAAAACCTTTCACTTCCTGTTGTTAAAAGGGGGCCTCATCTTGGCCTAAAACTATGTCAGAAGTATCCCAATGGGGTTTTGGAGGTTATATATATCCATTTGGCAGGAGGGCTGAATTGGGTAGTGCTGCTTTCCAAGGTCTTCTGGAGGGCTGATCCAGCCCCCTAGGTTTCCACAGTTGGCCATGAGGGTACAAAGCAATGCTCAAACAGCGTTAATAAAATACAGTTGACCTTCTACAAATGGATTTTGCATCCATAGATTCAGCCATCCACAGCTTGAAATATTATTTTAAAACACCAAAAAACAAACCTTGATTTTACCAATTTATATAAGGGACACCATTTTGCTGTATCACTGTATATAATGGGACCTGAGCATCTATGGATTTTGATATCCATGGGGGATGCTGGAACCAAACCACAGCAAATACCAAGGGCCCACAGTATACAAGTCAGTCATAAAGACACACAAGTTTCTATCATACAGAGTGTCCAAAAATTATCTTTAGTTTTACATAAACGTGAAATTGCAAATATAATTTCTGGACACCTTTT
Organism: Urosaurus nigricauda; assembly: GCA_034509955.1. Classification (NCBI taxonomy): domain Eukaryota; kingdom Metazoa; phylum Chordata; class Lepidosauria; order Squamata; family Phrynosomatidae; genus Urosaurus; species Urosaurus nigricauda. The sequence continues at coordinate 248,105,261 of JAOEGL010000001.1, forward strand.
ATTATTTATCCAAACACGTGAAACCAAAGATGAGAAAGTGATAAAGCTAGAAAGATAACAGCTTAAGTCTGTAGAAACATAAGCAATGTTTAGAATTAGCCTTGACAATGAGACCCATTTCACTCAAAAACATTATTATATAAACATGAATTAGTCCAGCAAGAAATTATCCTATAAGCATTATAACTCTGCTGATAATTTAATATGTTTATGGCTACAGAGCCATTGTTCTACTAATCATATAGAATTTCCAACTTAAGGGGAAATTTAATGGATGAGTTCTCACACTATATTTTATTCTGTAATTTTGAATCATAGCTGAAAAGTAAGTTATGTGGGCTGAAGCTTCTCCACAATTTTCATGAGTAATTCTTTATTCTGTTTAATCTGTTCTAACCAGCTAACAGACATTTGCCCTGAACTTTCACTTTTTAAACAGAGGAATGTGAACTGAGTCAGATTAAAGCAAAGGACCAACAAATCTGATGTTAACTGTCTCCCCCTCAAAAATAAAAACCAAACTCCTGATGCGAATATTGAGCTTACACTTAATGCTATTTGTCTCTGAAAATCACATTTATCTTTCCTGAGAACCTGTATCCACTGACTATTGTACTCATTTGTATTTCAAGCATCTGTTTACTCAAGCTGATATCTGACCTACATAAGAGCATAAATTGCAGAAGTTATGGGGTCTGAGTTTACAATTCCTTCTTTAGTGAAATTCCTATTGAGTTCACTGCATGATGCCAGTCATAATGCTCCTAGCTGCTAGACTGAACTGTAATTTTTTTGTGTGTATCAACCAGAAGACAGATGGCTGGAACAATGACTGAATTTGTTGTGGTCTTGGTAGCATGTCTGAAAACTTTGCCCATGCTCTTTTCAAGCTTGGCCCTAGCACTCGGATAAGATTACAAAAATATGCCACTAATATGAATAGCAACATTTTATTCTGGTGTAAGTGCCCAGATATAAACTAGTTTGGAAAGTTGCTTTGGAAAGTGTTTGATAAGTAGTTTGCTGACAATCCTCATTACAAAGTTGAAAAGATAACTCTTTGTGTTAAGTGAAACTGCTTTCCCATTACTTTCTGTTACCTTTTCAGGGGACAAAGCCTGAAATACACGGGCATAATGACAAAGCTTCAGGTTGCATTGAGGGCATTCCATTTACATGATGCATGTCCCGAACATGGCCTGAGGTAGCAGCGATGCAGCACCAAACAAGAAGAACCGGGTCAAGAAAGCGGATAGAATCTGCTCCTTCCAGTGGCCCAGTTTAGGACCACAGCGGTGGCCTGCATCAGGCCTGGGCCTGTGCTGTTGCCACGGAACCCAGCACAAATGGCGTCGGCATAGTCCCAGTGCAGGCCTTTTGGCTTGTCTGTTTTGGGCCAATAAGCAAGCAAATGGTATAAAAATTGGAAAATGTATATCAAAATGCCTTTTAAAATGCCCTTGAAAAGTAACTAGAAACCATGATTTGTTGCACCAATAAAATAACTTCTCCCTTAATATTATGTTACTTTTAGAATACAGCTTTGTTATATATAAGGCTGTGGGGAAACGACATTCCTCATGACTCATATAAATACATTTTTACTCCTCTCAGACAGAATGAAACCAAGATAATTATTACTTTTTTTTTACCTGCTGTGATCTTAAAATGGCAGCATCAGTTTCTTCCACTTTCTGAGATATTCTCTCACTCACTGTCCTATACCGTTCATTGTCTTCTGTAACCATTCTGTCTATCCCTTCCCTCGCTCTCCATGGCACCAGTTCCAGCAAAGCATTACTGACTTCATTAAGGTTATCCAATAAGGTTTTGTTGTCCTTTGCTTCTTTTTTCAGCTCCTAAAAAAAGAACATTTAAAATAAACATGTTGGGACTAAAAGTAAAACATGTACAACAGAAAGGTTCCACTTGTGTGTGTGGTTTTTTTCCCCTTCCCGTCCTTCAATTTTTGTTATCTTGACTTTTTAGATAATCCAAAGAAAAAAAATGATGGAATGCTTTATACAAAATGAAGGGTGCAAACAGAACTCCTGTTTTCAGCTCAACTATCTTTGCTTTTGTGACAGTAAATCATTCTGTAGAGAAGCAAGTGATTCCTTAAGGGAAACATCCACAACATATAATTTAAATACGTTTCTGAAATCTACAGAACATCATCCTTTGGAAATGAGTGAAGTGGGGTCAGTAATCAGGCAAGGCACAGGAGAAAAATGGATGTATTTCTTACACCTCGCAATAAGTACAATTAAAGAAAAAAATGCACAAACTTCAATTCATGTAATTTACATAAAATTCAAGTAAGTTTCTGAGAGCATAAAATTCATCTACTTAGTTCCATTCAATTGCTTATCTTATATTAATAACTGCCATTGTGTAGCAGAGTGAACAGGTCAGAAGTATTTGTGCTTCTGAACAGGACAAAAGGACAAAATGTCGCAGACCTCCCAGAGGGCCTTTTCAGCTATCCCCCCAAGCTGTGGAATGGCCTAACGGATGAGATGCGTCTTATTGTATCCATTGGCAGCTTCAAAAAAGCCTTAAAGACACATCTCTTACGGCAGGCCTTCCCAGACAATGCTTAATATCCCCCGGCTCCAAATCCAAGGTCTAGAGTTTTCCCAGCTTCTTCTTCCCCATGATTTCAGCCTTCACCCATTCTGCTCAAGAATTTTAGGTTCTGATATTGTTCCCTGTTTTTATGTGCCATGTTTTAACTCATTGTTAATTTAATGTTATTTTAAGGGGTGGGTGGTTGCGATGGGGCTGTTTCTATTTTAACTGTTTCTTTTAAAGTTGTTGTAACCCGCCCCGATTGCCTGTTCAGAGGGGCGGGCTATAATTAAAAAATTATTATTATTATTATTACTACTACTACTACTACTACTACAATTTCCTTCACCCTCTACTTGTGGGAGCCTGGCAGGCCAGTGTAGGAAGCAGAATGGCGATCCCTACAGAATTCCAGTCTGATCCAGCAGGGAATATTGTATAATCTCAAACAAGACTAGGAACAACAGCCCTTCCAACCTTCCCTGAACAGGGTTACCTTTTAATACTTTGGCAGTCATTGTTGTTATGTACCTTCAATTCATTTCCGACTTATGGAGATCCTAAGGTGAACCTTATCATGGGGTTTCTTGGCAAGATTTGTTCAGAGGAGGTTTGCCATTGCCTTCCTCTGAGGCTGAGTGTGTGCGACCTGCCCAAGGTCACCCCATGGGTTTCTTGGCCAAGTGGGGAATCAAACTCTGGTTAACAGAGTGAGGGAATTGAACTCTGGTAGTTCAACATAAATTACTATACCACCCTGGCTCCAAAACTCTTGAAATTAGTAAGTGCTATTAGCATCTCTTTTGAAATATTTATTATTGTATGTTAAGTGCAGTGGTTTCCCCCTGTTTATTTTGATATAGTAAGCTTTTGGGGAACATTGTTTTGGTGTCTAAACTTACTACTGGTTACTGTCGCTTCTCCCCAGGAACTGTGGCACAAATTCTGTTTTACCCCACAGAAGTCAATAGAAGACCATTTCTATAAAGCCCCATCCTCTCCTCAGTATATCTTCACCTTAGGGGTTCATTTCTCAATCACACTAGGTGCTGGAACATCAGAACCAGTTGATTTAGGAATTAATGGAAATTTGAATCAAGGAATCCCCTCAGAATAAGTCCAGCAATCTTTCTGCATCCCACACAGGTAAATGCAGGATGTGAGGACTTTGGTACTGTGTTTGGTCAGCAGAAGGAACTAGCACTTATTGTTTGTTTGCTGTGACCAAAAGTTCATATCAAACTTTGGAACTGGATCAGACATTATTATACTGGTGACAAAAGCAACACAGCAATGGCAGTATCTCATGTGCATCATTTCACTGCCAATTTATACTGTGCAGGACATAATATTACGTTCGGACTATGCCATTTTTATCTGCAAAGTACCCCCTTATGTAGATAAATGTAGTTTAGCTCACATCAGGCTGAGACTCAGCTATTAAACAGACTTAAAGGTAAAGGTAGTCCCTTGACATGAATGTCGTCATAGGGTGGTGCTCATCTCCATTACTAAGCTAAAGAGCCAGTGTTGTCCGAAGACAACTCTGATGGCCATGTGGCCATCAAGACTGCACTGAACACTGTTACCTTCCCACCAAAGTGGTACCTCTTTATCTATTTGCATTTGCATGCTTTTAAACTGCTAGGTTGGCAGAAGCTGAGATTAGTGATAGGAGCTCACACCATCACACAGCACTTGGGCCTCGGACAGCCAACCTTCCAATCCTCCGAACATCAGAATGGGTCTCTTAACCACTAACCCACAGCTTCCCTGTCAGACATGTAGACTTACCTGACAGCAAAGTAACTTGTGAGCAGGTATTTGCTTGGAAAGCCTTTAATGTAGCCAGAGTTTAAACGTAACTAATTACAAATAACTAATTACTTGTAACAAATTATTTTTCACTGCTTAAGGCATAATTTACATAACGGTAACTTAACAAGTGATAGCATCACTCTTTCCACACTATAGCTGTAATGTTTAGTTACCTTTACAATTATGGGCAAGTGACCTCACTAAATGACAAGAGAAGAATATTGCATGATTCAAATGCTGGTTCATATTGCTGTTTCATGTTCTGCTGGGGATGCTGAACAAAGACAAGATTGATGGAAGGACAGTGTGTCCAGCTCTTGTCTAAAACAGATACTTGTTTTCAAAAAGTAACTAAAACAATTAGTTACCTTTGAGAAACAAGAAGCAAAACACTACTTTTCAAATGAAATTATAGTATAATGCTAACTATTTTGGGGCCTTGCAATTATGACTGATTTTGCAGTGATATCTTATACATGCTTTCTCAAAACAAAGGATTTTAAAATTCTATGGAACTTAGTTCCAGGTAAGTGCTGGCAAAGTCAAATCTCCTCTGAACAAATATTGCCAAGAAATCCCCATGACAGAGTTTCCTTAGGATTAGGGTCACCATAAATAGGAAAGAACTTGAAGGCACACGATAGTAACAACAAAGTGTTCGCTGAAATTCAGCCTAGTTATAACAGGTTCACAATGCTTACTCAAACTGGCGTCTCTCACTTCTTATGATAAATAATTAACACAGAGCTCAGAAGTAAAGGATTTGTAAGTTTTTAATGCATTTTATTAATTTTAAGGTTTAAGGTTTTAATTCATAAACTGTTTAATTGTTTTTTAAAGCTTATATTTTTATGTATACTTCTGTGTGGGTTTTAACTTGTATTGTTTTAAATATGTTTTTAGCCAAGCTTGATTCCCATTATTGGGAGAAAGATGGGATATACTGTATATACTCAACTAACAAGTCAAGAAATTTATGCTCAGAAATTGACCCAAAAATCTGGAGTTCATTTATACACAGGTCAATACAGTCACCATGGGTTGAGATCGAGTGGCGGACAGTTAACAACAACAACAACAACAACAACCAGTAATATTGCTCATAAAACTCCATTAAAAAGCAGACCCGATATCCCACTCTTCGTGCTTTAGCAGTAATTGCTGAAAGAGCTGGGAGGCACCAGTGTGAGTGTGCTTCTAGTGATTCCCTTCTCAATCCTACCTCTAAAACTTTCCTCCTCCTCTTTGCATGTCCCATTTTCCTCCACTTTCACGCCAATCTCCAGACCTTTCCTCCTCTTTGCATTTCCCCATTTCCTTCCACTTTCAAGCCAATCTCCAAACTTTTGCTCCTCCTCCTCCACCTCTTTGTATTTCCTCTGAAAACCAAGCTTCTCCTTTCCCACCTCCACTTCCACTTTGAAGCCAATCTTAAAACCTGCCTCTTAATTCTACCTTCGACTTATCCATGGGCCATATCAAAATCCATGATTTTGCCCCTAAAACCTTCCCTCGGCTTATACACGAGGTCGACTTGGACAGGAATATATATGGTAATGTTTTAAATAAATAATGAAAGGATAATGATGCCCCCAGTTAAACAGCTAAGAATTATTTTGAGGTGTAATAAGTAATGGTTACTCATTAATTCTGAAATATTACTTGCAAAGGGTTATTTTGTAGTGGTGGTAGTTATTTCTTTTTAAAATTGAGACTTTCAAAAATATGCAGTAAAAATTACACAGAACTCTATTAATGCATTGCTTGTACAATAACAAGGAATAATAACACAAACATGGCATAAGGTTTCAAATGTAGTAACTGTTACAGGCAGTGGTGTCACCTGGTGGGGCGATATACCTGGAGGGAGTAGCATGGCTACTGAGCAAGCAGGAAAGGTCACTTTCCCACTTTCCCAGCAACCATACCAAACCCTAAAAGGGCCCTCCAGAGGCCACAGCACCACTCCTCACTACCTGCAGCCACATAGAACCCTGAAGTCCTTTCTGGGTGGGAGTTTTGCTTTCAGGGGTCCAGCATGGCTGTAGCCCCACCAAACTCTGAAGATCTTCCGGGTGTGTGTGTGTGTGTGCACAGCTGCCTCAGTAGCGATCTGGGTAGGCTGGCAGACAGGGGAAGGCAAAGCACTCCCCACTCACCACCACCAAGTGATACCAATCTCAGTGATGCCACTGATTATAGTTTGAGTCTCCCTTATTCAAAATGCTTGGGACCAGGAGTGTTTGGATTTGGGTTTTTTTCCCAAGTCTGGAATATTTACCCATACATAATGAAATACCTTGGAGATGGGACCCATCTAAACATGGAATTCATTTACAGTCAGTCCTCCCCATATGCGGGCTTGCCTTCCGCGGCTTTGAGCTTATGCAGAAGGCAAGCCCCGGCAGAAGTAATGGGGCATGTACCTGCGCTGCCGCGAGCATGTACCACCATGAGCATGTGCCCCATTATTTTCTATGGGGCTTGAGCATGGCGTATGAGGAGGGCAGACTGTACCGTATGTTTTGTAGGCACCTTTTACATATTTTCTGGAGATATTTGTAATAACTTTGTGCACAAAACAATGGCTATGTACACTAAACCATTAGAAGGTGTCACTGTCTCAGCCACAAATAAAAAAGATTTTGGAATTTGGAGTATTTTGGACTTTTGGTATTTCTGATAAAGGAGATTCAACCTATATTATCATGTTAATTTTTTTAACATTCTGAATTGAAATTACAATAAATTTCAATACATTCAGATATACAACCATACAAACAAGTTTAGCCTTCGTCTGTCAGGTCTCATATTGGTCTTTCTAAAAAAGTAAGGTTGGGTCATTTCTATTTTGATCAAATCAAAGTCACAACAAGATTTTTGTGGAGGGGAAGGCTGGTACAACATGAGCTAGAAATCTTCGTATTACATTACTTAAATCATATCCATCTCTACTTCAGAAGCACAATAAATAGATAAACACGCTTCATCTGTGTCTATGCTTACCTTTTGTCTTTCTTGTGCCTTATTTAACTCTTTGCCTTTGGGGACCTGAGAATCATATGACAACAATTCCACTTCAGCTCTGTCAAGCCAAGTGCAGAGTTCCTCATGAGTAGACTGTAGCTGACCTGAAAGCTTCAGAGCCTGTTCTAGAGTCTTGGACACATCGGAACTGAGCTTAGTGATATCCTTGTATCTTGCTTTAATGCCTTCCAATTTATCTTGAATAATGATAACTTCATCACCTGTAATTTGAAAGGGATATTATTTAACAAATAAAAACAATGTCTAAAGTAATTATGATGTGTTTCAACTCTTGCCTGGACAGGAGATGGCAAACAAAACTTTCTATCTCATCTCTCATCCAGCTAATATTTTCTTCTGGAAATGGACACTGCAAGATACCACTTGCATTCATTCCAATGGAAGGAGCTGATAAACTTCCAGATATCTTGAATTCACTGATCAATTCCATCAATTAAAATAATACACACAAACACATACCCACATTTCTGCATCTAAGAGCATATCTCAGAACAGATAGATCAGAGTTATTTCTCAATGCTGCAGGATCTGAGTATGCTGTGATCTGAAGCAAGTTCTCCAGTTCTTCCAAAATCCCAATTTGACTTCAACAATCAAGAAAACAAAAAGTTCAGTCTAAGACAGTTCTCATCACCCTATGAAGTTGTTCTTTGTTGCCCTGAGAACTTTCAATAGTGATAAACACACTCAACAGCAAGGGTGGCAAACTCGAAAGACCCATTTACAGACCCCAAGGGCCACTGTGGACCACATCATCCCTCCAGAAAAGCACTGCCTCAAGATTGTGTTTCTATATTACATCTTTATATCTATATCTAGCAATCAAGTTCTCCAGGCTAAGATTAGGAAAATTCCAACTTTTGTCCAGCAGGGTTTTTTCCTTTTGCCCAGAGTCTACTCATGCCCTACCCTATGAAGTTCTTCTGAAGGGAATTCCTACTACTTCTCACTAATGGAAGACAGTAATGGACCCATGATAGGAATGCAGAGGAAAAGCAAAGCTGTGGTGCTGTCTGAAGTATTCACTGTAAAATTTCCACTTTGTGCTTCAGCCAGTGAGCTAGTGATGTCAGGGGATGTGGCCATGTCCTCTTCAAGTTGACTCTAACTTATGAAGACCTATCAGAGGGTTTTCACGGAAAAATTTATTCAGAGGAGGTTTGCCATTGCATTCATCTTTGCTATGAGAATGTTACTTGCCTAAATGTTACCCAGTGGGTTTCCATGGCTAAGTGGGGATTCTAACTCTGCTCTACCAGAGTCCGAGCCCAACACCACACCATGTTGGATCTCCTGATGTCAACCTGCCCTGCAAAAGGTGGTGGTGAGGAAATCTGGCCTCCCACTGCAGATTACTCCCTATTCTCTAGGCCCCGACTTGTTTCAGTTATGCTGTCAGCACAAGCCAGAACACAAAAATTACTGAGCAAGTTGCACTTGGCATGGTGGGGATCTGGTTCTTCCTGAAGCTCTTACTAAGTACTAACTATGGGCAAACCAATAGGGAACACTCAACTCCCATTGCTATAAAATACAGACTATGTGTCTGTACATGGGATTCAGCAGTGGGTTAGGAGCATACTGATGACCTTTCCCTCTAATATCAAATGGTAGTGGTGTAATTACATTCATCTCTCCACATTTGCAGACTTAACTTTTGTGGATTCGATTATTCACAGATTTCATTACTATGTTATCTCTAAGAATATGTACCGTAGGCCAACGATGGCGAACCTTTTAGGGGCTGAGTGCCCAAATTAAAAGGTCTTCAGGCTGGGGGCATGATATCCCTCTGGAGTGTGACATCCCTTCTACCCTCTGGGGGTGTGACTTCTTCTGCTGTCCTCTCAGGCCTTCAGTTGCTCTCCAGAAACAGCTGAAGGCTCCGGGGGGGGGGGGAGGAGGAAGAGGTGTACACCTCTTCCTCCCCCCCCCAATGCTGTTCCCGGCCTTCAGCTACCTCCAGAGAGGCAGCTATTTGCTAGGGAAGATTCCCCCACACCACTCTCAGCCTCCTACTGCTTCTAGAGAGGCAGCTGGAGGCCAGAAAGGATTGGGAAGGAGGAGGAGGAACAGGTGCATGCCTCTTCCTCCTCCTCCCCCCCCCCACGCCATTTCTGGCCTCCAGAAAGACATCTGGAGGCAGGGAAGGGTGTGAAAGGAGAAGGAACAGGTGCCCACCTCTTCTTCTTCTTCCTCTTCTTCCTCATTCCCCTGTGCTATTCCTGGCCTTCAGCTGCCTCCAAAGAGGCAAGTGGAGGCAGGAAGATGAACAGGAACACGTCACTTCCTCCTCCTCCCCCTGCGCTGTTCCCAGCCTTCAGCTGCCTCCAAAGAGGCAACTGGAGGCTGGAAATGGCAGGCGCTTCTTCCTCCTCCTCTCCCTGCCGCATGCCAGGGGAAATGCCACAGGTTCACCATCACGGATCTAGATCCTCCAGCACAACTCTATGGTTAACTTTAACCAAAAGTCACACTGAAGGACCTAGAGATTCCTAGATAGAACACTCCACAATGCATCTGTAGCTGCCCCAGCACAATTCTATGGTCAATGTTTGGCAGATGTTGACTACAGAGATACACTGGAGGACCTGGAGATTCCTAGAGAGGTGTTCTCTCAGGTAAAAACATAGTGTTTTTGCTATTTCAGGTTTTCCACATTCACAGGGGCCCTGTGCTCCTAACCCCAGCAAATGTAGAAGGATAAGTGTAAATTATAAGTTGCTTTAAAAGAATCTACGTGTCTCCTTCACTGTTTTGCCCTAATATCAAGATTTTGTAGTATGTAAATAATTTTAGATTTAAATAATATTTAATTCATTAAAAGGCAGAAGATCCAGCAGTTGACACCATTAAGTACAGGTCAGAATATCTTTAAATTACCCTGTTTAATCATTTATTTATAAAGAATAAAGTAAAAAACAACAACAACTCAAACTGTGCTGTTTGTGATAATCTGCATCAATTCAGTGAACAAAGTTAAGTTCTAATTCTGAAATACATCTCCCTCTTTCTTACCCCGGCCCCCAACTATGTATATCTGGGAGAAATCATGGTGGAGTCAGATACTGGAAAATTGGCAAGATGTTAGGCTAGAAATCAGACATACTGTATACCAATGGAATGCAAATTTCCCACAGTACTAGCACACGTGTGATGAAACAGCCTGCCTTACAGTGATAGGTGGATTAATCATTTCAGTTCATTTTTTGCTAACTTTACAGACATTCACTACAACATTCTTCTACTAGCTCTCCCCAAACCAGCCTACAAGAAATGAAGTGAGGCAGGGAGAAGTAACCATAATATCCACAAGACAAATATCAAATGCAAAACACTAATATCAATTATTTAAGTATCCTGTTTACCACTGCCTTAAGTTTACTGACAGAGATCCAAAGGGACATATGGGAAGATTCTACACTTCACTATTGCTAGCTTTAAAAATGTCAAACTGCTACATTTTTGTAAAAGTGGAGGTTTCAAATATCAGGTATGAAAAATATAATTTCTGTTTCCAGAGGCATGCACATTCATAGTGGGGATGGGTAATCATCTCCCCCCCTCCCCAAAAAGGTGCAGAGAGTTTTTTCATCAATTCCTCAAATACACTTCAGATTTTTTTTCAGAGTGTTCAATCAAATACGCAAACAAGCCCATATTATTCCCTCCCCCATTATACTTGCCTTACTCCTCCACTGCCAACTTTCTCTGGCCCAAAAGATGCCAAATATAGCTTGGGACAGAGGTAGAAGAGGGCCCTTTTCTGTCCTCACCAGGACATGTTGTTCTTCCAAAGCTTGGGACAGTATAAACTATAAGTCCCAGAATCCATTACAGTACTTATATTAGTAAAAATTATTTCCAATGGGTCTACTGAGTGTCATCTTCCTGGCTGGAATTCTGAGATTTGTCATCTGGAAATGACAAATTACCAGGGGAAAGATGTCTTTCCTGTTCCAAGTTAAATGAGGGGTGGGGTGGGATATCTTGCACCTTTGTTCAAATCTTGTGATACCAAATATTCAAGGATTTCCATTTCCCATATATGACAACATCCATGTATGGAATGCAAAAAGACTATGGTATACATATATTCTAGACAATGTCACTCAAATTTCACTGAATTCAGTAGCACACAGGTTTGTTGTACTTATCCTGCTGAACTGATTTTAATGGGAAGCATCACTATGTTTTTCTGTATCAAGGTATGGAACACATTTCAGAACATGTAGGTATAATTCCACTTATAGGTATAATCCCACCTACATTTGGTTGATCAGCAAGAAAGAGATAAATCAGTACTTTAATTCTCTTATGGCAGTAAACTGGATTTCAAAGTGTTAGTCTTGGATTAATTATGCTTCTTATTAAGTGTTTCTGTAGCACATCCTCAAAGAACCTTTCAAAATATTAACTCAGTGCTTGCAATAGCATTAAATGAGATCATCTGATCTAATTCTACTGATGGAACTGTTTCCATCAGTAGAACATGGAGGATAGTGACTCTTTTGCCTCTCTGCAGACCTCCGTGTACGGTCAGATTTTCCACTGGAGCAGATGAAGAGAGGTGTAATGGTGCAGAGTGCTCCCGTTCTACTTGGGAGTTTTTCTTAATTTACATTTCTGACACTGCATATAATCCTCTGTAAAGTAGGACAGTATTACACTTGTATGTTATATTTGCATTACACTCACATTGTAGTCGAAGGGTTTAGACAGAGACCTAGTGGCTTACCTAAGGGCATCTTTATGTTGAAATTAAGATTTGAACTACAAATTCCCATCTTGTAACTTTGTCCTCTCAGTTGCTATACTGCCATATCAGTTTGTAATTAACATTACTTGCTTTTAATTTGGTGTTCTATAAGTTTATTAAACACTGGACAATATAAATAAATCTGTCTCATTAATTAGGAGGACTAGAGCATTCCTTTTCAAAAAGATTAGTATTAGAGAGTTCTAACAAGAGCCTGACGGCAAATTTCACTTGTCTTTATTACTATAAATCATTCCTTCTCTCATTCTTCTCCTTGGCTCTCACCTGTTGTTTGTTTGAGAAGCTCCAAACCATTTTGTATAGCTTGATCCACATTTTGCTTTCTGAGCAGAATCTCCTCCTGAAGAACCTAGGAGATTATAATTTATTTGTTTTAATAACCAGGAGAGCCACAGCTGAAAATGCTTTTACTTTGTAAACTATCATGTGTTCTTTCTCAGTATGAAGCCTACAGAAAAATAAAATCTTAAATTAAGCAAAAATAAAGTCATAGCATTCAATAATAACAAAAATAATAAAATGAAAATGAAAAGGTGATGCTAAATAATAGCAATAACAATGGGAATATCAGTAAAACAAAATCAACAGAAAATGAATGCAAATACCAGCATTTCAGAGTGTTGTTTCACTAATAAGTCAGTATTGTAGTCTTGGACTGCCAGTTTGCTCAGTCTCTCATGAACTTCATTCAGCCAATTCATCAATTCGACTTCATCCTCTCCAAAAATCTGAGCATTGCAGTAGGCTTGCTGCAGAAGCTCAGCCCTACTGCTACATTTATCTTGAATCTCGGTGTATCGGGCTTCTGAAGAATCTAGTTTCTCCTGCACCATTTCTTTCTCTTCCCTGGAGCTCAAGGACTTTAAAGCCTGACCAATATTAATGGCTTGCTGTAAATTTTTATTGTGAGTGGCGATGTCTTCCTCTAAGGCCTAAATGAAGTTTTCATAGTAGTAAAAAAAAAAAAAAAAAAAGGTAAAAGAAGAACAAACAAAACCATATAACCAAACATGCATATGTGAAAGAGCAACACAAATAAAATAACTTCAAATGATAAAGATGTGTACAAACAATGTAAAAGTGTTTATGGAGTATGTTTGATTGGAATGTCCAATTTTGTTGAATAAAGAAAAGGAATAAAATTCCTCAAATGAACAGCATTTTAAGATCTTACTTTGTGCTGAGAAATTTGTTGTTGCAGTTTGGAAGCCTGTGTACCAATGGGTTCTGAGTTTGAAAGCCGCTTTTCAGTTATTGTTATCCATTCAACCAGTGGTTCTAAGGTTTCATGGAATTGCTGGGCTACTGCTGAGATACCTTCCAACTGGCGATTCCTACAATACGTAAATAAATAAATAAAATTAAAAGTATATATAAAATCCCCAAAACTTCAACAAATTCATTGCTCGGGAAAAGAAAATACACTCTGTGAACCAATGATAAAAAATGACTATACATTTGAACAAACACTAATCAGTACGAGTAGAACAAAAAGTCATGGTAACAGCCTTTGCTTCATCCCATTAAATTTAACTACTCTCATACTGTCTAGTGGCAAAGAACAAACTGTATCAGCTGAAGCACTTATTGTAAGTACTCATACTATGCTAAATTAAATCTCATTGTTACAAAAGGTGGACTCTCTGTTACAAAGAACAATGAGGTGTCTCTGAAAATGGTAATTCTATGTCAAAATCACACATCCACTTCTGTTCCTTCTTTCTGTTTTGCTGTTCTCACATGCTCAGTAAAGCATTCTGGAGGTAGATGCTTTTTACCTTCCCTGTTCTGGCAGGTTCATACAGCTACAGCAGGATTAGCTAGAGCAGAATCCCATTCTTTCTCAGGTCAAGTTTTATTGCACTAATTACTGCAGATACACTGCTGCAACCTGACATTGAAAGTGTGTTTGCCCAGTCCTCCTTCATCATCCTCTCAATGCTGATGCTGTTAAAATCTTTCAGCTAAATAGAGGAATGGGAAGAAAGGGGTGATGGATGGACATAAAAAGATTTTGTAAAAAGGAGATTGTTTGTCCGAGGCCTTGTTAATGAAGGTATGCCTGTATTCAAAGCCATTTTCTCCTTCATCCTCAAATGTGAATGTTGGTCTAAGAATCAGTGGGATGAAAATGTTTATACAGATTCAAACTCTACACCAGACCATTCTTCTAAGTAAATGAAAACATGTCAAGTACCTCCTTTCTGCTTTATCGAGCAGTGCATCCCATCTGCTATCCAGGAGGCTCAGCTGTTTCAAGATCTTCTCTTTATCAGCAGGTTCTGCTGACTCTGCAATTTTCTCCCCTTCACGCTTGATCAATTCAACAGTGGGTCTGCGGTCATCCAGCAACCTTTGGAGAAGCTGGAGACAAAATAATCACAAAATCAAATTGCCAGGAAATGACTATTTGCTATGGGGTTATAGAAAAATCAAGAAGCTAATTCTTCGCAGTCTGGCTTAAGGTAATCATTTTCAGAGTTGGTAGAAAATCTTAGATTTACCTGTATTGCAATATAAATGTCATTGTTTGTATATATAAGCAATTCATTACTACTGCTGGCAAACTGAGCCAATCTTACTGTCACAATAGTGTCCTCAGTTCTCTTTCATACATTTTATTCATATTTCTGTTTCATGTTACACTGGGAGATGAGTGTACTACATCCATTAATAGCCTTCTATGAAGCATGACATACTTGCAAAAATATTTCACAGAGGGACACTGAGTGGCTCACCACAAAATTTCATCCCCTTTTTAAAATACTTGCATTCACTTCTTCAAGGAGAGGCAAGCCTAAAGCCACACCAAAGAACAACATATTTAACTATGATATAGCAGAGCTACTGGTACCTAATCAAATACAAGGTGTATAACCTAGAAAAGTGACTTTCAAAAACACCCTTTCCAAGTAAATAAAACGCATGTTAAGACAGGGAGCGGCAACAAGAAGCCCTCAGTAGAAAACAAATTTTCCTTCCCTGCTTAGCTTTTATCTCAAAGACACAAGAACTGCATGGACAAAGCTCTTAAAATGTCTCTTCCGTAGTATAAACAGCTCCTTAAGTTCCCAGAATTCTCTAAAATTGAACCAGGGAAATTAAAGAAGCCTCAAACTGGATTATTCCTGCAATGTGTTTTGGACCACAATCATTTTAGGAGGTATGCCTTTGTGCAAGGTTTCTGTGAAATAGAAATACATAAAAACAGTGTTGTGCACATCCAGTTGCTAGTTTAAATAGGCCCACTGAATCAATTGCTAAGTCAACACATATGTAAATCCCATTACTTAAATGAGTCTTCTCCTATTGTAATAAACAATAAGATTTAGACCACAAACAGCCTACTAGGTTGTTTTGTAGGGTTAGTGGGCAGTACTTATTGACCTTGCCTTCTCATTTTCCCCATCTTGGTTAATTTGCATAGTGTCTATGTAATCCATAATTATTGCACATGGAGTCCATTATGTTATGCCAAATAAAATCTAATATTATCCACTACACTTAGAGGTCCATTCCATGCTGGACTTTATGAATGATGTATGCCTTATGGGAAGCACATGGAGGAAAGAGGTGAGGCAGACAGTCCTATGTGATCTTCCTGGACACCATATTTTGACTTTCCTAATTGCTTTAGTATCCTTTAATATCAGCATGGGTTTATCAAAAAGAAATCATGCCAGGTTAATCTTGTCCCTTTTTTTTATAGAGTCACAAGCTTGGTATGAAGGGAATGCTGTGGACATAGTATGTCTTTATTTCAGTAAGGTCTTTCACAACACTCCCTCTTGATGTCCTCATTAAAAAGGCTAGGAAAATGTGGACTGCACAATGCGACTGTTAGATGGATTTATAATTGGTTGACCAATTGTCAACAATAGCTCCTCTTCATTCTGGAGAGAAGTGACTAGTGGGGTACCACAGTCTTCTGTACTGGGCCCAGTGCTAGTCACCATCTTTATCAATGACTTGGATGATGGAATAGCAGACATGCTTATCAAATTTGAAGATGACACTAAATTAGAAGGGTTTGCTAATACCCCAGAGGGCAGGACCAGAGTTTTAAAAGACCTCAACAAATTAGAAAGCTGGGCTAAAACTAACAAAATGAATTTCAACAGGAAGAAATGTAGGACACTACATTTTAAATGCACAGATATAGGATGGGTGACACCTGGCTTGATGGCAGTACATGCAAAATGGGTCTAGGAGTCTCAGTGGACCACAAAGTGAACATGAATCAGCAATGTGCTGCAGTGGCTAAGAAAGACAATGCAATTCTAGGCTGCATCAAGAGGAGTATAGAGTCTAATAGTTTTGGGAGACATTTAGCCTTCTCTGTCAGAGAGCTCTGGGGTTACAACAAACTACAATTCCCAGAATTCCATAGCACTAAACCATAGCAGTTAAAGCAGTCTTGAACTGGGTTATTTCTGCAGTGTGTTTTGGATCTATGATCACAATTACTGAGTGCAATTCAGGACAAGAACATGCACCTAAATTCCAAATGTTCCAACAGGAAATCCCGAATGTTTAACTTCCTCTGGTCTGTTTCCCAAAATAACTTTCACTATATATGCATGAATATCTCAAATCTGGTTTCATTATGCACAGCTGCATCTTTGGCTGTTCCTTTGTCCAGACAGCCAAACAGTTTGTTTCACTAAGGACTTTACCTGTCAATATCATGGAATAATGCAAAGATTTCACACGATGTTGGCAATATAGCATGATTATCCCATTAATAAAGCGGCAAAATCGCGCTGCTTTTTTGCATTGGAAATGCCTTTCTACCACCCCACCCAATGTCCCATGTTCCCCTACCTCATGTCTTCCAGAGTTGCCTGCCTAAGCAGCTTGGGAAAAAGGAGAAACTGGGAGCTGCTACTACCATCATCATCCTTTGTTCCTATTCTATGGACCTTGTCCCTGTTACATGAATAATGTGGGTTCCCCCCAAGTATCCTCAGCATGATACCATGGTGTATAATGTCACAGTTGCTGCTAGCAATGAAGGGAACTAGCTCTCATGGGATCTGTTCTGTCTTCAAAGTAGCCCCAAACAATGCTCTTCCTTTTCTGCTTATTTTCCATATAAGACCTAATAACACAATGGAGCAACTGGGATGGGTGGAGGTTGTGCTACCTAAAGCACAGTGACTGTTAACACAGAACAAGGAAACATTGGAAGAGACTGCCAACTATATAACATTCAATGAGCTCACATAATGCCTCCCCATTAACACTATGACTGAAGATTACTGGTGAGATTTTTGCCCCAGAATGCATGACAGGGTTGCCAATAAGCAAAGGTCAGCTCCTCACCTCAGCCGCATTATTACACCACCTTGGCGTTTTCCTCATATGGTAATGTTGGAGACACACCATCTGTCTTTTTCCTGTTTCTTTTTAATCTCTGCATGTCTGAATACATCTGATGCTCTTCAGAATGTACCATTCCACTCCAGAATAAAACTGGGCCTATCCCATCCAATCCAGGTCAAACTGAACCAAAATCAACCTAATTCACTTTGTTATTTGGGGTTTGGCCAAACCAGTTTTAAGGCCGTAGCAATGAAGTCCTTGGATCATCTTCCTGAACCAGCTTGGAAAAAAGTTTGCCTTGTCACTTCTGCCTTCCTCTCTTGCCCTCCCACTCTCACATAAATTCCATTTTTCTAATCTCAAAAAGCATCCTCTCCTCTTCCCAATACTGATTGGATTGGTGGATACAGGATAGTGATCTTAGGGCCCATTAACACTATGAAATAACCCAGGTTATTTCATTGGAGTTCATATTGGCCCCAATTGCACTGAGTGCAGTTTCTGGGGGGAGGGGGCAAAATACCCATTTAACCCAGTGCATTTAGCACTGGGTCCCTTACTGCTTCTTTTTTGGGGGGAGGGGGGGTCTGCAACAATCTGATCTTTGATAGTGAGAATGAACTACTGGATCGATCCAGACCATGCGGACCGTTTCTTCCTTCCTCTTTTTCTCCCTGGTCTTCCTCCTTCCTCCTGCCCCTGACCATCTCTATTGCAGCTATGTCCCTCCTCCCCCCCCCCCCGGTCTTCCTCTTTCAGGAACGTTGTGTGGTGCAGAGGTTTGAGAGTCAAGCTATGACATTGGAGATCAGTGTTTGAATCCTTGCTCGGCCATGTAAACCCAATGGGTGGCCTTGGGCAAGTCAATCTCTCAGCCTCAGACGATGGCAATGACAAACCTCCTCTGAAGAAACTTGCCAAGAAAACCCCATGATATGTTTGTCACCCAAGTCAGAAACTTAAAGGCATGCAACAACAACAACAACAACAACAACGAGGAGCCCTCCCACAAACCACCTGCCTCCCAGGACCTTTCAGCCCTGACCTACCAAGGGGGCGAAGGCCCGTTCAGACCGCAAGTGTGAATGGGCAACAAAAGGTTCAGTCATGGGAAACATAGTGAGAACTATGAGCCCGATCGATTCAGGATGGCATCATAAGTGTGAATGGGCCCTTAGAGACAACAATGAAGAAAGGAAAATCATTTCTCACCTATATTCTACCATGGGAATGCGGGCAAGATGATAAAGTACACTGGATTATGGGGGAGGTGGGGTTGTGGTTGTTATTATTATTATTATCCTTTATTTATATAACACTATCACTGTACATGGTGCTTTACAAATAAAGGAACAACAATACAGTTCCTTAACCTCAGGGAATCTAATTAAAACATGACACGAAGGAAAGGGGGGACGGCAGTATGAGAGAGGACTAGGTCCAGCAGATACTGCCTCTTCCTCTCTTTCAAGGGCTCTTACAGTTTTCACACTCTGTTAACTATGTATTCATACATCCGACTGAAGCGGTGTTGGAGAAAATATATTTGATATGAAGACAGATAAATAACTTTCACTCACTTTTTGCTCCTGTATTTGGGCCTTCACAACCTTAAACTCAGCTGATGGTGGCTTCTGATTAGCTACAAGGTCTTCTGTATCAATGAGCCAGCTAAGTATAGATTCAACAGCATCTTGAAATCTTCCACAGTGCAGTAGGGCTTCTTGTAACTGAGCTGCTCTTTGAGCAACCTGAAAAAATCCAAACACATCCACTATAGATACAATCTTCTTCATATAATAAAAAATATAATATTTTAAAATTTATACAGTAACTTCAAGCACAACTTTAGGAAAATAAGATGGTTAAAGATTGGTGTGGGGAAAATAAGGCTGTGGGCTGTATGTGACCTTAGAATGTTTTTTGCTTTAAAAACATTTTCTCAAATTGGTTCCACATTCTTGAAGGCCTCCCATGGAGATTAATGTAGTTAATCTCATGAAAACACCTGAAAACTGTCCATCCATATTTTAGGATTGCAATTTAAACCCAACATCTTTTTATCTTTATAGCTCTTTTTTATTTTGTGATACCTTTAAATCTAAGGAGTTATTTAAAATTGTGTCAATCTCAGTAGGAACAGTTTAGCATTCTGTATATGGTACTTCAGGGGGTTAACAGAACTGTTTCTTGTGAGGCACAGGTAATCTGTAAGGTTGTCCCTTTCACATATGTAAGTGTAACTGGAAAGCAGGCAAAATTCTCACTCAGTTGTCTCCGATTATGATATGGGAAGATGTTTCTCATTGTCAGTAATATCAGTAAAGCAACCATTAATTTCTGTCAGATTTTTGTTATTTATTGCTATTTTCCAACATCATTTAAAAACACTACATGGGAGGTAGTAGTCTGGACTGGGGGAGATAGCATTTTTTTGTTATGCTGATAAGAGAAACTTAATTAAAAATACTTAATAGTAGTTTTCTGTCTAGAACTGAAATAATGTGAAAACAAAAGCAATGGGCTCAAAACAGTGAAAATACAACTTAGTTACCTTTTTGTTGAGCGTTTTCCATCTTGTATTAACATCCTCAAGATCATGTTCAAGGTTATCAGTACTTGTGTTTTTAGCAGCACTCTGAATAAGGCCTTGGCCCAACCAATTTACCTCCTGTTGCTTAACCTGCAGTGGTTCAATCTCTTCTTTCTCAAATACCTGTAGAAAGAAAAGATACATCCGGTCTAATAAATCTGGAACATGCAGAGCACAACAATGTCTAGAACAGAGTTCAGTGGTAGAAGCATACCACATGCAGTGAGCATAGTGTTGAAAGGGAGTATTTAGTTATACAGTCGTCCCCCGGGTTACGAAAGTAATCCGTTCCAGGATTACTTTCGTAACCCGGAAGCTTTCGTTTCCTGGGGGACCGCTAAACTCAATGGACCGCGCGGCCGATTTAAAGGGGCCGCGCGGTTTTTTTTCTTCGTATCCCAGGGGATCTTTCGTATCCCGAGGGATAGGAAGCCGGTCTGCTGCCTTTCAGATCCCGGGGTTTTCGCAACCCGGGGGATTCGTAAGGCGGGGGACCACTGTACAGTGTACATACCAAATTGCTCTTAGTAATGTAAACAAAACAACAACAACAACACACACAGTTCAAGTTAAATTACCCAGACAATAAGCTAAATAAGAGCACATTGCTATCACAAAAATTGAAAGAAAAAAACCCCAAAACACCCCAACCCTGAATTTAAGGACTTTATCACACCAGGCTTGCTAGCAAATGCAAACGTAACAGGTTAGGGACAATTATTATTGCACAGGTCTTCAAAAGCGTAGTGGTGCAGCTTCTATCCTGGCCTCTGTCTGCCCCATGCTGACACCCTGCCCTAAATCCTTCCCAGCATGCATTTTGGTCTATATTTATTTTTGTTTATTTTTAGCACAACTGAGCAATCATGGTGATCCATTTAGTACAAATAAATAATTAAAAGAAATTGAAAAAAGAGAAGAAAAAGAAAAACCTGCTTGGGAATGGCAAAGGGGAAAGGAAATGAGAGCATAATCACACCCACTCGCACCATGTGACTGCCTGCATATCAAAACTTATCACACTCAATAGTGGAAAAGTAATGAGATTGGAAGGCATTATGGGTTTTGCCCACTAGTGAAAAGGGTTACTCCAGCAATGGATGGACCACAGACCAGTTACTAAAAGAACACAACGTCATGTGATAAGGTACAGCCAAAGATAATGCTATCCTGCTTTAGTTCCGTTTTTCAAGCCTGTGGGATAGCCCTAAAGCTGAAAGACAAGCACAGTTATCCTCTCAATGCACACATTCAAATAGCACACTCTGTGGACACACATGCCTGGTTGGATTATTCACTAGGGAAAGCACTCATCCTAAAATGGGAAAATGTTTTGCAGGATAGGAATCATGCAGTCCTCCAAATATGTTGGACTTCAAGTCTCAGTACTCCCAGGTAACACAGCTAGTAATGAGGAATTTCAGGAGTATCAATCCCACCTAGAAGGATCCTTCTTGAGTCTATCCTTTTTGAGGTTATGGAACTGTGCTGAATGATCCCGACATATGAATAAAAGTTTGTGTATTATCAGAAAGCATGATTTCAGCCACCCCTGTAGACAATTTTGGATAATGAAGTATTTCAGATCTCCAGTTAAGGGAGACTGAACCTCTAATAGAAAATACATCTTGCATGGTTCAAAATATTTTTATTTGCCACAAAAACAAACAAACAAACAAAAAACAAAAAACCTTTATTCCCATAACTTGTCTGTCAATGTGTGTGTTGGGATCAAGCTGGGATATACGGGATATACATTTTCAGACTTATACCTAAAAGTACCAAAGTGGTGAGCAAACTACTTTTACACTATCAAAGAAGCAGAAAACAGACTCAAACGTACTCCAGAACATTCTGGTTACTGGTTCAATCTGAAAGATATGTTTAAATCATTTAGCCAAATAGCAATGTTTATACCTATTCATCAAATATGAATGAGGATCTCCAATAGTTTAAATATCTTAAAGGCCACCAGGGGGGAAATGCAATAGATACACCCAGAGTCGAAAACATCAATAATGAAGATTTGGAATGTACACTAGATATAAACTAGATAATTCTCCAAAATAGGAGAGACATGAATTGCTTAACAACATGGTTAGTAATTCCAAACCAGCTGGAAAACAGAATGTTTGCACATCTAATTATTTATTAGAAAAAACTAAACATAGGACCATCTTACACTTGAAAATCATAACTTATGTCATGACATTTGTCTCATAATATGCTTATCTCAAAATAGAGGTCTACACTCCTGTAGAATTCACAATGATACATTGGGCAGCGTGTTAACTGTTTCCCCAGTCAAGCCTTTCAATCTATTATATTTTGGGAGAGAGGGGATTTGCAAAGTCATCAAGAATGTTAGACAAGTCACCCACATTTGGGATCTCGTAGGGAATGGAAGTTTGCATTTTAATATGACTGTATGAAATCTTCACTTTTGAAACCAAGACCAAAATTTACTTATTTCTTTGAAATTTGCATGTGTCCTAACTATGAAATAAATTTCTTCTATTAAAAAGTGCATAAAATGGCTATATTATATAAGATGTTGCATGTGAGATGTGTTTACTAGTAGGAATAAGTCAAAATGCACTGCATTTCAAAAACTGATTGCAAGAACATATATAATAGAGAAAATCATCTCCAAAATGAATGCATTTGAAGAAATGTGTACAAAAACCCATACATATTTTCATGTGAACCTAAAAAAAGTTCTCAAGTTTTGGAACAAACCAAACATAAAAATGAACTGCACTTAAGATGAGAAAACTGAAAATGGAGAAACCAAAAGTAACAGATCTGTACTTTTCTATATGTTTGGTGTACCCAATAGCTCTTTCATTTTGCAGATCAGCATGGGAAAAAATGAAAGTCCTCAGAACTCTCTGCGAATATAATTATTATGGTACACTTAACATTTTGTAAACCAGTGTTTGAAAAAAATAATACTTACAGACAATAAAAAGCAGGTTTTTTAATATATATATAATATGGAAACCTCTCTTTACTTTGAATAAATTAACAACTACAGTACTGTACTAACAAACAGTAGGATTC
This sequence comes from Urosaurus nigricauda, assembly GCA_034509955.1. Taxonomy (NCBI): domain Eukaryota; kingdom Metazoa; phylum Chordata; class Lepidosauria; order Squamata; family Phrynosomatidae; genus Urosaurus; species Urosaurus nigricauda. Next base: position 248,128,459 of record JAOEGL010000001.1, read on the forward strand.
AAAGAACTGCTTTGTGCAATTCAAAGTGCCAGCTCAGTGGCAGTCCTGATCTCTGTTCTTTGACTTGACTTACACTCCCTAGTCCCATATGACAACCACTTTTGACAAGGCCATTATTTTAAAGCAAATGGGAGGTTGCTGTATGAAAAGGCATTCCTCTCCCACCCATCCCCCTTCACTTTTGGGCTTATGGAATTATCACACTGTTCTTAGGATCGCCCCCTCTGTTTTCAGACCTTTGTTTCTCTAAAACACAATCCCATGGCATTCCAAGCCACGGGTCCTCCCTAGATCTGTTTTTAGAAACACATTTCTGCACAAAAAGAAGGCACTGAGGTTAGAGTTTACCAGAACAGCTGAACAACAAGCCCACAAATAACATAAGATGCTACCAGATGAAAGAAATTGGCCAAAAGTAAAAAAAAAATTACAGACTTCACAAGCTCCCCTTGCTTATTACAAAGCTTTGCTCTTATTTCCTTACTTTGGTCACTGCTCAACAAACATTACAGCATCTCTTGTGAAATCTGCACTTTCAGAATCACTTTTTGGCATGAAGCTTAAAGGAAATCATTTCGATACATGAAACAAGCCTTTAATCTGTGTCCTTTTGAAAACCACAACAATCTGAGCATTACTAGCTATACTTTATGAGTTAATAGTGCAATCCTTTTTACCCTATATTCAGATCTAAGTCCTACGGAGCCAAATGAGTCCTACGAAAGGATGTAAATGTTTCCAGCCTAAGTCCTGTCAAAGCTGCACAAATCAAGACTGTCTGTCCTTGAATGGCATTGGCTGAATGAAGCACAATTGGTATTAAAGTCGAGGGATGGGGTAGGGGGATGCGGGGTGAGGGGCAATGCTGAACATCAAGGCATGGTAGAAGCATTCTAAATGAAGGGTAACAGGCACCATCTGGACAATAAATAGCCATGCACCAAACAGCTGGAACTAATCAACCCTGTCATAAACTGCCCTTAATCAATTTACTGAAGGCACCATCTCAGCAAGTGCTGCCTTTTAATAACAGGTTGTGAAAATAATCATTGGGACCTCTTTGGACAGAGTAACAGTAACAGAAACACATGAATCCTTGTTGGAATAGCAGAAGAAACCTCTAAACACACAATAGTCAATATTTCAAAAAACAAACAAACACATTTATGCCTTTAATTACTGTACCTTATTGGACAGCATGCCATTGCAAATTGTATCCAAGCTTTGTTCTATCTGTATCCCAGTAGTCCAGAAACCGATTTCAGTACCATCTGGATCTGCTTTGTGGCAACAAGGGATCAAAGCCTGACTAGACAATTCTACTTCTCTTGAATCTTTAGGGATCATATTATCTTCCTCTGCTTCATGTACAACTGCATACGTGGCTAACTCCTTATCACTAGTATGTAAAGCTACTTCTTCATAGTAACTATCTGTGTCCTGAGATGAAATGTTCAAGAAATCCTTTTCAATCATCCTGTCACAGGTATCTAATGGCTCATTAACTTCAAAGCTGTTCCTCACTTCCAATCTCTCTAAAGTGAAACCATGCTCTCTCTCACTGTCCTGGAGCCATTCTGCATGGACTAAGAGCTTCCCTTTCAAAGGTCTCAATGGACTGCAAGGTCCATCACTTTTCTCCAGGTTACCTTCAAAGTTCCAGAGAGAATCTTGTTCTGTTAGCTCTATCTGTGAAACATTCTGCAATTTCATGTGGTAGTGTCCATTGACAGGAGCACTTCTCGAGGTAAGCAATGATAGTTGCTGTTCACTGCTAGAAGCAGTAGGAGAAAATGCTCCAAATTTACCTAACAACCGAATGTCTTCTGCAGAAGATGTGTTCCTAATCTGAGTTTGTTCTGTTATTGTTTCTTGTTTTTCTTCTCTTTCTGCTGGAGGACTGCATAGACCAGAGTCATCTTCTTCTGAAGTTAGAGAATTTGTCCCATATCCTCCTGCTGATAACCCTGACATGTCAACCGTTCCGCCAACTGAAGATTCACTTTTATTTGCATAGTCTGGAAAACTTGGTGGGACAAGCATTCTCCAGGATCGCCTATGTTCTTTCTTTTCTGTGTGATACTTTGCTTTGGGCAAGCCAGCCGTTCGAATGATGTCACTATTCAGCTTAAGGGCATCAAAGATAATTTTTTCATCTAGCTTATTAGCTTCTCGTCCTCGTAGTTCAAACACACTAGAGGAAGAGAGGGCACCATTGGAGCACAATGTACTAAGGTCCAGTGTTCTATGACTATATGGCAAAGTCCGATCAGAGAAATGCCTGGAGGAGAGGCTACCTTTAGAACCTGAATCAATTTGTTCATTCAGTCGAACAGTGTCATAGATAGACCTCTGAGGAACGTAACAGTCCTCAATATTTATATCTTCTTCTTCTTCATCACCTTTTCCCACACAAGGAGGATTCTGACGTAAACAGTCTGGCCTGCTCAGTGGCTTCCCCATTTCTGTGATATTTATAGATCTAGCATCATTGTTACATTGGGGATGTGCAACACACACAGAATAAAAGGTATTCAAACATCACTTTGAAGAACTACAGTAAACCTGCCCTCAGCAGAAAGAGGCATGCATACTAAATACAATACATAATTTATGAGGTGGTTAAGGTAAAAGTCAGTGCATCTGTGTAAAGGAAAAGTGTATGTTTACCTGGTTATGATTTAAAGACTTTCCTCCTAAAATATAAAGTGCTTGAGCTTAAGCAAAAGGAGACAGGGAAGAACAAAACATCTTTGAATGCTACAGAACACTAGCTCAATGTATGCATATATGCACATGGGAACACACTCCCCCCAAAATGAACAGATCCCAAACCCCAACAAAATCCTTAAAACCACTGCGCCACCAGGGCTCATTAAATGGCTCAAAAACTCAGAACTTCCCACACAGCATTCCATTTTTTTTCCAGGTCAAAATGTGTATCTTAAATCTCCAGATTAAGTCTTCGAAATGAATCAGCATTATACCAGGCAGCACATTATCTTCAAGAGGTGACAGATTAACTGTAATCCATTTAAATGGCTTGCAAAATTCCATCTCCTTTATAAATAAGCCATGTTGCACAATGCTGTTAAGAAAAATAAGCCAAAAGAGCCATTGATGGTAAAAACCAAGGCACAGAGAAAGCCTCCAGGAAAATTTAAGGTGTATCCAAAAAAGTAGTAAAAGTAACAAGAAGGAATGAGGCTATTCCTTTTTTTGGCAGTAGCTATAAATAATTTCAATTCAAAAGGCCGTTCATTTATTGCATCCTGAAAGCTTCTCTGTGAAACATCCAAAACTTCCATAGGTGTATAGCAGTCTTCTGAGTAGCTAGATCAATGAAACATAAAAAGCCCTTTTAAAGAAAAAATCACAAAATTAGAGAAAAACTTTTTCCCAATTCCCTCATAGGTCAGGCTCCTGGAAACTTCTTCGCCTGTTTAAGGCAGCTGCACAGCAGGAAGCTTACTGTGTTTCTTCCTCCACTCCTGCACAAAGGCACAACAAATTTACATTCTGTTTAAATACAGCCGGACTTTGGCATCAATTGTCGCTAAGAGAGTGCGGTCACTGTTTCTATCTTCATTTTGAAGGCCCAGTTGAAGCCCAGGAATCACAAAAGAAGCTTCCCACCATCAAGGCTTCCATGTACTGCCCATTGCAGCTGATAAGCTTTCCGTCTCTCCCTGGTTTCTTATGGTCTGACAGGCACCCTCCCAACTGCGAGCTTAAAAGAAACGCCCTTTCTGTTCTTCAGGCAACATCTGCTCCTATCCCATTCGTTCCCTGAGTATTATTCTAACCAAGCATTAGTAGGTGCCTGACCTCTTAGCTCTTCCCCCTTATGCTCCCTGCTACATCCCCCCCCCCACTGCTGCCCATGACTTGGCCACCTTTCACTTTTGCTGTTTGTCTTGTCTCCGAACAAGGCTGAGCCTTTACAGAGGGGGAGGAAAGTACACAAAGGAGAGTAAGTTCCTGTCGACACCCTGCCCATCAGACCATGCTCTACAGGTCTGGAGGAAAAAGGGGGGTGGGTAATGGCTTAGGAACTGAATAGAAAACTATGCTAATTAGTTCAAAATGTCAAAAATTCACCACATGTTGCTTAACCGGGTAACCTGATATTGTGCATGTTGGGCTGGGACCCTTTCTCAAACCCCGAGGAGACACACTGTTTTGCTTTTGTTAGAAAGTCCAGTATTGCAAGATCTCTCATAATGAAAAATCTAAATCTGTTCCATGTTGATGTGAAAGATTTGAAATAATGGAATGCGACATTAAAATCCACCAAGCGTTATAGCATGGAGACAACTAAAGAGAAATTCTTTTTCGCCCTTTTGATAAATTAGTTTAAATTAAAAGCCCAGTAACATTCAAATACAAGGGCTCCTGAGTTCAGTGGTACTTACAAGTAAAAATTTGTACAGGATCATAACTCTAACATGAGGTTTTAAAATTATTATCAGTATTCTGTAGCTGGTGTTTTAGGTCTTTATAAAAGGCTACTGAGTTTGTTCATGACAACTTACTTCAGACCAATTTGCCTGATATATTTGGGATTTCACTTTCTGGTCCTCAGGTGGCAGCACACCATTCAGTGACATGTAAACAAGGGCTGCACTTTGAGGGGGGCAATTATTCCTAACTAGTTTTAAAAAGCTAAACAGAGGGAATAAAATATCAAAGAGTTAAAAAACAGAAATTAAGGAGACTAAGAGCAATTGCTGTCTAAATAATACAAAATATTCCCACCAACTTTTTTTTTTAAAAAAAGGAATGGCATCCATCTGGCACAATGTTTAGGGAGCTTTCAATTCTAAACTGTTAATCACCTACCAAGTCCAGTGATTCAGATGCACACATGATATTTGACCACACATTTCTAGAAGAGTGTCCCATGAGCATGTCCACATTCCACATGCAGAGCACTCATATCCAAGAGAGCACATCCAACATGTCCTAAGTAACATTTCCTAAGTAACTTTATGCAAAGATATACTACACTAGCACTGTGCATCCCCCATGCAGAACAGCAACAATGCACAACACATATCAGTGACTGGGTGCTGCTTTTGTGCAATGTGCAACCACAATGCACAGATGCAATGAACAACGTTGCTGAACGTGCAACCTCACTTCGACTGCTGTCAGAAGAAAATATATCCTTTGCACAATGGCAAATAATTTGCCCCGGATGCACAGAGTGACTACAAATGCACGTGTCACTAACAAGATGCCACTATATGTCTCATACTAGAGAGTCCTATAACATGACATGGAAAAGTAACATGCTGAATTAGGATACTAGCAGCAGCAGGCCCAAAAGGAATGAAAGAGACATGGATAGTATGTCTATATACTTTACCATGCTATAGTATGAAGGATAATAATAATAATTGTTGTTGTTGTTAACTGCCCTCAAGTCAGCCCCTACTCATGGTGGTCCTGTGGCTAAGACATCTCCAAGGCATCTCTGCACTCTCTGTTTTGATCAACGTTTGATCCAAGGTACTGAAAATCTTCAACTATTTCAACAACTTCTTCTTCTTCTTCTTCTTCTTCTTCTTCTTCTTCTTCTTCGTTATTGGGCAAAGGGAATTTGGGGTCTGCTCCAAACAGTGAAATGACCCACTGCTTAGGCAGCAGGGAACCTTAAGTGTTTTCCATCTAAGAGGCCTGTCACTTCCACTCTGGAATGTATTCATAGTCAGTTGCCCATAGATTTGTTGCACATGTCCCCCTTTTTTCCAAGACAGCACTTGAACTGTGTGCAGTTGGGAAAAGAGCCAATTCAACAACAACAACATAGATTTGTACAGAATTTCCATGGAGCATTAGAACACAGCAAGAACTCTGAACAAAGAAAATGTTTGTAGAAAATAGCCCCACGGAACCCAGTTCACAACAGAAACAGCAATGATTTTTTGTGTGATTAGTTTTACATGTTTAAACTCTAATGCAGATAACAATATTAAAGCTGATATAGCAATAAATATAGGTTTCATTTTGAAGTAGCATGTGGACAAAAACATATGCTGCAGAGAAGAGTTAACACTTTGATTCAATCAACAAGGTAAGAAGCCACTATCTACCCAACCCAACTAAACCAATTTAAATATTAGTTCAAGCTCATCAACTGGAATATTCATCCAGGCCCAGATCTCCTAAGAAGTGCAATTAGAAGCTGCCCCTTGGCACATATTTGAACACTAGAAATAGTATTGAAATGACCCTTTAAAGCAGCCACATTAGTAACAGGCTAGAAAGGGGGGAGTGTTAATGAGCCGTTAAATGATAGAAACTGACATCAATTCTATGTACTTTAACTTAAAAAAGTGTCAAGGGATTATTAATGAAATATTTTGCAAACAATTCAAGGAGTGCAATTATACAACAATGACTGAATCTTGTTTCTCTCCCCATCATGAAGATTAAAGGACCTTGTTAAAACATTCTGGCAAAAGGTAAACTAGCTAAAGGTTTTGAGAGGATTATCTTTACTGTTTGGCTTTTTGTATGGAAATGGACATGATGTAGCCAAGTAATGGAACCTCATCTGATGAATTTTCCTTTTATCCATGCACTCAATGTGTACTTTCTCTGGAGCACAAAGATCTGTGCTAGATGTGAAAGAAAGATGAGTACCTGAAAGACAATATGCCAGCTACTGTAATGAACAGAAAACAGGGCTTTGACTGGAAACACTGGAAGATTTGTCCTTCTGGTTTTCTTTAAAGCATTCTCCCCCCCCCCCTGAAAACACATACCAAATGATTAGATCTTAGAACTACTAGACTATCTTCTTCTCACCCAACCCTGTGTTATAATCCTAGGGAATTGACTGCACTAAATTTTAAAATATAAGCCTGTAGAGCGTTATTCTTGGTGGCTGGTTCAAAAGTTTCACCCATCACAGATTTAATCTGTTATTGGTTTCATCCATTTATTTTTACATTTTGGCTCTTCAGCATCTTCAAAGGAATATAAAGCTACCAACTACTTCTGAAGATGGCAACTGTGATTTTTTTGTATCACATATTGTCTGGAATAAACTCATGTGATTATTTCAAAAGGTACTGTATATCATGTAGGAAGAATCTATTTTGCATTTTGCTTCAGATAGTCAGAAAAAAAGAATAGACATTCATTCCCTCACCTCTCTTCTTGCAAAAGGTAGTGCTTACATATCTTTGGAACTGAAGAGGTCATCCAAAGGGATCTTCAGAAGTGTCTTTTTAAATCTAATTAAGTTGCCCTCACATAACCTGAGTCAGATGCTAGAAGCAAAGAACTAGGCTAATCTTTACAGTCCAACAACAGAGGTTTATGAGCCTTTGTAACTGCTGCCAAAATGCAGTTACAGGAGGTGAATGCATTATACACTAAGATGGGAAGAATGAGCCTGCCTATCTTCTTAACATACAGAATCCCAGCATAACTTCTTAACATGCAGAATCAAGTATGCAGAAAAATTTTAGTATCCCAGATATCAAGACTTTGAGAAAGTCTTGTTCAGAGACAGTTCAGAGACTCTCTCCATGTGTGTGTGTGTTTCTATAATAAATAGCTGACGTATTACCCATGCAGTTATAATGTTGCTCCCTAGCATCCTATCCTTATCCTGCCCAGTCAGTCAGGCCTCAGGAATGGGGCCATGGTTTCTGAGAAAAAACTAAACTTCTGAGATTGAAATCCCAGTGCATCCTTACTCTACAAATGATTGTTGTTGCCCATATACTGGCAGAAAGAACAGAGATAAATAAGGCATAGGACCTCACTCATCTGACAGCTTTAAAGGAGAATGCATCCAACATTGTAGCTTAATTTTCCAAGATGCACCATAACTCCTTGCAATAAAATCCCAATGTAGGACTGCACTCATCTAACAGCTTTAAAGGAGGATGAATCCAACACGGAAGCTTAATTTCTGAAGATGCATCAGAACCTCCTGCAATACAGTAGTATGTTTCAGTGCACAGTGCAAGAACAAATACCTTACATGATGGAGAAAAAAACAGAGACACCATCCTTCATGCTCAAGCATAGCTGACCTCTTGTCTTTTACTGTAATTGTCCCTGTGTTTGTTCTTCTGCTACATGAAAGAAATCACTGTAGGTACGCATAAAATCAGAATTAAGCTTGATTAAAGTTAGTTCTGTTTGTTTATTTTTGAAAAGCTTCTTTAATTTTTATTGTTTCCTGTGTTTCCTCCAGGACTGAAGTCCATAGTGACTAACAATGAAAAAATATAAAACAAATGACAGTCAACAGAAGCAGTAAAGAATACAATTACAAAGAACCACCAGCAGGTTAATCATCACTATGATCACTGTAACAGAACAGTTTAAAACAGCCTTCAGCCTCCTCAAAAATCTCAGGAGAGCCAAATTCTAAATAGCTGGTTAAATGCATACAGTGATGGGGCAGACAAGGTTCTCGGCACAAGGAACCCTAAAGCATTTGCACCATGGTTAATAAATGCCCTACTTCTCATGAGAACTCATCCCATTTGTCATTAGGGCAGGACTAGAACAACACCTACAACAGTGACTAGGAAGCACAGGAGCAAATATATGAGAGAAGGTAGGCATTCGTTACTGGGGTTATTAGTCATATATGGCTTCAAAGGTAAGAACCAGCATCTTCAACTGACCCCAGAAATTACTAAGTAGCCAATATGGGAAAAATAATATGGATTCATATGCTCCATCTACCTAGCTTCTGACAAAAATATGGTAATAGCACTCTGGACCAAATGATGTTTCCAGATGCTTTCCAAGGGTAGATACATGCAAAAGTCTACTCTGATTAGCAGTGAAGCAAGAGAAACCAGTAGTATGTTTCCCTTCTATACAACTTAACGAAGTATTTTCCAACTCTGCCCTTGCAGATGTTTTGGACTTCAGCTCCCAGAATCCCTGACTATTGACAACTTAAAGAAGTAATTTCCAAACTCTGGCCTTGCAGATGTTTTGGACTTCAGCTCCCAGAATCCCTGACTATTGACCAAGATGGCTTCAGCTTCTGGAAGCTGAAGTCCAAAGCACCTGGAAGGCAAGAATTTTGGAATCACTGAAAGATCCTACAGGTCTTTGCAAAGGTACTTCTATTTTCCTAGCAAGCCATTGTGGAACAAAGGTTTAAGCCCGAGAGTCCAGTGCTAATTTTCCCTTCACTCACTGGGGAATTTTGGATTTGTTGAAGACTAAAATAAATGTGCTAGACAACTTTCTTGGATGTGAGCCTGGGATAAAAGACAAAAACCAGAACTGTGCTTGATAGAACAACTGCACAGCCACTGGCCTCCTGCCTTTGCCTTTACCCTGACTGACTGAACCATACTTCTCCTGATCCTAAAAACCTAGCTTAGACAGACCCTCCTCAGTACCTAATCCTTTGGCATGATCCCAGGTTGTTACTCCTGGACAATCCCCAGGAACTAACACTTATCTCAGTCTTACTGGCCTTCACCCAGGACTTTGTTTGATCTCACCTTCACTCTGTCATAGAAAGAGTTAGTATTTCATAAGTGACAGTAGATAAATGATATTAATGTCTCTCATAGATAGATGTGTGTTTGCCAGCTGTCAGAGAGAACATCTGAATTACATCCAGTTTGGTTATTCTTCTAATTGTCTTTTATCTGGAATTGTATAATATTAACACACTACTTTTTCCTGCATGCCTATGTAGTGCTTCTGGGATGTGAGATGCTTAAGGCTGTATGTATTATACTTTGTCTTGTACCCAAGGAAAGATTCTGGCTGCTTTGTGCACAGAAGTAGAAAAGACAATGGTTCACAATTGATTGTGTTCTAGTGTTTTTCCAGCAAACTGTTCAGGGGAACACACTTCTACTACAATAGAAATGAGTCTCCTCAGCAGGACATTTAAAAAATAACAGCAAAATAAGGAAATCTAAAGTGTATTAAATAATCCCAGTTTAAATAACCCCAAATTAAACAGTGCAGTGGAGCTGCAGAACCACAATCTATAGCAGGAATGGACAAAATGAGGTCTACAGGCTGTATCCAGCTTGGCAGGGCCCCCACTGCATTCCCCTGATGGAACAATGACTGAATGTATTTGTGCACAACTTGTTCTTTAGCCAGCTTTAATATTATCAGTAATCATATGAGAGAACAAGGCATCATTAAAAAAACAAAACAAAACAAAAAGGAGAAGACCCCCAAAGCCAAAAACCAGACATAATGTTTTAAAACAACTTCTCAAACAACTTGTTCCAAAGGAAGGACAAGTACTGAGTTTCTGAATTGTTGCATACCACTGAAGTGAGAACATGTCTTACAATTGCAGGCCACAACCCACGAACTACTTGTAAATTCCAAGGATCCCCAAACTATTAAGTCCATGTGATATCACTTGCTAAGCTGTTCAAAACTAAAAGCTTAATTAGAACAATGCAGAGTCATTTTAAATGTATAAGTACTTCTTAGTCATTTTCTTTCTTTTTACAGTCATAGATAATGCCCTAATTTATGAACAAGTATTCATATTGTTGGCATAAACTGACAGATGACTTGAAGGTACACACACACACACACACACACACACACCCCTTGAGTGAAGAAAGCATCAAACCTCAAGCTGAGAAAGTATTGGGAGAAAAGAGTGCGAGAAATACAGCAGAGAAAAAGCACCCCCTGTTGGGATAAATGCAAAATTGCTTGTACTTTATTAAGAAACTGACTCGTAAGCATGTGATTCACAAGCCAAAACGAGTATTCCAACATGGAATAAAATAGCATTTCATTTTGAAGTTCACGCCTTGAGTAGCTCTTGCTCCACAACATTTCTTATTGTTAATTTTCATGTGATCTGTTCAAACATTGTTTTGTAATACAGTGCGATGGGACCTTCTTTATACGCTTGAGGTTACCTTTACCTCTTATGTAGAGAAGGCCCCTAGTCACTGATACCTGCCCTGCTTTTATCCTTTAACACTTTCCCTAGATGTATATGGGCTAGGGACACAAGTGTCTTCCCCAAAGCAGTTCAATATCTTAGGTAGCGTGTTTGCCTTTGGGAATATTATATGGAATTTACTCAGACAGAGACATCTCTTCATATATGTGTGTGTGTGTGTGTGTGAGAGAGAGAGAGAGAGAGATCTTTATATGTGTGTGTGTGTGTGTGTCACTGGTAACTTTATTAAATAACATTATGTAAGAAAGTATCTTAGGTAGGCTACTTCAAACTTACTGTGGTTACATCAACATAACAACTTCAGCTTTATCACAGAACCCGTGAACTAACTTAAGTGAATTCCCTCTCAGAATCTTCATCTGATGTTCACTGACTCCTGAGCTATACACATATGGCAGGAATAATCCATCTTGACACCATTTTAACTGCCATGCCTCAATGCTATGGAATTCTGGGGAACTGTAGTTTGTGGAGACTTCCATCACTCAGGTGAAGACTTGGACAAACACCAAGTGATAGTGTTGCATTATGTAAGAGCTCCACTATCACTTGGTGTTTGTCCAAGTCCCTCTGCCAAGTCTTCACCTGAGCAATGGATTTCTCTACAGATGACAGTTCCCAGGATTCCATAGCATTGAGCCATGGTAGTTAAAGTGGTGTCAAATGAGATTATTACTGCAGCCTCAGTCAGATTTTTTATCTGACTCTCACTGGGGAACCTCTTTCAGTCACTCACTCTTGTTTTTATATGTGCTAATTCCCCTGCAGCCCCTGCTCAAAGTCTGCCTGAACTGTCATTGGCTGCCAGGAAGCCAAGCCTGCCTAGTAACTCCACATAAAGTTTTTTTTTTTTAATCAATTCTACAACTCTACAATTTAAAAAGAACCTTCTTACCTTAAATGCATCCAGCTGTTGATTAATAGTCTCTGTTTCCATTCCAACAGGACCTTGGGACTCCTCATGTTCTTCAGCTTCTTCAAGGAGCTTGGAAAATCCCTGTAGTTTGCTGTAGAACTCTTCCATACGGTTAATAGTTCCTTCAATTTGCTCCTCTCTGGTTCTTGCTCTGTCAAGTAACTTGTTGCATTGCTTATTTAAAGCTTCCAAGTCCCTTTTTATACCTGCAAGATCAGGAGAAGCTTCTGCTTCACTCACTAACATCACTTTACATGCCTTGTTTGCATTTTCATTGCCGGTGATGAGTTCCTCCAATTTTTTCAGGAAAACTTTGATATCACTCTGTTGTGACTGCAGTGTAACAAGATCCCTGCCCACAGATGCCATACTATCCAACTCATCATCAAATTCTGCAAACTGGGAAAACATCTCTCTTATTGCATTTTGGAAATGACCAATTCCTTGGAGTTTAGTCTCCAGGAAGGAACACTTCTGGTCAACCTGCTCACTGATGTTGCTATATTCCTGTTCTAATGATTCTGCTTGCAACAAGAGGTCAGAGACACCAGATGAATCCACAGCATCCACCACAAGCTCTTGGGCAAGCTTTTTTGTCAGTTCTACTTGATTTTTAATAACCTGGAGTGCTTTCTGCTGAGTCTGCATAACTGTCAAGTGTTTGTTGCTGTACGTCTGAGGTTTGAGAGACTCATGCACTTCCAGCTGTTCCCTGGCATTCTTCAGCTGCTCTCTAACTTCTCTGGATGATTCTTGAAATTCTTTTAGTCTCTGAGACATCTTTTCCAATCCATCTCTTTTCACTTGCAATTGTTCTGTGACCATATCCATTTTCTGAATCAGCTCTGTCTTCTCTTCTTCAATAACATCTTTATCTGTCTCACAGGCACTGAGGAAAGTCTCTGCTGCATTACGTAAGAGCTCCACTATTGTTTGGTGTTTGTCCAAGTCCTTCTGCCAGGTCTTCACCTGAGTGATGGAATTTTCTAGCTCCACAGGATCAATCCCTGTCTTGATTTCAGACAGGTTGCTCTCACACTTTGCTATCCAAGGTTGCAGGTTCTCCACATGCTCTTTGTATTTAAGGGCTTTTTCCAGACAATCATTCAACTTATCTTGTCTTTCTTTAACTTGTTTGTTCATGTCCTCCCAGTTACCTTTCAGCAGGTTCAGCTGGGACTGTAATTCTGCCTTCTCGACTCCTTGAGTTTTCAGGAGCAGATTTTCTCCTTCAGCAATTATTTTCTCATAAGAACTAGCCTGGTCAGACAACCTTGCCTTGAACTCTTTATGATCGTCAATTAATGACCACAGGGACTCCAGTCTGGTAGAGATAGGACGAGATTGATTCTGTTCTTCTTTCTGTTTGTCTAGCCAGGCCTGAAAGTCTTTAGACATTTTCTGGAACTGATGAGAACTAACATAGGTTGACTGAAGTTGCTCAATATGATTCCCTGCAGAAAGGCAATACAAATATTTTGAAAATCCGTATCTATAAGATGCACTCCCCCACCCCCAGAATAATGGCAAATTTTATTTCAGTCCAAGGGAAATGACATGTTTTAGAACAAGGGTGGTCAATGGTGGCCCTGAGGTATTTTTAGCATTCCACACAGACCCTGAAGGATGCCAAGACAGATTTACCACAGCTGGACATCCCTATTCTATTGAAACTTGAAGAATATATGCTATTGTAAACAATTTCATTAATTAGTGCTCATCAGTGGAGCTTGTTGGCTGAAGAATATAGTATTATGTTTGAAGAACACTAGTTTGGAATATAATTTTGCAGTCTTAAAGCCCTTGGAAATCATAGAATCATAGAATCATACTTAGAATCATAGAATCATAGAGTTGGAAGAGACCACAAGGGCCATCCAGTCCAACCCCCTAGGGAAACTCCCTGGAGTTGATGATTACTGTATATACTCGACTATAAGTCGACCTCATGTATAAGTCGAGGGCAAGTTTTGGGGCCAAAATTATGGATTTTGCTGTGACTCGTGGATAAGTCGAAGGTAAAATTTAGGAACTAAAAGGAACTAAAGGATGAAGCAAAGCAAAACAATGCCAAATAACTTCCAAAAGTCCATCAGACATAACTCTTTGTGCTTATTCTTAAAACTGGATGGATGAGAGAGTAAAGGGGGTCAGTGCTTCCAGGACAGATTATACTCTTGCTTTTCACCAGGGGATGGTTCCTTCTTTTAAATAAGAGTTAAGATACAGTACTTATATTGACTTGTGAATTAGTCTACTGAGGTTTTTTGGGTCAATTTTTTGACCTAAATTTCTAGACTTATACATGAGTATATACAGTAATATGTACCCAGCACAATAGAATTTTGACCTCTACAATAAACATCACAATAATAAGAAAGATGCACTCCAAAATGTTAAATTTGCATGACACCATCAAAACATAGTAAGGGAAAGGGCAACCACAGTTACTGTCAGGTCCATTGTGACATTATGGCTAATCTCACTGGACTCCTTGGCGGAATCTGCATTTCTAGACTGCTTCTCATGGAATGACTTACCAATATGCTGCATCCCCCAATCTTTCTAAAACTGTGGTATGCGCAAGACAAATAAGTATGTGTTGGAAAATAGTACGTATTCAATTTTCCTAAATTATGTCGATATACGAAGAAGCATGTCAAGGGAACACTATGTTACAATGTAGGGATCACCCTGTCAATCATCTCTCATTTAGCATCTCAATGGGAAATTTCTAAATATTTGGCAAAATTCAGTAAAGTGTAGCTGTTCTCACTGACCCCACAACCATCCAAGCAAGCCTTATACATAAATTCAGTTCCTCCTAAACACGGTTTTGAAGTATTTGGGGAATAATCAAAACTGAGTTTTTGTGAAATGTTCATTTTTGTTCTAAAAGAATAAACAAAGACATCTGTTTCCTCACTACCATGGTTGTTTTGTTTTATTTTGTTTTCCCTTGTGTTTTGCCACTAACCTGCTTTTTGTTCCATATCCTTAAAAGGTTTTGAAACACCATCTAACTGCCTGGCAAGTTCTGCTTTCAAATAATCTTCTGCCACCAGCTCTGACAATTCCTTGCACAGACTCTCAGCAACACTGATATTCAGCCTTTGCTTTTCTATTTCTTCTTTTACTTCTCTCGCCAGTTCCAAGTGCTGTTTCACAGCATTAGGATCTGTAGTTGTAGCCAGACTTTGGCTCAGTTTGCTGTCCAGTGCATCAAGTTTCTCAGAGAGGCTTCTCAGACAGTTTTGGTACTCTGTACTTTTGACAATGGCTTGGTCAATACGGCTGCATCGGTCACTCAGCTGTCCAGTTAAGCCATCCCACTTCTGTGACACAGCAGCCAATTGCTGTTTCACTGTTTCATGAGAAGGTGGGTGTTCCCCTGGTCTTTTCAGTATCCCTTGTCCGGATGTACTTAGCTGTTCATACTGGGGCTTTCGTGTGTCAAACTCTTTGAGCAGAATCTGAAGAAAAAGAATATGTGGCAATTAACACCAGATAAATGCAAGAAAATGCATAGGCCAAATGGTAGCAGCTGTTTTAGCTCTTCAGAATCCTAGTTTGCTGAGTAAGCGAAACAGCTATTAGATATAAAATTAAACAGATGTTTTCACAGTGTCACATTAAGATAGGTTCACATATGCATATTCCTGCCGTAAGACCTTATCTAAACACTTGCTGACCCAGTACTATAATCCATGTTGCAGGATAGCAGAGAGTACCATTTTCAACTCCATTATGCAGATCACAATACATAGGATGAGGATATAACATGCAACGCCAAAGTTTATGATCTCACCTATTTTTCTAATTAATTTCAAACATTAATCAATTAAAGTGTTGACAAATATGAGTGATGTACTCATTACAAATCAAATGCCAGCTTTCACTTATAGTTTACCACAAACAATAATTCCTAGAAAATAGTCTCTGTCTTGTGGAACTGATGTCAGTTTACATATATACAGGGTCATAAACTACTTATTTCTTTTGCTGACAATTAGAATCTGTATCAGTACAGGTTGAATCTCTCTTATCAGAAATCCAAAATCCAAAATGTTTTTTCATAGGTGGCTGAAATAATGACATCATTGTTTTCTGGTGGTTCAGTGTACACAAGCTTGGCTTCATGCACAAAATTATTACAAATGTTATGTATAAAATTACCTTCAGGTTATATGTATCAAGTGTATAAAAACATAAATGAATGTCATGTTTATTTATTTTATTATTTATTTACTTCATTTTTATGCTACCTTTCTCCCAGAAGGACCCAAGGCGGCTCACAAACCAAAAAACCAAAAAGTTAAAAAATCACAATAAATCTCAGAACAATTAAAATCATTTAAAAACATTATAAAATTACATAAAAGATATACAAAAGTTAAAAGCTCAACTAAAATACTCATGGTCCACCACATAATTATGGTCCACATAATTATATGTGGAATGCCTGCTTGAATAAAAATGCCTTAGTCCCAAAACAGATGGTTGCAAAAAGCCGGCTTCCATGTAGCTCGGAAGCGTGGTGTTTAGATGATGCATGCCCCCAACCAATGTGAAAGCCATGCCGGGGTTGCTCCCAGGCTGCCTAGGGCAGACCAAAACTGGCCCCAGAAGGAGCAATATTTTCTGTTACTTGCTGCGGTCCATTTGGGATCATGGCAGGGGCTGGCATTGGGACTGCAGCACGTGGTCACTGCAGTCTCAGGGTATTCCAGATAGAAGTGACCGGTGGCTGCTCCTCCTTGTCCATCTGTTCTGCCCCAAAAGGCAACCAGGGAGGGGGCCAGCCTAGTGTCCCGCAGAAGGCAGTTCCAAAGTTTAGACTGTCTTCAAAATATCTTATTATGTATATGCAAATATTTCAAAATCCAAAAATAAATAAATAAACCCAAAATCTGGAACACTCTGGTTCAAGCATTTTGGATAACAGAGATGCAACTAGTACAGTACTACTTTTTTTAATACACAGGGATTTCTTTCTATAAACATTAACTCTTATTTCATGTGAAATCAGCTAATTACAATCAGATTTTGGGTTGGATTCCATATTTGATAATAACCAGAGCAGATGTACTAAACTCATGGCTATCTTAAATCCCATTAATTTCATCGTGTCTACTCTAGTCTAAATATGACTAATTTCTGATTGACCCCTCTCCATTAATTTGGTATATTAATTATATTTTCTACTAATTAAGTTACATTTCAAAATACATTTCTTAGAAAAGAATTGTGTCCAATACTAAGGGCAGTCTACATAATGAAAATTGTCCTGGTAGAATTTAAGTAGAATATGATCCAGCCAAATGTGACTCGAACATATTCGTCTTTTTGAGGGGGAGAAATGAAACACTCCTGAAACGCTGAAGAAAAAGATAGAACACTTTTTACTGTATATCCTGAAGGATGAGTATTATCGATTCTGTGGATAGCCTCTTCGAATGCCTTTACCTGACAGAGGGCGGGTGAATGGATGGGCAGATAGATAATAACCAGATAATAATTACTAACAAATTTCTTTGTTTTTAGGCATATATAGGGTTTACCTAATATCCTTGGCATTTTAGAGCATTTAATTTGTTCTTATAGGATTGAAATGCTTAATGTCAGATATCAACACTTTGATAGATAAATAATGGCAAAAATGCCATAAATCTCCTTTAAGGGATAGGGTATGTAAATTTTTCATAAAAATTATTGTCATTGGTCCCTTTGCATTTGTTTTGATAAATGTGGTCTCAGTTTTGAAAAGTGTGAAAAAACACAAACTAGTTTATGTTTTACTGATGAAATGATGTGCAAACTTCTACTTACTGAGTGCTACTCTATGAGCCATTTCAAACAAAGGAATTAGAAGTGCTATTCCACCAAGTAATGTGTACTAAAATCAAAAGCTCACCTGAACTTGTTGTTTCTGAGTTTTCAACATGTTTGGATCAATTGACAATGGTCCAAGTACACTGACCATTAATTCTTTTTCCACCAGCCATTGTTTCAATTGGACCTCAGTTGTCTGGAACTGGGTCAGGTAACTTGATGATTCTTCCAGTTTTTTCTGTCTCTCAGCTGCTACCTCACTAAGTTCTTTCCATTTGGAATCTATGGGAAAATAAAATTATAATGCCTTTGTATATTCACAGAGGGACATACATGCCCAGGCTACAGGACACAAAGATGCAATTCTGCTGTTACAAACAATGATGGCACAGCAGCAGAAGATGTACCAAAACAGCAGTAGGCAGTGGGTAAATTATTAAATGAAACAAACACATCATTTGCAAGTCTAGTTCAAAGCTGACAGCAAACACACTGCAATACCTATTTTATCCAACATTTGTTTCCATTTTGGTGCCTCAGGAGAGTCTGGGTTCTTCTCCAATAGCTCTGTGACTCTGTCCTTCAGCTCTTGCACTTTATTCTTGTTCTGCTTTAATTCTGTCTCAAATAGCTGCAAAGAACAAACATGTTAGGTTTAAGAACACATAAAACCAATATATCTGGCAGAAGGCCTCTTAATCCATTTAGGAAGCCAATCAGAGCTGATATAGTATACCCTCCTTTTTACTGCAAGTATGCAATCTGCCTGATTATCCCATGTTCCCAACAGGCACGTTAATGAGATTTCCATACATTAATATCCTTTTTATTAATCTAAATAGGAAGCTCACCCTGAAAATTAATTATACTTAACTGATAGTTTTGAAAAGAGAGAGACTACCTTATGTTGATCCACTTGTTCTTTAACTGCCTCAGTGTCAATAAGAGCTGTTTCCCATTTAGCTGCTGCACCATCCATTCTCTGTAACCAGTCCATCATGGAATTTGATTCTTCTTCAATGTTTTGCATATTTGAAAGCATGGATTCCAGCTCTGATCTATTTTTCTTCAGCATTGTTCCCAAATCATCATAGCTATTGTTTACGGTTGACATGCTGTGTTGGACAGTGGTCAGTTCTGTGAGAGAGGAGTAGCACAGATTTATTCATTTAAAAATTGTTTAACAAAATATCAAAGACTGAGCTGATTTTTATTGACTGTGTCACTTAGAAGTTCCTATCTCATGAATTGTTATCCTGACAAAATCCCAGAGAAAGAAGGCCCCCAGGTTAATGGCATAGCTTGTGCTCTGCATGCTTTAATTTCCATATTCAATCCCTGGTATCTCCATTTAAAATTATTTTAGGTAGCAAGGCTGGGGAAACATGTTTTTGCAAGTTAGAAGAAATTATCTTTCATGTATGGCCAACTCAGGACTGAAGGCAGAGGTGAACTTATATTATGTCCCTAATAGAACCACAGCATTGTAGGGGCTTTCTAGATTGGCAAAAAGAAGTGTGTTCATGGCTGCATGAAACTCTAGCCTTTAGATGAGAAAAAGGGAAAGTGTGCTATGAAAACGCTTTTTTTGCGTTTTAGGGGAGAAGAAGCGCCTTTTAAAAGGTGCTGGTTTTCCCAGCGTCTTTTTTTAAAAACTGTGGAACAGCGCAGCTCCATCTAAAGGCTGTGGTGCAGCTGCTAAGTATTAAGGAAAAGGCAACTTCATGTCACACTTTCCTGCCAATCTAGAAAGCCCCGTAAAGTTGCAAGTAAACTCCACAGCCATCTACTCTAATCCTTGAGAGGCAGGAAATCCATAGCTAAAGCATCCTTGACAGATGGCCACCCAACCTCTGTTTAAAAAGTTTCAGCAAAGGAGAGTTAACCACCATTGAAGACAGAGTTTCACTGCGTATTCCTAAGGTTTAGCTAAAATACTTTTTCCTGTAATCTGAATCCACTGGTTTGGGCCATATGCTTTGGGGCAGCACCCTTTGCTTCATCTTCCACATGACATCCTCTCCAATCATTGAAGATGGTTATCCCTCTGCTAGCTCAAGGCATAAATACCCTGATGACACCAGATCCCATCAGATCTTGGAAGCTAAATAGTGCCAGGACTGGTTAGTACTTGGATGAGAGACCATCAAGTAATTGTAGGCTATATTTCAGTGGAAGGTAATGACAAATCACCTCTGAATAGTTCTTGCTTAAGAAAACCCCATGAAATTTATGATGTCACCATAAGTTGACAGGCAACTTCAAGATGGGCACACACATACACATCTTCTTTTCTTTCCTTCTCCAGGAAAAAACGTACTCAAATCCCTCAGCTGTTCCTCACAGAAGTTGATTTCTAGACCCTTTACTACCTTTGAATCCCCCCTCTGGACATTTTCCAGACTGCTGATATTCTTCTAAATCATTTTCTTCTGATAACAGTTTCTGTTTTCTATCTTTATTCCAGTTGAGGGAGTAGGAATTGAATTGAAACAATGGAATAGGAAAAGGTGTCACAGAAATAATTTTTCAATGAAACTCACTGCCCCCTTCTTTTCTCCTCACAATCGCAATAAGGTGAGATATATATTGTGTGCAACTGCAATTGTCATCAATGTTATATTTAATTTGTTTCTACAATATAAGCAGCTTTATATGTTCACAGCCTGGCTATCTCAGGATATTTGATGGAAAAGTCCTTTGACAGACAACACCCAACAGTGAACTCCAGATGTCACAGGCAGCATCCGTGCTATTAGTTACACATGATTACTTGTTTACAGAGAGGGGAGAAATCAGGAGCTTCCAATTTTCTCTTAGCTCAATTCATCACAATTGGTTTCCCCACTGAACACACACAGTTGAAGTAAATATGGGAATCTATATTACAATGAGTGAAAATTACCAGCGAATTAGAAAATTCAGTTAAAATGGAGGAATCATAATCATTCCGTTTCTTCTCTGTACTCAGTTGAGCTGCTCTTCGCTATTACTCACCTTTGTTTGACAGGAAATCTTGAGTACCTGTAGCTGCTCCTTCACCATTTAATACCATACCACTTACAGCTGAAATTGAGAAATAAAATATTCAGTGTTCACATTTTATTTATCCAGGTTCTGTCAGTATTAAAAGCCAAATCAGACACAACATGGAAAGAAGTGTGATCAGATCAACCACTGCTTTCCAGAAATAGTTAGGGGTCTGAACCTCATTCTCTAAAGTTTAGGACATTTATCAACTGGGACATACTGATCTAGGTAGCTTAAAATTACTTTGTATTGTTTTTATTTATTTTTTGTATTGTTTTAAAATTGTATTGTTTTAAATTTGCTGTTTGCTGCCTTGAGTCCCTATATTGAGAGAAAGGCAGAATACAAATAAAGAAGAAAAAGAAGATGAAGCAGCAGCTGCCGCCGCCTACTTAAAAGTGGGATCTTCATATTGACAAAACATTTAATATATCACAGAATCAGTCCTCAACCAGTTCAACAAAAGTGTCCTTGCATCTAACGTGTAACTAGCTAGTATACTCATAGACATAAATAAAAGTTTGCTAACAGGATAGTAAAATAACAACATA
This sequence comes from Urosaurus nigricauda, assembly GCA_034509955.1. Lineage (NCBI taxonomy): Eukaryota > Metazoa > Chordata > Lepidosauria > Squamata > Phrynosomatidae > Urosaurus > Urosaurus nigricauda. The sequence continues at coordinate 248,149,742 of JAOEGL010000001.1, forward strand.
GCCTGCAATCCTGCATGTCATTACCTGGGCACAAGAACCACTAAACTCAATGGGACTTAATTCTGAACAGAAATGTGTAAGATTGCATTCTAACAACTCACTACTGCAAAGTATCAGTGTATCAAATGCTATGTGACAGTTGAAAATGCAAAACACACATATCACATATTATTGTGAAAGAGTGTGTATCTATTATTTTCTGCATGGATTCTGGCACCAGATTCCCTTTTTTATTGTTCATTTTGAATATTTTAAAGAAGCCTATGATATATATTTGTGTCCTGCAAAACTGAACCAGAGAACACATTTTTTGTTTTGGGAAATCTGTAACTGTGTACAAATTACTGAATGAAAGTCTTCCTGCAACACCAGCTCACACAAAACTGTCCCCTAGTACAATGTATGCATAGCATTATGGACAGAAAAACGTTTCATAACAGGTTCCAGTATGCTAATTTCTTCTATGAAACTAGCCACTTCTATAAACTTAGCCACTGTCCAGTCATGATTTTGCTTTCTGTTTACCAATTTTCCACACCATAAAGTGAGCTTCAAATACTCTTTCCTTTAGTTGGTTTAAACCCAATTTAATGAAGTGTCAAAATGCACATTATTTATGAAGAGGATAAGAACTCTCAATAGAATATGATGCATGTCTATGTAATCAGAGAGCCTGAGGATGATTATTTAATGAAGCAGAATTAATTATTGCCTTGGAGAAGGCCAACTATTCACCCCATCATCACCAGCTGGAAGGTGAGTGCTTGCCTAACAGCAGCTGGGAAACGGTGAGAGAGAAAAACCCTCCACCAAGTAAGTAAGAAGTTCTCATAATGGGAGACTGAGACCTTTCTATATTCCCTTCTTGAAAGAATTACTACTAGCACTTTTCATGATGAAACCAATTCAAGTGCAATGACCAACTCTAGTGAGCAGTTTCAGAATAGCTACTTTGACCTTTTCAAACAACAACATAGTGTCAGTACATGTAACACTGCTGCCATAAATAACAAATTACAAAAGGCTGATTCACAGTTTAGCACACTGCAATGTTCCCCCCCCCCCCATGTTTACTGCCTTCTACTGCTAGTTATACTGGCAATTAGTAGATATTAAGAACTGGAAAGTGGAAATGTACTTTAAATTGCTGTAATTCAAAAGGCTGAAAAAGATCTGAACTGCACAGTGCACTCAAACAGGAGGTTTCAACCTATGTTGTTCTCTGTTAACCTATTAAACCAACAGGCACCAGTGTAGTCTTCATCATTTTTATGGTATTCATGATATCTGTTATCTCTGGCCCACTGCTGTATTCCACATTGAGCATTTTACAGTGCAAGATCAGGAAAATCAGAGGTTAGCATCTGGAAACATGACATATACTAAGCAAAAACCAAATAGGACTTAAAGAAGAAATTTCAGTGTTTGAAGAAGCCAAAAATAAAATGCTTGTGATTTTCTCCAGGACTGTAATGAATTATGGGGACATCTTTTCTGGCACCAGCCTTTTTCAGAGATTTCCTGGCATGCCTTGTTGTATACACATGAAAAGACAATGGTTGAAAAGTCTACTATGACAGATGGTATAGACTCAAGGAATATGAGTTCTTTAATTAATTCCTAAAATTCTGTGTCTGCTGAACACTAGTCTGGAAATATAAAACATGGATTAAGAAAACACTATGCTAGAGGTGAGAATCAAGTTGTCTCCAGATGCACTCCTCACGATTAGCTATACTCACTAGGTCCTTTTCTGCACAGGTCAAAAGGCCCTCCCCAATTCTGGTGTTTGGATGTAGGTTCTGCACCAAAACCGGCATTTAACAGCCTTAAAACAGTTTTCAAAAACATACCTCTTGCTCTGGATTTTCCCAGAAGATCCAGAGCCCTCCATTCCCATACTGCCGATTAGTTTCCAGGTGCAGTACAAGGTGTTGGTTTTAACCTTTAAAGCCCTACATGGCTTAGGCCCAACTTATCTTAGGGACCGCCTCTCCCCGTACGAACCCTCCCCCTGCACACTTCGGTCCTCTGGGAGGAACCTATTGCAACCTATGAAGACCAGGCTGGCACAGACCTCCCAGAGGGCCTTTTCAGCCTCTGCTCCCAGGCTATGGAATGGCCTGCCAGACGAGATCCATCTTAACACAACGTTAGACTGTTTCAAAACATCTTTAAAGACGTATCTCTTCTGGAAGTCCTTCCCAGAAACTGTATAATCTTTCTGGCTCCTAGAATCTTCCAGTTAACTACCCGGCCTTCTGTATCCTGATGTTACCATATGCCGCTGCCAAGTACTGTGGGTTTTAATATGTTTTGTTATATTCTATTTTATATTATCCTGTTTTAAATCTTGTCAGTTTAATTTAATTTTAAGGGGTGGGAAGTTGGGGATGGGATCGTTGAACCATTTTAACCTCAACTGTAACTGTTTTTAAACTTTGTTGTACCCCCCCCCCCAATCGTTCAGACAGAGGGGCGGGTAAGAAATAAAGGAGGAGGAGGAGGAGGAAGATGTCCCAATGAGCTACCCAGTATGTCCACCACCACTGTGTCTCTCTTGTTCTGAGGTCAGTATGATGCGCCCAGCCATCATCTTATCACTCTACATCTCATTCTGACCTCAGAAGTGAGTGACCTGCCACAGAGCAGGTGGCTCAGAGGGGCACCCACGCAGACAGCCACACATCACAGGAGCGGAGGATCAGGTAATGAAGGTGGTTCAGGGCGGCCAGCATATTCAAGGCTGCCCCAGAGTATCCTAGGCAATGCAGACATGGCCTAGGGCTAACAGGACCTGAGGTTCAAAATCATCTGGAGTGCCACATGATTCTACCCAGTCCTATGCAAACACAGTTATGGTGTTTGCAGAACTAGGAACACTGCTTCTGGGGGAGGGGGAAGCCAAATACAATGGACTACTTTGTATATGACAGGTAACACAATTAACATAATAAGCTACCGTAAAAGGAAAAAAAGAGTAATCATTTGTGTACTCATGACACAGATTTTTCTTAAAACTATTTCTGCTCTTTGGTACAGCCAATTATTAAATGAGAATGGGACCTTTGCATTTCATGACTACCAGTCATACATTTTTTGTACTACACACCGCATTCATTTTGGGAATTATTTCTTAAATAGCAGTCATTTGTTAGCCATTTCTTTCTATTCACACACAATTTTTAATAAATGTCCATAATTATACATACTAATGCAACCTACCTGGTTTTATTCCCCTTGACTTTGCAGGGGAAGTCACAGAACTGATTAGGTTGCATAATGCTGTTCCTCTGCTAATCATTTTCTGAATATCAGGTACCTTTGAACTCCATTCCTCTTCCAAATCCTAAAAAACAAAACAAACTATTATCTTCAGGCGCTTATATATATTAGTAGAAGAGAAAAATCACAGTTCCTGTCTAGAGGACTTAACATGGTCAGAAATGATCAGATCATGACAGATAGCATACTGTCTCACCCATCCAGCCATGTCCTGTTATATCTCATATGTGGTGTATGACTGCAGTTAGCAGACTTAAAAGAGTTCAACTTGTCCTGAAAGATCTCCTCTCTATTCCAGATGCATGTAGATAAGATATGAATATCCATTGCTGAGGGAAATAAATTTCATATCCTGCTGAGTTAGAAATTCTCTTGGGGGAGAATTCAGGAGATCATCAACTGCATCATCATCATCATCATCATCATCCAGTGGGGTCTTGGTTCCAGGGCCCCCGTGGATATCAAAATCCATGGATGATCAAATCCCAACATACAATGCCACAGTAAGATGGTGTCCTTTGTATAAAATGGCAACATCAAGTCTTGCTTTTCAGAATTTACATATTTAAAAAAAATATCAAACTGTGGATGCTTGAATCCATGGATAAAAAAATATGTGGATAAGGAGGGCTAATCATATTTATTTATATCCTGCCCTTTCCCCCAAACTGGGAGATGACAAACATTTAAGAAAACAAAGTATATGTAGCAATTATTAGATGTCATTTTACTTCTTGCAAAAGACAAAAGACAACCACACCAAAAACTGCTACCAAAGCACAACAAAGACTTTGATCCAATTCTGGGAACTGTAGTTTTGTGAAACATTTAACCTCCCAGAATTCCCTAGCACTGAGCCAGGGTAGTTAAAGATGTCAAACTGGATTATATCTGCAGTGTGGATTGGACCTAAGTTATCTATTTAAATCATTTTCTTCTTATGAAAATTATAAAATTGTCTCCACTAAAAGAGTTTTTGCTGATCCACATCTGAATATATAAATATCTGTCCCTCTGCTGGTCTATCTATCTCCCAGTTTAACAATTTGGTAGAAACCAAACTCTCTCTTGCTGCAGCCAATTCTCAATTTACTGCCAACAGATGGCACAATTACCCACATACTGTAGACATCTTTTTGCACACACTGAATCTGGCCTTCTTCTTTGGAATAAAATGGGAGTGAATCCCTCATATATAAGGAGTTCTGGACTGAATAGCTGTTCATACTGATGCTATTAGAAGGATATTATCACATCCCCTCTCCGATATTAGCTTTTTTTCTTGGTCTCTAAAGCAAAAAGGACACTGCAGTTAAATGACATACCAATCCTATTAACTAACATATTTCCCGCAACTATAAGAAACTTCTCACCTTGGTGGTTTGCAAGTGTTTCTTTAAAGTATCAGTATTCAAAGAAGGTCCAGTCTCTGGAACTTTTTTGATCATCTCATCTATCCATTTCTTTAAAGTTTCTACATGAAAGTTAAATGCATCCATTTGCTGTTGGCAAGAGGACACATCCTCTTCTCTATAAAATTAAAAATAATAGTGATGGTTAGAAGAGATAGAATCTGTATTTGAAATTAACTGTTGTAACATTAATTTTATTAAAAGCATTATTTATTTATTTATCATCATCAAAGTCCAAGACAATGTACAGAAATAATACACTAACAACACACATTCTCCCAAAGGTTGCATAATATAATAATAAAAAGAGTGAGCATGGGAGAAAGGGATGGATGAATACAAATACTGGGGGTAGGGAAAGGACAGGTTACTTACCTGTAACAGTATTTCTTCGAGTGGTCATCTGCGAATACATACAAATGGGTTTACTGCGCATGCGCAGTTCAGCTCGGAAACTTCTGGAATCACTAGGCAGACTTCGGATTGCAACTTTTTGGCGGTAGCCCCGCCCACCGCTATATAAGTCCCCTGCTTTCCCGCTCTTTCCTCAGTTCCATAGATTTTTTACGCCGCGTAAAGCGACTATGGAGCCCTCTATGAGCGGGACACTGAGGGGAGGATGGGCGGGATTTGTATGTATTCGCAGATGACCACTCGAAGAAATACTGTTACAGGTAAGTAACCTGTCCTTCTTCTTCGTGGTCTCTGCGAATCATACAAATGGGTTCAGACTAGCAAGCTAAGTTTACGGCGGAGGGAGTGTCCATAGGCCAAAGTATGTTAAAACAAGTCACTTTATTAAAGTGTTCAACTTGCATCATCATCAGCACAATGTCTCTGTAGCAATCAGAGGATCATGTGTTCAATGAACCAAACATAAGTGCAATTTTCTTGTAATCAAAGCAATCAATAAATCATTAAATATAATACACCCGTATTATGCCTGTGTTGGTCTTCTTTACTTTTTTTTTTTTTTAACAGTACTACACACCATGACAAACTTCTCCCAAAAGGACACTTTGGTGATATATCATTTAACATTGCCATGTGTATAACACAAAGGATTTTGGTCTTCATAGAATAAAACTCCTTATTCTTGCAACAAGCCTTGAAATCATGGCAAATCTGAACACAATTGTTTAAACGCATTAATCTATACCGAACATTCCCTGAGGTATCAAGAGTTGCAACTAATATTTCCTGAATTCAACCCGAATTCAGATGGATAGCTGTTCATCTGCTACATACCAGTAGAGCATATGTGCTATATTGTACCTTTGAACATAGACAATATACAGAAGTATTGGCATCGTAAGTAAAAGTAAATCAGATATTCAATAACAGCATTCGAACCCATAAGGGAAAACAGTGAACACTATGAGAATCAGTATTCATCCACTACTACAGTGAATCAAGAGCTGCATATGTTATAAACACATTCTGTAAACTAGTAAAGGAAGTGCAAATATTTCACAAAGGCATTACACTTGTATGGCTGAAACCAACACTGCTTTCCCAAAAGCTGCATCTTGCTTAGCCCTGGTGTCCAACCTGTAGTGTCTAATAAAAGTCAAGGGCTGAGACCAGACCGCAGCTTTGCACACATCCTCCAACGGTATCCCCGACAAAAAGGCGGAGGATGCAGCTACCGCCCTAGTTGCATGTGCCCGGACTCTAGCAGAGGGAGGTTTGCCCGACAGTTCGTAACAGAGGTGGATGGTACCCGCCACCCATTTGGAAAACCTCTGAGCAGTTACAGGCAGTCCCTTCTTTGGCTCTGAGTAGCACTGGAAAAGTCTATTAGAGCGACTCGAACCCGAAGTCCTGTCCAGGTAGAAGGCCAAAGCCCTCCGAACGTCCAACAGGTGGAGACGGCGTTCGATATCGGTGGTAGGGTTCGGAGCTAGAGTCGGGAGCACAATGTCCTGGCACATGTGAAACGTAGAAACAACTTTTGGCAAAAAAGTAATATCCGTACGGAGGACTACCTTTTCCTTATGAAATCTAAGGAAGGGTTCGTCTCTCCGCAAGGCGCAAAGTTCTCCAGCCCGACGAGCAGACGTAATGGCTACGAGGAACGCTGTTTTCCAAGTTAACAGTCTCAAGTCTGTTGTAGCCATGGGCTCGAAGGGTCTATTTGTTAGTGAGGATAACACCACCTCCAAACTCCAAGTTGGAGCCGGAGCTACAACCGGGGGGTGAAGATTGTTAAACCCTCTCAAAAATTGCTTTACTAAAGGATCTTTAAAGAATGAGGGCTTCCCCCCTAGTGCATAATGTGAACATATAGCTGAAAGGTAACACTTAATTGAAGTTAAACAAAGACCTGCATCTACCAATGTCATCAGGAACTCGAGCACTATCGGTGTCGAGACATTGGCAGGGTTCAGGTTTCGAGATGCCAGGAACTGAACAAACTTACTCCATTTCGAGGCATACGACTTCACGGTTGCCGGTTTCTGTGCTGCTTGAATCATCCTCTGAATCGGTACCGGTAAGTTGTCTACGGTCGAATTCTCCAAGCGACCAGCAGAAGGTTGTCCATGTCCGGGTGACGAACTCGGCCGTTGTGCGTGGTGAGCAGGTCCGGGCGAGGTTCGATTCTCAGGTACTGCCAGCCGGCGAGGTGCATGACCGACGGGAACCAGGTCTGTCTCGGCCACCATGGTGTGATCAGGATTGCTTCTGTCCGGTCCCGGATCATCTTGGCGATTACCCTCGTCAAGAGTGGAAAGGGAGGGAAGGCATACACCATGTCTCCTGACCACCTGTACAGGAAGGCATCTCCGAGGGAGGCTGGATCCCTGGATCGGGAGCAAAACCGTGTACAGTGAGTGTTCTGCCTGGTGGCAAAGAGGTCTACCTCTGGTTCTCCCCATCTGCGAAACAAGTCCAGCACCGTCTCGGGATGGAGTCTCCATTCGTGGCAAACCGTCGAGGATCTGCTGAGACGATCCGCTAGACTGTTTTGTTCCCCCGGGAGGTGAATTGCCTGCAAGGAAATTCCTTTCGATATGCACCAGTCCCAAATCTGTAGTGTCATGTCCAAAAGTTCTGGCGACCTGGTACCTCCTTGCTTGTTGAGGTAGTACATGACCGTTGTGTTGTCTGTCATGATCAGCACTACCTTGTTGCGCAAGATGACCTCGAAAGCCTTTAGGGCCTTCTGTACCGCCAGCATCTCCAACATGTTGATATGCAAAAGTCTCTGTGTTGGGGACCATCTGTCTTTTACCGTCAGGTTTGCTGCATGTGCTCCCCAGCCCTCGAGAGAAGCGTCCGTTGTCAAGCTGATCTGCGGCTGCGGCTGGGCGAAAAGCATGCCAGTGCATACGTTCTTCGGATTCAGCCACCATTTCAGAGTGGTCGATACCGAGGTCGGAACCGAAAGTCTTTTTGAAGGTAGGTCCCACAAAGGGTTGAAGACAGATAGGAACCATTTCTGGAATGGTCGTAGTCTTAGCCTCGCCCAAGGGGTGACGAAGGTTGTGGACACCATATGTCCCAGCGCTATCTGCGCTTCCCGGGCACGTATTATGGTCTTTGACATACACGCCGTGATGGAGGCGGAGAGCGTCCGAAACCGGTCCGGTGGTAGGAATGCTTTGCATCGATTCGAGTCCAAAATTGCCCCTATGAACTTTACTTGTTTCCTCGGGATCAGCGTCGACTTTTCCCGGTTGATTATTAGGCCTAGGGAGATCATTAGGTCTAATGCGAAGCTTACGTCTGATGATAACTGGTCCCTTGAGTCCGCGGCGAAGAGCCAGTCGTCTAGGTAAGGGAACACCCTGATGCCCTTCTGATGGAGGTAGGCTACTACCGGAGCCATGCACTTTGTGAAGACCCTCGGAGCAGAACAGAGGCCGAAGGGCAGCACGTTGTACTGGTAGAGTCTGGAGCCGATGGCGAAGGCTAGAAATCTTCTGTGGTCGTTCCGTATCGACACGTGGAAGTAAGCATCTTTCAAGTCCACAGTCGCGAACCATAGGCCCTGATGTAACAAGGGTAAAATAGAAGCCAACGTTACCATACGGAAGCGACGATATAGCAGATGTTTGTTTAGCTCTCGTAAGTCTAAGATGGGTCTCAGTGATCCATCTGGCTTGGGCACAGTAAAATATCTCGAGAAAAAACAACGTGGGGCCTCCTGCCAATGAATTCGGGAGATGGCCCCTTTTGACAGCAAGGTGCGTACTTCGTCGAGGAGGGGAGGTGAGGGGTGCGTGGAAATGATGTTTCCCGTCTGGGGAAGGGACTCGAACTCGAGGGCATAGCCCTTATCTATAATACGAAGGACCCAAGAGTCCAACGTGATCTTAGCCCAGGTGTGATAAAAGGGCTTAAGTCGGTCCTGAGTGCAGGAACCGGAGTCGGCGAAGTACGCTATTGTCCTTCAGGACCTCTTCCTATTTTGGTCCGTCTCTTGTCTGCGAAAAGCCTTGCGGTATCGGGGCAAGGGCTGTCGACGGCCTGAGGAAGATGATGACTGTGACGGATAGCGCTGTCTAGGCTGGTCCTGGGGCTGGTACGGTCTATCTTGCTGGAACGGTCGCCTGTAAGGTGTGAAACCAGGCCGAACCGGACGGAACCGACGTCTGTAGGTAGGTGCAGAAGAGGAAGACATACCGTGTTTCCGTGCGGCTGACTTCATTCTATACTTAAAGTTTAACTTGTCGTCCGTCTCCTTGTTGAAAATACCGGCGTTGTCGAAAGGCATCTCCTCAATCGTAGATCTCGCATTTGCATTGAGGTCAGAGGCCCTGAGCCATGCGTGTCTCCTCAAGGCTATGGCTGCAGACATCGATTTCGCAGCACAATCAGCGGAGTGCCTGGCCGAGGTAATGAGCCAGCTCCCTATGGAGTGTGCTTCGTCTCTGAGCTCCATGGCTAGCTTGTTGGTTTCCTCTGGAACGTCGTCTAGGATGGGAGCCATACGTTCCATCAGATATTGTATGTAAGCTCCCATACAGGCATTATAATTTGCCACTTTCAGACCCAAGATGGACGATGAATATGTCTTCTTAGCTAGCGAGTCTATCTTTTTGGCCTCTTTGTCTGAAGGAGATGTCGAAGTTTTTGTGGTGAAGGTCCTTTGGGCTCCTTCCACAATTGCGGAGTTTTGTCTGGGATGGGAGAACAACCATGACGCTGGGGATGGAGTGATCCTATATAGGTTCTCCACCTTCCGGTTCGATGTCGAGGTGGAGGCAGGGGCTTCCCACGAACGTTGCACGATCTTTTCCAACGAAGGCAGGAATGGAATGGAGGGGGGTGTTGGTACCGACCCGTGGATCCTCTTCTCTATTGGATCTGCCGCATCGTCCTCCATATGGCTCACCTCGAGTTCGAGGGCTCTTCCCATCCTAATGACATGTTCAGTGAAGGAACGCACATCGTCACTGGGAGAAGCTGCCCCCGGGGTGTACAACTCTTGTGGAGACTCGGGAAGCTCGAGATCTGATGCATCCGATTCCATGTGGAATGACTGCGGAATCGCGGCTTCCACCTCCATGTCCGACTCGGAGTCCTCCCTATGCACCAGGACCACCGGTGATGGAGATCTTTCTCTATGAAAACTCGTCTGCGTCGCCGCTGCTGAGACCGCGTGCAAAGAACGCGCTGAATCGTGCCTCGTTGCCGATGATGACTTGTCCACTACCTCAGTACGGTGTTGCGGCAGCGTTCGGCCCACCGGCATGTAGTACATATCCGTTTCGCTGTCATAGACATAATCGAAACGCTGTTGTTGGGTCTCCGCCCTCGGTACGGGGGATTGTTCATTCCTCTTCCTAACCGGAGGAGACAGCACCGGAGGATCTTGGTCTGACACTACCTGTATGTCAAGGTCCTCGACCGAGACAGCATGGGTTCCCGAGGAGCGAGGGCGGTCCGGCGTGGTCTTAGCCGCGGAGTCGACAGCACTCGGTACCGAGGAGGATCTTCTCGGGACTGAAGTCGGTACGGATACCTCTCTGGACGGGTCGTCCGAGGCCGGTGACACATGCCGTTTCTTCTTGGAATCGTGTCCGGATGCGGTCGTCTGTTTGTCATGAGACCTTTTAGAATGCTTCGAATCCGAAGCCTTTTGCACACTCGAATCGGTACCTTCTTGAGGTTTCTTTGAGTGCGAGCCCGCCTTGGCCTGACCGTCTGCTGACTGGGGTGTATCCTTTGGATGGTCCTTAGCCCGCTTTTTGGCCTTATGTTTGGCCTTTCCATCCCGGTCCCGGGAGGTAGAAGAGGCGGTCGGCGTTGTAGTAGCCGCGACCTCCATCGATTTCGGAGTTTCCGCGGGCTTGTGAGCTTCCGCGGGCTTGGGCGCAGTCGTCGCCCCTGACACCGTGGCTTGCCCCGATAGGACCTTTGTAAGGAGAGCGGCCTGTAAGCGGGCAGCGCGATTTTTCCTCGCTTGCGGTGTCATCGACTGGCACTGGGCGCACGATCTAGGGTTGTGCCCCTCGCCCAAACACAAAAGGCAAGTATTATGATTATCCCTCTCAGGGATTTTGCCGCCGCAAGTATCGCACTCCTTGAACGGCGGGGCCATCGCTCGCGGCAGGAACGCCCGAGAGAGCACGGCAACACGGGAGAATAGTTAGTCCAATCCAAGTCAAGCCAAGTCCGAGTTCTTTCCAAATCCAAACGAAATCCGTAAAGCGTAGTCCAAGTCCGAAGTCCGAAGTCCAAAGTCCGATAAACAGTATTCTAACAGAGCGAGCGAAGTTCCAAGCTGCTAGCGCGGCGGAAAAAATGGAACTGAGGAAAGAGCGGGAAAGCAGGGGACTTATATAGCGGTGGGCGGGGCTACCGCCAAAAAGTTGCAATCCGAAGTCTGCCTAGTGATTCCAGAAGTTTCCGAGCTGAACTGCGCATGCGCAGTAAACCCATTTGTATGTATTCGCAGAGACCACGAAGAAGAAATACTGTATATACCCGTGTACAAGTCGACCTCATGTATAAGTCAAGGTCAACTTTTGGGGCCAAAAATGGGGAATATTACATGACCCGTGGATAAGTCAAGGGTTGGACTTAAGGGGGCAGCCCAGCTGGGGAGAAGCTGCGGGACGATCAGTGTCTCTCTGTCCGGGCTTTCTCCTTCCGGAGGGAGCCCAGCTAGAGAGAAGGCTGCTGGGTGAATGCGCACCCTCATCGGCCTTCTTGCTGGCCGGGTTTCCTCCTCAGAAGGGAATGCGCCTGGGTAGACTTATACCGTATTGCCCCATGTATAAGTCTATCCCAGGATTTTGGAGGCCATTTGGGGGCAAAAATTTCTAGACTTATAGTCTAGTATATATGATAGTTTAGATACTCTGAATATACAAAGTTATAAAGCTATAATTGAACCAGAGTTCCAAAGGCTTTAGAAAACAAATTAACAAACAAAATTAAAGCGTGAATTTAAAAACAGTAACTGAATAAGCAGTTCATAGATATTCAGGAAGACATTTGTAAGGGTATGGAGCAGCAAGGCAGAATGATAAGGGTGAGTAATGGACCAAAAAACTAATTTTTACAGAAGTAATTTCATAAAGATAACGAAGGACTGAAAGACCACCTTTGGCACTCCCTGTGCGTTGCACGGACAGAGCACTTGTTTATACAATTAAAATAGGTCTCATTTGAATTGAATAGACTGTGATCTGGTGGCCACATTATTTGGAGGAATTTGGGCTTCTTGTGGGGGGAGGGGACCTTCCCTAAATTTCTGGAAAAAGGATACATGATTTTTACCAGGGTATGTGAGGATATGCATTATCGAATGTGTGGCTGTCTATTTCACACAGGTTTGCATGGCTGAGCATTTTCAGCAGAGGGAGGGTGAATAGACGCAAATTTGCAAAGGAAAGCAAAGACAATTGAGCATTGATGCAAATGTATGAAAATCTGCAGCAATTCATATAATATGCTTACATGTAGACTAGTCTACAGAAGCCGTCAGCTTTGTTATCTGTATGCAGCCTCCCAACAGTACTTTGTAGCCTGAATCACCAGGGCCCATCCTGGGAACTGGCAACTGAGCAGGTCGGATTATCATACACTGCTGTTTAGATTTCAGCCTATCAGGTAATGGTTGTATAAATCCTTGCTCTACTGTGGGTGTTTCTTGTTTCTGCAAAGTCATTCTTTTCCATTTATAAATTGCTAAATAATTACAACCATCTTAAAAGTCTGTGCAGGTCGTAATGAAGGGCTCTAATTATTAGGGTTACAAACTTAAATCAGTGTAAATGGCAATGCTTTGACTGATTACTTGATGGGAGGATTTTGTAAGAAGCCCTCAATAGCAGTGGGATTGCAAATTAAAGGCATACATTTAGTTTTTATGGATATTTTGCTTGCAGTATGTCACTGTAGTACAACCACGCCCCCATAAAAACATTAAAAATTACCTTTTCATCTAGAATTCAGTTAAAGCTTTTATTTATTTATTAACTTCTAAGCTATCCTTAAAAGGCATCACTCATGAAATCTTGATTAATATGCAAATTTATTTTATTGTAATTAAGTACATATAAATCAGCTAAAAGACAAGTAATTAACCAGTAATCACCGAATTGTTTTGATGCATTTTAATCATCCTCATTATCACTATTTTTACTGCTCTAAAATTCAGCTACAGTACTCACTTTTCTCGTATCGTTTCTTCCACTTCCCTAAATTTCTTTGACAGGGCATTTACTTTTTCTAACACTAAAGATTTGTCCCCAGGAAGCGCATGAGGAGAAAGTTCTTCAATGAGGTGTTGCAAAACTTCAAGATCTCTTTTCTGCTCTGTCAATTCAGTGTTGGTTTCCTACAAAATGGACAAGAAAGTAATTGCTTCATACTTGACTGCACGACCTGGTATTCAGAATTCAGTCCTTGATCTCAGCATGTTCCTTCATAATTGTGAATGGGGCAGCTATATCCATTAGTGTATTGCTTAATATGGTGGTAATTTGCATAATTATAAAAGATTTACATTATTAGAAAATTACCTGAACATATTGGGACATTTCAGTAACATCCTTTCCTGGAATATCAGCCTCACTTAGTGCATGAGTTTTCTTGTCCAAAAATGACTGAAGTTTATCAGAAAGGCATTCAAATAGTTCTATTTTACTTTTTAGTTCTTCCATCTTTCCAAGTTTTTCTTTGTGTTTCTTATTTGCTTCACCAAAACGTACAGAAAGTTCATTCATTTTAGCTTGTAAAGAGGATGCAGTGGATGGATCTGCTGTTTCCATGAATTTCTTCATTTTTTCTTTCATGGCATTTAGACGGCTTTGACGGCCTAGAATGTCTTGTTCTAATGCCTGAAATAAAACAAAGACATTTGAGGAAACTGACAGGATTTTTAAGTATATACCTTTATGTGGGTGAAGTGATCAGCAGCAGATGAAAATAAATATGCTTCCCAAAGCCTGCTTCAATAGCAATGGTAGCCACAACTCCAAACTGAAATTGGTAATACTCAAAGGTAATACATGACTTTCACAGGTTTTGTGCAACCATTGTTATACCTTCTGTGGTGATACTGCTAGTGTATTTGAGTTAACAGATGTTTGAACTGAGAGTGGTGGAGGTGATGTCCAATTTTCAGATCTTTGGCATCTTATGTTTTCTGCTATGTTAGAATATGAGCAGCTAAAGGTAAAGGTAGTCCCTTGATATGAATGTCTAGTTGTAACTGACTGTAGGGGCCAGTGCTCATCTCCATTTCTACACTGAAGAGCCTGCGTTGTCCGAGGACTGCTCTGGCAGTCATGTGGCCAGCATGACTCCACCGAACACTGTTACCTTCCCAATGAGAAGTGGTACCTATTTATCTACTTGCATTTGAATGCTTTTCACTGCTAGGTTGGCAGAAGATGGGACTAGTGACAGGAGCGAACCCCATCATGCAGCATCCGGGCCTCAAACTATTAACATGCTGATCTTGCATTCAACAGAGTCAGCATCTTAACTGCATGAGCCACTGCACTTGAGAGACTTGTTATCTAAAAGAATCTTAATGTTACCCTCTTACAACGTGCATTTTCTTCAAATACTTGGACTTTTTGATGATTTTTAATTTTTATCTGATTTGTTTAAAAAAGTCTTATTTAAGCACTACATTCTTGATACCTAAAAGAAAAATCTGCTCTATTAAAACTTTTCTTACCATACTTTTACTGATGACATCTTGAAGAGCAGCAGAATTCAAAGGCACTTGACCTTGCTCCTCAAGATTCTTCTCAACACCATTCATCCAATCAAGCATTTCATCCAATCCATCCTGAACGCTTAATGAACGTGTCAGAGTGATTTGGAGTTTCTCATTACGATCATTCACTGCTTTGGATAACTGATTATACTTATCCACAATAGTATCTGAAAGAAACAGGGAAGAATTACAGACTTATAATCATGATACAAAGAGCTGCCTTTAACAGTGTTAAACCAACACAAGTATTTAATCCAACACAATTGAGTGAAATCTGATAACTGTGTTCCAGAAAGTCTTCTCTGCCTACAATCTGTAAGGTTTTGCCATCAGAGATGCAAAAACTGAACTTCCTATTTTTCGTCTTCATTAGGAATGCTTTACCATAAGACATCTTAAGAGCACTGAGGTAGAGGAATAATCTTCTACAACTCTGTGTTTTAGGTAATCCTCAAGCATGATATTGTTTATTGTTGTTACCCACCTGGATTCCTTGTGATTGGGCGGGATACAAATAAATAAATAAATATAATAATAAGCTAAGATATACACATTTAATTTAATGGAAAATAATGGCTTTGGAGGAGCAAGTGCTGTCCCTATTGGAATTATTGAAACACCCATGCAGATGAGATGCTAGGGGTCATGGTGAACAAAAAGATGTTTAGTTATTAGTTGCTTGTCATATTTAACAAGCTAATGTCCCTGGTGGCGCAGTGGTTAAATGCCTGTACTTCAGCCACTCACTCAAAACCATAAGGTAGTGAGTTCAATACCAGCAAAAGGGCTCAAGCTCGACTCAGGCTTGCATCCTTCCAAGGTCACTAAAATGAGTACCCAGATTGTTGGGGGAAGTATGGTAGCTTACAGTTGTAAACCACTTAGACACTCCTTAGGTGGTATGAAACGGTATATAAATGAAGCTGTTTTGTTTTTGTTTTGTCCATATTCATGGACAGTCTTTCCCCATATTTTATCTATTCTTATAAAAGATGAATTTGTCACTTTCTGTAACATTATTTTAAATAGTGTCAGAAATCAACAGCAGTCCACCAGTTTATGAACCTCCTCCATCCTGTTATATCTACCTGAATATTTCAAGCATTTTTATCCAGTTACTACTTTCCTTGTGACCCAACAAAACTGCTTCCCCCCTCTTCATAGCAACCATTTTGCTCAAATACATAATAGCCTAGCTTTGGGGTCATTTCTAACCCCAAATGTGAAACTTTTCCACAGTGCTTTTTGTGTATTTTGGTTCTCCTATCTACCGTGCACAGATACCGTTTCAACTGCCTTAATCATGCATTTGTGAAATGTTAATGTTAAATATATGTGTATTAGGTAAGTACCTTAACAGACCAATTTTTTGTTTATGTTTAAAATGTTGTTCATTTAAGTTTGCGTACTTTACATTCTATGATGTTATTTAACTCCAATATCTTATATGAAACTATGTTGTTTTACTTGAAAAAGGAGTCTAATAAACTTCATGGAATAAAGGAATGCTTTTTCCATTCCAAATGATGTCATGCTTAATAACTTTTACCAGGTATTTTATCTACGTGGTTCCCTTGGGGTGCAATTGACTCTCTTCTCCCTCCCCCCTCACTGGATAATCTTCTATGAATGAGCTCCTGAACTTTTAACTCTTGTTTTTTAAAAAAATAATATGAGATGCCCTCAATCTGTCAGAATGTGTTTAGTGTTTCATAACACACCTGACAAAAATTATTTTCTCTATGCAAGTTTTCTTCATACAAGTGCTGAAATGTTACCATCTGTTTTGTGTAGAAAATATTTCTATGTAATGAGATCAACCCTCTCAGTTCTTCTAACTTGATTTGCAGTAGGTCCATACCCAAACATTCACCCAAATATCCCTCAAGATTAACTCACTATAACTGTCATGTTATAGACTGAATAATAAGCTTAGACAAAGAAACATGCTGTAAACGAAATAGATAATTTTCTTCCCTTAGGATCTTAATCCGAACGCATAAACCTATGCTGGGAGTCAGAAAATGGGGGGTGGGTCACAACAGGAGGAACCCACAGATACCAGTTATTGTTCTTTGAGGAAAGTATGGATCCTTCATTAGTATTCTGGCTGCAGTCAAGTATTATTCAACACTGAGAAAAGTATTTCCAGGCACTTGAAAATATGTGATTTTCTCTGTGCTTGATGCATGTACCCACAACTGAGATACTGTCAGCTGAGCTTTGCAGATAAAAACGGTTGATCCATCCAGGTGGCTCCACTGTTAAAAAGGCCTCTTAAGGTAAAATGCAAAGAGATTTAAACAAAAGGAGTATAAGAAGAGTATATGAGAGAAGGATTTTGCTTGTTCTTTTTGCCTAATGAATTTTCATGACTGGTGTTATTTCGCTACAAAGAGGGTAATTCTATCAACTACTTTGCATTCAAATCACCAGTACAGGTAACTAAAAAACTTCAATTTCAGAAATGCAGCATAATTTGTTTTGCAAAATCATTCAACATCTTTCTACAGCAAATGCAATACAAATGAACAGCTAAAAGAGCAAGTGACTTAAAAAGTGGACCAAGAGCTGATAAACAAAACATCAAAAAATCAGGCTAAACACTGCCAGAGGTAAAAAGAAAAAGGACTATAGCAGTATTTTAATACATTAACTTGTAACTGCTGAATGTTAAATTGATGGTTGTCATATATTTTAAGGTTCAGAAAAGGGAATTAAAGGCTTAAGTCTGTATATCCAGATTTCTCTTGTATCTTTAGGCTTTTATACATATTCTAGTAATCTCATATGGCTTGTCTGCTAAGGCAAAATAGTTAAAATTTTAAATGAAACCTCAACAGGATCAGATATTGTTTCCCCCAAACTCTTGGGGTTGCTGATTTCTTTGCTCACCAGATTAGCCCTGAACCCAACATTTAGTTTAACCAATCATTACCCTTGCATTCCTTGGTACCAGTTTTTGTGCCCCAATAGCTTCATTTGTTATGAGTAGAAGTGATACCAAAAATCATAATTACCTGATTCATATACAGATTTGTCCACCTTATAATGGTATCTGAGTAAATCAAGAGCCATTTTCTTCTCTCTATTTATTTTTTCTGGCTCTCTATTTATTTCTTCACATGCTCAGTGTTCAGGCTAACTCAAGATGAGCAAAATGTTAAACCTTTACTGTATAATCTCTACCATCTCTAGCACTTGCAATGATGCAATGCAATGACCAAGCCATCTGGCCAAGCAGCTTTTTTGTATGGTAAGTAGAAAACTTAACTCTGTTTAGATCAGTTCTCTGGATTGTTTCTTGCAACTGTTTTATGTGTTTGTAACTCACCTAAATCTAAGGGCAAAATCCTGTTCACTGGGTTTAATTCTTCCTGCGTAAGTGGGAGGTACAGTGGTAGTGGCAGCATGAGTAAAATAAATGTGGATTTAGTGGAGGAGTGTGGAGTCACAGGAAGTAATTTTGTGGCTATCCAGAGAGGAAGCTCCTGAGCAACCTATTGGGAATGAACAGCTTCTGTTCTGGGGAGCAACAATATCGATTTCTCCTCTCCTCTATTTTCACATACATCTCAGGGGGAGGGTGTGTGTGTGTGACACTCTCAAACTTCTCAATAATACCTCTATGACTGATCCTGGCAGTGTGACTTCCTAAGAACTTGATCTGGGAAGGCTCATCCTTTCAGACTCTATAAAGTGATGTCATTTTCCATTTACTTTCTTCTCAAAGAAAACAATGGGTGACTTTAACAATTTTCTTCCTGCTGCAACAAAAAACCCTCAGTATTTCTGAAGCTGACTCAAAAGTCAGGATTTATTCTCTGCAATATTCACATGCGTTGTTTTGCGCAGAAAACAGCAATATTATTTCTTGCACAGAAAATATTTTCTATGCAAATCAAGTTCAATTTTTCTACAGAATAAATCCCCAATTACAACATTTTCTCCATTTTCTGTGGAGGTAATACTATTTATATGCCGAACAACCACAATTGAATTTTATACAGAGTACAAGGCTAAACAGACTGGGCAAAAGGTTCAGTATCAGGGTGGAATGGGGGCCTGGGGGCCACCCGCTGCCTACTCTGACTCCACTCCCAGACCGCCATCAAGCTGCCTGCCCAACCAGACAGACTGGGGCTGAAGCATGCCATTGCCATGGCCCCAATCCTAGTGGCCATCTGTTTTGCCCCTAAGTCCCAAAATGCTCTGATTCTTTTGTCAGTTCAGGATTCTTCTCATCATTTTAAAAACCATTTCCCAAATATTTTCAAATATTTTTTCATTCCTATTCTATCATCACAGGAAATATGCCACAGTGGCTCTTTCATGTCATCACAGAATGTAATAAGCATCTTTCAGTTCCAGCAGTAGGAAGGATCATGTTCAGTCAGCTGATTTTAAATGGGCACCTCATATAATGACTAATAATGACAGTAGGCCTGTGACACTATCATCATCCCCTTTTTTCTCCTTTATGATTTTCTCTAACATCTTCTGCCTAAAGAAAAAGCCCATGGAACTTCAAAAGCCTGCATGATGTATTTTGTGCTTTTTGGTTGGCTAATAAAGCTATCATTCTTTTGTAGATTTTAGATTTTGTTGTAGTGCCTTGAATGGCCAAATATGTTTCAAAGTTAAAGTAACAGTATGTAATTGTATGTGCTCCTTTTGTTGAAACTTTTGTCCTCAATGCTCAAAGCCACTTTAGGACTTCTGTGGGGTCCAGCTGACTGCCACCTTGGAGTGGCCTTTGGCAGCCAGCCCCAGTCACACACAGTTTGGTGTGGGACTGCAGTGCCCAGATGTTGTGGTCCCAAGGCTGGCCACCACCGTAGTCCCTAACAGGTCGCCAGCAAGGGGTGCTTTTTTGCGCTCCTTTGGCTGGCAGCCCTAGTTTGCCTTAAACTGCTACAGTAAGGCTTTGGCTTAATCTGGGGTGTGCGTCATCTGTATGCCACACCCCTGGATCAGCGGAAGCCGGAACTTTGGGCCTTTTAGGGGGGGGCACAAGGTGACCTTGGAGTGGCAGAACCCCTTCCTGGCTTCATGACAAGTCATATAAGAATCCAGAAATTCATACATGTTTCAAAAGAAGTTTGATGTATGATATGGGAGTCTTATATTATACACATATACACATACATATGTGTATATGTAGACAAATATTCAGTTTGGTTCATCTTTATTGCAGTCATAGACCAGCACTAAAGACAAGATCAATGTTCTTGACTGAAGGACTTAAAGCTGAACCAATGTTGATGCTTACAAGTGCCTGGATGAAAAACTACCAAGACCCTCTTCTAAGTCACTTCAGTACATCCTGTCTTTCAATCAAGGTATATCCCAGTCACAACCTCTCCCTGTACATGTGACTTGCATATACCTGGATTTAACTCTACCCAGATGGTGTTATTTGCTCATTGCAACAGAACAGTAGAAAAAAGGGGGAAAGAAGGAGATGGGAAGTGCAAGAGAAAAGAGAAAGAGGAAAGGATGTAACTTCTCTAATCTTTAATTGTGAAAAATGGAAGAAGAAATCAGAGGAGGCAGTTCACCATCATACCCAATGTATTTCGGATTTCATCTTTATCTGGCAGTAATTCTCCCCTTGTGTCGAAAAGCACGTCCGCTGCTTTTTTCAATTTCTCTACAGCAACCTGGTGACCAGATACTTGTCCTTGAAGCACCTGTGGAATGGTATCATTGTTACAATTACTTTTCCAGGCAATATACAATAAGTAAAAATGATATTTGTTTAGAAGGCAGAAGAAGAAGATACAGTATATTTACTCATCACACAGAAGACTTTTTTACATCTTGTTTTGCTAGTGAACATCCAAGCAGCATCTGTGTGATAACGCCAGGCACAGAGCTTTGAACTAAACAAACCCTTTGTCTACCATGAGCAAGGTAGACAAGGACAGTTTGCAGCCCAGACATTTTGAAAAGCACAGTGCACAGTGCACTTGTACATTTCTTGTTCATTTTGATGGGATATGCAGAAGAGAACATCTTAGTGGCCCATGGGCAATTTCTGTTTACCACACTGCTGCTCTTAATGGTACCCAAAACTACCACCTGAGAAACAGGAGGAGATGTTGAGACATATTGTTGTCAGGCCATTATTATTTCTATTCTTTAATCCATTATCACTGACCATGATACACATACTACAAATTGTAATTGCAACATGATGGCTACTGTAATGGGATTTCAGAAAAACATAGTATCTCACCATTAACCACAATAAATAGAGTTTTCCTGTTGCACAGGAGTAGCATCCATGAATGGGAAGAGATTTTATTATACAGCCTGTTATGTCAATTTGTCTTGGGGGTTGGTAAAGTGGGAAAGCTGGAACACCAAAGCATGCTGTTTTAACTTTATTGATATTACTGCTTAATGTCAGAACATTCAACATTTATTTGGAACCTGGAAGGGCTTGGGTTAAAGAATTCCAGATATATGCAGCATTTAATTCAATGGTTAACAACATAATATGATTTATTGGTAGTAAGTCCTCCTATGTGTTATGCCTAATAGAACTTTGGGATGAAATTGACTGGTGGAAGGGGTGGTTTGAAGCCGCCCCTTCCAAAGCCAGATTGGGGCCTCGGCAACTGCACGCTGTGGCCCCAATCCACCTTGAAGCCACCCAAAAAGGGAGTGGCAAAAAGCCAGCTTTTCTGCTTGTGCCGCGGCCAGAAACTGCTTCATGATACTCCAGCGGCAAGAAAACACTGCACTGCTAGTGTGTCATGAAGCCGCCCCCCATGTGAATGGCTGGGCGGCTTCTGAGCATGCAGTGTGTTTTGTCCCTCAGTTGAGAACCATATTCGGAGCTGGTCTTTTTTGCATTAGCAGTGTGATTACTGTATATTCATCTGATTGTAAGGATAGTGAGGAGGGTGCCAATCTAAACTCTCTGGGAAGGCAGTTCCAGAGTCTGTTAGCAGCCATCAAGAAGGTCCTGTCCCATGTTCCCACCAGATGTATCTGTGAGAATGATAGGACAGAAAATTGGGCATCCTCAGCAGATCTCAAAACATGAGAATACAAATCTGGACCTGAGATGAATAGAGCCTTCTAGGCCATAAACCGCTCTTTGAATTGTACTGGGAAATGGACTGGCACTCAGTGGTTCTGTTGCAACAAAGAACTTGTCTCCTCCCTGCAGCCAGCCCATTAACAATGTAATTGTTCTTTGGAAACTTTTTGTTTCAGGAAGGTAGTGGCTCTGTTTATTCTTCAAAAACTATGATTTTGTCAATGTATAATCTCACTGCCAATGCAGAGAACAACTATTCTGTGTACAATTGCTATAACCAATTAGTCTCCTGGTGTCCATCTTGGCAATCTGCCTCCCCATACTTAGCTAGACTGTTTCTCAAACAACAGACACACATCCAGCACTGTATAGGATGGGACCAGAAGTGTTTCAGATTTTGAATTTTTTTCAGATTTTGGAATATTTGCATAGATATAATCAGATATCTTGGAGATAAGATCTAAGTCTAAACACAAAATTAATTTATATTTCATATACACCTTATAGCTTGAAGGTAATTTTATAAAAATTTTGTGCATGAAACAAAAGTTGAAACAAAGCTCTCCATTGTGAATGGTTGAGCAGGATTGCTGTATCAACCTCCTTGAAGCATCATGTCAGCACTCAAAAAGTTTTAGATTTTGGAACATTTTGGATTTCAGATAAGGGATACTTAACCTTTACCAGCCTGGCAGAATCTTCCAGATCTTACCCTCCATTGCCATAGTATTCAACAATCTAGAGTTATTACCACATCATGATATGATAATAGACTATGACTTTGTAGAGGACTGGCTCTGTTATAGTAAGGTATATTTATTCTTTATTTTTGCAACAATAATTGTAATTTTCATAAAGGTTTTTTGAGAGTTACAAGAACTGTTTTGCTTTTGAAAGACAAACTAAGCCTTTAAATATGCCTAGAAAGTAATCCAGTGCCTTGGGCAATGAAGAATATTTTGAACTGCTAATCCCTATAAAAAGATTATCCACCATTATGCTGCCAAGGTCAGTGCCTTGACGGATTATCAGATAAGTGTGTCAACTGCAAAAGGCAG
This sequence comes from Urosaurus nigricauda, assembly GCA_034509955.1. Taxonomy (NCBI): domain Eukaryota; kingdom Metazoa; phylum Chordata; class Lepidosauria; order Squamata; family Phrynosomatidae; genus Urosaurus; species Urosaurus nigricauda. Next base: position 248,172,740 of record JAOEGL010000001.1, read on the forward strand.
CCCTAACCTACAACACCTGACTTTTTAAAAAATGCTCTTTGTTCACCGCTCTTACTTTTAATTCTGGTCCAAACTTTCACACTTCTCTTCCTTTGAAACATTCCAGCTAATACTGCATCCCCCTCTATCTCATTTCCCTAACATCTTCCCACCACTTAGTGGCCAGATGTCATTTGATTTGAAATATGAATAAACTTAAACTCCAGTAAAGTCACAAAGCCTGCATTTACTGTGCTGGTTGCATGGTATATCAATCAAGATGTACAGAGCTCATGTTTTTTTCTTTAGCTCCTGAAGGTGAACTAAAAGTGAACATCAATTTTATGGGTCTACACTTCACATAAGTTAAAAGACATGATAAAACTGCACCAGCCTATCATGGTTTGTAATAAAATATTGCACCAATAACCTGACAGATTTCAATAGTAAATGGCTATTTATTTGTAGAAAAAATGTATGTTATGTTTACATCTCAGAAATACAGTTGTAGAGGGTTTCCTGCATTAGCAGAGGAAAAGCTTATATGAACTCTGAAGTCATTTCGAATTCAAAGACTCTGTGAGATTACATCAACTCTCATCCCGCAATGCTATGTGGTTTAACCAACATCTGATGAAAAGTTTTAGTCCAAAAAAACAAAACAAAATAGTTCTCATCCCCCCTCCAATTGTTCTTTAAAGGTTAAAAAAAGCCCCACAATTTTTAACAAAGCCAAGCAAATGCATACAACACAGAGAACTTTGTAGTCAAAAGGACAAATTTTAGCTTGAACATCAGTGCACCACAGCCATCCTACTAAGGGGTGCTTCATGTCATACTGTATACTTGAGAAATTATGCTCAGATACAAAATATGGCTGGCATCCTATTGGTCAGCTACACTGTCATAAGTTAGACTTTCAACTTCACAACTGTTTCCTATTCATATTTACCACAGTGGTATCATTGTCATGAATGTACACACCCCAGAAAAAGCCAACCAGTTGTGGACCTAGCAAATAGGAAGCTGAAGGATGATGCATCCAGCCCCGGCTGGCAGTAAGTGATGGTGCGCTGAGTTCCAAAACGATCCTGTAGGATCTTCTACTTCTGGTTGGTACACTGCTGCTTGCTGGTGGTGAGGGGACTGGAAGCAACATCTTTCGGCACGCCAATGGCCATTGTTTCAGAACTCCATCCCTTGTTGCAACTGGCTGGATTTTAAGGTGGGTTCCAGGGTATCAGATGAAGAGGTGAAGCACAGCCATGAGACTGTGACTAAGGGGCAAAACAGACCGCTCCTTTGAGTTGTTGTCTAGGCGGCTTCAGAGTGCGGCGTTTTGATGCCACATGTTCTGAAGCTGCTCAGAAGCTGGCTTCATGCTGCCCATGGGCTAGCTTCCAAGCACTCCAGTGGCATGGGAGTTTATCACACGGGAGGAATTTCTCTCAATTTCAAAAGAAATGGAAGTGAGGCCTGTTTGGAATTGAGTAAATTCGCTAGTTCAGCGAATTTACGTGATTGCGTATTGACACTGCATTGTGTTCAGAACTGCCCGAAATTGCCTCCCAGTGCCCAAAATTGCATGTGATAGTTTCTCACACAATCACGCAAAACCCCACGATTGCGTTCGGAAGGACTTCCCTTTGCCCGAAAATGTGTGTGATCAGCTTTCACGCAATCATGCAAAACCCCACGATTGCATTCAGATTGCCATTGGATTATACTTCCAATTCCCTTCGTGTGATAAACTCCATGATGTTTAGAAACCACACACTAAAGGAGTGCTGTAAACCCATGGCAGGGTGGGAAAATCCAGCTTTTGCTAGTGTGAAAAAGAGTGGCCATTTGCAACTTCTTTTTGTGCTGCCAAAAAGACAAATTGGGGCCACGGCTAGGGAATTCTGGGAACTGTAGATTTGTGAGACATTTAGCCGCCCCTGTCAGAGATTGCTAGTTCCACAATAAACTACACTCCTGCAGCGCTCCTGTGGCTTGCAGGGTGTCAACATTATGCCAGTGGAGTGCCACAAAGTCGGCGCACATGTGGTTGGTCGGGTGGTGTGATGTTGACTTCAGGACATCGTCAGAGAATGTGGCACCTAAATGCCACAATCTGATGCCGCCTTAAAGCCGCAAAGGGGAGGTCTGTTTCACCCCAAACTGGATTATTTCTGCAGTGTATTTTGGACCAGAATTGCATTTTGTTCATCTACAGTCAAGAGATTATCCACTAGGACCACTATACCAGTTGTTTTTCCACAGACAGTCAACAAGATACAGATAGATGAGAGAGAGAGAGAGAGAGAGAGATATTTATGTCCATTCGGCAAATTGGACACTTCCATTTTCCCCCTATGAAAACAAGTACTACATATGTTACGTCAGAAGTTTAATGGACGTGGTCTATCTAACCTGCACATGCACACCCACTCACCTTTCTTTATGTATAATTTTTAATGTTGTTTGATATTGCTTTTATGACAGTAACAGATGATATTTATCACTTGCTTTACCTTGGTTTCTTCTAGTTGCCTCTGGAGATTTTTTGGATCTGCAGCAACAGCTTCTGATAGATGTTTATTCACAGTCTCCTCAGAATCCTGGAGTCCTGACAGAAGCCCAGAGGAGGCATCCTCATAATTCTGATATTTATCTACCAGGTCTTTGAGATTATTTCCAAGAATACTGCACTGGAAAGACAAGGTAAAGAAAATGATATTAAAGAGAAGAATATTTTAATTTCTTTTTGTATATAATTTGCAAAGTGTAGTTTTATTTAATCTTTCTACATGGAAATCTTTTATGATTTCCTAAGCTTTTCTTGTAACCATCGACATTACTTCTCTCTCTCTCTTCAATTTCTCTCTCTATCTCTCTCTTACACACACACACACACACACACACACACGTTGCCAGGTTTTCAAAATAGCTAAAAAGGCAGTCAAAGTTTATGACACGCAGGGTTGACAACCAGAAAGTGGATATTAATCATCGTAGAATCACAGAATCATAGAGTTGGAAGAAACCACAAGGGCCATCCAGTCCAACTCCCTGCACTCAAATCAAAGATGGGCATCCAGCCTGTTTTAAAAACTGCCACAGAAGGAGACTTTACCAGCATCTGTTGCACTGTCAAATAGCTCTTACTGTCATAAATTTCTTCACAAAGTTGAGGTGAAATCTTTTTTTCTGTAGTTTGAATCCATTGCTCCAGGTCCTATTATCTGGAGCAGCAGAAAACAAACTTGCTCAATCCTCAATATGACACCCCTTCAAATATTTAAACAGGGTTATCATATCACCTGTCAAGACTCTTTAGGTAGCCAGTACTCCTGCACTTGGTACTATGACCACAAGAGACCATGTACACCGGACAATGGAAAGTATGAGGTGAAAAAGAGATGCTTGGTGAGCAAAGTATGGTAAGCCACCTTATCTGCTAGTTCACCAACCCAAGCAAGAGAGATTAAATTTGCCCATAAGCCTCTAAATGGATACCAGGAGCATTTTGGTTTTCAATAAACTGATTTTCCCTCTGTAACTATAGCACTAGGTGACACAGTAACCCTGAAGACTGCGCTTTTATTAATTACAAACTCTTATATGCACATATCACATGCATCAGTCTCATTAAATCAAAACATTTGCTTAAACTGAATGGATGCACTTCCTGTAGGTTTTAAACATTTGCTTTCATACCTGGATAATAGGCAAGTTTTTTCCTATTAGATTTGGCTCCCTCTAATGGTAAACCTTTAAAAGATGCACTATATAAACTTTAGGTGAGAGCGACTGTTGCAGATTGAGTCTCTTTTATCCAAAATGCTTGGGACCAGAAGGGTTTTGGATTTCAGATTTTGGAAGGTCAGCATATACATAGTAAGATATCTTGGAGATGGAACTCAAGTCTAAACACAACATTCATTTATGTTTTGCATACACCTGATAAGCATAGCGTGAAGGTAATTTTATATGCAGTATTTTAAATAATTTTGTGCATGAAACAAAGTTTGTATACACTGAACAATCAGAAAACAAAGGTGTCACTGTCTCAGCCACCTATGTGAACGATTTTGGAGTATTTTGCATTTTGGAATTCTGGATAAGGGATACTCAACATGTATAACCTTTTAGATTTCTGGATGAATTGTTATAGTAAATGATTTTGGCTTTATGGAGGGGGATCATAAATCTTTGACTCATGGGGCTGGTGGGAGTGTTTTATTTTGTTTTGTTCAGTTTAGTTGTTTTTACAAAAATGACTTATTCAGATAGCTGACATCCATTTTCTTGGAATTTACATGTACTGTAGTAATTTTGAATTGCACTTCACCTGTTTATTAGCAGATGTGAATAAATCAATAACAAAGATATGGCCAGATTCTTTTTTTGGAGGCAAAGACATAGAAAAGGATCCTGTCTGCCTAAACCTAACTTGATTTTCTGCAGTTGTTACATACTGTTATGTACATGCATAATGTTACATATTATAATGCTTTGGCCTAATTCCAGGTGCTATTCCCAACTAAAGCAGACCCATCAAATCAATTGCTTGAATGGTAAACCAACATTTATGTACATCCCACCAATCCAATGGGTTCAACCCATTTAGGACTAGTGACTGGATTGAGTTTTTATCTTGCATAATCAATCATGGTATTCCATTTTAATTTCTACTTCTTATCTTGCAGTGCTATATATATATTACATAAGCTTAAAACGTACAGGTTTTAAAAAATATTTTGTTGTAATTTGTACATCACATTTTTGTATGTATGTGAACTTAATCTGTACGTATTTGTTGTTTGGCTCTATAACTGCACAGTAATGAGTTTCAGCTTTATTATAGCTGAAGTGGTAATAGTTACCATATCTTTAAATGCACTGAAACACCCAAACTGTAAAATTATACTAACTGAACAGCACTCATAGGTCTCCTTTAGTCTTACCATCGACCTCTTTAGTCTAATTTACCATCCTCATCATGATTTCTTTGGTTATTTTCCATCTTAGTCAATCTAAGGATATTCTGTGTTTTTCTTTACCTCCATTTTCTACCCTACAAGAGAGCTACCTCATTGATTTCTAGATCCAAAACACACTGCAGAAATAATACAGTTTGAAACTGCTTTAACTGCCCTGGCTCAGTGTTAGGGAATCGTGGGAATTGTAGTTTATTGTGGAACATGTCTCACAAATCTACAGTTCCCAGAATTCTCTAGCACTGGGCCAGCGCAGTTAAAGCGGTCTCAAACTGGATTATTTCTGTAAGGTGTTTTGGACCCTAGGGACACGTATGGCTTCCTATTGTTTTTTGTTCCTATTTTTCCAAAAAATCTGATGGGGGGGGGGAATTGGTGCAACTCAAAATCTTGCACACTGCATTGTGCACAAAACTGGATCTAATGAAACATAGTATTATTTGACTAACCACTGGTGTTACAATCACTGATATTACCACTAGTATTAGATATAATACCTAATATTTGATGGCATGAGATTAGGCCTCTGGATGTTAATATGAATGAACAGCATTCCTACAAAATCTTTTTAGCCTGGTTTACAAAACTAGGTCACCTTGAGGCAATCACAATCCCACTACCTCACGGAAATGTAGTGAGGATAACATGGAGGAGTGGGCAGGAGGGGTAACCATCTCAGACCAAATTCCTGGAGAAAGGGTGGAGTAACATGAAATTAATACGGTAGCAATGATCTGGCAAGCCAGTTGTGATTCCCAAGTCAGATGTGTATCTGAACTTGGCTTGAAAACTGGAAAACAGAATATGCATACAGATATGTCAAGAAAAAAAAATAAGATAGAGTTCCTCTCTACCAAAAGCATTACACTTTCAATTTTATATAACAATTTGTTAAATAAGTCAGCATATCTCAAGCACTCACACTTCTTGCATATGCATGCTAAATTTACCTTAGAGTAGAGAGATTTGAAACGACCAGTCGCACTGTCCAACTTATTTTGTACCTCCATGAACGTTGATGAAGTCTCAATACCTTCTTTATCATATTTAACACCTTCTCTTTTGTTACATGACTTGGCAGCATCCAGTACCCTCTGTCCAGAAATGGTGATGTACCTTAAGTCTCCTTTGTGAGAAATAACATCTTCTGAAAAACTCTTCTGTCTTTTTAGTTTTGCCATAATCCCACTAAAGTCAGATGAACCTGTCTCTAGGTGTTCAAGTTCCTGCTCTGCCTGCTGGAGCCAGCTTTCAAATTCACCATAGTCTGCATCAAATTTCTCAAGTTCCTCCTGCAGTGAACGTGTTAACTTCAGCTTCTGCTCTGACTCAGCTAAAGCGGTATCATACTGCACCTTCAGTTCCTTCATGTTTCTTTGAATCTTTTCTTTTTCCTCTGGTGAAAGATGATGCCCTTGTTTCTCAAGCAGTGCCTGGGCTGACTGTGTTGCTATAATGACAGCTTGCTGTTGTGAAATAATTTTTTCATGTTGAGCCTGGGATGAGAGTAAAATCCAAACATACATATAAGTATTCTGTTGCAGAACATTACCAGTTTTTATATAACTCCCAATGTACACACAGGAAACACATAGACTTTTCAAAAACACATAGAATTGTTAAACTACTCAAAACATCATGTTCTATAGCTGTACCAACACTTAGTCCCATTTTCAAGTTCTAAGAGCAAATCAACTGCATACAAACATTTCAATGTTCATAAAAAGACTAACTCAACTGACTTCATGTTGGAAGATAGCTCCATGTATACAAAGGTGTGCCTGCATGGAGCTCTCCATTAGTGAAGTCACTGAGGTATTCCTCAAACTCACAGAAGCTCTGTGGGCCCAGTGACATTCCCAATGATGTTAGCTCCTCCAAGACTGGACTTAATGTATATCAACACTTTTTTTTTCATTTTGGCCTACTTCTGTTTACCTAAAGCTTTGAGCATCTCCACTATCAAAAATCTCAGTATGGTTAGGAATGAATACATTGGAAGACTTCCAATGCACTGAAGAGTAGGTGGTACCACTCTCAAAAACTATGCCAGAGACTACCAGGTATAAATAACAATGTATAGAACACACTCCCTAGGAGTGAAGTGGAGTCTCCTTCCTTGGAGGTCTTTAAACAGAGGCTGGATGGCCATCTGTTGGGTATGCTTTGATTGAGAGTTCCTGCATGGCAGGGGGTTGGACTGGATGGTCCTTGTGGTCTCTTTCAACTCTATGATTCTATGACTCTATGGCCTTGCTTTGCATGAACCAAGGCCACCATGTTGACAGACAACAGTGTTTTCAAACATATTAGTATAGGATGGCCCAGAAATATGTCTAGACGACACTACATCTACCTCATGCCTTTTCCAGAATAGGTGTGAAAGGAAAAATGCTATTTAATATTTATATGAAGCCGCTTGGAGAGATCATTCGGAGGCAGGGAGCTCAGTGTCATCAGTACGCTGATGACACTCAGATATATTTCTCCGTGACTAGATCGTCTGCTCAGACCTCTGATGGCGTCTCCCTTCTCAATGACTGTCTTGCGGCAGTAATGGATTGGATGAGGGAAAACTGATTGAAGCTTAATCCAGACAAAACGGAGGTGTTCACAGTCACAGGCCCGAAACCAGGTTTGGGAATACAACTTCCAGTCCTAGATGGAGTCACACTCTCCTCAAAGGACCCTGTTCGCAGTCTGGGGGTGCTCCCTGACCCGTCGCTTCACATGACTAGTCAAGTGAATGCAGCGGTCAGGAGTGCCTGTTACCAGCTTCAGCTGATATGCCAGCTGCACCCTTTCCTGGAGATGAGGGATCTGGAAACTGTGATACATGCGCTGGTAACCTCACGTTTGGACCACTGTAATGCAGTCTACATAGGGCTACCCTTGTGCCTAACCCGGAAACTACAACTGGTCCAAAATATGGCAGCCAGGCTTGTTGCTGGAACATCTAGGAGAGAGCACATAACACCTGTGCTTAAATCTCTCCACTGGCTGCCGATCAGTTTCCGGGCACAGTACAAGGTGTTGGTTTTAACCTTTAAAGCCCTACATGGCTTGGGTCCACCCTACCTAAGGGACCGCCTCTTCCCATACAACCCCCCCCCTGCACACTTCAGTCCTCTGGGAGGAATCTGCTACAGCCCATGAAGTCCAGGCTGGTCCAGATCTCCCATAGGGCCTTTTCAGCTGTCACCCCCAAGCTGTGGAATGATCTGCTGGATGAGATGCGTCTTATTCCATCTTTAGAAGGCTTCAAAAAAGCCCTAAAGACGCATCTCTTCCAGCAGGCCTTCCCAGAGAATGTGAACACCTCCTGGCTCCAAACCTAGGCCCTAGTGTCTTCCATCCTTCCTTTCTTGTGTTTTTTTCCATCCCCTATACAAACTAGGTTCTTCAGGCCTGTTTCCCTGTTGCTGCTTTTTATTATCTTATTTTGTTTTATTCCATGTTTTTAACTCTACTGTGATTTAATTTTCTTCTTAAGGGGGGTGGTGAGGGAAGGGACGGGATATTTTAACTGACACTGTTTTAACTTTGGCTGTAACCCGCCCCGATTGCTTGTTCAGAGGGGCGGGCTAGAAATAAAATTTATTATTATTATTATTATTATTATTACAAAATATTGTTTTTAGCAATTAGCAATATATATGATTGGTACCTTAGCTTTCTGATACTGCATGTTGAGATTATCTTCCGAGGGTTTCAGCTGCCCATCTACCTGGGTTTCATTTTCCTGTTCAATTTCTAGCAAGTTACCATTGACTTCATCTTCTTCTCCCACCAAACCCTCCACATCCTCTTCTTGAAAATGGGTGCCATTCTGCCGGATTTCTGGCTTGCATTTCTTCTTCCCATGTTCAGCATCTTTGTCTACATTTGACAACCAATCCAGAAGATTTTCTATTGTATTTTTACTCTCTTCCAACTGTTCTCTGGCTGCAACCTGTGTAAATTGAAGTTCATATTCAAGTTCAAAACTTGAATCTTACTCAGTCCTAAATGGTTCACAGATATTCATAATAGTCCAAATGTAGATACTTTAATGCAAATTTAGACTGAAATTTAGAGAAATTTAAGATCTACAAGCAAATGATTATTATCTGTTCCACTGATGTGCACAGCTCTGTCAAGACCGCAAGCTTTTCAAAATCTGGCTCCACATCTGTGGAATGGTGTTCCTTTGAACCTCCAGCTGGAGAAAGATCCTACCTGTTTTCATAAGGGATTGAAAACCTTGCTCTTTGATTCGTCAGATTAAGCTGCTGAGTTGTGCCCGAGGTTGCTGAGATGGGTAGTGGCTGATACAGGATGTTGGGGATTTTATGTTTATTTGTAGTGTTATATTTTATGTCTCTGTCTTTGATTCTATGTTTGATATTCTGGCCTTTGGTGGAAAGGGCATTATAAATAAACCTTGATGACGACGATGATGATGATTTCCCCCTGTGAGATAGCTCTGATTTTGGAAACTCCTCTAAAACGGATTCATACAAGGCTTTATATCTGCATGTAAATATCAGAGTATAAAATGCACAGGTAGCATATCAAGTGTGTTCTCAAGCCTGCATGCAACAGTAGCTGCATTATTTTTAAAAATAAATATTTTAGGACAATATTTTGCAAAACATGTGTATTTTAAGGAGGTGAAGGACTACATATGCAGAAAGTCTCAATCCATATTTAACAGTAGTCGCCACTCATGTATTTTGTAATGAAGGTGAAAACTTCTCTAGGCCTTACCACCAACCCAGAATGACCATGATATCCACCTTACCATGGGTTCTCCAGAGTGGTCAACATCTGGAAGAGGTATACCACAGTATCACACTGGAGGACCTAAAAATGCCTAAAGAGAATATCAATTTTCCATGGTGTGTAAGTGACGTGTGATATACAGTCACCCCTCTGTTTTCATGGGGGATCCATTCTGGACCCCCTCCCACCACGAAAACAAAAAATTGCCAATATTCAAGCCCCGTTGGCTGGAATGATGGCACGTGCTTGAGGCCCCCCACCCATTTTTGTACTCTTGCAAACGGGCAAGGGACATGGACTCCAAGTCTGTGAAAAGAGAGGGGTGACTGTACAAACTCACATAATATGTAGTCTTATAACCAAAGATGTCTATTGTTAGGCTACCAATGCCTGAGCATAAACTTTGGATAAAGGAAAAAATGATGGTCGTTTGTTTTTGAGATGATTACTGGGTGGATATCACTGTCATTCTGGGTTGGTGGTAAGGTCATTAAATAATTTCAGGTTATGAGATTGGAGAGAGATGCAGTTGAAGGGAGCTGAAATAATTTGTGAAATGGTGGGAATCCATGACTTCTGCCATTTCACAGATCCTTGCATTCTCTACAATATCTCTCTCCAACCTTGTATCTCTTGTGTCTTTCATCAGCCTCACAATTCTCTTCAGTATTGCAAGTACAGTGTGTACTATCCTACTTGTATTTCAGAATATCAAAATATTCCCAAAATTGAAGCCTCAAAACATCATGTTGGTGATCAAAATTAGGATTTTGGTGCATTTTGGATTTTGAATTATGGGATATTCAACCTATATGATAATAATGATGAATTTGGTGAATTTCTGGATTTTCCTGCTTTTCAAACATATTATATGTGTGAATAATCAATCCTTTCAGTTTTAAACATTTAGAAAATTCATCTTGCACTGCCAACCCTTCACATGTAATTAAAAAAAGGAAATGACATGCAGTTTTTAAAAGCTAATTTAAATGGTTATCAATTAACCTTCTCTGTTTCCTGCTTCATAGCTGTTGTCACAGCTTTATCCAGCTCTTTTCTGGATTCTTCTGCCTTCTGGCTAAGGAGAAGACACTTTGTCTTTGCTTCATTCAGCTTCTTTTCAAGAGAGATCTTATCTTCTTGAAGCAGCTTTTCTCCATTTTCTTTTAAGAACATCTCTGTATTTTTCACAATTTCAGCCAATGCCTGTGTATTTGCTTGCATATTTTTCTGTAACTCCTTGAGGAAAAATGATAACAAAAATAAAGATCACAGGAAAAGGTTATCTTTGCTCATATGTTATCTGTATTGTTTACTTTGTGCTGTGAAATTTATTAAAATTAATTTTAAAATGAAGAATAATATAAATTATATATTTATTATTCTGTTTATTATTTTATCTTAGACTTCGCAGAAGCTCTTCTTCAAAGATCTCCCTTCATGTTTTCTAGGAATGGCAATGCCAGAAGAACTGTTATTATGTTTAAAATATTTGTGATAAATTCATAAGGACCTTGAAAAATTATTCTTAATTTTTAATGACTATAGGACGATGAAAACAGGACCTAAAGTACACCTGAGAACTTTACCTAAAACTGGGAACCCTGGCATAAAACCCAGCTGGAAAGCCCAAATCACCTCTTCTTCCCTAAGAACTAAACTTTTTAAAAAGAATTTAACCATATGAAATTGTTGAAATCTTACTTTACTGATAACTTGTACTGCTGAAAAAGAATATAAATGGTTTCTGTATATGTTAATAGCAAGTCCAACAGGCACACATTTCACCTAAATGCATGAGCCACATGAGCCTATTTCATGATACATCAGAAACATGCCATCTTGTGGCACATGTGTCTCAATGAAGCCTCTAAAACAAATCTACCTCCTTTTTTTTTTTAAAAAGATCACCATCTCAGTCTGAGTTCTTCCACAATTAGAGGTAAGCTTACCATCAACAAGGGAAGGAGTGTTTTTAGCTATGGTACCTTCATCGTGGAAGACCTTCCACAAGGAAACTCACTTCACACTCACACTATTATTCTGTAAATGGCAGGCCAAACCATTTTGTATTCACAGTTGCATTTTAAAATTGTGCAGAAGGCATTGTGATTATCCTGTGCTGCAGATTTGTTTGTACTTTGGGTTTTATGCCAGTGCATTTAGTTGATATTGTGCTTTCAAATAATTGGAAATTATTTAGAGAAATGAAGGAGGTAGGTAAGCAAATAAATTAAAATGTGAACTAGGGATTGTGTATCTTCCCTACTTCAATTTGTTATTGTTATGTTACTTTGTTTTATCTTTGTTTCTATTACTTTGGACAGTAATTATGATTATGAGATACTTGTGCAGATGACACAAGAGGTGTTTCAGGAATGTTGGTCCTCACTTCACACTATGAGCTGAAAGAGGACTCTAGATCAGGTACTGACAATTATGGCTTTATTGTGTTTACAAGTGCTTTCAGGTATGGTTACTCAGAAATTTTCACCAATATCAATTGTCTCCTTAGCAACTGACTCCAGGATTGTAGCTTTGGCCTGTTTTTGCTGACTGTTCAAGTGTTTACCTCTTGTTTGGTTTGATATTGCTGCAACTCAGCCTTGCTATCTTCAATAACAAGGGCTTCTTGGTGACCAATGAGCTGATTTTCTGTTTGTGTGAGGAGATCACATATATCCTGTAATTTTTCTTTAAATTCTTGGTGCTGTTCCTCTAAGTCCTAATTTAGAATAAGAGAAAATGCTATGAATAGGAATGTCAAGAAGCTCTCATACATGTGAATTTACAAATAATCACATTATAAAGCCTTTACCAGACATCTTTTCTGAAAGTATGCTGTAAACATGATAGCAGTTGCATATAGTTTTAAGAAGCTGAGTATAGAATGTATGGATAAACCTGACAAATGCAGTAAGTAAAGAGACCAGGTTTGGATGGAACCGCCCAGCAGAAGTCTGATCATGCATTATGCGTGTGAAAATCCAAATTTCTGAATGGCTTGAAACCTGTAATAAGCAGGTATTAATTCTGAAAAAGGGATGTCAAAACACAGGTTAGTTGAAAACTATGTGTCAGATCAGTCAGCATGTGTAACGTTGCCTGCATATAAAGCACATTTGGGTTTTAAGCAATACAGAAGAATACATGGAATGACATTATTCTTATAACCACCCCACCACCCTATTACGTGTCTTTAAAAAAACCTAACATTTAACTGGCTAGAAGCTCTTCTTCTCTGAGTGACATAAACAGCTTGGACTCTGAAAGAACTAGCTCAGGCAGCAGATACTGAGAGCAGGGAGCAGTGGCAAGCTGCTGGAGGAGAGGGATACGTGCTACCCAGTCTGCCTTACAAATCATCCAAAGAACTTTTCTGCCCTAAGTTGCCATGGAGGGCACCACGAGAATTCAAAAGGCATTTCTTATGCTTCCTGAATTATGTCCCATAAAACGAGGGTTTCTCAAGCTAGGCATCTCAGCATATGGGATAAGGCACCATCAGCCAGCCACTTGACCCATAAAAGAACTGTGCTCTTAAGTTGCACATCAGTTTTCTAAAGAACAGAAGCACCAACAACCACTTCTGGACCTGACACAAAAGGCAAGGATGGATGGTTAGACAACACAATATCCCTCTTGTAGACGAATCTGGAGCCTAGTCTTAAACACTAAATTCTGCAACTCCAGGCTTATTAGTTTATTTATGACTCAGTTTAAAGGAAAACAAAGATACTATCTCGACTACACTATTATCCCCAGCTGTATGAGTTTTTTTCAACATTTCTAAATACAGCCATTGAACATTAGTGATGGAGGAGTTCCTTTCAAAGATAGATTAAATGTAGACAATACCTCTTTACAGTACTGAAGGACAGGTGTTTTGTACTCTCCTACTTTTGACTGCAAATAGATTTCTTTACCTCTCTAAACATAATGCTAAGGGGAAGCAAACCTTCTGGCCAACAAGAACTTGAGCTGCCTGGAAAAGAGTTTCAAAACGGTCCACTTCAGACTTGATTGTTTCTTGCACTTCTTGGAAGCATTTCTGTGTAGTATTTAAGAGCCTCAGGAGTTGCTTGCTCTGGTTTGGAGAAAGATCTTGGGCATGTTCAGAAATGAAGAACTGAATGTCAAATGCTGTGGATTCCAGGTGCATTTTTCTACATCCGTGCTCTTTTTCCAGGTCCTGAAAATTAAGTAATGAAGAACAATTAATATTTTCAAAAGTCCTGTAGATTTAGGGAACTAGTATAATATATAAAGCTAAGTTAAGACCACAAATATTGTACGGTGTATTTTCCTGGATTATAGCCTTTAATAAGGAGATTGAAAGTTTACAGAGACACTTTTTTAGGAGACTATTATCTATACCTCCATGTGTTCATCATTTGACTCTTTATTCAGAATTAGGATTGAGTACCCTGGAAACTACAGCTTAGTTTTTGGTATATAAATACTGGCTTAAAATTCATTTCAGAACTAATAGATCTAGCCTCTTATGGTTCCTATTAACAGATAATTACTACATCAGCTGGGCAAAAATCTATGAAAACAAAACAAACTCTATGGGTTTAAATCTTGATTCTCTCCTCCTATTGTCAGAAAAGGAGTGTTTTGAGTCTATTAAAGATTATTTGGTGAGTAGGGATTACCAGATGACCTATTCAACCCCTCCTAGAGTGTGTTCTCCACCTATGCTTGGTATCCCCCCTCTTGTGGAAGGACTCTGGATTATTTTCAATCTCTATTATTACGGGCCTCGAGGAAAGCATTTTTATTTGCAAGGCTGAATATACACCCTTCAAATGTTACTAAAGGCAGATATATGAAGACCCCCTTTTTAAATCGTTTATGTTATTGTGAACAAGCCCCTGATACTCTTCATCATATTATATTTCTTTGTCCTCTGTATCAATCTCGAAGAGTAAAACTATTAAGGAGGTTAACGGAAATGAACTTTTGTTTGGTTGAGATAACACCGGAACACTTATTGGATGATTTAATTCACATATTACTAAGTTAATGGCCAATTTCCTGATGGAGGCAACAAAAATATGGTTCAATCTAACTAATCTAAATTCTAAATCTTAATTTAATGATATTAAATAGGCGACAAATTGTTATGATGTAATTTGTTTTAATTTTGCTGTTTTGAAATTGCCATGATGTAAACTAGATTTTAATCTTGTTTTTATTGTAACTACTAGTGTTGATGCAATGCCTAATAAAGGTTGGATGATGATGATGGGAACTAGTATGATAAAAAGTAAATCTAACCAAACCCTGTTTATCTTTAAAAGGGCAAAAAGAATAGTATGAATCTGTATGTTTTGGAATCTCATAGAATCATAGAGTTGGAAGAGACCACAAGGGCCATCCAGTCCAACCCCCGCCCATGCAGGAACTCCAAATCAAAGCATCCCCGACAGATGGCCATCCAGCCCCTACATAACGAAAATGTTGAACTCGTACAGATGTTCAGCACATCCAACCATGACCACCCTACAATTTATGTTTTCCTTCTAAGTTCCCCCTTTATCTTTAATATCAATCTCTATTGTCCTCTTATATTACAGTCCTATAATCCCTTCAGAAAGTCAGCATTGATATATTAATCACATTTCTCTCAGTTTTAATGGTAGTAATAATAATGATAATGATTTTCCCATCTTATGCTCTGCATACTGAAATCAAGAGTTCAAATCGTTAACATGACACCTGCCTTGAAGAACTGAAGATTTTGTTTCACGTCTTCCATGTCACACACATCCGCTTTGAGGTTATTAATAGTTTCACTCTTCTCCATGATCCAGTCTGTGAACTCCTGAAGCTTCACTAGGTGTTCTTGATGAAGTATTGCAAGTTTAGCCTAGAAAAACAGTTTTTAAAAAGTTTTTCCCCCACCAGTCTATGAGAATGAAAACAGCAAGGCATTTTCATTAGGTCACAGTGAAACAAATCATATAAAATAATTTCTTCATTATATCTTATGATATTGAACATCTGCAAAAACCTTCTGTACCAGTGATGGGGAACCTCTAGTTCATGGACCAGATGTGGCTCCTCAGGCCTCCCCATCTGGACCATGTCATCTTCTCCTCAAACCTACTCAGTATAGTATGTAAGCCTTTTTCTCCCAAAGCATTTTTCCTGTATAAGACATAGCTAGAAAGAAGCAGAAGCTGGGAAAGAAGAGCAAAGGAAGTGGAGAAAGGGGGGGGGGAAGTAAAAGATAGAGACAGAGGGAGGCATATGGGTCTGATCCACCTACCATTAGCATGTGGTCTCCTATATATTTCCAAGGAAAACAATGTGACTTTTCTAGGGAGATGTTCTGCATTCCTGTTCTGTATAATTTTCATATGCAAATTCTATTTAATTATGATGCATAGGAAGAGTGTAAAGGAGTTAATATAATTTCCCTAACAAAATTATGTAAGGAGCAAATTCTTTTGAATCTTGGGGGTCAAGCAGATCAGTAGCTTGGAGCAGCCTCTGGCCACTCCAGCCTCAGTTGCTCCCCATTTGGCACAGGACTGCAGTGACCAGACGTCGTGGTCCACAATGGACTGCCATCAAGGAGATTTTTGAAGTTCATTTGCAGCTGGATTTGGGCTGCTTTGGCAGCCACCGCGCACCTTCACCTCGATCCTGGGGTGTGATTCATCTGTATGTCACCCTCTGGGATTGACCCGAAGATGGTGCTTTTGGTCTGTCTGTTTCTGGCCTCAGTTTTTATTTCACAATAATGGAACTCTCTTTCTTTTCAAAATGACTAAATTATGAAACTTTGTGTAAATTCACATACATATATGCACACCACCTAATGTTTCATCCATGGGTCATATAAAAATCCATATTTTTGGCCCTAAAACCTGCCCCCAAGTTATACATGAGGTCAAATTATACATGAATATACACAGTAATGTTAATACAGAGAACAGTGTAATCACCAATGTGTTATCAAATACCCCAAACATTTTAACATCTTTATGTATACCTTAGTTAATTTTGGTTTAAACAAATACACCAGAATTGAGCTTTTGGAGTGGGGGAAGGAAAGAAGAATAGATCTACAAAAAGAATCTGTTGAGAGTGCACCCACCATTTCAGATTCTACGCCCAACACAATTTGCTTTGCTCGCTTTGAAGACATCTCACAGACCAGCAAGAAATCTTTTCCCAAACATTCATAGCTTTCTTTTAGATCGTCAAGCTGTTCTCTGGGAACATCTTTGTGCTGAAGTTTTAGAAACTCTTCTGCCAACTTCATATCTTTGCGCAAAGTAACAGCAAAGCCAGCAAGTCCTGATTCAAAAGACTACAAACAAAGATGAGGTAAAAATTAGACTTTACAAAACAAGCACAAACCTATGGCCACCACAGCCATTAGAGATGGATGACATTTCTTGGTCTATGATAGTGAATGTGGTGTACTGCAGAGAATGCTGGACAAACAGGAGGATCTGCATTGAAATCCCACTTCAGTAAAAGAAAATTCATGATCACTCAGAAAGTTGCTATCACATGCATTAAGTATTTAGTATTGCAGACTTTTGCAGATTAACTGTTTTGAAGGGAAAGGCTTTTTATAGAGTACTACACTGCTTTTTCACTTTAAAAATTGTTTTAATTTTTCTAATGGATATTTTAAGTTGTTTTTAATTTTATAGATAGGTTAATAACATTTTGATAACAATCTATTGCATGTATTTATCCACAGTGTATTTGTTCAATGTTATAAACTACAACAGTTCCAGATAATAAATCAAGGTAAGGAGGAGGAGGAGGAGGAGGAGGAGGAGGAGGAGGAGGAGGAGGGGGAGGAGGAGGAGGAGGAGGAGGAGAGGAATTATTATTTAGTACACTTCTGAAATTGTATATTTGTTGTGCTGTTATTTGAGGGTCTGGAGCTTCAATTTTCTATTGAGCTGCACTGAGTATTATTTTGTTCAGAAAAATGGAATATTAACATACAAATATTACTGTACCAATATGTTCTCAGTTTCTATATAAAGCCAATATGCTTACCTCCAACTGCTCAAGCTGCACTTTTAGAGCTTCTAAATCACTACTGATAGGCTGCAAATCATCCAAGAGAAATTTCATATCTTGAACCACTGTCAAATGTCTTCTCAGATTTTCCATGTAGTACAAACAAGGTTGCACACCACTAGACAGCTAAAATATTATTGAACATTTTAGTATGCTTACAACTAAGCAATAGAGAATGTGTTTCCACTTCTATTCACTTGCCAAAACAAAACAAAACAAAACAAAACAAAAATACCACAATATTTAAAAATATACCTGGAGGCTCAATTTATTTTCCCATGTGATTGAAACATTTTGCCAACCAGGGGACATTTGTCATCTTGTGATAGGTGGTTCTTTGCATATTGGTAATGTACATGCCAGTTGATTTTGCTAACAAGTGCAACCACCAACATAAACCAAATACATGCCTTTGATTTAGATAAACAATAAGAGTTTCAACTTACCATGCTTGTGTCAGATCCTGGTGATCCTGGTAGAGATTCCTTCATTCCCACTGCATCATCAGAGGAGCTTTTTGGTGGATGGTATGGTTGCTCGGCCTGATGGTCTCCTTTCAAGTCAAGAATCTTACCAAATGCTGGAGTACACCCTGCAGCTGTTTCTGGTTTCAGTTCTGACAAATGTCCAGTTCCATCTGGGATGGGAAAAGTATGGTCAAACTGAGAGGCTCTTTTCTCTGGCTCTTTTCCACTCTGGACCATTTCATCTACAGTCCCATGTGTACTCTCAGCTCTTTGATTGCCATGATCTTGTTTCAGTATATCAAGCAGGAGATCAGGACTTCTATTATCAATCCAAATATGTGGGGTAACAATATGTTCATTTGTATTTACATACAATGGAGTGGTAACTGACACTGTTCTACTACCATTTGTATATTTGATATCACATTGATTAGAATCCTCAGTCCTACAATGTGCATAATTAACCATTTTCAGTAAATTTTGCATTAAAGCTTTTGTACCAATATAACTCAAAGGTTCATCTTCACGTTTGTAATACACACAGCTATCTTTCATACTGCTTTTAAATATATCTGTTAAGCTTTCAGGTAATGTAGTGGGCTCTGCAGAAAAATGCACATCCTGTTTCTTCATTGGCAAAAAATGAGGAAGCACTAAATCTTCTTGTGAGAGTTGTATGTCTTCCTTGATGCTCTTTATAAAGCAAGTAGACTTGTGGTCTACAACATCATCTTCCTTAGGTGTTCTCATACTGCTGTGACCAGCTACTGTTTCATCTGTTTTCTGCTTAGTGCAGTAGGAGCTATCATCCATAGTGCCTAATCTATTATAAGACAAACCTGTTGCCTTCAAATGATCCTTAGAACATATTTCAGTTTTGTTGCTTACTTCTGCAAGATCCTCTTGTGACATCTTCTTAAAGTCACATTTGGAGTTTTGGATTTTATCATGATGCACATCAGAATCAAGAGTACCCTCTCTTTCTTTACTAGCTTTAATTATCTTAGGTTCTGGCAGAACTAACACTGGAGATGGAAGCAGTTGGGAGTTCAGTTCTCCTGGATGGTGTTTTCCCTTGTTTTTTCTGTAGCTAATGAGCTCTAGATCTTCTCCTTTCTCTTTACTGTCTCCATGTTCACTAAGGTGAAATGTATCATTCTCTCTCAGTGCTAATATATCTGTGGCTTTGATATTTTTTGCACATTGTTTTAAGTAAGTAGAAAGGTCAAAATCCTCCACATGGTCCACTGATTCATCTGTAACAAAGCCATTTGACTGCACAACTGGTTTTGTTTTATTTGACATTTGGGCAAGATTTATTCTCTCATCACATGAGGGAATATTTTTGTAACCATTTTTAATAACTGATGAGAACGTCTCACCAAGCCTTTCACTTGATTTCACAATACTATCTTCCTTTAGAATGCATATTCCGTTTTTAGTTTGTTCTAGAGTTCCCATTTCTAATTGTGGTTTACTGGTGATTGTTTGTACTAATTTCCCATCATTAGCTTCCTCTCTTTTCATACTATTTGAACATGGCACTAAGATGGTGTCATGAATTTTAGCTTTATTGTGGTCAGTATACAAATTATTTTGAGAAGGTATGTCTGGTACAGCCTGCTTTTCCTGCATTCTTCTTATATCATTTAATGTTACACTACTACCTATGTTTAATGGCGATGTTTGACTGTTATGTAATGGAAATGTGCTTTCCAAGAAAGATTCAGGATCCTGTTCAACATCCTGCAGTATTTCATCCTTATTTTTACATGGTAGGCTATAAATACTTTCCTTAGCAACATCAATTGTATTTTGGTTTTTGGAACCACAGTCGTTTTCAAAGCAGGGGAAGCCATTTTTTGACTCCACATGCACATTATTTTCAAGATAAATATTCTTGCTATCTCTTATTTCTGAAACTTGTTCTCTGTTGTCTCCAAAATGCTGTACTTCGATGTTTTTAGCATGGCACTGTGAATGATGTATTTCCAACACCTCCTCATCCTCATAATCTGTGGTATCAGAAGTATTATAGTCAAAATCAACATAATCATAACTTTCAAAATCATCCTCATCTTCACTGTTTTCACCCTCACTATCATTAGCATTTCCATCATAATCACCACTCTCACTATCCATACATATACTTTCACGTTCACTCTCATCAGAGTCCCCTTCTCCTATCTTTCTGATTTTCCCATGCTTGACTGCTTGACTGTCAGCTTCTTCCAACTTTTCCAGGAAGCTGCCATTCCCTTTACTTTCTTTACTTTCTTTTATCTGATCTTTCTTTTCTACACCTCCAGTATCTTTCACCCTATCTTCCAGAGTACTATCTAGTAACCATGCACTGAATGCTTCCACATTTATAATTTCAAATGTTTCAGTATCACTTGATTCACTAAAGCACAGAATACTCTCTTCATTCTTATTTGGGTCAACCTGAGGATATTTTGTATCCCTCTGTGCTGGCTTTTCTCCTGCTCCTGGTATTGCTACTTCATTGCTGCCAGGCTCGAGAGCAACATCTTCTTTAATAGCAGAGGAGTCACTCTTATCAATTTTGGCCAAGTTACAGACATTTCCACTGTTATGATGGGGTTTTATAGCATCACAGGTTCCACTAACATCTTTATGTAGAACTGTATGTAGAGCACATTTCCCTTTGCTGTCTTTATAGCTACTGTCACTTGCTGACTGTGAAATACTATATTCTCTTTCATGCATCGGCACTGGTATCATACTGCTACTTCCTTCCAGAACTGAATTGTCACATGCAGATCCTGGCCTGTAGTCACTCACATGGGGCTCTTTATTTTTTATTCTAGAACTAACTTCCAGAGGTGGGCTGGGCTGGTGATCAGTATTTATTTTAATGGGCGATCTACCAAGTTTTTCAGAACTGACTGAAGCTTTTGGCTCAGCGTTTCTATCAATGGCATCTTCCAGTGGAAGTTTAGTATCAGTCAGTCTATGAATTGACTCTGTGGATTTATCTTCACTATAATGTTCCAATGGTTGAATCTCATCAAAATTTCTATGAGAAGCACTATGTAAATCAGCTGGATCTATGACCTGCTGTCTGTCACTGGTAGTAATATGGTTTTCCATAGATGCTCCATTTTCCATTTCAATCTGCTGTTCCTTTAATACATTAATCAAACTGGTGTTCTCTTCAAAAAGAGGTTCAATATCAGGAGAATTATTTTCTAGCACTGATGTGCTATGCCTATTTTGAATTGGACTATTTGCTTCCAATGATGATGCATCTTGATAAGTGCCATTTTCTTCCAACAGACACTCAGTAAATTTATTAACAGGGTCTTTCGATGGTAGGTTGACATATTCTGTAAGATACTGTGGTGGTCTATCATTAACGTAAAGAGAGTCTTTCATTGGGCATGCACCATCTAGTACAGGATGATCTTCTAATGTTAACTTGCCCTTTGTATTAATAGAGGCCTGTAAAGGAAACTCACTGTTCTTCATATTATAGTTAAGTAGCAGTGGAGTGTTGTTAATTTCTGACTGCAATAAACCATTCCCACTACAAGCCCCTAAATGCTTGTGAGTACTTTTATTAACAGGTTTATTGTCGTATTCCATACTGGTGTATAAACTGTCATGAAGCTCATCTTTTGCTTCATCCTCCATTAATACAATTTCTTCTTCAGTATGAAAACTATGGCACTTGCCTCTCTGTGTATTATTGACCATAAGATGTGAAACATCAGAGATGTCTTGTGCTTTCCCTTCATTATTAATAACTGAAGAATCACTAGCATCTAAGTGATTACCTAAGATAAGTGACATTTTGTTTTCTTTTTCTTTGACTTTCCTGCCCTCTACAATGCAGACATCATGTCCATTTATTCTGGAAGGAATCATTTCTTGTAAATAATTTGCAGGACACCTCCTTGCTTCCCCACTTCCAGTATTTGCTACCTTGGCTAAATTTTCACATACTTTCATTGGCATTTCTTCAGAAGATTCTAGCAAACTTTCATATTTCTCCTTTGCATTGCTTATCTTTCTAAATTTATCTTCTTTTTTGGATTCTGACTGCTCTGAAATGCCAGCTACAATATTGTTCTGATCATCTTTGTTACCATCGTTAGAAATATTTTGAACACTCGTCTCTTGGCTTAAAGCACTGCCAGTGATAGAGATAGGTGTATTTTTAGTGTGTTGCTCAAGATCTGGTACTTTTGTGTTTATGCAGAAGTCACAAGATTGCCCTCCTACTTCATCTGTATTATATTCAGGACTATTGCTATGCATTAACCATTTGACAGTTTTATCTAAGTCACCACAATGCAACAGAAGCCTCTGGCCTGATTTTGCATCCATGTAGCTATTTACCATTAAGTAAGACATGAATAGCTTTTGAGTTTGTTGAAAGTCGTGTTTCACTGGCTCACTAATGCTACTACCATCTACATCCTGGGGTTGGATAGATGGATGGAGTTCACAAGATGAGAGCCATCTTGCAGCTTTCTTCAAAGGGAATGGTATATCATCCGTATTTGGCATTTCATCAGGCAGGGTAACACTATACAAAATTGATGATGTGTTACTATCTATGATTCCTTGCTGGGCAGCATTCTCCAAGCTGATCACTTCACAAGTTTCTGGAATATAAAGAGCTGCTATTTTTTGCCTCCCATTTAGAATTCTGCAAGCCACTTCATTAGTGATCATGCCTTGATGCAAAGATGTAGATGCAGGAAAAATTTCACCACTATGTGGCCAGAGGAGGCCAACAAAATTTCTCTGTGCCTCAAGCACCAACAGAGCACTACTAGAGGATATCAAATTGCACTGTACAGCTTCATCTACAGTCAAACGCTTTGATGAGTTTGGACATAGGATACCACCTGTTTGAACCTGGTGAGTCAAGATAGTACAAGCAGCATCCAGATCAATCAGCCCTTCTCTCATTGCCTCTTCAACAGTCATTTGGTGTCCTGTTTGAGGATGAATGATACCCCCGGAAAACAGCTGAGCACCTAACAACCTGAACATAGTTTCTCTCTCTATGAGTCCTTCATGAGCTGCTCTCAAAACAGTTATCTTCCTTCCACATTTTAGCATTATCCTCCCTCTTTCTTGTGGAATCACAGGTAAAAGCCTCAAGCCCGTTTCTTTATGTATGAGTGTTCTGTCGAGCAACTCCTCAAGGGAGAGCCTTTCAGCAGTGTTGGGGTCAATGAGATTTCTGCACATGTCATGGCATTCCAAGAGCTTGGTATACAATGCAGCAGAAATTAATTTCTTTTGAAAAGCTTGGTGCAAAGTCAGATGTTCTCCTGTGTCTGATATCCTTAGGTGCCCTCTGGAAAGCTGGATTTCAAGAATTTTAATAGCCAGAGATTCTGAAATTAGACCCTTTTCCAAAGCAGCTTCGACTGGTTGTGTTGTCAACTGCAGTTCTGAAATGACTGTCTTGGCATTCTGCAAATCTTGCAGTTGTAATATAGCTGGTTCATCAACAAGTCCATGGGCTTTTGCTTCTTCAAGGTCAAAACTCCTTCCCAAAGCTGGTGAAATTAAACCTGATAAAATAAGCTGGCTCTGAAGTAACTGAATTCCAGTGTCATAGTCAAGAAATCCTTTATAAACTGCCTGCAAGACTGAAAAGATCTCTCCGGTGGTCTGATCAATGATGCCAGCTATAACTCTGTCCACCTAAGAGTACAAAAATATAATTTTTCAGTGTTTTATATAGTGTAAAGATAAAATCTTTGAAATTTGATATTTATCCACGTACAGCATAAAATCACTTACTTACCAAGGTTGGATCAAGACTGTGAATGTTAGCAGTTCAATGCAGAAATGATCTATGTCAGTGATTCAACAGCACACGGTGTGATAAAAGATCAGAACACGACATGCATCAGTGAACCAAAAGCCTATGCTCTGCATACATCAATATGGTTAGTGAAAGACAACAGAACTGATGATCATATAGTGAGCAAAAAGGACATGTACCTGGAAGGCAAACTGTCATGCTGATCCTGTGCTTTGTGAGAGGTTAGGATATTCAGAAAACAGTGTGTGGTACAAAAACACACATGCTATTCATGTTTACAGCATACAGCACTTGTAGACAGACATCCAAACAACAAGAGTTAAGTATTGTAGCCACTTGAATGGATGACACCTGGTTTGCACTGAAAATCATCAACTGGGAACAACTTTAAAAATTTTGTGCAAAATAATCCCTCTATACATATTTGTTGGCACTTTGCAATACATTTAAGAGGCAAACAGTGGATTGTATTATAGTTAGAGTTTAGGTTCCAAATTTATTTTAGTCGAAAAACTGATGAACGTTTGAAATATACCTTGTATAGTCTAGGGAATTTTCATTTATCACTATGTTTTTAAAGAGCAGAAATTTTAATGGGAGTCAATGTATGGTAATTAAAAAGAAGGATTAAGTGATGTATGATTCTTCAGTCTTAGTTCATGCAAGGCACAAAGTATAAAAGCCTGTTCATAAGTAAGACTCTGTATTTTCAAGTATACACATCCAGCTATGCTCCTAATTAGACAATTAGATTGAAAGTTGACAGTCAATAAGTTCTCATTTTGACTCTATAATGCACACAACTCAATGCAGTTTTGTTTGTTTTTTTAGTGCTAATATATTGGTTCATAACCATGCAATAAATCAAACTTAGAACATATTCCATAGCCTGCAACATAACTCAAACTATAGGATACCTTTTCATCCATTCTTTCATCATCTACATTTTGTTCCTCTTGCAACTGTTTCAAATCTTCATTGGATAACAGTTTATAACCTTCTTGCAGGGACTTCACATGGTTTTCCATTTCATTTTTCTCCTCCTCTGTCATTCTGGGGGTGGGGGTGGGTGGGGAGATAGCAGATATACATGAAAGAGCTAGCTGTTTCCAAACGTTTTCAGTAGAAAAGATATAGGTAAGTAGTACACAAAAAGATAAACCAAGATTCTTGTGAATCCTGGGTTAACGTGAATGAACAATTATTAATATTCATGTTTTATTTAGCAGTCTACAGCATGATCCATTTGCCTCTTACACATGTTAAGAGTTACACAATAAGTGAAGGTTACTCAGTTCATTTAAACAGAGGAAAGCTCCACACTAGCTCCACAATGAAAGGGGGGGGGGGGAGGGGAGAATGTCAGCCACCAGTACAGTTTTTACCAATTATGACTGTTTCAAATAATTCATTTTGTGTTGTAAACACTGTTTGAGCCCCAGTACTTAAAAATGGTGAGAGATTCTGGAAACAATTTTTTGGAAGAGAGTCTTGAAATCCAAACCATCACCAGAAAGCATAGAAAAACTCTCATAAGTTGACAAGTGGGGAGAAAAATTGAAAATCCTAATTCGCTCATGAAAGAATGAAATAAGCAAAGATTTATATTGCTAACCCAATGTGATGTAAGATTCAATGGAATCACCAAAGAATTCATTTCCGTTCAATAGAACATCATAAATCCAGCACACAACATGAAGGTCCATCTACAGGGAAAGTCTCTACTTGCTTTTTAAGGACAAATAAAGTCTGTTTCAGGCAACCTTCCACTGGGAGTGTATTCCAGATGGTAGGTGCTACAACCAAGAAGGCTTTAACTCCAATTCCTATTAACCTAACAGCATAGAAGGCCAAGTTGAATGCTCTTTATTAATTAAATTAATGGCAAAGGGGGGTAGTGCTTAAACATGTCAGTCAAGGCCCTCTAATTCCACATGGTTAATTCAAACATCTAGGTCTGATTCAGCAACAAACAAGGGTACAATTAAAGCTTCTAGAGATCTTATTTCTGGGGTATACCCACAGGTTCTATACACTTGAAAGCTCAACATTATTACCAACCAGAAATGGCACAGCTAACTTTAAAACAGTGTTAACATGTACAACAACCACAATGAACATACTTATCGCCATGTTTTGCTAAAAATGACTGTGCTGTTTGTAAAGCTTCTGATATCTGTTCTTTTTTCACTGATAGCTCATCAGCAGATATCTGGAAGGAAAGAAAAATATTTAAGTTTGCATAGCTCTAATCAACCAATATATATAAGAAAGAGATATAAAATACAGTTTACATTAAAGCAAAACTATGCAAAAGGACAAACATTGTATTTATTATGAGCAATCCTATGCATCTCTGCTGTGAAGTAAGCCTGAGCATTGAGACCAAATGGACTTTGTCTCTTGAAAGGCATAAGGCTACTATTCTATATTTTCTTAGTTGGAAGTAAATCTTTCTGAACTCAAAATGCATGCTTCCCAGTAGAGTTTAAAAGATGGCTCTATACAAAGTATGTCCTATTTGTCACAGTATGAATTCTGATGAATTCTACAGGTAAGCTAACACAAATACAGGTAAGTGTTATTTATTTTATATACTTATATCCAGCCCTTCTCCCAACATGGGATCCATGAAGGCTTTCAACAAGTTAAACAAATTAAATGAAGTATAGTTAAAAATGCATTAAAGTTTCACAACAAAACAATTAAATGAACCATGCTATTTAAAGGTAAAAGTCTAAAACACATTTGTAAACACATTCATTAGTTGATCTGTTTCTGCACAATTTAGTCTTATTCTCAGTAACCATCCTACTCTTTGTTTTAGACTATTTGCACATTAGTCTATCATTCTAAATTAAGAACAAATTGGACATTACTTTTTAAAAAGAGCTTTACTAACGCAACACTCTACAATTGAAGATGTCTGTGCATTGCTACCATTTTGAACATTAGATAGTCCAAAGGAATGCATCACTTTGGGGATTTGTTTTCTGGGACAAGCAAAACTAACTTATATTTTATTGTCTTATTCCAAGCCAGGAATGTTCAAACTAGAGTATTTAGGTTTTTCTCTAGAATATAACAAAACTATATTTTATAATCTCTCAATAGAGGTGGCAATGGGAAATTAAAATAACGAGGATCAGTGTCACCTAGGTATGGATTCAAGCAGTTCAAAGGTGAAGATATGAGTAAGTCCTCCTTTGTCTGCCTTCAAATCTCCAGGGCTATGTATAGAGGATTATAGGGCGAAGCAGAGGACCCAGTTTGAGTGGCTGAGATTTTGCCAGCACCACTGCAACTGCACGGCCCGCTTCCAAAGCAGGCCACCACCACTGTCCCAAAGGCAGTACCACGAGGAGTGGATTATTTCCGCTCCTTTTTGATCCGGTCCAAAAGACCAAATCACGGTGACAGAATAGCTTCTGGACTCTTTGGAGGTGTGTGCCATCTGAATGCCCCCAAAAGAAGTCACTTCTTTTGGCCTGTGTATTTCGGGCCTATATCATCAGAGGTGCGTTTGGTGAGGATGATGGAGACGGCCTTCTCAGTGGCTCCTCCCAATTTATGGAATTCTCTCCCAAGAGGCTTAGTTGTCCTCCTTTTAACTTTCTGTTGGCTGGCAGGCAAAGAGCTTTTTATTCAGGCAGATCTTGGGCTTTTAAGCTGCTATGGCAGAATAATTATTCTAATGGGGTATGTTATGCTGTTATCTTTTTACTATGCTTTAATGTGTTTTAAACTATTGGAATTTAGTGTTTTTAGTAGAACTGTTCAGCTTTTTAAAAGCTTTTGTATGAAATAGGTTTTTGGTGTACTTTGTTTTTAATTTGACATGAGTTGCATTCAGTCCTATGGCAGGAGAATGGCAGGACAAAAATAAAATAAAATAAAATAAAATAAAATTAGAAATCTGTGTGACTTTCCCTTTATTGTTATTGTAATCCTAGCCTGAATACATAGGAAGCTTCCACAATATTCAAAATGGAAAAGTGCCTTAGCATGAGGGGAAGAGTCTGCTAGATCTGTTTTCCTGATTTATGTACATGTATTACATGTACACATGTACACATGTACATGTATTACATGTACATATGTACACATACTACCCTACTCCTAATACATGTATTACTTACCCTACCCTACCCTTAATTACATGTATTATTAACCCTAACCAGGTGCTTTCAATATATGTGACTGGTTCCTAATACCTGAAGGTAACCTGCTTCTCTCATCCTATAGAATTCACAAAACTGAAAGAAGTTTACAGAATTGTTTTAGTCTAGTCCACTTCATTCCAAAGAAAAACACTGTTCTTTCATGTTAAAAGAGCTACATAAATTCATATTATAGAGATACATACTGTATACTAAGGATGCTATGTACTATTTAAAGTACACACACAGTTTCAAAAGTGCTCTAGGCACTTGAACATTAATGTTTTTGTCACTGCAGACTCCATCCAACAGATGCCTACAGTACAAATTACATGAAAATATATGCACAGCCATCACAGAAAGGAAGGCTGCAGTCCTAGAAATTTTGTTGTTGTTGTTTTGCTTTTCTAGCATCTAATAGTATTCATGTCTACAAAAAACTACACATCTTATTTGTGTGCAATTTTGGCCCTCCAGTTCTTGATAATGGCAACTTCCATCATTCCTATCCAACACAGTCAATGATGAAGAATGATGAGAGTTACAGGTCAACATCTGGAAGGCTACAGATAGCCCACCCTTCCTTATCTAAAGATATACTGTGATAGGGGACACTTTTTTTTAACTACAAAGGATGATAGTTCTATAGTATTCCTCTAAGTATCTGAGAAGCTATCATTTTGAATGATCTCAATGAAGTGATTCACCAAATAAAACAGCTTCAGGGGACTTCTGATTAATATTGGCATTACAAATGAGCTGCTCTAATAGACTGTGATTCTTTGAAGCTTTTCATATTTTTTTTCAGTGCTCCCAATGCTGTATCATGTGCTCTTTGTAAAATAGTCTGTATAAATGTGTACATATATGTATAAATGTTCTGCTGGTATACAGGAGAGTTACGTTGAGATTATTTTAAAATGTGCTACAGATAAATTCAAGATTTGCCCTACACAGCAAGGATTAAATCGTGCAACTCTCCAGATGTTGTTGGACTGGAGCTTTTATCATCCCCAGACATCATAACCAATGTTGAGGAGTGCTGGGAGCTGCATTCCAAGAATAACTAGAGAGCTTCACTCCTAATTTACCAGCATTACGATGCAGGCTGAATTTACTGGCACTCTAAAGAAACAACAAAAAGACTGTTATCCTCTTTTAATGGAGACTCTCAAGGTGATGGCTGTGGCTTGTATAGTGAAGCCTGCACTGAGGAATTAAGGGTGCAACAAGTACACTTGTGCGGTCATAATACAACTCATATTCCTTGAAGGCAATAGTCCTCTAACGGAGATATAAATAAGTCCTCCCCCTCCTCCTTCTGTACAACTTTATTTGCCTTCAGCTTTCATGCATTGAGAATGTTGCACTGTTAAGCAGAAATGGCCAGTGTCTTTCTCTCTCCTTCCCAGTTCCTCTTCCCCAGAGTGCTCATATCACTATTATGGACACTGCAAGTCTGTACCATCTACAGCTGTATGTGGTACTGAAGCCACGTGTAGTAATTCGGATTTCTCAGGGGGAAAAAAGGATATTGGACATATGCATACTAGTGTTACCTACTTTCAAGGTGGGAATTATGTTGCGTCAGTTATTGCTGGGCTGCAACTCCCAGCTGTCTTCAATGCTGGCTATGCTGGCTAGGGCTGCATCTCTACTGTAGAATTAATGTAGTTTGACACTGTTTTAACAGCCATAGCACAATGCTATGGAATTCTGGAATGTGTAATTTTAGCCTTCTCTGTCAGAGACTTCTGATATCTCAACAAACTACAAATCCCAGGAATCCATATGATGGAACCATGGAAGTTAAAGCAGTGTAAAACTGCGTTAGGTCTTCAGTGTGGCAGTAGCCTAGGTCTGCTTGGAACTGCACCTGGGTGGGTCACACAGTTCCTACTCCAGTCTAATCTACATTTTATTTTGTTGGAAAAGTGATGACTATATATTTTTAAGGGCTTAAATTAGAAGTCACTGTTGAGGGGTAAGCTTGTATCTTTCTACTTGGCTTGGAAAAGTTTGTTTGTTTGTTTTGAGGACCTCCCAGAAGGTGTCAACTATCTGGAATCTGGATTTAATTTTCCCAAGCTCTGTCCGCTCCTGTGAATATTCATATATTGCAGAGGTGGGCCAAATGTGTCCTGCAGGGCACAATCCTGGAGGCCAAATCCTTTTTTTATGACCTGCACCTTTTGAGGCGTAGTGGTTTGAGTGATAGCTTCTGGCTCTGGAGACCAGGGTTTGAATCCCAGCTTGGCCATGAAACCCACTGGGTAACCTTGGTGAAGTCATACACTCTCAGTCTCAGGGGATGGCATTGGCCAACCTCCTCTGAAGAAACTGGGCAAGAAAACCCCATTATAGGTTTGCCTTAGGATCACTGTAAGTTGGAAATGACTTGAAGGCACACAACAACACCCTTCCAGACTATCCTTTTTCTAAGCAAAAAAAAGGGTAAATTGTCTCTCCTGGACAACTCAAGGAGCAACAATTGACCATTTAAACAGGCGACAGAGCCCCTGTCCTGTTTTTCAAAACTAGGAGTCCATTTTTTCCTAGTCTATGTGGCCCTCAGTGGGTTGTTGAGGCAGAAAATGGCTCAGTTCACCTAGGATCAAATTTACACTCAGTTGCAAAGCCAGTGGATGCTCACTGGGCAGTTACTCTAATCCAGAACTACTTCATAGGCCTTTTTGTGTACACTGACATTTTTGTCTTTTAGTAAAAAGCACTTCGGTTCACCTCACTCCGGTGGAGGTATCTGATTTTTGCCTACCCTATCTTAACCTCTGTAATCCTGTGTCCCTTATTCCATTGTGGAGAACACTTGGGGGGAATCAGTCACACACACACAGGTTGAGAAAGGAGAAGGGAAAGCATTGTCTAAATTTGGTTTTTATTTTTAAACCTGGATGTCAATATCAGAAAGGTGTCTGAGAAATTTAAAAATACTGTCACATATATTTCTTTTAAACGAATCAAAGACCATGCATAGCATGGTCCTTGATTTCTTCGTTTTTAAAAAGTGCTTCAGTCACATTTGCCTCTTTAGCAGACATAAAGAACAAAACCAAACAACACAGGTTCATGCAATTGGTGCTACCTAATCTCAAGCAATATTTTAATACCTGCTTCTTAGGAAAATCTGCTTTTTCAGGCCTTTCTCCACCACCTTCGCTGAGACGCTTGGTGACGTTTGACACCCATTTCAATAAATCCCCAGCTTTTTCAACATGTTCCTTCTTTTCCTCTTCCACTGACTTCTGGTGAACAATGAGCATTGTAAAAATATGTGTTTTAAACTGACGTGACATTAGCTTTTCGCCATATACAAAATAAAAACCTCAAGTAATACACAAGTAATACAAATCCCAAGAACTTTACTACCAAAGATGACAGATTAAAGAAGCTTTATTTTATTTTGTTTAAATGTCAGTTATCGTGTTTTTCTGATGCAGGATATTTTTAATGGCTAATAATTTTTTTAAAGCATTAAGCAAACTGACTCATTTGAAACATCTGCAAAAAAGTCAAAATAGTTGTTATGATACATATTGGCACACACAGATATATACAGCTGAACAAATTCATGTTAAAAATCTCTACCACTGCATAATTAAAATCTGAAGAAGTGCTTAATGTCAAACTGTAGACTTTGCATTAGATGTACACTCAAATTAAGATAATGTGATGTTGAAGAAGTCACTAAATTCCAATAAAGTAAAATAATCAACAGCTTTGCTCTGAGTATAACATTTTATATGCTTAAAATGAATATCAAATTATAGTTACCATTTCTAACCATTTTACAACCCATATGATTCCAAAATATATAAAGACTCGCAGGACAAAATGTGGGGGGAAAAAGGTCAAAGGTCTCTGAAATTTCTATCACCAGTAAGCGTTAAATTCATATAATTTAGGCTGCATCTGCAACTGCACTGCAGAAATAATCCATATAATTTAGGCTGCATCTATACTGGATTAATTGTCATAGCTCAATGCTCTAGGATTTGTAGTTTTGTGAGATATTTAACTTTCTCTGTGAGAGAGGTATGGTGTCACAACTAACTACATTTCCCAGAATTCCACAGACTGACCCATGGTAGTTGAAGTGGATTATTTCAACCTGGATTATTTCTGTAGTGCAGCCACAGGATCCAATTCCAAACAGAAGAAAAGGAGCAGTTCCCATTGATCACAATGGGTACTACTTCCATGTAAAAAAGCTTATGATTGCACTGTTAAAAGAATGTTAAATATTTGTAACAGACTCTAAACTAGGAACCTAGAAACTAGCATCCTTTTCAAATACTGTTTATGAGACTAGCATAAAAGGAAACTAGCATCCTTTTCAAATATTGTTTATGAGACTGGACTATGAATCCTTGCAGATTTACATGGATTTTGTTATCATATAAATATGAGCACAACACAGCTGAATTTAAGCACTCACCACTGATTTCAATGGGAATGTTAATATGCTTGCCACACTACTTTAAGTGATACCTAGTGTTTGGAGGATTGTACTTCATGTTATATCGAAATGAATTCAGTAAGCCATACTGTTTGACTTCTGAAAATTTTCCAAAAAGAATGGCCAACTCCACCTCCTTGGAGCCCACCCTCAAAAGCAATCTCTCCACTATAAGACATTCCTATCATAATGCTTCCAAATTTGGTTTTTTATACACAGAAAACTACTAATATCAATTCTATGAAGCAGAAGTATAATCCAGATGTAGTTTGTACATGTAAGTACCAATGATTTCAATACAACACAGATTAATTATTGTATTAAATCTTCCGCTGAAATCAATGAAAGAGAAATGTGCTTAACTTTGGTTACAGTAATGGGGCAGCACTAACTCACAGAGTACTGAACACAAAGTCAGCATGCTCTGCTCTGTCTGGAAATCAGTTTCAATATTTTCTAGGAGTCCTGCTGTACAACCAAATAAAATTCTAGGGAATAATTTCCCTAAAGTGGATTGTTTAAATTACGGCAGAACACCATATCCTGCCTGCTTCTAGTAAAGTTGATACAGGATGGCAGCCTCAAATTGTTAAATGATCACTGTGTACAAAAATACAGGCTAGAAATCCCTGAGGAAATTAGCTCAGCTGCTTCTAGTAGTCGTAGCCCTGTGTGGCAGTCAAAAACAGCTTGTTCAAGAGTCTCTTTATATGTCAATTTCCTTTTTGTTTTAGGGCATGTAATACTTTTTAGGTAGAATTTGTCATCTTTCATCTTTGTAGCAGTAACAGCATCAATGACACCATTTTTAATAGCTTCTTCCATTGACAATCTAGAATGAGATTTAGGATCTATCAACCCACCAGTCAGATGCTGATATTCTAGGCAGCGAGTGCCCATTTCTTTGTCTAAGACATTTATGTTAATAGCTTCAGTGACTGACATAACACTCTTTGATATGGGATGGATAATCCCAGTAAAGGCTAGTTCACATTGCTTGATGTGCTTAGCAGATGCCTCATCAATTAGCTCTCTTTGCAAGGCCTCTGCCACACTATATCTCTTCCCAGTAAAGGGATCAATTATACCTCCAGTACTGGCTTGTGCTTCAAGGAATCTCAGTGTTGTAGTTCTATCCACCAGGTTCCTGCGAGAAGCTTTAAAAACGGGTATTCTTTCATTTGTCTCAGACAGCCATATACCAGCAATGGGACTGTTCAGATCTGTACGTGGTTTGGAATTGCTCAACAAAATGTCACCAAACTCATTGACTGTAATTTTCCCTTCTTTGTATTTACTGACCAGTGTTCTGTCCACTTTACCGTCAGCTAATGCTTCGTCAATATTAAACTGCATTCCGGTTTTCAGATCTGTCAGCACAAGGTAAGAGTTACCATGGGAATCAAAGCAAGTGGATTCTTTCCACTGAAATTCTTGTCCTGATAGAGCAAGGTAGGTACTTTTGTCTATCAAGCCCTTTTTATAGGCCTCATATGAAGTCATTTCAGATCCTATTTTAATGTCAATGACAGATATTTTATGAATTTTTTCTGCAGATGGAGTGGTGATTTTTCTCTCCCCAACAGGAAGCAGAAGGCATTTGCTATCTAGATCAAGCAAACACAGCTTCAGCAAATCACTGTAATACATGGCCTGCTTGTTATTGGGATTCTGAAAAGTTTTTGTATT
This sequence comes from Urosaurus nigricauda, assembly GCA_034509955.1. NCBI lineage: Eukaryota > Metazoa > Chordata > Lepidosauria > Squamata > Phrynosomatidae > Urosaurus > Urosaurus nigricauda. Next base: position 248,207,137 of record JAOEGL010000001.1, read on the forward strand.
ACTGGATGATTCGTGTAAAAATTTCAGAATGGTGTTATTCAGCAAGCCCAACTGTACTGCAATCTCAGGAGGAATACGGACACTCCTCACAGGGTCAATAACTCCTCCACTTGCAATCTGAACTTCAAGAATATTTTTTCCTTTATGCCTCTCCAATATTCTGGATTCAATTGCCTGATACACAGAGAGCTTTTTCCCAGAGAAGGGATAGCCTAAAACAGCCTTTTCTGCATCAAGAAGCCTGTTTTTGTATTCATGATCAACAAGTCCCTTGGTAACTGAATCATCAACAGAGTATTTTTGACCAGTTGTGGGATCAATGATAAAACCAGTAGCAGCCTGAGCTTCTAACAGTGCTAACAATGAAGATTTTTCAAGTACTCTTTGCTTAGCTGCAAAAGCAAATGACATCTTGTCTTTGCTAGTTTCAATGTACAATCCTGCTATGGCAGTAGGCTTTGTTAAAAACATCTCAAGGTTTTTTTGAACCTCAGTCACAGATTTCTTTCCTGCGTGGAGCTGTTCTGCAGTGCTCATGTCTAGAAGTTTGGCTTCAATCAGCTGCTTGGCAGTTACATCATGTCGGAGACCTTGAAATTTTATATTATCATATTCAGAAGGAATTATATCAACCTCCTTGGCTTGCTTGTCCTCTAAGACAGAACTCATCTTTGAAATATCTTCACTCCTAAACCCTTCCGATGATCTGTATCCCTGAAGGAGCCTTCCTTCATTACCCAGGTTCTTGCCATTCTCTTGATTTAATGAAGTCACTTCAACATGTACACCATACTGCTTGTTGTTCACTTTCTGCGAATAGGAATTTTTTGACATTATGAAGGATATTACTGATTTAGGCCACAGCAGAGAAAAGCTGTAGAATCTGAACAATAAACACCACAAATCAGCCAACTTTATTCACATTGACAATATGGAAATCATTTGAAGAGGAAAATGGAAAAGAAAGGTAGAGTGTTTAAAAAAAAGTCAATCTTCTTAATTGAGCACTATGTCTATAATGTTCATATTATTTCTAATAAAGATTGCAAACTTTCAATCCAATGAGACTGTAGCCAAAACAGGTTCAACGAGCAATAAGAAAGGGAATCATTATGCTTAGAGGAAGCCCAGTATTTACACACATCTCTCCAAAGAGGAAAAATCTCAAATTGTAGCATGAAGACTGAGCATGCTTAGTATCTATTGATTAAAGAGAGACGGGGGCAAGAGTGGGATGAATAGCTGGAAAAGAACGTCTCCAAACTGGAGCTTCAGGGCTTAGCTGTAAATACATCATACAAATCTGAGTAATTTGAACAGTTCTATATTCATCCTAGGGAAACACACGTACACTAACAGAAGTAAGACATGTGTGTGTAATGCGATTATAATGATAACTCTTGAGCTTCTGTTGGCTATATATCATTGTTCTTTAGTTTCAAGGGCAATCCATGAAACCTATCATGCTCACCTACTATAAAGTTAAATACATAGGCCAGTCTTCAACATTGGAGCCACAACATCGCAGGTCATAGAATCTCTATACAGTATACAGATTTTGAAAAACCTTGCAAGGGACCATATTTTGATAAATATGGATATTGTTTTATCAGGTAGAAAAAAAAGAAGAACAGAAAAGAATTAAAGAATATTAAGGGACAGAAAGCAGGGGAAAGAAAACTTCAATATCAAGTTGGAGAATGTACCTCCAAAGGATGCAGATGTTTCCCTAATCCCATTTCATAACCGTCTTCATGTCTTGAACTGAGGAATTTGCTGTCTCGCAATTTATCCATTTCTGATATTCTTGTGAGAGGGTTATTCTTATCAATAGTTATCTCAAGCTGCGTACTTGTCTGGGAAACATACTCAGCATAGGATTGTTGAGTTATCCCATTTTCTATTGAGTGTGCCATTCCAGACATCTGGTATGGCTTCTCTCGTGGCAATGAGTCAGTAGCAACCATCTGCAATTTCTGTCCAACCAGCTGTTCAGTTTTACAACCTGGGCTGCTAATCTCAATTTGTCGTCTTCTCAATAAAGGAGAAGTGGTTGTACACAAGTTAAGTTGCTCAAACTCTCTTGGGGAAGTGTCTCCCAAATAACTAAACCCATTTCCCTTCCACCCAAAGTCTAACTGTATGTTCTTTTTGTTGATCTCATTCTGCAACATACGTAACTGATTGCAGTGCTCCCTTTTCTGAAGGTCCATTTGGTGCTTCAAGTTCTCTATTGTTCGTTTCTGAATGTGTAATTCTTCTTCTAGTTTACGGTACTTATGCAAATATTCCATTTCAGCATGCTTCCCTTGTTGTAGTTGCTCACGGCATTTCTGAAGTTTGTCTTGCAGATCATCAATTTGAATCTTATACATCCTGATATTTTCCTGAGCCATGTGCCTTTCTTGCTGCAGAGTAATGCATTCCATCCTTATTCCTGATATGTCATTTTCAGCAATGTTGTGGGATTCCAAGAGTTTTTCAAATTTCTTCCTAAATTCTTCTGCAGAATGCTTAAATTTAATTGACTCTTCCTGAAGCAAAGCTACCTTTTTGCGTGCCATCTGCTCATCCAAAGTCTTCTGGTGGAAATCATCTTGCAACTTTTTCATCTTGCTATTGAGTTCTAGAATATAGGCCTGCTGCTGCTGGATTTTCTGCTCACTCATATTCATTTCCATAGTAAGTGCATTCAGCTGGCTACTTAGGTTTCTCAACTCCATCTCAGCATTCATATTATAAGCATTCTCTCTGTCACATTTCTGCTTAAACTCAGTGGCTAAATCTTTTGTTTTTATTAACTCATCTTCCAGGCTCTTTATTTTATCCAAATGCTCTTGTTCAGCAATTATCTGTTTGTGCAATTCTTCATTTGTGACACGTAGTTGCTCTTTGAAGCTCTCAGCCAAAGCTTTTAATTCATCATTTTTCCTGTCGATAATTTGTCTCTCAAGGATTATCTTCTCTGACTCAGTCCGCACTTCAGTCATCATTATTTTGCTCTCACTATTCGATCTACTAAGCTCTTCAACCTTTTGCTTTAATTTTTCTACCATGTGCTTACTATCAGCTAAATCATCTTTCAGCCTTTGAATATTAAACTGGCTTTCTTTTTCTTCTCTTGTTTTTTGAAGCAATTGTTCTTGCATCTTTCTAATTTGTTCCTGCAGGTTGCTGGCTTCCCCTCTAAGTGAAATTGTTCTCTGTTCAGCAACCAGTTTTTCTTGCTGAAGAGAACTGATTTGAGCATTTAACTGTTGAACAGTAATCTCACTCTGTGTATGTATTCTAGCCAGCTCTTCCAACTCCCTCTTTAACTGTACCCTTTCTTTCTGAAGTGACTTCAGCTCTTCTTGATATTTTATATTTAACTTTTTAAGATCCATGGCCTCCTGCATTACCTCTTCAGCTTTGCTTGTGGTCTTCTGCAGCTGCCTGTCAAGTTCTTTCAGTTGCTCCAAGTATCCTTGCTCTACCAGTTCTTTTTGATCCAGTTCTATCTTAAGACATCTGAGAGAGTTATTGGCCTCATCTAATTTTTCTTTTAGTAAGCGAGACTTTTCTTCAGATGATGCATTTTGCAATTCAAGTTCATTCAGTTCATATTTTAAATCTTTAATTATTTTTTCAGACTTTTTGTTGGCAAATGTTAGCTCATGCACCAACTGCTGATATTCATCTATAGTCTTTATTTCTTGCTTTTCTCTGAAAATGTCTGAGCCTAACAGGGTTTCTCTTCCTATTAGAGTAATTTCCCTTCTAATTTCTTTTATTTCCTTTTCTCTAAATTTGTTCTTCCCTAGACTGCCTTGAAATTCAAGGTCTCGTTCCATTTCCTTAATTAGCATCATAAGCTTTGCCTCTTCTGTAGTTTTCTTCTTCAGCTCTTCCATTAATGCTTTCTTTTGCTGCTCCAAATCTTGAAGATTTGTGTCTTTCTTTCTTAAGTGGTCTTCAAAAGTCTTTCTAACCCTGTCACTTTCCTCTAATTGAATTCTGAAAGCCCTGAGGTTTTCTTCAACTATACTTCTTTGAGCCTCAGCTTTCAAAGTGAGCTGTTTCACACGTTCCAATTCCTCTTCTGCAGCTTCTTTCTCCTTAATAATATCATCCAGTTCCATGCGGTATCGTTTTGCTTCTTGTTCAGCCTTGCTTTTCTGAAGAGTAATCTCTTCTATTTTCTTCTGCAGTTCCTTCATTTGCTTTTCTGCATCTTCCTTTGCTTTTGGAAGTTCTTCTTCCAGCTGGAACTTCTGTCTCCTCAGTTCCCCTAACATCTCCTCAAGTTCTTTTATCCTTTCCATAAGTTTCCTGTTCTCATTCACTACTGCCTTTTGTTGCTGTTCCAGATCAGAATATTCAATGCGTACAAGTGCCTCCTTATTCTTCAGGTTCTGGTGGGGGAAAACAAGATACAAGAAACATTAAAATCTATTCTTTTAAAAAGTTAAATAGGAAATTATAAATACACTGCAATTTTAATGCATAGGTGCAGATACTTACAAACAGCATCTACGACACAGAAGCTGCACAGAGTGTGTATTTCCCACCACCAAAACCGTCACCTCCAGAAAGCCACCACTAGTTAAAGCAAAGAGAGAGCTGCACGAAGGGATTCACCAAATGTAGTCCTCCAGAAGAATCCCTTGGCTCACAGGACAACAGCTGTTTCATGTTCTGAAGATAATGCCCAGAAGCTTGCTTGCATGTGTCCTTGATTCACATCACGCAAGAATACAGCACTTCAGAATTTTATGGTTAGATATGAAAATGAGAGTGTTTTTTGTATCTATGACAAAACAACTAATACAGATTTATGATTGCCTTTATAAAACAAAAAGATTACCCATGTCCTTCAAGAATAATCATTATTCAAGCTATTATAATGAGATGTTAGTTTGACTCTTTCCTGAAAATAAAACAAAAGTAAGGCTCATTTTCTTCTAAAATGAAAGGCAGTGGGCTGTTGTCGTTTTTTCAGCCTTCATTCTATTGTACTATCACTATCTACCAATAGATACTAATGCTTATTTCCTATCTTCTTCCTACTTAATTGAATCTAATTAATTCTGAAAACACTACCCACCCTGCAGTTTAAGGTGATCTGATGGGTGGCCAGACCTCTCAAGAGGTTCTTGACTACATGTTGCAACCCAGTTGTGGAATATCCCCTCCTTGGAGTTGTAATTGACGCCAATGTTGGTTTCTTTCTACCACCAGATCAAGACACAGTTTTATTAAAGCCTTTGTGACATAATTAACTCCATAGTTTTATCTGGACACTTCCCTGAAATTCCACAATAAATGTCAGGGTGTAAGAATTTTATTAAATTAATAAATACAGTGCACCCACGCCATACGTGGGTGCACTATATGTGGCTTTCAGTTTATGCTGAAGCTGCCTGACAAAAGGATGAATGGTGCACGCACCCGCAGTGCGCACACTCTGCTGTGCCGCGAGCACAAGCCCCATTATATTGAATGGGGCTTGAGCATACTCGCTTTTTGCCTTACACGGTGGGTCCAGAATAGATCCCCCACATAAGCTAAAGGACCACTGTTAATAAAATTTGCTATAGATATTTAGAAAAAATATTAACATTTCACAGTGGTGTTGCTGTTTGTTTCAAAGTGAGAATTCTGCTTGTATTTTAGTCATTCTGATGAGGTGTACAAATAGCCACCCAGAGATTAAGAGGACAGTTATCATGGATGAGATCCAATCTTAGTCATACTGAAAGTACACCAGGTGAAATCAGTGCAATGCATTTCGCCATGACTAACTCATAACCAAATCAGTTTAGCCGATCAGCTTCAAGTGCAATTAATTCTGGATCCAGCCCAAAGACAGATGAATGAATAATTAAGCAAATCAAATTAATCACTTTTCCCCTGTAAAATATCTTTATCAATTTCAAAAATGCTTAGGGGTTACAGTAGGCCCTTGTTATCTGCTGAGGTTTGGTTCCAGGACCCTTCATGTATAACCAAATCCATGGATGCTCAAGATGCACAACAAAATGGTGTCCCATATATAAAATCGAAAATCAAAGTTTGCTATTTGGAATTTATACTTTTTTGGAATATTTTCAACCTATGTATGCTCAAATCTGTGAATAAGAAATTTGTGGATAAGGAGGGCCAACTGTATTTTGAAGTCATTTTGATTTGTATAATACTGCTTTGATTTGATTTGATTTTGAATGTACCATAACTTGTATACCTCTTTCTTTCATTCTTTACTCTCTTCCTCTTGGCCTTTCTTTTCTATGTACATCCTTGCTTCCATGAGTAGTTCATCACTTCCTGTGCCTACATATTTTGGCCTTACATCTTGTCTCAGTCTAAGCTGATTACCTTCTTCAAATAGCTTTCAACTACTTGTGTCACGACACTTTTTTTAAAAAAAACTTACTGAATTAAGTTTAAAATACAATTATACTTCTAACCCTCAACAGTACAGTGTTACTTATGGTCAAAGGCAAAGGAACACGTACAGAACAAACATAAGTCTTGAAGTTGTTGAATTGTTGCCTTTCTCAAGACAGTTCACTTGTCTATCAACAGTGCTGATACAAATATCTCTCTAGGCAACATTAGGCCTTATCTTTCCAGTGTCATAGAACCTTTTACCTAGCATTGACACACACACACACACACACACACACACACAAAAGCTTTTTCTGCATGAACACAAAAAAACACTATGAGAAAACCAAACAGACTGTTCTGGGTCAAACTCACATGCACTGATATAAAGTTCATGCTTCCTTTCATGGTCAACTAATTTGGACTTGAGACTTTATTCCCCTCTTTATTTTCCTACTTTAGGAAATGAACATCATTATATAATTATTATTTGAATATCATAATCCTGAATCCACAGTTTCATTGATGATACTTTCCGTCATGCAATCATTTAATCTATACAGTTCTTAATCTATATAACCTGCTTTTCTATTATATTTCTCTTAGACAACCAATATTAATTTGCTTTGGATCCATACAGTCTTTCTGGTGAAGCTGAAGTCTAAAATTGCGCTTCTTAGAGCTATATAACATGATTTGTTAGTTTCTTTCTCTTCACCAGAAAGATAGTGCATTAGTATATTTTAATTGTTTATTTAGTTGTCTTCTTAATTTCCCCATGGGTTTTCAGCTGCTTGGAGCATCTTTTTTCCTTATAAGGGAAATGATTTTTTTATTCCAATATTTCTTCCCTCACTGTATCAGAAATCTGTGAGAATATTTTTCCTGGCAAAAATCCGAAAGGCAAGCACACGGCTGGGGCTGATTCATATGAAATAATCTCCTTTCTCCTCCCTTTGCTGATTTCTACTCAATGGCAGCTCAAAATTACTAATGCTGTCTGCTCTTGCTTTCTCTTTCAGAGAACTGAGTATTGTAAGTTTCTTCTTTTCATTCTTAAAACATGCACCATCTCCTCCAATTAGCTTTCTCTCTTTTTTTTACATGCCACCAATAGATTTACTGTCATTCATATTTGCAGACTGAATAGAAAAGGCTTTTCCAGAAATGTCTTGCTCAATGACTCATCACAAGAATGACTGATGCATCTTTGTTTACCTCCTCTCACCCTTCACTCTTCATGCTGACATCACTATTTATGTCATATTGAAAACTGCCTTAGTTTTCAGCATACTGTCTGAATGGTCTCTTTATTTCAGTGGTATTTTTGAACTGATACCCTCAATCAAATATAACTTCTTCTCTTTTGTGTGGCAGCCTTCCATCCAGAGTTGCATTTCTTCTTAAAAACTCGGGAAACCTCAGCTGCTTTTTCTCATCTCTGGAATTAATCAGCCATATACTGACCATCCCAACAGCATATTCATTTGAATTCAGATTAAACGTAACCTAGGGCCTAAATACTTCAAAGGTACCATGTCCGGTCTGACCTTGGAAGCTAAGCAGTGTCAGCTCTGCTTATTACTTGGAGACTGCTAACAAATACCAGGTGCCGGAGGCTCTATTTCAGAGGAAGGAACTGATAAAACCACCTCTGAATATTTCTTGCCTACGAAACTCACATAAGTTGCCATAAGTTGACAGGCAATTTAAAGGCACATAAACTTTGTCTCAGCATTAAAAAATACCTTGCTGCATTTAGATAAGACATTATAAATGGCATCAGAGAGACTGGTATCTCAAACCATTTGTATATACATATTTTAGAATATTTGAAAAAGAACCTGCAGTTACAGAAACCCAAAGTCACTGCTTCAATTTCCAAGTTTTAAAAGCTGTTCAGAGATTTGCAACCAAATTAGAAGCTGGTGACATACATTATTTCCCCAGCCCTGTAATTTACTCACAAACCAGGTTATCGTGCAAGTTTCCCAGATTTAATTTTTTAAACTATGGGTATACAAAAATAAAAATAAATTAAGGCTTGCCTATTGCCAGGAAAATTAGAATTTATCTAAAAAGTGTGACTAAATGCTTTGTTGCAATTTTCACACTTCTCTGGTCTTTTAAGTGTCTTCAATACTCAAAGGCACAATTCAGATGAATTTGCCCACCCACTCAAATGACATGATATTGCTTTATCCTCAAGGTGACTCACTGAACTGCCAAATGAAAACAGCAGAGATTCTAACACTATTAATGGAATGCAAGATTAGAAAGAAACATGTTGAGGAAAATTAGAAGTTCTTGAAGGAAATGAAAGCTCACTATAAAAACAACTCCACATCATTAAATCTCTTCCATAACTTATGGCAGTACAAGTGAGGTATGACTCAGATTTACTGGATGCCTACTAGTTTTTCTCTCCCTTGGAGATTGTCATAAAGATTGAATATCCTGCAAGAGAATTTTAACAATACAGCTGTACAACTAATAAGCTTTTCTGCAAATTGAGCTAAGAAAATTTCAAGCCATCTTTTTAAATATGTGCATATGATCCATGACCCTATTAGAATCATACATGACTCCAACTATTTCCACAAAGGACATAAGTACACCCATCATCTGTTTTCCATACATGTGTATCTCCTAACTTACTGCTTTATTGTTTCCTTCGCAACATTTTAACTTACCTCTTCCTCCTCCAGCCTTTTCAGAGAATCACCTGCAAACTTTATATACTGAGTCATCAGGGTTACCAGAGCTGTATACCGGGTTCGTAAATCCATAAACTGCAATAAAAAATGAGGGGACTAATCAGGCTGATAGAAATGCTGTGGCACCTTTTTTAAAATAAGAAAAAATAACATTGCACAATGTTTTCTGAAAGAAAAAAGGGGTCTTTGGAAAATAGAGCCCATATTTCACAATGCATTATTGTGTCTTTGTGAGTTACAATATAAAAGCTACAATAGAAGTATGAATGTTAGGTAAAAAGATCGCTGAAATATTCAGTGTAACAAATAGGGTGTTGAGTGGAGTTGAAATCCCTCTGCTCTGTAGCAGCTGTGGAAATGTTCCCAGGAATAAAAGATGAAAAACCAATTCATCATGGAATTAACCTTGTAATCTCTCACACAATACATCATTTTATAATAGTTTTCTATTTAAGTGATGGTCTCATTCAATATCCTGCATTAGAAGGGGTGCTTAGGGATCCTAAAAAGACTGTAGAGTTACAGCCATCTTTAGAAACATAGCTTAATTCTTTGTTTTCTGTATCTCATCCACAGATGCATCACAGGTTATATTCCACTTTAATTATATTCACCTCTGTAATACTGATAGCTGGACTTACAATTGTAAGAAAAAAAATGCCTCCATGCATAATCACAGCTTGGGATCTGAACTCTGGTCTAATATTTTTATTGTCTCATTGGTTTCCACGTTTTAGTTTAGGTTGTATGCCCTGGTTATATTCCTAAAAATATGAGCATAATCATATAGGGTCAAATGGGTCATTTAACAGATCATCCCATGAGCAGTTTGATATTCTCAGAGCTTATTATGGGAGGCATTCAAGACTTCCTTGTGCAACCGGTAGCTGTAATGATATACAACAGTGGGGATGAGACCCCAACTACCTGTTGTACTTGCATGCCATTGCCAGTGGAGGGGACAACCATCCTGGCAGAGACTATTTCTACTAAGAAGCACTTTCCTCTATAATGTCTGGCTCTGCTCACCACAGATACAAACCTAAATGTTCTGCATGCAGATCTTATGTTTTACAAGTAAGTGGCCATTTCTCCTCTGATGAACCTTCAGTTATATGCCCCTAAGACCCTTTGAAATTTAATCATATTCAGACACATGAAACTGTGCACTGAAATAATCCTACCTGCACCATATAAAATGAGGTACAGGTTGAGTATCCCTTATCCAGAATTTCAAAATGCTCCAGAATCCAAAACTGTCCACATGAGTGGCTGACATAGTGACACCTTTGCTTTTCTGGTGGCTCGGTGTACACAAACTTTGGTTCATACACAAAATTATTACAAATATTATGTATAAAATATATGTGTAGAAGGTGTATACAACACATAAATGAATGCTTAGTTTAGCCTTGGGTACCATCTCCACAATATCTCATTATGTATATGCAAATATTCCTAAATCCAAAAAAGAATAAAAAACCCAAAACACTTCCAGCCCAAAACATTTCAGATAAGGGAAACTCAATCTGTAGTACTCATTTCACCGACCCACCAAAGAATGGAAGGCTGAGTAAACCTTGGAGCCTTGGGATAGAGCTCATACCTTGTGGCTGCACTAATGGCATTTAACCACTGTGCCACCAGGGCACAAGCTATCTTCAAGATAACAGAATAATGTATTAGATAATGCTGTGGGAGGGAACACAGAAATGCCCACTGAACAGCCTGCCCTCTAATCTCAGTAATTCTGGTGGCCTGATTGCAGTTCTACAAGCCTGAAGGGGCTGCTAATGAATCCAGTGCTAGTTAAAGGAAAAACTGTTGCTATTAACTGGCTTGGCTTGCACCGTCAATTGAATATTTTTAAGAGAGACTTCAAAAACTCATCTTTTCCATTATGTTTTTTTTCCCTGACTTGCTACATTTCAAAACTGTATTTAGCTTATCTGTCCTCCTGCTGCATATTTTAAAACATCTGTGTTTTTTTGTTTTTTTATCATCATCACCATCATCAACCACTTGGGTGCAGGGGAAAGGTTTGAGTGATTTGGATTTTTACATTGTATTTTAGAATTTTAATGCTCTGGTATGTGAACTGCCTTGTGAGGACTTGATCCAAAAAAGCAGACCTGCAAACCAAAAAGTAAACAAACCTACCTCTTGAATAATAAAATCAGAGGAACTTTGCATTCTTCGGCGTTTCACAGGAGATTTTTGCTGAGAGTCAACCATGGCTCTATATGTCATTGTCTGCAATTCATAGTCCTGTAGAAGAGAAACAAAAATCAGCAAAGTTGCAAGCTATTTGTTCTATGGGAAAAGTATTGTGGTAGTTCAGTACACACACACACACACACACACACACACACATATAATGACAGCATACTGTAGTATTATAAAGTAGTATCATATAGCATGCCATAGTATTATAAAATGCTATGTAACTACCATTTAACTCATATCATTGGGAAACAAACAGGTTGTTCCATGTTGTTTTTGCAACATGTAAAATTTCTACCTGAGTGATTAGAGGAATTGTATGCTTAGAAGTCATGTCAAAACACCCCCTGAAATCAGCTTGTGCACAGTGGGTGGGAGCAGCTGTGGACAAAGAGGCCATAATGGTCTTCAAGTATCATATGAAATTTGTTTCTGAACACAAGCTGCTTTTTCAAGAATAGCAAAATGAATGTTGCCATTCTGTATACAGATCAATGCTCATATTTGCATCAAGAATTCAGCAGACAATCAACATTGATGTAGCTTTACCTTTACTGCAGCAGAATATTGCTCTGAGTATTTCTGACATTCATCTAGTTTGTTCTGCTTCATCTCTATTTCAGATACTAGCATCTGTAAATTAAAAAAAATGGAATTTTAATATATCACAGTATCAACATATGCTTATAGGCTGGCATGGATCTGAAACAAACAGGCAGAGACAGGAGCAGCTTCCGGAGGTGTCACGTTTACATGGCGCATACCGCTGGAGCCCGGGAAGCCACCCTGGGGCTGCCTAAGATAGCCCAAATCCAGCCCCAAAAGGACTGATCTTTTCTTCTCCTATTGGGGGCTGTGGCTTGTGTTTGTTACAGCCCGAGGGTGATAGTGGTGCAAGAGGCTTCAGTTCAATCCAGAAAGATCAAACCATCCTCACATCAGTCCTAATTATTACCTCACTGAAATAAGTTGGGGTGGAGAGTATGGTTCCCAGGATTGTGCCCCCTTAAATGTCCAGGAGTGCAATTGACTATTTCACTGCAAGTAGGGTCGCCATCTCCTGGTTTGGGGGGGGGGGGGTGGTGGTGGTTGCAGAACAATCCCCAATTAGAAGGTCCAAAAATGTCCTCTCCCAGCTAGGCATTTTTGACCCTCCAGTCCCATATTCCTAGCCGAGCCTGCCATGCTGGATCTTCTGGGGCCTCAGTTGAGGCCCCAAGCGTAGCACCACCTGCTCCAGCCCCCGGGGCCTAGCTGGAGGTGGCAGCAGCAGCACGCTTGACTTGAGGCCTTGGCTGAGACCCCAGAAAATCCAGCATGGCCAGCTAGGCCTACCCAGGGCTGGAGAAGTTGGCGTCATGCTCAAGGCCTCAGTATAGGCTCCAGAAGATAAGGTAAGGGGGCTTGGGATGGGCGCTGGACCTTCTGCTGCCACCTCCACTTCCCTTGCTGCACTTTTGGTGTGGCAGGTGAGTAGCAGGGAGGCCTAGGGCCAGGCCTAGGGCCTGACTCCATGGGAGCTTGGGGGCTTAATGTTTTTGTTAATGCATTAAAGTTTTTAACCTTTAGTTGGGTGTGTCCTCCATTTTTCTTGAATGTCCTATATTTTGTCCTACATTTCCCCAGTTTTGTGATATAGAATTATGGCAACCCTAACTTCAAGAGTACATTGGAGGCAGTTCATTTACCTTTTTAAGACCCAGTCAAGACTCCTCCCCAGCCAAAAGTACAAGAAGTAACCAGATGCTCATTTTATGATTTGAAAAAAAGACCCCCAGAGACTAGAAAAGGTTAATAGTTTCCTAAATACACCCCCAATTGCAACAAAAAGGATAACTGCACTCCTTGGAAGAGGCTGGGATGGACTAAAGGCTATAATGGGACAATTTGTGTTCACCCTCTAAATATTTTTTGATGGGGGAGCACAGTCCTGTTAGAAGCTGCTGTGCCCCTGCCCAAACCCATGACAGCAGATGAGCATTATTAACCTAAGTTGATCTTGTACCTTCTGCTGGTTTAGCTGTTTAGCCAGAGCTTTGCTGTTCTGAGGGGGGTTTTCCTGGAACTTTTGCTGTGTTTCTTCAACTTGTTTAATCCAATTATCCAATGCACAATAAGTATCCCTGTAGTACTTTAGTGATTTGTTTATACCCTCCAAGTCACGCAATCTGGGAGATTGGAGAGAAAACAGTTTCAGTAACAAACAAACAAAAATCCACCAGAAATAATCATTATAATAGATTAATAACAACAGATATTTTCATGACAGCCAGTGGGACATAGCTGTTTGAGTGCTTGGAACAGGAAATCAGGAAACCTGGGTTCAGATGCCTTCTCAGACAAGGAAACCTACTAGGTGATCTTGGGCAAGTCAGACTCTGTCAGACTCAAAAGAAGATAACAACAATCCTCCTCTGAACAGAACTTGCCAAGAAAACCCTAGGTTATGGTCACCATGAGTTACAGCAACAAGGATATTTGCACATTTTTGCATACACTTAATCTGCATCATTCTCCCACCAACCCTTAAAGATAACTGGGTGCTATTATTTCTAACAGTACAGAGAAGGGAGGGGAGAGAATGAGGCTGACAGTGGTTTTCTTAAGGCTACCTGGAAAATTCCTAACCAGAAGTGAGATCTGAAATTCCTAATTTGTGGTTCACTCTCTCAGTTTGGTAAAGAATATTTGCAAATTTTCTTGTCCACCACAGATTGTGGTGACTCATTAAAAATCTTTTTGCCTTTGCACAAGAGCAAAAAGACCAATTTCATTTCCCCTGCAGTTCAGGACCTTTTTAATATTATATACAAAGACACTAATTTCATACACAAAAGCTTAATAAAACTTTCTCTTTAAAGTCCCCCAAATTCAGAAAAGCATTAAAATTCTTCTGAATTCATCATATGGGTAGAAAACATTTAAAATGTTTCATTCTCTCATTTGAGAATGAACTTAGCAAATATTTACATCTGTATGAAATGCCAGCCCACAAGCTGTGCATTGTTCGAAACCGTCATATGGCAAGATATGATGCTTCACTTTAGATCTCAGATCTTCAAATCTCAAAAGCTTCATCATTTCAGACAGATGAATTTTTAAAAAACTTTCCCGACTTCTTGTGGGAGCTTACAACAGTCCAGATACGGACCTATTCTGAACAGATAACCTGAGCCCATACATATTCAGACCATTTCCCATCTTTACTAAAAACATAACTATCTTTATGTAGGTATTCTGAAAACCTTCTTTGTGTTCCTATATTTCAGAGACCCCCCCTCCCATTGCTGTGTTCTTCATTTCAAAAACCAGGTGCTGACTATATATGGATCCAACGAAAAATGAAAACACATTAAAACATACATAATTAAACACACACACACACACACACACACACTGTGCACTATGTAAGACTGGCCTTATATAGTCACTCATCAAATGCTTGTTGGAATAGAAAAGTCTTTACTTGTCTGTGAAAAGAAAGTAGGGGACATGCCACTCTCACCTCTCTGGGAAGGCAGTTCCAGATCCTGGGGGCAATCACAGAGAAGGCCCTCTCCCATTTTCCCACCTGATCATCCTCTGAAGCTTGTCAAGACAGACAGAAGGACCTCCCCAGCAGATCTCAAAACACAAGTCATAAGGGAGAATATGGTCCTTCAAATAACCTAATCCTGAGCCATGTAGGGCTTTATAGGTCAAAACAAGCACTTTGAATTGTGCCCAGAAATGGACAGGAAGCCAGTGGAGCTGTTGCTACAAAGATGTTGCATGATCCCTGTAGCCAAACCCAGTTAGCCATCTGGCTGCAGCTCTTTGGACCAACTGAAGATTCAGGGTACTTTTAGATACCAGTCACTGTTTAGAGTGTCCACAAGAGGGCTGTCATCTCTCAGAAATCATTTTTACATCCAAACCTGTAAACTTACTGATCTGGATGTCAATTTTAGGACTAGGCAGTGGAGACCAGGGAAGATGTATTTTAGGACATGCCCTCAATTCTTTGTCCTATGTTTGGCGGGGGGAGAAATTATTTTGACAAATATAAAAACATTTCAAAAAAGGGTACTGAAATCTCCGATAAATTTTCATTCACACTCTTGCATATACAGCTATATCTTTATCTGTTATCTGTATTTGTATATGTATTAACATACGCACATAGCTATACCTTTGTCTGTTATTTGTTTCTATATTAAATCAACCCTTTTGCAATGAATTTTTCAAATCTGAGTCAGAAAGAAAAATGAGTAAGTAGTAACAGGAAAGTACAGTGGCTAGATTTATAGAATTAGAGGTAAATACTATTTATAGCTAGCTAAATTTTGTTACATCGTCTACTGATGTAATTGATAGGAAGTAGGAACACAGGAAGCAGAAAGGAAAACATTTGCAGGGAACAGTCTGTTTACAGTTACAAGCTGCAGTCAACACAAAATTTATCACTCCTCACACTAAAACACCTGACTGTTGATAATCCACTGCCAGCAAAGTCAATTAAGTCAGAGGGAAGCAGCATTTCCTTTATGTTTATCTTCTAAGCAAAGAAAAGTGTTTTAATTTGCCATAAATAACACTATGAAGAACTACTTTGGACTATGCAAGGGATGAAAATACAAATGTGAAGAATTTAAGGGGATTAATAAGTTTTCCCTCTTTTTATGATGTTTCTCAAATGATGGCTGTTCTTGTTTTTATCAAATATATTCTTCTCCTGCCAAACATTTCTGTGCATTTTTATTTTATTTTATTTTTTGCAAAAGTTCCAAAACGTTTGAGGGGGCACCCGGCTAATTAAGCCTTGTTTCAATGGTCACCTATTCTCACTGAAGTTGAGAAAATCTGAAAGTAATCTTTACCCAGTGATAGAACAAAAGTCTATTCATAAAGTGCTACTGTTGTGAACCAACATCTGAGGTCCTTTCTACTAATGATTTTCTAACATCAAGATGCCAGATACTGAACAACAGTGATGTCATAAGACATGCAGTACATGACTTTCTGCAGCTGCTTCCTTGCGGCTTCCTTCCATATTATTCGGATAATATGATATTAAAGAACATCAAGGAACCATAACACTGGCCCTGACTACAGCACTGCTTCACACACATATTGTACAGCTATTACTGGATGAAACTAGGGGAAAACACTTTCCCATACAATTACCTGTAAGTTGTTTTCCTGTATACCACTTTGTTGGATCCCTCTTTCCCATTCCCATGAAATATTTCATTATGTTGTTTCTGTAGAGAAAGCTGTACTAACCTGTTTTCTATCTGCGAATGAACATTTTGCCACCTCTCCGTCAGCTGATCTGCTTTCTCTTTGTGCCAGTCAAAGTCAAGATCACGTTCCTTGTGTGTTTTAAACATCTGATCACTAACTGCTTTGGCTTTCTGGAGTTCATCTTCTAGAGCATGGAACACTTCTCTTTTTTCATCAACCTCTGATCTCCATTGCTAGTAATTAAAATGTATGACAACTCAGTTGTAATAGTGTTTCTTCAAATTAACTTGAGTCCTAGCCTTCTCCTGCCCAGAACCTTTCAGACATGTTGGATCCCAAGACCCACCAGTTTCGTTTCTTTCATTTGTATGACACCTTTGTCCTATAGTGAGACCTAAGGCAGCTCTCAGAGAGAGTCAGTTAAAAAATCTTCACAACAAAAAACAATTAAAATCACTACATAAAACAGTATAAAATTATTTAAAACAGAATGTAATCAAGTCATATGTCACCACTGCCATATCTGCTATCACAAGGAATGGGTGCAGTTGGAACATTAATTTTAGCTGTCCGAATATACTCAGTCACTGCTGAAACTTGGATATTGAAATTTAATCCAAAAGAACACCTGAGCTTTGAACCTGAGATTTCAAGGTGGAGCTCCTGTTCCCTCATCTGTCTTTTGACTGGCCAGGAGCACCTCTCTCTTGTTTGGACTGAGTTTGTTTGTTTGCCCTCATCCACTCCAGTGCTGACAAAAGACTTTGTTAAGCGCTGTGTAAATTTGCACTGCTATATTAATAAAGGTTAATAATACTAAAACAGCTTTCTTGGAATCTGATGGAAAGGAGAGTGTTGTCAGCATATTGGTGACTTGAGTAGAACCACCATACTGGATATTATTTTATCCTATTATATTATTAACAATACATAACCAATGAATTATGCTTTTTGTGGGCACCATCATCTTACCTTTAATGTAGACATCAGGCTCTCTATATTACTCTTGTCAGCAGTTAATGGATCTTCTTCACACAGTTTAGTCTCATACAATTTCACTAAGGCTTCAGCTCCTTGAGTGTTTTTGAGAACCAAATTTACAGTTTTTAACCTGAAAAAAAGGAATAATTTCCTTTAAAAACATTTCAAACACATTAAATTCTTCAAAATTTATTTTAGTAAAAGATGACTATGAGATGAGGATCACTCCTGTATGTATAAAGGTAAATATATATATATATTGCTTTTCAACTCTGTAATGTTTGCAAAGAAGCTTCAACACTGGCATCTGTAATATTATTCAACATAACATTTTTTAAAAACGTGTGGGAAATCCTCCTTCTCCTTCTTATATACTAATTAATGCTTGCCATTCTATCATATGTCATCACAAAACTGATGGTAATAAAGTGCAATAAGCTCTAAGGAACTTGACGGCTTACTTACTTTTCTATGTAAATGGAAGACATGGAGTAAACCTGATTCATATTTTGAATCACAAGGTTAAGCTCTGACCTCAGAGTAGGAACTGAGGGTGAACCAGCAGCTTGATTAAAAAAATCATCACATTTATCTGTGATTGTTTCCAAGTCCTCTTTGAGTCGATCCAGCTCCTTCTTCAGCTTCTGCAGAACAAAAGATAAGTGGTTACTTTCCCTACAATGGCAGGTTGTCAGATCATTACAATAACCTTCCCAAAATTAAGGTTATATGTTGAACTCAAGTCCCTAAGATACAAGAACAATCAGCATGGGAGAATGGAATTTTTGTCTGATTTCTACATTTTCTAGGATTGAGTGGTGAAAAACAACAACACAAATCTATTCTGATTGTATGAATGTTGCTATGATTACTATTTGCCAAAGGTTATTTTCAGTGCAAGCAATGGAGGTCAACAGAGCACCCAACTGCCTGTTTTCTGCAATTGTTTAGGCTTCCAGGAGGACATCAAAGAGCAGTGTGGCCCCATTCTCTTACCTCTCCTTTCATTTGTGTACTCAGAAGTCTGTTTTAAATGTGAGGTCCACTTCTAATTTAATACTCTGCCCCCACATAATAAAAAATAAATTATGTAAACAATTCTAGGTAAAATATTTATGTGGGTATTGTAACATTTCTCAATAGATCCATGAAAATGCAGGATTACTCTTGGGACATTGTTTAACTATGAAAAAAAACAGCAACCTTGAAATAAATAAAATAAATAAACATTGTCACATAACATTTCCCTGTAAAAATCCAAATGAGATTGCTTTAGAAAGACTATCCACATACATTGGGATGTGTTCCTGAATATAAAAGTGTGACAATGCCTGACTGAGAAAAAAAAAGTGTAATAAAGTACAAGTCACTTCCCAGGCTAAAGTTTTAAATTATGAACAAGGTTCCTATTTGCTAACATTCTGACTGTTTCATTGTGAGACATGTGAGAAAAGTACCTACAAGGCACCATACCAATGTTTCAAGATATAACTAAGCAAACAATGTTTAAATGTATTAGGCTTCTCTCTTATTCATCTGTTATGTCATGTCCACTTTAGGGAGTATTTCATTATTTTTTGTTTAATTTAATGTGTACCAAGCCACAGGCTCTGGTGGCTTCTAAGAAATGCTAAAACGTATAAGAAACATCTTAAAGCACTGTACAAAAACACCTTAAAATTAAAATCATAAAAGCTGGAAAAGCTCAATTCTTAGATAACTGACATTTGCAAAAATAGAAGATTTCCAACCTAGGTTCCTTACCTGTCTTGTCCCTCAAGGTCCCAACAAAACCAATCCACCTGGGCTGGGAGTTCTATAAGGCCAATTAAAGGTATAATCGTTTTGTGGATTTTGGATGTTACTGTACTTTACTACACATTATGTTACATATACAGCATGTAACTCTACCTGGTGTTTGTGGTTTTTCAAACTAAAATTAGATAGGGGGTGGATCTGGACTGGGATTACAGTACACTGGGAGGAAAAGTACCCCATTGGATCTCTTTTTATTATCACTGGTGTGTATGGATTTCAGTGGGGGGGGGGCTGCTTGGGACAGAAGAATGAAACAACTGAATTATCCATACAGTTCAGGAAAAAACCAATGACAGACAGATGTAGCTGCATTCTACATGCAGTTTTACTACCCTGACTATTTTGTTTTGGAGAGCCCATCCAGACAGGAAAGCTCAGAAGATTCACCTCTTGTTCAGAGATCCGAAACACACTTTCATGTAGATCATCTCTCTCTAGTGGGGTTCGAATCTGCCTTATCAAACGATCTTCACAGTTCTCCAAACGCAGTCTGATGTTTCGAACTTCTGAGATATATAGGTTGTAAACTGATTCCTCGTGCTCCTCTGTTGAAGGAATGGAATGCATACAATTAAAGCCAAGCATATTTAATGACTGTCTATCATACAACAAATATTCTTTAATCTTTTTAAATCTTCTTTTAGAACCCTCTGTAACTCTTTTTGCTGTCTATAAGAAAAACAGTGAGCCCTTGGTATCCACTGCACTTTGGTTCCAGGACCCCCTATGGATATCAAAATCCTTGGATGCTCAAATCCCATTATATATAATGGTGTAGTACAATTGTGCCCCTTATACAAAATGACAAGATCAAAATTGTTTTTAGGATTAAAAAAAATATTTTCAAGCTGTGCATGGTTGAATCTGCGGATTCAGAATCCATGGATATGGAGGGACAACTGTATGTAATCAACATTACTAGAAAGTAACTGTAAACAACACTGGCGCATTAAAAATGTGGGGCAAAATAGGAAGAACAAGAAACTTGTATTTTCTCTTTGTAGGTTTCTTAATCACATCTGAATTACTTTTTTGTCTCTCCCTCAAAACAGAAATATGGACTGTCACAAATTTTGGGGAGACTGGGCATCTTCCCAGGAAAAGGAATGCTTCTCATGTACCTAAAGCTTAATTTAGGTGTGTCCCTTACCCTCCCTCCCTGCCACCCACCCAAACATAATATGCACATTGCTTTAGTCACAGGTATTATCATCCCACTTGTGCTCCCACAATGTTTAGCTGGATTGACTATGGTCCTTCCAAAGCTGTTTTCATAATAAGATCATAATAAATCTTTAGCAATTGAGTCCCTTATCGTTTATTCCAGAGATACACACAACACATCTCTGCTTCACACAGTGATTTATAGGTTCAGTTTAATCGGCTTTAATCTGCTATTGCTTTCCTTTTTGTGTCAATATCAGCCTGAATGCATAATATAACACATCTATTCAGCTTCAGAAAACTGTTTATGTATTTGGAACTTGGCAATATTTTGCATCTTCAGAATGGATATGGAACATTTATGACAATAAGAATAAACTTCAAAGACATTATTCTTCAAGCATACTGGTAATATTTTTTTCAAAAAAATGTAAGATCCATTTATGATACTTTTATAGATTTTTAAAATGAAGTCTAGGTGAACAAACATGAATGATCTGGTATAATATTCCTGACAAACTATTTTGGCAGAATAATTTTTTGTGCAGTGAAAAATAAACCTACTGAAAATTCTTCTATTAAGCAACTTGCCAAAATAATAGTTGCTCCTGAGCAGTGAGAATATAGTTCCAGATCTCATTTTAGTTCTGCTACTGAGATCTGAGAATGTAAGGATAACATGTACATTTTATTTTCACCAAGTAGGGAGAGGTATAAATAGCTTTTGTAGTTGTAATACCAGCATGTCTGAATCAGTCCTGAGTGCTGTTACAAAAAAAGAAAGAAAGAAAAGAAAAGAAAAGAAAAGAAAAGAAAAGGAGTAATTAAGGGAGGGTATTTTTTCCTGCTTCTTTTCTGTGTTTCATAGTTGATATTCTCAGGAGCATCTGTGCCACTGGACAACTAAATCATCCTGCCTACACAGAAAAGAGATGTAAAGGCCATTACAGCCAGTGGGAAGAGGAGGGAAATACAAATAAAAATTTATAATAATAATAATAATAATAATTATTATTATTATTATTATTATTATTTGTGCGAGCAAAGGAAGACAATGGAAGACAAGGAGAAATTGTAATGAGCAAACACTACGCATCACAGTAGAAAAGTACCAACATTAGCAGTCCCTGTTATCTCTCAAAAGGAAATACACCACATTACCATTAATTCAAAAAGAAACAAATGATATCATTATCTGTAACACATTACTTCTAACCTATTATAACTATCCATTGTTGGCTATTAAAATTTAAATGGGTCTCAGAAGGCCAGATTTTCAACTGGTCCAATTGTTCCGATCTCCTCACTTGCTAAGGACCCAGTGCTGAAGGAGAAAGATTAACCTTGTGTTTTTTTCTATCCCAGTCATGTTCTGAATCTCTTGATCTTTCTATTTTTCATGTTGAGTAACTAAGGGTGCATCAACACTGCAGAAATTATGTAGTTTGACACCATTTTAACTGCCATGGCTTCATTCTACAGAATCCTGTCATTTGTAGTTTTTGGAGGCACAACACCCTTTAGCAGAAAAGACTAAAGACCTTGTAAAAGTACAAATCCTAGGCTTCCACAGAATGGAGTTCTAGCACTTAAAGTGGTGTCAAACTGCATTATTTCTACAGTGTAGATGCACTCTAAGTAAAAATGGGATCAGGCTGTTAGCCTCACTAAAGTTGCTGAGAATATAGTTCACATGTAATACAGTACAGCGCACATTTGGAAAGCTAAAAATATACCAGATATTCTTGAGTAACCCTGAAGGCATATACCTTTCTTAGTTTGCCATTCTCACCTCTCTCTGCAGACTTCAGGAGCTCTTCGTAGTACTGCTTGCAAACATTCACCTCCCTTTCTAGCTGTGCAATGTCAGCAACTGTAAAGATTTTAGACTCCTGACTGTCTTCCAAGAAATCATCAAAGCGGGACTGCAAGTTGCTTAAAACCTGCTGATGTTCACCTGGCAGTAGTGTCTTTATCTAGGATGTATGAAATTCAAAAGAGTACAGAGAATAACAAATCTCATCATGTTACATAAGTTTCCTCAGGTAATATTTTAATGTTCAAAAATGTAGCAAGCATATTTCTATTACAGTCCTTGTCCCTCTGGGGTAGCACATCAGAAGAAGCCTGCAGAGAAATTGTGCTTCAGAAAGTAGAGAAGTCCATTCAGCTGACTCACTAAGATGCCAAGCATATAAATGAAATGTTTAAATTCATACATCTCTAAACGCCCATGTAACTGTATCAGGGAACTCTCATTAAACTTGATATATAGATGTTTAAAGAGATCATCTACATTTTAGGTATCTGCTGCAGGAAAACCAGTGCAACATAGGCATATCCTCAGCAACTGTGCACAAAGCACCAAATATATAGCTGCTGACAATCTCTATCTATCCTACACAGATAAACTGCAGCTGCAACTACAGGTTAAACCTCCCTTATCTGAAATGCTTGGGGCCAGAAGTGTTTTGATTTTGGGTTTTGTTTGGATTTCAGAATACTTGTACTCGCAAGTATTTATGGAAATGAAATCCAAGTCTAAACACAAAATTCATTTATGTTTCAAGTACGCTTGATATACATAGCCTGAATGTAGTTTTATACAATATTTTAAATGATTTTGTGCATGAAACAAAGTTTGTGTACACTGAACCATCACAAAGCAAAGGTGCTACTATCTCAAGCCACCCCTTTTTGGAGTATTTTGGATTTTAGAATTCTGGACAAGAGAAACTCAACCTGTAACAAATCTAGTAATACAAAACAAAATAGTAAGCAATTTTGTTTGTGTGGCTGCTATCATAATTAAACCTCCACAGATATTCCTTTCTGCATCATAGATTACTTATTCATGCTGATTCTAAGTAAGTGCTGTACAAGTTATAGGAACCTACCGAAGCAACATTACTAGCTCGAACTGTTTCAATTTCATTTGTCAAGTAGTGCCAGGAGACCACACTTTTCATGTTTACATGCGATTCATGCCACAGGGCTAGGACATTCTGATATTGCTGCTCAATTCTGAAATGCACAAAGCAAAATAGAAAAAGATGGACTGAATTTAGTGCTAAGGCTAGAGAATCAAGAGTGGTTGCTATACATTTCCTGTACAAATATCTCTCAAACAAAGGTTTTCAAAATGAAGAAAATATCAATTAGGATGTTATTTTTTGCATGTTCATACTATGCAGATACATACCTGTTTGCAGCGTCTATTGCTTCTTTATTAGGTGGAGGAACAGTGAAACATACAGAGGGAACCATGGCCTCATTACCACTTGGACTAATCACTTTCCATTTTGCACGATGGGAGTTACTTGCCAGCACACATTCATCATCTTTGTAAATGGTTATCTATTTTTTTAAAACAAAAGACCAGAAAAGCTGAATGTTCCCAATGCTCCCAATACTATTCTTAGAAAGCATTTCTGAAAATCCTGTTTCTGACAAAGTGACAGTAGACCAAAATGGCTGAAACAAAACAAACAAACAAACAAAAAACAATGAAACCCTCACTCAGGAAGACTAGCTGCTTTCATTATGAGACAGATTTCCAGTAACATATCATTAATACAACCTCAACTATCTTCTCACAACCACAATCAATTTGAAGAAAGTCAAGGTCCCCACCTCAATTTGTCTGTAGTCACAGATGGCTTTAATTGGGATGGATGTTTTGAGTGGATTATCTGGATTCCTTGGCTTCAGCTGAACTACTGTCTTCGCTCTTCCAACAAGGCCTGCCACTGCACTCTTGTATTGCAGAAGCTGTTCTTTCTCTTCCTAAATATCAATGCAAAAGAAAAGAGGGGGAAAACATTAACAGCAGCTGCAATTTTTAAAAATCCTTTCAAACTATAAAATGTTTTCTACTGCTATTTTCAGGGACTGATAAAAGATTATTCAATGCACCAGTACAGAATCTAAAAAGTAATTAGTAATCTCAAATAATTATTGGTCAAGTGTTGGAAATGGTTAACATCTCTTGAAGAATGATCCATTTGAATAAGCCTTTTTGAACTGATTTGGGCCAACCAAATGTCTGAGCTTTCAACCTTTCCAAGCATCAGAGGGGAAATCTGATTATTAGGCATTGTTTAGTATATTTAGCTGTACTTTGAAGTCCTCTAAGGGACAGAATCTCATTATTCATAAAAAAGACATATTTAGCCAACTCAGTGAGACACCATGCCAGAACATATCTATTGTTGCCTAGCCGACAGAAAACTATGGGTAGCCTTCTATATGTGCACAAGACCATGTGTTCATCTGAAACAGCATGTTTAGTGGACTATGGCCACTGCTCTGTTAATCAAAAACTGAACTTATAGTAAGCTGTCCCAAGCCTATAATCAGCCAGTTATTGATTTCCTTCACTTTGGTTCAGTTGTGAAAATGAGTAGAAATGATCTGGCTCACAATACCAGCCAATAAAATTAATGATGAAAGATTAGGGCAGGATTTAGGAGTCTAGAAAAAAAAATTATGCAGAGTTCTGGATAAAAAAAATGTTTAGGATATAAGCATCTTTATTAATTTCTTCTGAAACTAGAATTATTATGAAAATTACCAGATTAGTTCCCTTTCACAAAGTTTATCATGCTTTGAGGTTTACCACCATCATATCTACACCTGTGGGGAAAAGTGCAACCACGTGAATAGAAAATGTATAGAAGGTGTAATTTAATAATATTTTTGTATCCTACCATGGACTCTTGGATTAGATCTTCCAGTTTATGAATACTGCTGGACCTGTCACAACTGTATTTTCGATGTACAGCATCTCTTAAATTCTTCAAGTAATCAGCAGCCTCTTTGGCATCATTGAAAAACTATAATGAAACATACATTTTTGGTGTAAAAATACATTATTGTGGAAACAGACCCTATTTTTGCTACTACTTACTCAAAAGTGAATACAATACTTTGAAGTCCAGGCAGACAAATTCATATTGTAGTATATTTCTCTACCAGAAACCTCAAATGTACCTTCCTTCTTTCCTTGGGGTCAAGTAGATGAGGTAAAAGGAGCAGCCGGAGGCTGCTCCCACCCTGATCACTGCAGGACCACAGCAACCAGGCACTGCGGTCCCAAAGCCAGTTGCTGCTTTGCTTCATCCTTTAGATCCTTTCCTATACACCCCTAAATTTTACCCTCGACTTATCCATGAGTCATAGCAAAATCCATTATTTTGCCCCCAAAACCTGCCCTCGACTTATACATAAGGTTGACTTAGAGTCAAGTATATACGGGTAGCTCTCATCACTAAAATAATGTTTGGAATCAAAAGCCAATATTACTCAATATTTCAGAAATTAAGACATGTAATGACTGATGTTGAACATGCAAAAAAAAAGGAACTATATTAGCTGCTGACTCGTTATTCAAGTAAGTAATGTGTTATCACTAAAACTGCTGTTTTCATTATGTTATTTCCAAGCTTTCATCCTCTCAAAATAATCTGTCAGAGAAAAAAAAACATGGCTGAGTGCTCTCTCCTGTTGTAGCACAGTTCTTTCTCTTCAGCTCAAAATAAGCAGGAAGAGGTGGGTCAGAGCAGATATTTAAGCTTTCTTAAAACAATTAGAAAAAGAGAAAAAATAAACAGTGAGAGTAACTAACTGTTTTCACATGATATAAGTATCAAAAGGAACTTGGTTTCACTGTCCATTTGAACGACACACACACACACACAAAATCAACGCAAACAACAAACAAACAAATGATCAAGACAAAGCAACACTAGTAATAAATCTGGTAGTTCATCACAACTGTGCCTTTTTTGTTTTACACACTTGCAACAGCACAAGGAGAGTGGGTGTCCCTATGAGATTTCAATAGTCTGATTTGTTGTAGATTCACCATACTATCAGACACTGAAGTATAACAACAAAAACCTTTTCTTGCTGCTCCTGTTCCTAACGCTGAAATTTGTAGATTTTAACCATGTGTTACATACCTCAAAATATGCAGTGTTTTCTCTTAGATGTTGTTCAACACATTGACAAAGCTGTAAAATCCAGCTCCATTGTGTTTGCA
Organism: Urosaurus nigricauda; assembly: GCA_034509955.1. Taxonomy (NCBI): domain Eukaryota; kingdom Metazoa; phylum Chordata; class Lepidosauria; order Squamata; family Phrynosomatidae; genus Urosaurus; species Urosaurus nigricauda. Next base: position 248,233,678 of record JAOEGL010000001.1, read on the forward strand.
TTGCAGCTCGATAGGCCTTCAGGATACAGGTAAGGGAAAAAAGTCATATTTGGTTGTGCAGCAGCAGTTCAAATTAAAAAGAAAGAGAATACAGCCACTCTCCACCCTGCTCCTGCTCCTCTACCTGCCAGCCTGAACGCTTTCCTGACAGTAGAAAAAAACATAACATAGCAGCTCCCAAAACCAGAACCAATTGTATTTCTCTACAGATTTAGTAAAGCCTTCTGGATTTAAAAAAGTTGCTTGTTAGATTGCATGCCATTCAAAACCTGGATGTCTTGGGAAATATTTGCTATATTTCTGCTTTGTTAACACAGCAATTTCTTTGGCCAGCAATATTTTAAATACTGCTAATTCAAAAATCCCTGTAAGAGTCAAAAGCATCAAGCCAGAAGATGTCATGTCCTCTGTTAGAAGATGACTGCCAATTATATTTGTGAAAAACCCCATATTCTGGAGTTAATCTAAAGGAGACAGAGATTGCCTATCTGTATGTTTATAGAAGACTTAGCAGAAGTGGCTTGCTGCAACATGTATGAAATAATATGAAAATCCTGTTTGTATAAAATCTGTATTGCTGCAGAATATAACCTATGTGACTGTCGGCTCTGAACATGTCACACAACTATGGAACCGATATCCCCATCAATTAATTTTGAAGTCTGAGCCTACCTGTGGAAGCCAACACACATTTTAAAGTAAAACAGATTACCTATAATATACCACTTGACTAGACTCCAAAAAATAAATCTAATGTCCAAACAACATTGGAGGTTTATGAGTTAGAACACGTGCCTGCACTTCACACCCTTAAAAGGAAGCCCTGTGATGAGACCTTTGCAAGTGGAAACTCCCAGGAAATTCCCTAATATAAAAAAGAGCAGAGCTACTGCCTTGTAACAGATTACAAATTTCACTGTCATTTTAACATTTATGGGGCTCTTTTTCTTGGAAGTGGAAGGGACTGGAATAAAGTCTCCTGAAATATGATATAACACCATGTACAGGAGGACTCTGCATTGCAACATTTTGCTGCAGATTTTACTTATTTTATGCTGTTAACAACACAGCATTCTGTCACTTAAGTACTAACAAAATTGGCAAAGGTCTTCATGAACTAGAGTGCACCCCATCAGTTGCACAAAGGTTGGAAGGTTTATATGCACACAGGTATACTGAGCTAAGGGGAGCGGAGGAGAATTGACAGTATTGCCAAAAAGACATGACATGCAATGTGTTACAATATGTATGTTACATGTCACTCCAAATATACAATATAATAGTAAAGATTCTCATTTCATTGAGCGTATTCTGAAATATAAGCACAGGGTTAGAATATGCACCTACACAACAAATCTGTATATTGTCTCGATGCCTCATAGAGAATCATGAAAGATCTGTGTATCTGCCTTTTCCTTGGTTGTGCTTAACAACCTACCTCAATTGTTAATCTTGCAGGGTGGTTTTCAAAAAGCAACTGTTCTGCTATTTCTTGAACTGATTTAATAACATCTTCTTTCCGATCAAGTTCTCTCATCAGTTCCTTGCAAATGAAAAGATAATTAATTTTAGAAGTCCCAGTCACATGAGAAATTTAACATTTCTAAATTTTATTTTAAATAAAAAAATTCTTTTGAATATATTAACTATGCTTACAGCATGGTACTCCTTTTTCCTTGCTATGTTTGTGTTTCTTTCACTCCAGTCATATGCAACCTCCTCCTCCTCTTTTTCATTCAACCATATGAGTTCCCTGGTAGCACGTGATACAAAATTGTGAAGGGTATCAAGGTGTCTTTCCTGATTTCTTGATGTATTCTTGGAGAGATAGTAAAATAAATGCATTTTTATTTAAACCTTTTATTATCAAGGCAGCATAATCTTAAAATCAGATGTCCAAGCAAGAACCTTACCAAAAGTTTTGCATACTGGCTTTCCAGTTTGTGCAATTTTTCTGCATAGCTGAGTTTAAGGGGAGCAGTCATTTGCATCTGAAAACAACAAATTAGACAAAAAATTACTTTTAAAAAATCCACCATGCTAGTTATTAGAAGAATTTAATATCTAATTTTATTCATATAATGAATATAACAAAGGCACAGTACTATACTCCAAGCACAGTTATGAAAACAGTTATTATCTGATTACCATTCATCAGATAATGTGTGTATATACATACATACATACATACATACACACATACATATCGTAGCCATAAGATGCTTTTTTTATTTTAAATGCTGTACCTCACTGATTTTTGCTTCTTTAAGGCTTGAGTCAAATTCTTCAATTGCTTTGTGGACATTCTTATGATTTTCTACATGGCTTTCAACACTTGGCAAATCCGAGCCCCATTCAGCCCGATCAAGTTGCACCTTGTCGGGAGAAGAAGAACATTAAAGGTGAATCCTCAAAACTGCCAAGAAAAAAGATGAAACTGAAAACTGTACACATAAAGATTCTACCTGCATTTCATCAACCCATCTTAAGAGATCCTGGACAAATTTCATGTTGACTTCCTCTTCTGTTAAGTTCTGATCAATAAACGCTGATTTCATCAGGGGTTTTCGGATCTGCATCAGTTTCAATGTTTGCAATCCACCAGTGTCAACTCCAGTAATGTAGCTTTGAATTAACCGTGGTGGGAAACCTGGGGTGTATGCTGGGGTGATGGCTGGAGTTAGTCTTGAAGAAAGACCTGATGATAAACCTGATGTTAGACTGGATGAAGTCAAGGAGGGTGACAAACCCTGGTTCAGTCCAGAGTTTAAACTAGGGCTTAAGTTAGGTGCAAATCCTGAGTTTAAGCTTTGTGTTATTCCTGATATCATCATCTTGGTCTGTTCTGTTGTCAGTGTCCTCCCCTTGCTGTAGATTGAGGAACACTCTGCTCTTAAGGCCATAAGGTCATCTCGTAGCTTTGCAACCCTGTTTCAAAAACCAGAAAAATATTTATTATAGAAATGAAAATCAAAATAATATTCTTTACTGCTATACCTAATTTACAGTACAATCCTATTCATGTTTACCCAGAGCCAAACACCACCCTTTTCAATGAGATCCTACTTAATCGCAAGCAAGTGGAGACAAAACTGAAGTTTTATAGTACTAAACATACTTGTAAAAGTAAAAGCAAGTCCACACAATCAAATTTCCAACTGTCTTATCTTTCTTGAATACCCCTAGGGATGAATTTACAAAGAAAATGTTTCCTATAATCTGGCCTCTCTATAGATACAGTCTGCACTTCTCAGGAGGGATTTCCATAATCATGATGGGAAATCATTAAGCCATCAGAATAATCCAAATGTCTCCAGAGAAGCAGTGCTATATCTGTGAAAAATGCATTTATATAAAATATTATTCATGAGAATGCATCATTAAGATGCAAGCAAGACAAACATGACTGTGTGAACTGGCCCTAAGTCACAGTAAGAAAAAGTTTCAGAAAAATTGCTAAATGGGTTTTATTTTTGTTTTTGTTTACTAGCAGCAAGTTGTTCATACATACTTGATCTCATACTTTACAGAGACATGTTACTCATATGCCTATATTTGGAATGTGTGTGTATAAACATCAACAGGGGGTGGAAATCCAATGCTAATCTCAGCCAGCATTATAGAAACATAGCCAACATCACTATTACATAGGACATCACAGTAGAGGACTGATGAGTAGAATACTGTATGCTCCAAAAAATGAGCTACCTTCCCTTTCCAGCACGCACGCACACACACACACACACACACACTGAAGTCTAAGGGATGGGAGAGACCATAGAGATTATTTCCTCAGACAAACATAGATTAATACAGGTAAATCAAAGTTAAAGTGAAAACTTAAGAGGTATACCACACATCAGAGATGATTGCAAGTTTCAATAAAATATTGGTACAACAATCCAAGTAAATCCACTAAGCAAACCTAGCCATATCTTGCTGAGAAAAACAGTAGCATGTTATTAAATTATTTAATGTATTCCTTACATATGCAGTCATTCTTTTGCATTAAGTTTAATTTATTAAAACAGTAGGCAGTCCCAGTTGCAGACTTTATGTTTTTACATAAAGCCACTGACAAGATACCAATTGTGTGCAAATATTTCTAAGTAACAGCACAAAGATATGTACCTCTGGACCAGTTGATCTGCCTGATAATATTTTCCATCAATAAGAATCTGGGCATCTATAACTTGTTGGCGAAGTAAATTCTCACATTCAAGTAGATAGCCCGCGATTTCAGCTTCATTCTGGAACTGCAGACCTGATTCTAATCGTTTTCCATCCTGTGTTAAAAATCAAATTCAGTTATTCATTTAACTAGAAAATAAAATACCTATATGAATAGAAAAAACAAGAGTTGTTTGATAAAATTACCTTTGGCTTTTTAATGTACACAGTTATGATTATTAATGGGATCTGTATAATGTTTATTTGTAAATTAATGAACATTGTAAAATGGAACCAATTATTAAGGTGAAAAGCAAAAGAAAATGCTAGATTTGTACATCAATCCTGTACATCTGTATGTGCTTCTCTCTGTAGTGCATGTGTGTGTAAAATTTTATACATATAATTTATTAAAAAATAAATAAATAATGTAGGCCCCATCCACTTTATGTAATAGAGAAAGAAGATAAAGAATTACACTTTATGTAATTCAGAAATAATAGTAGTTGCATATTTGGAAACATGAGCTATTATCAAAGTACACTTACCATGATCATATCCATACATTGCTACACACACTCACACGCACACTACAAAAAGCTACCTACCACATTCATATTCTCCTGCATATGCACACGAACACACAGACAAACATGAAAGCTAACTTACAAAACAACCCTACAGATATCTACTCAACAATACATTCAGTTGTGTTCAGTGGATCTTACTCCCTGATAGGTGGGCCTAGAGTTGCAGCTTAGATACCTGTAGGTATATGCCATATAGTCTCTGGATCTTAGAAGAATACAATCAGTCAAAGAAAAGACTGACAAAACATATCTGTGCTTAAACTTAATTTTTAAAAAAACAACAACAACACTGCTTTCATCAGTAAGAAAGCTAGATTTCAAACCAGACATCAAGGGTCAGTCCTATGACATCCCAGAAGGGTGGCTGTGCTAGTATGTTGCAGCAAATATAATGAATAATCTTGTGGCACCTTAAAGATTAGCCACTGCAAGACATCGTAACATGGCACAGTATAAGACATATTGTAAAAACATAATACATATGTTTTGGCACGTTCATCATGCATTTCTAAGTGGATAGTGTCCACAAAATCATGTCACAATAACATTTCTTACCAAATGGTAAATGTCCTAAAATGATGAGGACTAAACAAACTCAGAGAAGAGATAATATCCATTGCTTAGGAACAAGACCTTCTTGTACTTCAAGGGTCCCAGGACTTGTTATACTCAACACACACACAAACATACACACAGGAAATGCTTCCAAGTATGAAAGGTTGTGCTGATCTACATCAAAATGCCTTGCAACCAGATGCTTAGAAGTTGTTGTTGTTGTGAAAGTTACTTTCTAAAACAGGTACAAACCTGCTTATTTATCAGCATGCTACATAAATCAGTCTTTCTGTTTGCATTCTATGATGTATTGTATTACAATGCTAGAATTTCAGATAATACTACGCATACTGTAAAGACATTTTGCTTTTACAGTAACATTTGCTCTAACATGAGTATAGCTGAAAAAATGATTGGATTTACATTGATGAAATAATAGACATGATTAGCTCATCTTTCAGAAATAATTTGTGCAAACAATGAAATGAGATTTGTTGGTGGCTTTCTAGAAGTATTTGGAATGGGTTATCAAGGAATAGAGAGCCAGAGTGGTATAGTGGTTTGTGCTGGACTGCCATTCTGGAGACCATAGATCTATTCCTGGCTTGGCCATGAAACCTGCTGGTTGTCCTTGGGCAATTCACAAGCTTTCAGCCTCAGGAGAAAGCAATGGAAAACCTGCTCTGAACAAATCTTTCCAAGAAAATGCCATTATAAATTCGCCTTTGGGTTACCATAAGTTGAAAACAACTTGAAGGCACCTAAAAACAGCAGCAATCAAATCCTGACAGTTCAAGATGATGTACTCATCCTCCTTGGACCATGAGCTAGCCCTGGACTACAGTGTTCCTTCTTAGTATATTAACAGCACAATCTTAATGTGTTGTATAGTATTGCCAGTGAATTAACAGATCTTTATACACATTTTCAGAAATGGTAAATCAAACATCACAAAAAGAAGCATGAACAACCTGCTGCATTATACATACATGTTGATGGCCACCAAAAAAGGAAAGAAAGAAAAGAAAGAAAACCCAATTTTTCAGATACTAGACATTACAAAGAACTACTGGGTGTATGTGCAGAATATTACCCTGAAACATTTGCACATTTTAAATTGTATTTTAAAACTATTCTACTGAAACAGCAGTTGTCATCTTCCCAAGAATTCTCTCCATCCTCAGAATTCATAGGACAGAGACAGAAAAGGATCTGAAAGTGCAGTGGAACTGCCATGAGAAGACATGTTCTCTATCTTAAAAACAAAATATATCTCAAAGCATTTACATCACATTTTGGTAGGTCTTTTATAAACCTCCTATTGCCTCATTTGAAATTCCACTGTGTTACTGACAAAGCAGAAGTTGAAACATTTAACATAATGATATAAGCTTATATGTTTGGCCTAGAGATAGGGAACAGTGACAGATCTGCCTTGAGGATCATCTACAGCCCCAGGGCTGCACTATACCTAACTCTAAGTTGAGGTGAAGCACTTCAGATTCAACTTTCTCAATGCCATATATGCACTGAAATAAGCTGCATCAGCTTCTGGGGTATCCCAAGATGGAGAGTTGGCCCTCCTTATCCACAGATTTTTTTTTTTAATCCATGGATTCAAGCATTCGCGGCTTGAAAATATTCAAAAAAAAAAGTAGAAATTCCAAATAACAAACCTTGATTTTGCCATTTTATATAAGGGACACATTTTGCTATGCCACTGCATTTAATGGGACTTGAGCATCCATGGATTTTTATATCCACGGGAGTCCTGGAACCAAACCCCAGTCACTGTACATGCTTTCACAAACATGGGTATACTGAGCTTCTCCACACTTCTGAAAGATGTGATACTTCCAGTTTTATTGCCACCTCCACTTATGGCTATGGAAAGATCTGAACCCAGATGTTTATAGTTCCAACTTCATCCCATTCCGGACAAGTCTTTCTAGTTTTCAGCACAGAAAATGGATGGAAGGAGAAAGCTATTCAAAGACACTTACTGATTGCACAGCATTTCGAGCGAGCATTAGTTTGTCTTCACAGCTCAGGCTGTCTCTTTGAATTCTGTTTGCAATCTGCTGCAGCATTTCTAACCTGAAAGATGACAAAGTCATGACATATCAAGGTCACACTTTTTGGAAGGGGCATTAAAGCCACATTATTGCCTTTATCTTATTTTTTTCAAATAAAATGGTATCACATTCTGCAACTTAATTCCAACACTTACCTGCTTCCTTCCATGGGACCACTGCCAAAACTTATACAAGAATTTACAAGAGTTGGACCACAGTTCACCGACAAAAAGTTTTCATTGGAATCGATGCTAGTCCGCGTACTAGTGCTGTTACTGAAGACAGAGTCACTGCTCTGGTAGCCATAACTGTTGGTAGTCATTTTTACATCCAAAAAGCTGCGCCACTAGCTCATTTCAAATATCAAAAAAGCAAAATGTCTACAAAAAGACACAACTTCCAAGGTCTAGAGACCTTTAAGGAAAGCACAAACCTTGTGTCCTTAAATAGGTCTCAGCATGCATACTGAAAGCCCTGAAAATAATATTCTGATTCCTCTTCAGAGGATTTTGCCTTCAGCTATATATGCCAATGTGGGCTTGGCTGCCTAGCTTGAGTTGCCTCTACAAGTATGGGCTAATCAGGATGATTAGGGCGTTAACTGGGAATGAGAGATGCCAAATACTTTATGTAAGTCTCATCCAATCTCAGTAAACTAAATGTTCTGAATAATGGGGAGGGGACCCTTCTATAGTAAACAATCTCTGTATGTATGTTTTCTATGACAGTGTATGTGTGTGGGCAGGAGTAGTAGTGAGTCTCCCTTATCCAAAATGTGTGGGGCCAGAAGTGTTTGGGATTTCAGAATATCTGTATTTGCACATAAGAACATAACGTGACACTGGGACTCAAGTTATACATCTGTTAGAATGCTTTGGTTGTGTATTCCTGCATGGCAGGGCAGTTGGACTGCATGGCCCTTGAGGTTTCTTCCTACTCTGGTATTCTATGATTCTTTAAGTCTAAACACAAAATTCATTTTATGTTTCATATATACCCTATATATTTTTTAAAAAACCACAACAATTAACAACAGGAAAATAAGAACAGATCTATATCTGACAAGTTCAGACCTTCTTCAGCAGTGGACCAGATTAAATTCCAAAGACTTGTTTAAGTAAAAATGTATTTGCTTGTCAGTAGGACAAAAGAAAGAGGGTTGGCCTAGCCCATCTTGGTAGTGAGATCCAGAGCTTGGAGCATCTAGTGAGAAGGCCCTCTCTCATGCCCACACCAAATCTGTCCTCAGTGGTGGTGGACCAAGAAAGGTCTCTTTCAAAGATTTTGAAACCCCACAGACTGGTATAGGAGAATGTAGTGTTTCAAACAGCCTGATCCCAAATTGTATAGGGCTTTGCATATAACAACCACCATTATGCTGTTCCTCCAAACAGACATGTAGACATTGAAGCCTGAGAGTCACATGCCCTCTGTAACCAATTCTAGGAAACAGTCAGAACAAAGCAATCTGCATCATCTGAAGCTTCTGAACACTTTTCAAAGACAGCCTTATTATTATTATTATTTATATAGCGCTGTAAATTCACACAGTGTTGTACATACAATCGTAAATTAGACGGTTCCCTGCCCTCAGGCTTACAGTTTAAAAGAGACAACACAAAAGGAAGAGGGGAAGGTGGTGGGAAGGGGATGAGGTCCAGTGGTTCTTCTCTCCCTCTGGGGCCAGGACCAAGGCAGATGGACTGGAGGGAGGGCACGGCTTCTTAATACATAGTTATAAGGAGGCACCCTGGGGCAGATGGCACAATCCTGGGAACGCTTCCCTAAACAATATAGTCTTTAACTTAATTTTGAATCTGTTTAGAGAAGTGATGAGGTGCACATATGGGGGAAGAAGGTTCCAGGAGTGAGGGGCAGCAAGTGAGAAGGGACGAATCTGGGACAGGGCAGTGGAAATCCTCGGCTGGGACAGGAGACCTTGACTACCAGAGCAGAGGGTATGAGAAGGAGTGCAAGGAGAAAGAAGGTCAGACAAGTAAGGAGGGGCCAGTCCGTGGAGGGCTTTGAAAATATTATAGTATGCAAAATACTTTCATAGAAAATACTGCAGCAGTACAAACTGAAGAATCTGTCTCGTCATTAAGATTAGAAAGTACAGTGGGACCTTGTTATTTGTGGGGGATCCATTCCGGATACACCCCCTCCCGCAGATGCAAAAATAGTTGTCTCCAGTGGCGGTGCTTGCACACGGGCGTGCTGCCATGGCGGCATAGCTGTGATTATACGCTCCCACTGGGGAAAATGGGGGCGGGCTATCTCTAATGGCGGCGCGGCCACATGCATGCTCCTCCATTGGGGACAATAGGGGCTTGCTGTCCACCGAAGCTGAAATCTGCAGGTGATAAGTCCATAGATAGTTTTGATTTTGCTTTATATTTGACCAATTCAATGTTGTTTTGTCACCTTTGGGAGAGAGTTTGAGATCAGCTTGAGGATTAAGTCAAACTGTCACATTTTTGTGTGTTTGGACAGCAGTTTGGGAAAGGTTTTCCATTCCACAACAATAAAAATGACAAGGTCCAGGAGCTCTGGAAGTTTCCTAGGAGTTTTGGGGTCACAAATAAGAAATTAATTCCACATATAAGCTATAGGTGGCTTATGCTCAACCCTGATGTATTATTTTCACTTCAGATATGCTATGGGAATTAAACACCTTACTCCAATCCCTTCATGAGTATAGGCAGATTCCTATTACATATTTTATCATATGAATTGGGATATGAATTTTTATATCTCCTCCTGGCAATCAGCAATCTCCTCACTCATGAGAGGAGATTTTTAATCACTCTTTACCTACCAACTGCCTGGCTTTCAGCCCAAAAGAAAACATCAGGTTTTTATTACTATTACCACTACTACTGTTGTTGGTTATTTATTTCATGAGCTTATTTTGCCCATAAAGGAAGCTGCATGCCTGTCCCCCTCCCTGAACATAGGTAATTCCATCCTTAACCCTATTATTCAATTTTTTTTTATTTTCTATAAAACCCCACCTAAATTACACCATGGCTACATTAAACACAATGAGCCATATCTAAAAAAAATTGAGCTGGCTCAGTTCTTGCATGATTAGCAAAAAGATCATACAAGCTACTGCAAAGCATGTGGATATTTACATGTGTGAACTCTGAATGCCTGGGTGAGTATGAGCTACACTAAATAAGGAAGTCAAATATTTTGCTTTTTACATGCTCAGCTTCAAGAGCAAACAAGAATGTTGTGTCCACTTTAAAACATACTGAAAGTACAGATGGAAAAGTAATTTTGGTGAGTACTACAACTTCCAGAATCCCTCAGCGGGGGATGATTATGATGATGTTATTTTCATTTATATTCCACCTTCGTCTCAACAATGGGAACAAAGGCAGCTAAAATATCTAAAGTAATAAAGATTAAAAACTATACAAAATTATTTTTAATCATTTATATAGTTATATAAAAAGCAATTAAACCATTTATCAGATTAAAACATTAAATATTAACAACACTGAATACTATGCAGTTGCAGACAAGTCCACATATGGACCACCAAACACAGTGTTCAAACATGAATCAAGGAACATGAGAGACACTGCAGACTGGGTCAGCCCAAAAAATCAGCAGTAAGAAAACACATTATTAACCATCCTGGGCATAAAATGCTGTTTGAAAACACTGAAATTCTGAACCATGCCAACAACTATCAGGTCAGAATGCACAGGGAAGCCATTGAAATCCATAAACACCTGGACAACTTCAACAGGAAAAAAGAAACCTTTAAAGTAAACAAAGTTTGGCTACCAGTCCTGATAAACACCAAAATCAGGACCCAACAAATGCAAATGAAAGCCACCTAGGGTAAGGGAGATTCATACAAAGATTAACATGCAAATCATCTCCTCTAAATCAACAGTATACATACCCCACTCTTTTCCATACCAGCATTCTCTGAAGATGCCAGCCACAGCTACTGGCAAAGCGTCAGGAATAAACTCTTCTAGAACACGGCCTCATAGCCCAAAAAACCTACAAAAAACTATGGATGCTGGCCGTGAAAGCCTTCGACTTCACATCTTATAATGTTTAAATGATGTGGTGAAGTCATCACCCAAGGGCCTCAACATGCTGAAAAGGAACTTGGGGGGGGGGGGGGAACCAGTTCCATGACTGTGTAGAGGTAAACAACGGAAGGTCATTGCTTTTGGAGAAGTCCGTTTTATATGAAAACTGGCTACCATCAACAGCAGAAACCAGCCTGTTCTATTATGTCCTAGACTTATTCCTACAATTAAGAAGTAGTATTTTCATCACTTCACAAAACAGAGACACACTTTTGTCCTTTTGAGTGTTTCTATCCTCTGTCACTACTGAAACTTCTACAAAGGAGTTCCAGAAAGACAGATTTAATTGGGGGTGGTTAAAAATGGTACCATTCTTTCTCCTCTGTGCTGCATTCACTTCCCACAAAAAATCTTCTAACAAAATTACTGCATATGGCAGATAAGACAAAGAACCAGGACTGGAGCCATGTCAAAAGCAGGCTGAAGCCCAGTGGCCATTCTGTACTCTGCACAGGATGAATACCATACCAAACCAGTATCTTAAAGGGGAGGAATTTGTTTGCCTTTCACAGAAACAAACAAACCCATAAGCAATAAGCAAGGGCTCTTTGTTGTTCTGCCTTTTAAGCTAAAGTCATGACTAGGAAAAGAGAGGTGTGCTGTAGCACTGAGCTAGAATGCTACATCTTAAAGACTGGAGAGGAGATCAGACTAAAAAGAAATAAGATTTTTATTTCTTCAGGGGTGTCTTATAGGAAGGGGCTTTATGAAGGGGGACAAATCAGAGCAGTTTGGAATGGAAATGAATGATAGGAAGAGATCTAAAAATGAAATTAATCTATACACAGAGAAAAAAATATTTTCAGTACAGGTTGGATAATAAAATAGCAGTTAGTATTTGAGAGCCAAACACCTCCTTTACCTTGTTCTCAGTTTCCAATATTGAGCAAATTGCTTGATTCTCAGCATCATCAGATGTATTTTACAAAATGCAAACTGCAGCTGCAGACACTGGGGTGTTTGGAGGCAGGCCTCTACTCTGCCTTTTGCTAGGTCTGCTGCCTTGAATAAATCTTTGTTTTATTCTGCTTCCAGTGCTGGCCAATCAAATATCTCTGTGGAGCTCGTCTCCATTACTAAGCCAAACAGCCAGCGTTGTTAGAGACTACTCTATGATCATGTGGCCAGCATGATTGCACAGAACGCTATTTACCTTCCTACACAAGTGGTATTGATTTATCTACTTGCATTTGCATACTTTCAGACTGCTAGGATGGCAGAAGCTGGGATTAGCAATGGGAGCTCACTCCATTGTGCAGCACCTGGGCCTCAAACTGCCAACCTGCCAATCTTGCAATCAACAGAATGATTAATTAATCACTTCAGCGACCGCATCCTACTACTGAGGAGGTATACTAACTTAAAACATAGCTGTTTCACTGACGCATCATGGCTGAATGGGAAACCTGGAGAAGTTGGAAGAAACTTGGAAAGGGGGTGAGGGGAGTGAGAGTGTGGTAGAGAACCTTGGCAGAATGGATGGGTCTTTTACACACAAGCTATATTACAGTTAACTCTGTATAAGCCCCCTGAAAATAATGTAAATAATTAGGCTTAGACAGTTTAAAGGCAATATCCACTATGAATGGATCAGCAAAAAAAAAAAGTTTCTAATATGCCAAGTTTGTATCAAGCTTCCCTGACAATACATGGGCAGTTACAGTAGTCTATTTACATTGCAAAAGATGGACTGTCCAAAATGACAACATACCTTTCAACTTCTGGTCGAAGCATTTTCTCTCTTTCCAACATAGCAATGATTAGTTTCCCCCATTCTTTTTCTATGTCATTTGGGTGGTAACCTTGTGGAAGCTTGATACGCCCAAATTCAATCCAAACCTTTAAAAACAAGGATTGCATGAAACTCAGATAAAAGGAAACAAGTCCCGTATGCAATAATCTATAAAAGTATAGCTTACCTCCAGTAATTTATATAGGTGTTTGATTTTTGATTTATCTATCTCCTTTGGTGGAATTTCTGTTTCTTTAAATTGTAAATACTGGTTATAAAGTGCCTAAAGAAAAAAACAAACATATATTGCTTCTGTTTTTTCTGAATATGCAAGCCTGTTTTACTGTTAACTCAGAAACTAAACGCACTAAAACTTATGAAAAACTCCTTAAATCCAGCAGCATGAAGCCGTTTTTGGTTGGTTTACTTACTGTCACAGTGCAAACACTTCCTGGATTTACAGAGAGAATTCAGCTGTCACTTTCCCATTCACACCCCACTTGACATCCACACGTCTTTAAGTCTAAAGCTAATATCGATTCTTCTGAGCACTTACATTCTTGGTTGCGAGCTGGTAGGACACAATAAGGTTCAGCCCAATTTCTTTCTTTTGAATGGAAATAACCATCCAAACCAATCAATTTGTGTAATCCGTGGCAGTGGCTTGCGCAGTCTCAGATAAAGCTATATCCTAGTGCCTCCAAGCTGGGGAGATCCCCTGCTTGCTCAATACTTACATGAAAGCTGTACACAAGCTTGGGGCTTCATTCCAACTTTGTAATGGCTACAAGGATGCTATGATTGTGTCTAATTAATCAAGGTGTCAGTCTCTTCATTATCATGCACGTAAAAGGAAAAAGATTGAAGGCCAGTCTATAAGACTTAAGATAACTGCATCTGTGAGTAGCCTCATGCCATTGAACTTCTTTCGGAAGGTATAATGGTTGGAAGAATTCTAGCTTACTGGTAGCTTTCTCTCTGACATGGTAGCTTTCTCTTTGACATGGTAGCTTTTCTTGCACAAGGTTACATTACACAGGAAAGCATGTACAGTGAGCCTTTGGTATCCTCTGGGGTTTGGTTCCAGGACTCCCCGTGAATGCCAAAATCTGTTGATGCTCAAATGACAGTAAATACAATGGCACGGGGAAATGTTGTCTCTTATATAAAACAGCAAAATCAAAGTTTGCTTTTGGGATTTATATATTTTTAAAATATTTTCAAGCTGTGGATGGTTAAATATGTGGATAAAGAATCTGTGAATATGGAGGGTCAAATACAGTGATGTGATGTGCACTACCACCTACATTTCCCCAACAGGCTGCATCACACAGTTCTTAAAATGTCTGCAGACTGGTACCTAGCCATAAGGGTGTGAAACTGAACACTACTGCATGTATTGCTATGCTGGAGCTGAACTAAAGAGGTTGTGTCTTTGGGAAAAGTTGAAATCTTCTGAACATGATACAAGAAAGAATCAGAATACAACTAATTTGTGTAAGTGCAGAGACACATGAGTTTAGTGATTCGTCCTCTAAAATAGTAGATAGTTATTCTATAAGGCAATAATGAAAAATTAATTCAAGAGTATCTTGACAGCTTAAAAATATACACAGACAACTCTTACCTTAAGTTCCATGGGATTGTTTGGAAACGCTCTGTCAGCCATTATCGTGGCATGGTGTCTGATCCACTGGATGAGGTAGTTCACCATATTCTGGTATTCGACCCATTTGACTTCAACATCCTAATAAGCATTTATAATCAGTAATAAGTGGTAAGAAAATGCATATCAAATAATTTAAAAGCCACTTTATACAATGAGAAGCGTGAAAATAAAACTGAAGTTAGTTCAACTCAGGCTGCATCTGCACTGCAGAAATATTCCATTGTATTTTAACTGCCAAGGCTCCATCCTATGGAATCCTGGGATTTGTAGCTTGTTGTGCATCAGAGCTCTCTGGCATAGGAGGCTAACTATCTCATAAAACTGCAAATCTCAGAATTCCATAGCACTGAGTTATGGCAGTTAAAATCATGTCAACTTTGATTATTTGTGCAGTGCAGATGCAGCCCTAGTATTAATAAAACTGAACCTTACAACCTATCTGAGGTCACAATGCTCAATACCCTAATACAGTTTCCATGTCAAAACAGTGCAGTATTATAAGCCACAGCTCCTAATTGTAAGGATCCCCTTTCCAAGCAATTCTTAAGAGTCAGATTGCAGGCTTTAGTACCAATAAGTTTATGCTACCTGGCATCTAGTTCCTTAGTCTCCAGTTCTCCAAATATCAAACAATGTCCTATTCTCATTGCAATAGCTAGGGAAATTAATCATTCACCCTCATATTTATTTTTTTTACATGAAAAGAGTCTTAAAATATGTATCTCTTACTCACATGTGCACTGATGCCTTCACCATCTTCAGGAACTTTGGGAAATGCATCATAAAGTGATGACACATAAGTAATTACTGACTTCTCATCGGGCGAGGAGACGTCAACATCTAAAAAAATACATTGACATAGATAAAGTTTAATATACGCATAAATAAATGTTTAATATACCCATATACACTTTTACGGCAGTCTCTGGAGATGTGACTCGAGCAGCTGCTTGTCCAGTTTTGATGGATTCATTTCAATTGGTTCAGCTCGAGGATGTGGACAGGATCCTTGGAGAGGCAAGACCCACCACATGTATCCTAGACCCCTGCCCATCCTGGCTGATCAGGGAAGCCAAAGGGGGTTTGACAGAGTGGGTTCAGGTGGTGGTTAACACTTCCCTTCGGGAAAGCAACATTCCAGCCAGCTTAAAACAAGCTGTTATAAAACCGCTGTTGAAAAAACCTTCACTAGACCCCACTCTATTAGTCAGCTATCGGCCGGTTTCCAATCTTCCCTTTTTTGGGCAAAGTCATGGAACGTGTGGTGGCCTCGCAACTCCAGGGATTTCTGGTAGACACTGATTATCTTGATCCGGCACAGTTTGGCTTTAGGCCGGGACACGGAACGGAAACAGCCTTGGTCGCCTTAGTAGATAATCTACGCCAGGAGCTCGACAGGGAGAGTGTGTCCCTGTTGGTGCTGTTGGACCTCTCAGCGGCTTTTGATACCGTTGACCACGGTATCCTTCTGGGACACCTCGCAGATATGGGACTTAGAGGTACTGCTCTGCAGTGGCTCCGATCTTTTCTGGAGGGTCAGTCTCAGAAGGTGTTATTGGGTGACACCTGTTCGACCCCATAGCCGTTGTCTTGTGGAGTCCCTCAGGGTTCAGTACTGTCCCCTATGTTATTTAACATCTTCATGAAACCGCTGGGGGAGATCATCCAGAGTTTCGGAGTAAGGTGTTATCTGTATGCAGATGACGTCCAGATCTGTCACTCCTTTCCACCTATTACTAAGGAGGCTGTCCAGACCTTGAACCGGTGCTTGGTCGCTGTGTCGGACTGGATGAGGGCTAACAAATTGAAACCTAATCCAGACAAGACAGAGGACTCCTAGTCAGTTGAAAGACCGAACAGGGAATAGGGTTACAGCCTGTGCTTGACGGGGTCACACTCCCCCTGAAGGCGCAGGTTCGCAGCTTGGGAGTGATCCTGGACTCATCGCTGAGCCTGGAACCCCAGGTTTCGGCGTTGGCCAGGGGACCTTTTACACAGTTAAGACTCGTGCGCCAGCTGCGCCCGTACCTTGGGAAGTCTGATCTGGCGACAGTGGTCCACGCTGTGGTCACATCTCGAATAGATTGCTGCAACACACTCTACGTGAGTCTGCCTTTGAAGACAGTTTGGAAACTTCAACTAGTCCAACGGACGGCAGCCAGACTAATAGCTGGAGCTTCATACAGGGAGCATACTACCCGCTTATTATGTCAGCTCCACTGGCTACCAGTCCATTTCTGAGCTCAATTCAAAGTGCTGGTTTTGACCTTTAAAGCTCTATACGGTTCTGCCCCTACATCCCGCCTCGTAACTTAAGATCTTCCGGGGAGGCCCTGCTCTTGGTCCCGCCAGCCTCGCAATTGTGGCTGGCGGGGACAAGAAACAGGGCCTTCTTGGCAGTGGCCCCCCGCCTGTGGAATGCACTTCTGAGTGAGATACGATCAACCCCATCCCTCCAGGCCTTTAGGAAGAAAGTAAAATCAGGCTTTTGCACATTAATGTAATGCAGCACTTCACTGGGACTGGCTAACGTTGATGGTCATAAAAACACGGATTACTGCTTTGGGATATGGAAGGATCATATATTGAGATCTTAAACTGTTTGATTTAATTATTGTTGATTGTGCTTGTTTTAACTTTGCTGTATTTATGTTTTAAATTGTATACTGCCAGCATCTAATGAGATTGCCTTGTAAGCCACTCTTGAGTCCTCCCTCGGGGGTTGAGAAGAGAGGGTTAGAAATACTGTAAATAAATAAAATAAAAAATAAATATTGGAACTTTATATATCTAACGTAATTCTATTTGAAATTACACTCCCAAGTCACCAGTTATTGCATTCATTAACTCACCTTCAGGATCCAGAAGTCTGGCAACACCAAGTTTTTCTGCTACAAAAAAAGCATGCTCTAAATTTGAAAGGTTGCTTTGAACAGCAACAGTATTCATGTCTATCAGGTCCGGCCTGTAAAACAAAAATAATTTATTTACTTAGATTTTAAAGAAATATATTACAGCAAAAATCTTCATTTATTTCATTGAGCTGGAAACAATTATGAAGGATATACGGATGCATGATGAGAGTAGAAACATGAAGAATATCTGCCAATGTTCTTGTTCTCAGAAAGAAAGTGTATTTTGATACCCCATGTCTGAGTCACTGAATGACATCTAACCAACTGTTCCAGCTCTCATATTTAGTTTTGCTATTCTGGAATTTTTGTGAAAAATTCACAAAGTGGTGGGGGGGAGGGGTGGCACAAAATATTCTTTTTTAAAAACAATCATTTTTTGCCAAAAAAAAAACCCTTCATAAAATTTTCACACACAATTCAAAAATGTAAAAATAACAAAAATTATGCAAAATAATTGCCCAAGAGGAGAGATTTCTTTTTTAAAAAAATCTTTCTTCTAAAGGTTTTTTTAAAAAAAAACACACAAAGGTGATGGATTTCAATCGAAATCAATAAAAAGGACTTAGGGCTTCTAAACGTTATTAAACTATCCCCAGAGTCTATTGCTATTTCAACAGAGACTACTCTCCTATTTCAACTTAAAGGCAAATTAATTCCTTCAAGAAAATAGGGGACACAATACTATTTTCTACTGAGGTAACACACACACTGAGAATTATTTTTTAAAAAAAACTGTTAAAACAGTGGATTTAGAAAGAAAACCTATTTTTTGCCATAGACACAATAATAAAGACAAAACATTAATGAGAATTTACTTTGTAGCTTGTATGCCCTATCCAAAGTTGGGAGGATACATTCTATCTAGAAACATATGCCTACTGTTTTTATTCTACTGATTTCCATGACATTTCACACATACTGATCGTAATGAAGCAAAACATGAAATACAAAATACCAAATGATGCCTGTTCAGCTGCCAGTTTCTCAAACAAGAAAGGGCAAGTTGTTATACAAGCTTTGTCTGTTCATGGGGAAAGAATCAACAACAACAACAACACAAGCAACAAGTAGCTGACTGAAATCCAGCAATAACAACATTTTTATGCAAAGCGCAGAGGAAGAGAGGAATTGGTTTTTCTTCCCAACCAAATCATTTGATTTACTACTAAAGTAACACAGAACCTGCTGTATTTCCTGACTTCAGACTTCCATACTTTTCATTATTCACATATAACAAAATACAAACTCACAACATGAGATATTAAACACAGTGGTTCTATAAAACTAAAAAAAGTAGTTAAATGTGACAATGTAAAAAAATTCTATTCTTGACTAAGAAGCATGAATGTATATTTCTATCAGTGTTGTTAGCTTTTATTTGGTCATGCCCTACATTATTCTTGAATGTCTTACATTCTGTGGTGCCTTGTCCTCCTATGCGGTGAGAACATCTGGTCACCCTGCCTATAACATTAATAAATAGTAAGAAGCTAAGGAGGCAGCGGTGCTGATTGTTTTAATAAGTTACAGAATGAATATGTTTTAACCTAGCTTTAATTTTTCATGATTGTTTGTATTTTGACTTTAGTGTTTTTTGGATTTCTAACAATGTTTTTCAAACACTGCAAGCCGCTTTGAATCCCAATGTGGGAAAAAGATGGGATAAAAATAAATAAATAAATAAATAAATAACTTCCCAAACTCTGCCAAGCAGTCCTTCCCTCCCTCCCTCTCTTGCACATACACACAAACAGCCACCCTACTCCTCACACACATTAACCCAGCCATCTCATTCACCTCTCTCTCAATTCTCAATCTCTCCTCCCCACATATTCAACCACCTCCTTCATTTCTTTCACACACATTCACCTAGTCAGCTAATTCATTACATACACACATACACAAAAGCCCCCACACAGAGCCACTTCATTCATTACATACTGACAAAGATACTGTCATCTCGATTAGACCAACAACAGGCACTAGGGGCGCACAGTGCATTGCACAAGGCAAGCACCCCAGAAATGTAGGGGAGGGAGTGTAGGGGGCATGACACCAGTGTGCAGGACAGAGGGAATTCAATGAATCAGGGTGAGAGATAATAATGCTTTAGGGCAGTGCCATACAATGCACAATCTGGTGCCAATCTGCGAAGTTTTGGATACTGATCCATGGTGCACTTCGAGGAAAGAAAGGAATAGCTGTAGTCAATGGGCACAAATATAGTGCCATTTCCTCACATCAGATAGTTCAAGAACGACTACTGTACAGTAACGCCCTATAAGCCTTAAAAGCAGCACTGCTCAGGGTTTCCTTTGAAAACTTGCCTAAGTCTGGTTTAAATATTTCCATAAGTGAAGTAAGTTCTTTGGAGTCAAGGTGACTGTTAGTGTCCAGAATTCATCTAGCAAAAATGAATTTTGTTGTTAGGATAAACATGATAAGCAATATATTCTCCGATACAGGAAGGAAAAAATGCTATACTGTGCCATCAAAGTCACAGACAAGAAAAACTAGTTAACCAGGCTGTAAATGGTTTCTGATATAAGAGCTATTTATCAACAATTTCTTACCCACTTATGAAATGAAGGGCACAAGGCAGTCTCCCTACTCCCTTGCTTATTTCCCCTTTCCTATCCTGAATAATATTAAACCCTCCGCAGCACTCACTATTCTTGGTTCAAGCTGATGAATGGTATCTTCAAACAAATTATAAAAAAGGGCCCATGTTTATAAACCACAGCAACCTTGTATTAATTACAAAAGATTAGGTAATGTGACACGGATTATGAGATTCTACTCTAACCTCAACAAAGAGAAAGTGACTGTGCATCTACTCATAAAATTATGAGTGAAATCAAAGCAGGTTTCTCAGGGACTTTGTCATGGAGCCCTCCCTCCATGCCATCTGACTTTATTCGGCCTGGGAGGGAGTAAAAAGGCAGGCCCAACTCCATCAGGGCTAGCCAGTGCAAGAAGAAGGGCCCTCCCTTCAGTCCATCTGCCATGGTCCAGGCCTCAGAGGGAGAGAAGAACCATTGGACTTCATCCCCTTTCCCACCACCATTCCTTTCTCCTTTTGTGTTATGTCTTTTTAGATTGTTATCCTGAGGGCAGGGAACCATCTGAATAACTATCTGTAAGCCGCTCTGAGAGCCTTTAGGGCTAAAGAGCGGAGTATAAATACCGTAAATAAATAAATAAATAAATCAGAGGAAGCACATGAGTAACTTGGAAGGAGAGAGAAATAATTTGGGAGGGGGAAATACCTTCATCTCAATGCCTCACCCAGAACAATCTGTTCACTTTTCAAAAACTATGTCTTCACCTCTTCTACTTTTAAAATCTCATGTTTCTATCAAAGCCTTAAACTATCTGAAGACAGAAGCCACAGCAATGCAATACAAAGAGTTGGTCTCAAAGACTTTGAGTTAATGACTGGGACTTTTCAGGGGCCCTTCCTCCCAAGTAGTCTTTTTTCTCTCACTGCAATGCCAAATGTCATATCTGAAAGTTGAGAGGTTCTGTACAACAGAACCTAATACAGTACAAGAAACTAAGGTGGTGGGGGTGGGGGGGATAAGAAACTTCCTTTTGGTGCCCTGAGATTCCTTAGGTCTGCACCTAGAGCTTACAAGCTCCAAGTGCAAGATCAGGGGATTAAATACAGTTGTAAGAAGAACTCTAAAGGAGAGAAAGAGAGCTGCACAGTTTGGCAGTATTCCCTAAACAGTTTTCATTCATATGAGATTCTGTCCACAATGTTTGTTCAAACAACAAGGCGAATCTTCTGGTTTGCTCCTTGGTCTTGCCTCCTGGCTTGTTCTTTGTACCTAGTTTATAGTTTGGTTTTTTGCTCTTCTCTCAATCCTCAACCCCAGTTTATTCCTGGCTGACTGATCCTAGGGCCCTGACTGCTGATTTGTACTAGGTTCCTGGCTCATCTTGGACTGCTGCCCATAGCCTATCCGTGGAGCTAGGTTTTGTTTAGACAACACCTTTGCCTCCATCCCTTAACCTCCTTGTTTCCATCTTGTCATTACTGTATTCTCAGACCTCTCCAGATTCTCAGTTGGCTCTTTCTCCCGGGCTCACAGTACTTTTGAATCCAAATGTTGTCAAATGTAGCTGGTCTTGTGAGATTGTGATATCTTGGTAGGATGAATATGATGATATATTACTGTAACTGCACAATCAGGTATGCAGTTGCTTGGATATGACTCCAAGCAGGCAAAAAATAAAGAACAATTGATTTTGCAATATGATGAGAGCTTACATCTTCTTGCTGACAAATTCAAGCAATGTGTTACTATAACCTCTGGATAACTTAATACATTTGTAAATAATTTCATATAGCTCTGCTACAAGGCTGTCTATTAGGAATGCTGTTTGTTTTTTATTACAGACCGTTTCACAATAAGTGCTTTCACAATACTGTATTTTTTTACACCTACCTGAAAGGAAGGTGTAAAAAAATAACAGTTCTTGTAATAGATGAAAGAAGGAGCAGGCTCTTCCAGTAGTCATTACTTGTTTAACAGTGCTATTTCACTTATTAATAGGTTATCTGGAGTTTGGTGTAAGTAGTGAAGCAGCTAAGTTTGTGATCAAACAGCCAAGTTACTGAGGATAGGGAGGGCCTACTCTACGTGGATTACACTGAGTTCCAAGAGGCTCTCTCCAAAGTGAGTGAATGGGCAACAAAATCACAAATGGGGTTCAATGCATATAAGTGTAAATTTACATGTATGAGGGTGATGGAGTTTGAACTAGCTGTGATTGACCAAGAAACAATTTTTGGGTAATGGTGGGTATCTTAACAAAAATATCAAGTCTATGGGCAACAGCTATGCAAAAAGCTAAATCCAACACCAAGAATAAAAGGGAAAATACCTGAGCATAAAGTTATCTGTATTATAATTCCCTTACGCAAATATATGGTAAAGACACAATTAGTTTATCAGGCTGAGTCCAGCATTAAGACAACCAAACACAAGCCAACTAAAATCAGTGGAATTGATTTTAGTTGTAATTAAGAAGTCCTATTCATTTTAACAAGTGTACACCTACATAGGACAAAAACTGTACAGCGTATACAGTACTGTTAAGCTCGATAATGTACTTTGGGATGAGCAAAATAGGCAACATAAATTATCAGGACAATGGATCACCTCTCCTATGAGAAAAAGCTAAAGCGTTTCAGCCTTTTACAAACAGAGCAGCTATAAATTGTGCGTGCTGTGAGTAAAGTAAGTAAAAAGCATTTTCCTCCAATGTGATACTAGAACTTTTTAGATTTATTAACAGTAGGCGTAAAAAATATTTCTTTTAATATAAAACATATTTAATGTATGGATATGACCACCATAAGGTGTAGAGATAGCCAAAAGTTTAGAAGGCTTTAAAACAGAATTATACAATCTCATGAACAATGTGGCTATCAATGACCACTAGTCATGATGGCTATATGAAACCTCTGATTCAGAAGCAGTATGCTGTAAAAGCTCAATTGCTAAGAAACAACACTGTCATAGCAGGATGAGGGGGAGATATTATTTTTAAGACCACACTGACAAGCTTTCTAGAAGCATTTCATTAGCCAAGCAATGAAATGGTAAGCACGATTTACCAAAAATGTAATGTATCTAATCTCCTGGTGAGTTACACTGAATCTTGGCCCCTTCTTCTGTTTCTGTATCTCCAAGATTTCACCATCAAAGATGCATAGGCATATAATATTCAGATATTATACAGAATAATAACAAATACTCAGAAGAAGCACTTCAGATAGTGTGTAGGCCTGTAGATTCTCTCTTTACAACACTGCTAAAATCCGTCCATTCCTCTCAGCCTCCACTACCAAGACTCTGGTCCATGCCCTAGTGGTATCGCAACTAGATTATTGTAACTTTCTGACAGGGCTTCCTCTCTCTCACCTCCATCCTTTAATCTCTGTCCAGAACTCAGCTGCATGTATTATCACATCCGCTTGCTGCTTTGACCATGTTTCTCCTCTTTTATCCTCCCTTCATTGGCTCCTCTTCCCCTTCCGCATCCAGTACAAGCTTTTGTTGTTGACTTTCAAAGCCCTCCACGGACTGGCCCCTCCTTACTTGTCTGAACTTCTTTCTCTTCACACTCCTTCTCATACCCTCCGTTCTAGTAGTCAAGGTCTTCTGTCCCAGCCGAGGATCTCCACTACCCTGTCCCAGATTCGTCCCTTCTCGCTTGCTCCCCCTCACTCCTAGAACCTTCTTCCCCCACCTGTGCGCCTCATCACTTCTCTAATCAGTTTCAAAACCGAGTTAAAAACTGTAGGGCTTTCTAGATTGGCAGGAAAGTGTGACATGAAGTTGCCTTTTCCTTAATGCTTAGCAGCTGCACCACAGCCTTTAGATGGAGCTGCGCAGTTTTTAAAAAAGAAGCTGGGAAAACCAGCACCTTTTTAAAGGCGCTTCTTCTCCCCTAAAATGCAAAAAAAGCGTTTTCATGGCACACTTTCCCTTTTTCTCATCTAAAGGCTAGAGTTTCATGCAGCCATGAACACACTTCTTTTTGCCAATCTAGAAAGCCCATTTATTGTTTATGAAAGCATTCCCAGGATTATGCTGTCTGCCCCAGGATGCCTCATTTTAACTATGTATTAAGAAGCCGCACCCCGCCCCCCTCCAGTCCATCTGCGTTGGTCCAGGCCCCAGAGGGAGAGAAGAACCACTGGACCTCATCCCCTTCCCACCACCTTTCCCTTCTCTTTTTGTGTTGTCTTTTAGATTGTAAGCCTGAGGGCAGGGAACTATCTAATTATAAGATTGTATGTACCGCACTGTGTAAATTTACAGCGCTATATAAATAAATGTTAATAATAATGTGTCTCACAGTGTCAACACTGCTAAACTGGGTGCTTTATCAAAACAGGTTTTGAATTTTATGAATCAACTCTACATGAATAAATGAATCAAGCTGTCTTTTCCCATGCTATTTTGGATCTTAAGACACAGTTGAACTCCCTTCTTATGCTTATAGCAACATAATAAGAAATGTAATTAGTTGTGCATAGGTATGTGTATGCAGATATTCAAAGAAAATAACATTTACAGCAATTAGGTTAGACCAGACACAATTGGCTTAAGACCAGACATAAACCAGGTATATCAATGGGCAAGGGAGGAAGGAAAAACACAGAAGAGGTACAGAAGATCATTCAAGGAAGTTAAAAGTGATGCTTAAAAGGAGAAGTGGTTCTAAGCTAAGACTGGCAAGGAGACAGACAAACAAGGAGAAAGGCGAATAAGGCTAAAAATATGAAAATATATGTTTATAAATGTGTTAATTATGGTAGGAAGTTTATACAAATGGTGTACCTGTATATTTATCTACAAATCATCATATGTAACTTAGCAAACCAGTACATGAACAGTACACAACTAGATTGTTGAACTATTTTAACTGTAACTGTTTTTTAACCTTATTGTACCCCGCCCCGATTGTTCAGACAGAGGGGCGGGTAAGAAATAAATATATTATTATTATTATTATTATTATTATTATTATTAGCTAAAAAGGCCAATGCAATTTTAGGTTGCATCAATAGAAGCATAGTGTCTAGATCAAGGGAAGTAATAGTGCCGCTCTAGGGCAACCAAGGTGGTGAAGGGTCTGGAAACTATGCCTTATGAGGGAAGACTTAGGGAGCTGGGGATGTTTAGCCTGGAGAAGAGAAAGTTAAGAGGTGATATGAGAGCCCTGTTTAAATATTTGAAGGAATGTCATACTGAGGAAAGAGCAAGCTTGTTTTCTGCTGCTCCAGAGACTAGGACCTGGAACAATGGAAGCAAACTGCAGAAGAGATTCCACCTCAACATTAGGAGGAACTTCCTGATAGTAAGGGCTGTTCGACAGTGGAACACACTCCCTCAGAGAGTGGTGGAGTCTCCTTCCTTGGAGGTCTTTAAACAGAGGCTGGATGGCCATCTGTCAGGGATGCTTTGGTTGGGAGTTCCTGCATGGCAGAATGAGGTTGGACGGGGTGGCCCTTGTGGTCTCTTCCAACTGTATGATTCTATTATGTTGCAAAACCAGAATGAAATTTGACTTTAAAATATCAAAACACAAATAGGACGGGAGAACAGAGATCTGCCTATCCTTCATTAAAAACCATCTAAGTGTTTGGACCAGTAGAATTATGTTATATTCAGTATGTGGCAGTGAACTCTCATGGGGAGGGGAGGGAGTACATTCAAGATTTTACTTAAGCTCTACCCTGCAGTTTCCCAATTCCATCCTGCCTCTACTCCAAATCGTCTGACTACTCCAAGTTCTGATCTGACTCCACCTCCTGGTACTGCAGTACTTTTAAAACCTACACTCGGGTGATACAGTCACTAAGACATGACTACTGGTTGGCAAAAGTAAAGTCCAGCTCACAAAGCCACAGACAATGACCTTACATTTCTCTGATAGTCAGATTCAAGCTCTTTGTTATAATAAACCCATGAGTAATGGCACATGAGTAACAGCAAACAGTTCAAAGAAGCTACTTCTGAGCAGCAGATATGCGTAAACATATCCAAGACAGGCAATTAGACACAACCATTTTGATCTTTTGGTAACTAGGTTTCACGGTGTTCCCAGAGGGATGACTAATCCTTTACTGAAGAGATAGCAGAGTGGTATTTCTTGGCCTCCATAAGTAATTCCCATTCCATATACATTTTACTATCTTACCAGTAGAGATGACATGGCTAGAAGTATAGAGTTAAGTGAACACCCAAGTATAGTCTAGTTTGTTTTTTAATTGCTTTAATTAGATAATGCTAGCACATGCGAAATAAATTCCTGGCCTCTAAACTCATAAAGGATAATAATGGACAGGTGCTAGAGACAACTATACATTTTGCTCGAAGGGGTGAATTGCTAAAAGCAATGAAAAATCATGCTAGAACATGTGCTGCTCATATTAAAAGTATACACGTGACTGAAGGAGAAATGGAAAAAATTTTAGGTCAGACAAACCTGTCCCACCCTTATGGTGAAGAGGCTCCACTGGCAGAATTGGTTATGATTCCAATCTGCCATGTGAAAAATTATTTATGCTAAAGTCTGAAAAACAAATTATTTAAAAACAATCAGGCACACTAAAGGTGTAGTTGTAAATTTAGCTCTATTTGGTATGTGTCTCTGCATTGTGACCATTATATATATAAATACACAGAGAGAGAGAGAGAGAGAGAGAGAGAGAGAATAACTCATTCATGACGAAATAGTAATGCATGTTAAATGTTATAAGCACTTCACATATATCATTTCAGTAATTCCTCAAAGACTAGATCAGTTTGATTACTCCAAGGCTGGGGGAAAGGGAAGTGGTTTAAAAGAACAGTGTACCTGAACAAGACCACCTAATGAAAGGTTAGAAGTTACACATGAAGAAACTGTTAAGCTCACTGTTTACACTCTGAGTCACGATTCTATACCAGTGGTGCATCATCCCCTTGTCTGACTGAAAGACTTTTCTATGTATCTGTCTTTATAGTCACAAAGCACATCTCCATTTTATCTACAAAGTACTTTTATAGTCACACTCTCGGCTAAGCTCGCTCCTTATCTTTCTCTCCCTCACCTTCACACACTCACATGTTGCTCTCATGAGCCAGTTTTCCTTAGCATGGGGGAGCTCTGATCTATTTCCCCTTTTTAAAATGCATACAGTTGAAGTCACTGCCTCATTATCTAGTGGCTTTTCTATCTGTGCAGATGTTTGATATTCTTGCACAGATAGAAAAGCCACCAGAAAACTGGCTCATCAAAGCGAGGAGCTGAACAAGCATTTATTTCAAAGTGGTGACACTGGAATAAAACCAATATTGCTACAAGGGTACCCCCCCCCGCCCCCCGCTAAGCCTTGGGAGCTCTGAATTAATGCCAGCCGAAACACTAGAGGACAAAAAACAAGACTATTCTGTCTCCTTTGTTGAGAGGCCAACTGTCTCTGGCCTTTCCTCAATTGCCACCATTCTAGCAGGCTGAGAAACAAAGGGACAGAAGAGAAGCAGAGATATTCATCCTCTCTTTCTTCACTGATTATTTCCTGTATACTATGTCTTCAACTCATGTTGTAAATCTGAGTTGTCGTTCTTGTTGTTGTTGCTGCTGCTGCTGTGTGCCCTCAAATCATTTCTAATTTATGGCAACCCAATCACAGAATTTTCATGTCAGAATTTGTTCAGAGGAGGTTAGTCATTCCCTTCCTCAAGAGAGTGAGAGTTGCCCATGGTCACCCAGTGGGTTTCCATGGCTGAAAGGGGATTTAAACTCTAGTCTCCCTGACTCCTAGTCCAAACCTCAGGAATTTAATCCTAAAATGGTTTGGTTAAACAGCAGTGTATAAATATTTATTGATAATACATAAGAGTTCATTAACAACTTCAATTGGAATTTGGTCTCTGTTGTTATTATAAGATATTTCCCGTTCTGAAAAGGTATTGTCTCCAATTGGTTTTAGTCTAAATAGTAGTGGGCATCCTCCCAGACTTCCACAATACATCAGAAAGAAAGAGAGGCCACCTTCGGCAATGCAACACACCCTAATCCCCCTTCAAAGTATTAACTGAACCTAACTTAATGAGATCTGATAGAACCAGAGGCAGAACACCAGCCTGATATAATATTTTGTTTACGGCCAGCTTCAGAAGTATTAGAGTGAAGTTGCCTGTAGAATTGTTATTAAAGCTGAAACAACCTTGATCTGATCAAGGGCATGATCCAGGCAGGGTTGTGCACTTCCTTGTGTCACATAATCCAACAGGATAACAGAAAAATGCTACTTACTTCAAGGAAATTTAAACTGTGCTCAACTTTTGCGGAGTTATATAAAATTTCCCCTATATACAAAAAAGGATTGAGTACTTTGTGGTTGTGTGCCTTCAAGTTTCCGACTTATGGTGATACTTACTGTATCATGGGGTTTTCTGGGGCTGGGAGTGTGTGACTTGCCCAAGGTCACCCAGTGGGTTTCCATGGCTGAGCTAGGAATTGAACCCTGATCTCCAGAGTCCAAGTCCTATGCTCAAACCACACCACCATGCTGGCTCTGAGTTGAGTACTGCATACTCAAAAAAGCATATCATTACAAGAACACCTATGTCCAATAAAAACCTTTGAATCAACCTGAAAGCTTTTTTGGTCTTAGTTTAAGAATGTTAATGCTGAGTGTCCTACCACAGCTGAGATGTGGAAGCACATTATAAAATGCCCCCGTTCAATAAAATTAAGTTTATAAATTGCTTCTCCTTGGCAGAACTTTTACTCCCCCCCCCCCCAAAGGGAAAGCAAGAGTAAACTGCTCTCGAGAAGATGACAAGCACAAACTAGCAAGATGCAAATAATCTTTGTCTCCTTTCTTTAAACATATCCCATAGCAATCCTGCGCTTGACACTTAGTAATATTTTGTTTCTTCCTGATGTGTAGCTAGAGGCAACCAACATGTTGTAGCAAATCTTGGCATCACTGCTTTTCATATCTTCAAGGAATGCATTCAAGTTAGATCCTGATTGCCTGTAACATGTTTTAACATCACTGTAATACAGCATGTGCCAACACTTGCCCTGAGGGCTGCCATGAAACAGACGTTCCACACCAAAACTTGGCACTGTATGACAGGTTTGCCTTAAAGCTCAAATTTTAAAAACCTTCTCCACCTAGAATTCTTTTCCTGTTCTTCTCCCACATTTCTAAACATCTGGCAGCTCACATGGCTGTGTTTGCTGTATGTGATGCTAAATTTAAGCTCCTCTATGTGGCCTTGGCAGGTTTCTCTTCCAATTTTCTAAGTGAGAGCTACTGTTCCCCCATGCATACCGCCAAAGCTTTTAAACTGTGCATTCAAGTCTTCCCTGCA